>CM028358.1:4080696-5280696 GCA_016618105.1 Dendrobium huoshanense | reverse complement strand
GCTCTATGAATTGTTGGTGATGCCCTATGAACTTTCAAATGCTCCTAACATGTTTATGAGATTAATGAACACTGTCCTAAAACTCTTGATAGAAAAGTTTTTGATTGTGTACTTCTACAATATTTTGATTTTTAGCCGAAATAAGAAAATCTTATGCAACTTCTTAGACAAGTCTTTGAAATTCTTAGGAAGGAGTAATTGTACATCAACTTAAATAAATGTTTCTTTCTACAAATCGAGGTAATTTTCTTAGGATTTATTATTTCGATGACTAGAATTAAACATGACCCTTCGAAAGTTAAAAGTTAAAACAATCCTGAACTGACCACCACCGAAAAGTTTGATTGAAATACAAAATTTTCATGGTCCAGCTATTTTATATTAGAGATACATTAGGGATTTAGTTTAGTCGTCACCCCAATAACTAAAATTAAATAAATTTTCTTAGACTCCTGAAACATAGAAGGCCTTGGATCAGGTTAGGATTATTATTATCTCAGCCCTTACCTTAGGTTACTTGATCTTTCCAAGGCCTTTAAAATAACTTGTCATGCTTTTGGAATTGATGGAATTTTAAATCAAGAAAATCATCCAGTAGATTTAATAAGAAACTAAATGAGACAAAATAATGATATTCAATATATAATAAAAATTTTAAGATAACATCCAATCTTTGAAACGGGTGTGGCACTACTTCTACATAAGGATTTTTTTTTTTAAAATCTAATCATAACGCCCTCAAATTCATCAACGTCCAGCAAAAAATTAAATCATAGATATGCCAAGTAGGTCGAGTTCCCCAAAATTATTCTTTTGTCCTCAAATATAAGTCTGGGAATTGAAAACAAACTTACAAATGTTTCATCTAAGTTAGCTTTGATACTTTCTTCTCTAGAACTCAAAATTTTGGAGTTTGAACGACTTCAAGATGAGTATTCAGTTTGTCCCAATTTTCATGTAATTTATCTTGAGCACTTATATAAACTTTTGACCCTACATGGAATATTCTCTATAATCAATGGGTAACTGATGAGGACATCGACAGACGCTACCGACATGTTTATCGCCGGCGAAACCGCAGATCGACGGCCACGATTCAGCGTCTCTACTTCTGATTTTGATGTCATGATTTATTTCTTTATTATTGTCTTTTATTTACTGTTTTCCCATTTTACCCCTGTGGGGAGTTGAGTCTTATTGTAGCCCAAGGGGCATTTGAGTACTTTTATTTTCTTATGTTTGAAGACCTATTTATAGGGGTCTCATGCTTTGTATTAGGGTTAATGAATGATTGAATGAAAATTGAGTTTTTGTTTCTTCTTACTCTTCTTGCATGAGAGCTAGAGAGAGGTGAGAGAGAAAGCCCAAGGTGAGGGCCAAAAGCAACACCCACCAGTCATTGGAAGAGTCCGTGGCTCGTGGTTTATCCCCGACATCCTGATCCTTGTCATTTTCTCCAAAACCCGCCGGCCCAAGCCTCCCCAACCCGCCGACCACCATTCCTCCCCCCATTGCCGCCGGTGAAACTCCCTCCTCCCCAACCTTCTCTTTCTCATCTTCTACAACGGTGAATTTCGAAATTCAAAATTTGAATTTCGAAAACTTTCCAAATTTGGAACTTCCAAATTAGGAAAGTTTTAAATCCGGTTCATAACCCAAATTCAAAATTCAAAGGATTTCAATTTAATCCTTCCTAAATGTCATGAGCCGATTTGGAAACCAAACCCTTGCTCTCCACACAAAATCTCCCCCCCATGAAGCCGCCGGCCACCTTGGATGGGCCCTCCTTCATGTCACCAATTAATGCATTAATTACCCCATTAATTTGAAATCAATTTCAAATTAATCCCCCTCCAATTTTGTTTAAAGCTGAGTCAAATTTCAGATTTTGAATTCACATGCTCCCCCTCCCTCTATTAAGCCGCCGGCCCCATCATTAATGGGCCACATTGATGCCCATTAATTGCCCCTTAATCCTCTTGCTAATTTGAAATCAATTTCAAATTTCTTTCCCTCCAATTGACACAAATTCTGAAAATTAATTTCAGATTTGTGTAACTCCCCTCTTTCCCTTGCTTAACCTAATTTCTCTCATCCCATCCACCCGCCCCCTTCCTCCTCTGTTTTTGGCCGACCGCCCCTCCCTCCCTCTCTTGGGAAATTTCAACAAGAAGAGGAGACGACGACATCCCTCTCCCCGAATCTCTTCAATGTTGAATGGCGGATCCCGAGCTTGAGTGGGGTCTAGTATTCAACGCCGACGGGAGCATCAACGTCCTACGGTCACCTTGCTTCGACGTAGGATTTGAAGACGAAACCACCGTGGAAGAGTACTTGGAGAGAGTCGTGCCAATCCTTGCAAGCATCTACGACCGAAAACTTTCAAAGCACGCTTGGAGCCTCGACGGTCATCTACGACTTCCATCCCGACCGGCGACTTTTCCTCCGACGAAGTTCTTCGGCGCCATCTCCCTAGTGGTAACTCCCTTCATTGCTTGGATCTTCTATCTCCGCCAAAAGTCCACTAATCCTTGAGTGATACGGCTCCAAGGTGAAATTCTCATTGTTAATCGTTGGGTTTTGTTATTGTACTTGGCATATTAATTTCTCCTAGAACTTGGATTGAATCGTCTTGGTTAATCTCTATTGCGAATCTTTGGCCTAAGCAAGTTGATATTTTCTAATTCCTAACTCCACTTTTATGTGTTTGTTTTAAATTCATAAGGAGCAACACTTTAATCGTTTCTTTTCAATTTCTAAACAAACTCCTCGTAGTTTCACATCATATTTGGTATCAGAGCATGGCTAGCATGCTTTTAATCATGCTAGATGCATCCTAGGTGTCTCCTTTAGATTGTCTTTAAGTGTCGCATGCATAACATCATTTAAACTAGTTTAACTTCCTGTTTTCTTTTGCTGTCCCTAAATTCCTGCATTAGAATTTTCATATTTCATGCTCGTATTTAAGTGTTTAAGTGCTGCCATCATTACATTCACATTCATAATAGGCTAGGACACTTAGACCTTTGCTGTCCACTGTTTTTCTGCACTTGTTTTCACCCTTAGAGTGAGTTTCAGGTTGTGTCAGGTTGCTGTCCACCATTTCCTGCAGCGGTTAAACACCCGTTAGTGACCCCTAATTCACTGTTTAGGTGCTGCCTTCACCCTAGAACATTGCCTAGACATTTAGGTGACTTCACCCATTGCTGTGTTTGCTGTCCAGCACTTTACAGCTGCTGTAATTGCAATTCCAGCAAGCCTTTTCGTGTGTCTAGCTGCTGCCTTGGACATAGAAACCTTCCTAGTGATCCCTAGAACTCAACCATGGATCCCACACATATGCAAGCAACCCTAGACATGATTGTGAGCCAGTTGGGCTCAATGTCGCAACAAATTAGAGACACCCAAACGAGTGTTGCGGACCTCAAACGTCACACAGGAGAGAGACTCGACAATATTGAACGAGCGGGACACCCGGCTATCTACACGCCATCCAGACCTCAATCACCTTACGGCGAGGATGCCCGAACCGAGTACGGACCTCCGAGGGATTACTACCGACCCAACCACCGACCCCATCACGAACCGGTAGGTCGTGATGCGCCTTGGAGGGACAATGACGCCCAGCTCCTTAAGAGCATTAAAATAGATGCCCCGACTTTTGACGGAACGTTAGAACCCCAAGTTTTCCTCGATTGGATTAAAGGGATGGACAATTACTTTAAATGGTATAACATTTCGGAAGATAAGAAAGTTAGGTTCGCCGAGATGAAATTGACGGGTAGAGCCAACCAATACTGGACTAACGTGGAGCACATGAGAGAGACCCGAGGAGAGTACCCCATAGCTGACTGGGGGGCGATGAAGCAAGAACTGAAAAGAAAATACCTTCCTCCCTCGTACTACCCAAGACTCCTAGATCGTTGGAATAGGCTAACCCAAGGGAGTAAACCCGTTAAAGAATATATCTCCACGTTTGACGATTTCCTAATTCGTTGTAACGGGGAAGAGACCACCACTCCCACACAACTTCTGTCCATGTTTAGAGCCGGACTGAGAGAAGACCTTAGGAATGAGCTCTTTGCTCGAGGAATAACCACGTACGAAGCTGCCTGTAGTCTTGTACTAGACTTGGAAGAGTCTAGAAGCCACACCACCAGGACCCAAGACTCTAGACCAAACCCTTTTAAGTCTTCCTCTAGCCAACCGTACACCAAACCCACTGGACCCTCTGATAGTCGGCCTGCTCCTAACCAAGCCCAACCTCGATCAGACTATAAAGGGAAAACACCAGAACGGGAGACACCCAAAACCACTGCCGGCACTAAGTGTTTTAGATGCCATGGGTACGGACACATTGCTTCTCAGTGCTCCAGCCCATTTAAGGTCACAATAATTGAGGAAGTGACGGAGGAAGAGAATGAACCAGAAACTGACTTGGTCCACCATATGGACGACGATGAGGAGTTTTTCGACGAAGAAGATACTGCTGTTGTTCACTGCCTCCAAAAGATGAACTACCTAGATCTGCAAGTTGTTAGGTGTGCCTTTTCCCAACCTAAACCTAGCGACGACTGGCGAAGGACCTCGATCTTCTACACTTTCACCAAGATTGGAGACAAAAACTGCAAGGTCATAATAGACAGTGGAAGTTGCATTAATGCTGTATCTTCAGCCATGATTTCAAAACTGCAATTGAGGACCACCCCACACCCGAACCCCTATAAAGTTGCTTGGATAAACTCGACTACCTTGGAAGTTAAAGATAGGAGTCTGGTTCCTATTGAGTTTGTGGGATACAAGGAGAAAATCTGGTGTGATGTTTTGACGATGGATGTGGGTCAAATCATCCTTGGCCGCCCTTGGCTGTTTGACAACGATGTACACATCTATGGACGATCAAACACCTGTGTGTTTGAGCACGAGGGCAAGAAGATTAAACTGTTACCCACTCAACCTAAGTCGATTAAAGAAGAAGTTAAGCCCAACTCCCTGAAACCCAACACGGGCGTGAACTTGATAACTGCTAAGGACCTAGGTACGGAACTGGAGTCGGGAGCGCCCCTTTACGCGCTAGTAGCCCGGGAAATAAGTGTAGATCAAGAAGAACCGATTCCCGAAGAAGTAAGACCCCTGTTGGAGACTTTCTGAGGTCTTTCCTGAAGATTTGCCCAACCAACTGCCACCCCTAAGGGACATACAACATGCCATAGACCTAGTGCCCCGAGCGTCCTTACCAAACCTACCCCATTACCGAATGAACCCTACTGAACACGAGGAGCTCAAGAGACAAGTGGATGAATTGTTACAACGAGGGTTCATTAAGGAAAGCCTTAGTCCGTGTGCGGTTCCTGCCCTTCTTACCCCTAAGAAGGATGGGACGTGGAGAATGTGCGTTGATAGCCGTGCTATCAACAAAATCACCGTCAAGTACCGTTTCCCAATCCCTCGGTTAGATGACATGTTGGACATGATGACCGGAGCCACCCTATTTTCCAAGATCGATCTTAAGAGTGGCTATCACCAAATTAGGATCCGTCCGGGGGATGAATGGAAAACCGCGTTCAAGACCAAGGATGGGTTGTACGAATGGACAGTAATGCCTTTTGGTTTGAGTAACGCGCCTAGCACTTTCATGAGAGTAATGACTCAGATCCTTAAGCCTTTACTTGGGAAATTTGTTGTAGTGTACTTCGATGACATTCTGATCTACAGTCGTTCGGTGGAACAACATTTGAATCACCTACAACAAGTCTGTGAAATCTTGAAGAAAGAACAAATGTATGCCAACCCTAAGAAATGCACTTTCCTCACAAATCAAGTAACTTTCCTTGAATTTATAATTTCTTCACATGGCATATCTGCCGACCCCGAAAAGGTGCGAGCGATCAACGAGTGGCCTATACCCAAGAATATTAGAGATGTCAGGAGTTTTCACGGACTGGCCACGTTTTATAGGAGATTTATCAGGAACTTTAGCACCATCGTGGGTCCCATAACTGATTGTTTAAAGAAGGGAGATTTTGTTTGGACGACATCAGCCACCAAGGCTTTTGAGGAAATAAAAAGGAAAATGGTTGAAGCACCAGTCATGCGTCTACCCGACTTTTCGAAAGTTTTTGAAGTAACCTGCGACGCATCTGGTATAGGAATAGGGGGAGTACTATCTCAAGAAGGACACCCGGTTGCCTACTTTAGCAAGAAATTAAATGACATCAGGCAACGATACTCCACCTACGATAAGGAATTCTACGCCATAATTCAGTCCCTCAGGTATTGGAGACATTACCTGCTTCCCCAAGAATTCGTTATCTTCTCTGACCACGAAGCCTTACGATATATCAATTCCCAGAAGAAACTGAATGCCCGGCGCGGAAGATGGGTTGAATTCCTTCAAGAATACGCTTACACCATTAGACACAAAGCCGGTTCTGAAAACAAGGCTGCGGATGCACTAAGTCGTAGGATGATGGTTACACGTGAGATGAGGACTGAAGTGATTGGTTTTGAGCAAATTAAAGAAAACTATTCGGACTGCCCCGATTTTGGAGAAACCTATTCCAAACTAACAACTGGAGACGAGCGTATCATAGGAGATTTTATTTTGGAAGATGGGTACCTGTTTAAGGCTCAAAAACTTTGCATTCCCACAACTTCACTGCGAGAATTTCTTGTATGGGAATTACATGCTGGAGGTTTAGCGGGTCACTTTGGTCAAGCCAAGACCATTGCAGCGGTTGAGAATCGTTTTTACTGGCCAAGTCTTAAGAAGGACGTTAGCAGATTAGTAAGGCGGTGTCACACCTGTCAGCTGGCCAAACAACGAAAACAAAACACCGGCCTTTACACACCCCTACCGGTGCCTAACCAACCTTGGCAAGACGTCAGCATGGACTTTGTTTTAGGGCTACCCAAGACCGTTAGGAAACATGACTCAGTTTGCGTAGTTGTCGATAGGTTTTCTAAGATGGCCCATTTTCTCCCTTGCTCCAAGACTTTCGACGCCTCTAGAGTAGCCAAACTGTACTTTGATGAAATTGTGAGACTTCACGGGCTGCCTAAAACCATAGTTTCGGACCGAGATGTGAAATTTACTAGTTATTTTTGGAAGACCTTGTGGCATAAAATGGGGACCAAACTGAAATTCTCTACCGCCTTTCACCCCCAAACAGACGGTCAAACGGAAGTAGTGAATAGGAGTCTAGGAAATCTGTTAAGGACCTTGGTTGGAGAAAACATTAAGGACTGGGACTCTAAGTTGCCTATAGCTGAATTTGCCTACAATAACTCTGTGAATCGAACTACGGGTCTTAGCCCTGCAGAAATAGTGTACGGATACCTCCCCAACCAACCCATTGACCTGATCCCCATGAGCACTAGAGTTAGAACATCTGAGTCAGCATCATCATATGCATCGCATCTACAGGAGTTACATAAAGAAATTAAAAAGAAAATTGAGCAAAGTAATGCAACTTATAAATTTATGGCTGATCATAAAAGAAGAGCTAAAGGATTCGAAATTGGAGACTTTGTGATGGTTCGGATCCGTCCGGAGCGTTTTCCTCCTGGATCCGCAAAGAAGCTGCATGCGAGAAGCGCTGGACCATTCAAGATAATTTCAAAGGTGAATGACAATGCTTACGTACTAGACCTTCCCGAAGGTTTCAACATTAACCCCACCTTTAACATAGAAGATTTAGTAACCTTCGAGGGACCAGAATTTAACCCATGCAATCCACTTACAAATGAGCCTTGTGAGATCATACCTGGTGAGATCCCCAACCTTCCTCCACTCCAAAAATTGCCCCCCTTACCCAATGCGGAGATAGTTGAATTCATATTAGATGATGAGATCATTACTACGAAAGGAGGCCGACGTCGAAGGTACTTAGTCCACTGGAAAGGGACCCCGGCGACGGAGGATACGTGGGTTGACCGAGAGGAGCTGCAAAGTCTAGATCCAGACCTTCTAGAGTGGTACGAGAGCTCTAGAGACACTCACTCGACGGGGTCGAGTTTTCTCCCACCTGGAGAGAATGATGAGGACATCGACAGACGCTACCGACATGTATATCGCCGGCGAAACCGCAGATCGACGGCCACGATTCAGCGTCTCTACTTCTGATTTTGATGTCATGATGTATTTCTTTATTATTGTCTTTTATTTACTGTTTTCCCATTTTACCCCTGTGGGGAGTTGAGTCTTATTGTAGCCCAAGGGGCATTTGAGTACTTTTATTTTCTTATGTTTGAAGACCTATTTATAGGGGACTCATGCTTTGTATTAGGGTTAATGAATGATTGAATGAAAATTGAGTTTTTGTTTCTTCTTACTCTTCTTGCATGAGAGCTAGAGAGAGGTGAGAGAGAAAGCCCAAGGTGAGGGCCAAAAGCAACACCCACCAGTCATTGGAAGAGTCCGTGGCTCGTGGTTTATCCCCGACATCCCGATCCTTGTCATTTTCTCCAAAACCCGCCGGCCCAAGCCTCCCCAACCCGCCGGCCACCATTCCTCCCCCCATTGCCGCCGGTGAAACTCCCTCCTCCCCAACCTTCTCTTTCTCATCTTCTACAACGGTGAATTTCGAAATTCAAAATTTGAATTTCGAAAACTTTCCAAATTTGGAACTTCCAAATTAGGAAAGTTTTAAATCCGGTTCATAACCCAAATTCAAAATTCAAAGGATTTCAATTTAATCCTTCCTAAATGTCATGAGCCGATTTGGAAACCAAACCCTTGCTCTCCACACAAAATCTCCCCCCCATGAAGCCGCCGGCCACCTTGGATGGGCCCTCCTTCATGTCACCAATTAATGCATTAATTACCCCATTAATTTGAAATCAATTTCAAATTAATCCCCCTCCAATTTTGTTTAAAGCTGAGTCAAATTTCAGATTTTGAATTCACATGCTCCCCCTCCCTCTATTAAGCCGCCGGCCCCATCATTAATGGGCCACATTGATGCCCATTAATTGCCCCTTAATCCTCTTGCTAATTTGAAATCAATTTCAAATTTCTTTCCCTCCAATTGACACAAATTCTGAAAATTAATTTCAGATTTGTGTAACTCCCCTCATTCCCTTGCTTAACCTAATTTCTCTCATCCCATCCACCCGCCCCCTTCCTCCTCTGTTTTGGCCGACCGCCCCTCCCTCCCTCTCTTGGGAAATTTCAACAAGAAGAGGAGACGATGACATCCCTCTCCCCGAATCTCTTCAATGTTGAATGGCGGATCCCGAGCTTGAGTGGGGTCTAGTATTCAACGCCGACGGGAGCATCAACGTCCTACGGTCACCTTGCTTCGACGTAGGATTTGAAGACGAAACCACCGTGGAAGAGTACTTGGAGAGAGTCGTGCCAATCCTTGCAAGCATCTACGACCGAAAACTTTCAAAGCACGCTTGGAGCCTCGACGGTCATCTACGACTTCCATCCCGACCGGCGACTTTTCCTCCGACGAAGTTCTTCGGCGCCATCTCCCTAGTGGTAACTCCCTTCATCGCTTGGATCTTCTATCTCCGCCAAAAGTCCACTAATCCTTGAGTGATACGGCTCCAAGGTGAAATTCTCATTGTTAATCGTTGGGTTTTGTTATTGTACTTGGCATATTAATTTCTCCTAGAACTTGGATTGAATCGTCTTGGTTAATCTCTATTGCGAATCTTTGGCCTAAGCAAGTTGATATTTTCTAATTCCTAACTCCACTTTTATGTGTTTGTTTTAAATTCATAAGGAGCAACACTTTAATCGTTTCTTTTCAATTTCTAAACAAACTCCTCGTAGTTTCACATCATATTTGGTATCAGAGCATGGCTAGCATGCTTTTAATCATGCTAGATGCATCCTAGGTGTCTCCTTTAGATTGTCTTTAAGTGTCGCATGCATAACATCATTTAAACTAGTTTAACTTCCTGTTTTCTTTTGCTGTCCCTAAATTCCTGCATTAGAATTTTCATATTTCATGCTCGTATTTAAGTGTTTAAGTGCTGCCATCATTACATTCACATTCATAATAGGCTAGGACACTTAGACCTTTGCTGTCCACTGTTTTTCTGCACTTGTTTTCACCCTTAGAGTGAGTTTCAGGTTGTGTCAGGTTGCTGTCCACCATTTCCTGCAGCGGTTAAACACCCGTTAGTGACCCCGAATTCACTGTTTAGGTGCTGCCTTCACCCTAGAACATTGCCTAGACATTTAGGTGACTTCACCCATTGCTGTGTTTGCTGTCCAGCACTTTACAGCTGCTGTAATTGCAATTCCAGCAAGCCTTTTCGTGTGTCTAGCTGATGCCTTGGACCTAGAAACCTTCCTAGTGATCCCTAGAACTCAACCATGGATCCCACACATATGCAAGCAACCCTAGACATGATTGTGAGCCAGTTGGGCTCAATGTCGCAACAAATTAGAGACACCCAAACGAGTGTTGCGGACCTCAAACGTCACACAGGAGAGAGACTCGACAATATTGAACGAGCGGGACACCCGGCTATCTACACGCCATCCAGACCTCAATCACCTTACGGCGAGGATGCCCGAACCGAGTACGGACCTCCGAGGGATTACTACCGACCCAACCACCGACCCCATCACGAACCGGTAGGTCGTGATGCGCCTTGGAGGGACAATGACGCCCAGCTCCTTAAGAGCATTAAAATAGATGCCCCGACTTTTGACGGAACGTTAGAACCCCAAGTTTTCCTCGATTGGATTAAAGGGATGGACAGTTACTTTAAATGGTATAACATTTCGGAAGATAAGAAAGTTAGGTTCGCCGAGATGAAATTGACGGGTAGAGCCAACCAATACTGGACTAACATGGAGCACATGAGAGAGACCCGAGGAGAGTACCCCATAGCTGACTGGGGGGCGATGAAGCAAGAACTGAAAAGAAAATACCTTCCTCCCTCGTACTACCCAAGACTCCTAGATCGTTGGAATAGGCTAACCCAAGGGAGTAAACCCGTTAAAGAATATATCTCCACGTTTGACGATTTCCTAATTCGTTGTAACGGGGAAGAGACCACCACTCCCACACAACTTCTGTCCATGTTTAGAGCCGGACTGAGAGAAGACCTTAGGAATGAGCTATTTGCTCGAGGAATAACCACGTACGAAGCTGCCTGTAGTCTTGTACTAGACTTGGAAGAGTCTAGAAGCCACACCACCAGGACCCAAGACTCTAGACCAAACCCTTTTAAGTCTTCCTCTAGCCAACCGTACACCAAACCCACTGGTAGTCGGCCTGCTCCTAACCAAGCCCAACCTCGATCAGACTATAAAGGGAAAACACCAGAACGGGAGACACCCAAAACCACTGCCGGCACTAAGTGTTTTAGATGCCATGGGTACGGACACATTGCTTCTCAGTGCTCCAGCCCATTTAAGGTCACAATAATTGAGGAAGTGACGGAGGAAGAGAATGAACCAGAAACTGACTTGGTCCACCATATGGACGACGATGAGGAGTTTTTCGACGAAGAAGATACTGCTGTTGTTCACTGCCTCCAAAAGATGAACTACCTAGATCTGCAAGTTGTTAGGTGTGCCTTTTCCCAACCTAAACCTAGCGACGACTGGCGAAGGACCTCGATCTTCTACACTTTCACCAAGATTGGAGACAAAAACTGCAAGGTCATAATAGACAGTGGAAGTTGCATTAATGCTGTATCTTCAGCCATGATTTCAAAACTGCAATTGAGGACCACCCCACACCCGAACCCCTATAAAGTTGCTTGGATAAACTCGACTACCTTGGAAGTTAAAGATAGGAGTCTGGTTCCTATTGAGTTCGTGGGATACAAGGAGAAAATCTGGTGTGATGTTTTGACGATGGATGTGGGTCAAATCATCCTTGGCCGCCCTTGGTTGTTTGACAACGATGTACACATCTATGGACGATCAAACACCTGTGTGTTTGAGCACGAGGGCAAGAAGATTAAACTGTTACCCACTCAACCTAAGTCGATTAAAGAAGAAGTTAAGCCCAACTCCCTGAAACCCAACACGGGCGTGAACTTGATAACTGTTAAGGACCTAGGTACGGAACTGGAGTCGGGAGCGCCCCTTTACGCGCTAGTAGCCCGGGAAATAAGTGTAGATCAAGAAGAACCGATTCCCGAAGAAGTAAGACCCCTGTTGGAGACTTTTTCTGAGGTCTTTCCTGAAGATTTGCCCAACCAACTGCCACCCCTAAGGGACATACAACATGCCATAGACCTAGTGCCCGGAGCGTCCTTACCAAACCTACCCCATTACCGAATGAACCCTACTGAACACGAGGAGCTCAAGAGACAAGTGGATGAATTGTTACAACGAGGGTTCATTAAGGAAAGCCTTAGTCCGTGTGCGGTTCCTGCCCTTCTTACCCCTAAGAAGGATGGGACGTGGAGAATGTGCGTTGATAGCCGTGCTATCAACAAAATCACCGTCAAGTACCGTTTCCCAATCCCTCGGTTAGATGACATGTTGGACATGATGACCGGAGCCACCCTATTTTCCAAGATCGATCTTAAGAGTGGCTATCACCAAATTAGGATCCGTCCGGGGGATGAATGGAAAACCGCGTTCAAGACCAAGGATGGGTTGTACGAATGGACAGTAATGCCTTTTGGTTTGAGTAACGCGCCTAGCACTTTCATGAGAGTAATGACTCAGATCCTTAAGCCTTTACTTGGGAAATTTGTTGTAGTGTACTTCGATGACATTCTGATCTACAGTCGTTCGGTGGAACAACATTTGAATCACCTACAACAAGTCTGTGAAATCTTGAAGAAAGAACAAATGTATGCCAACCCTAAGAAATGCACTTTCCTCACAAATCAAGTAACTTTCCTTGGATTTATAATTTCTTCACATGGCATATCTGCCGACCCCGAAAAGGTGCGAGCGATCAACGAGTGGCCTATACCCAAGAATATTAGAGATGTCAGGAGTTTTCACGGACTGGCCACGTTTTATAGGAGATTTATCAGGAACTTTAGCACCATCGTGGGTCCCATAACTGATTGTTTAAAGAAGGGAGATTTTGTTTGGACGACATCAGCCACCAAGGCTTTTGAGGAAATAAAAAGGAAAATGGTTGAAGCACCAGTCATGCGTCTACCCGACTTTTCGAAAGTTTTTGAAGTAACCTGCGACGCATCTGGTATAGGAATAGGGGGAGTACTATCTCAAGAAGGACACCCGGTTGCCTACTTTAGCAAGAAATTAAATGACATCAGGCAACGATACTCCACCTACGATAAGGAATTCTACGCCATAATTCAGTCCCTCAGGTATTGGAGACATTACCTGCTTCCCCAAGAATTCGTTATCTTCTCTGACCACGAAGCCTTACGATATATCAATTCCCAGAAGAAACTGAATGCCCGGCGCGGAAGATGGGTTGAATTCCTTCAAGAATACGCTTACACCATTAGACACAAAGCCGGTTCTGAAAACAAGGCTGCGGATGCACTAAGTCGTAGGATGATGGTTACACGTGAGATGAGGACTGAAGTGATTGGTTTTGAGCAAATTAAAGAAAACTATTCGGACTGCCCCGATTTTGGAGAAACCTATTCCAAACTAACAACTGGAGACGAGCGTATCATAGGAGATTTTATTTTGGAAGATGGGTACCTGTTTAAGGCTCAAAAACTTTGCATTCCCACAACTTCACTGCGAGAATTTCTTGTGTGGGAATTACATGCTGGAGGTTTAGCGGGTCACTTTGGTCAAGCCAAGACCATTGCAGCGGTTGAGAATCGTTTTTACTGGCCAAGTCTTAAGAAGGACGTTAGCAGATTAGTAAGGCGGTGTCACACCTGTCAGCTGGCCAAACAACGAAAACAAAACACCGGCCTTTACACACCCCTACCGGTGCCTAACCAACCTTGGCAAGACGTCAGCATGGACTTTGTTTTAGGGCTACCCAAGACCGTTAGGAAACATGACTCAGTTTGCGTAGTTGTCGATAGGTTTTCTAAGATGGCCCATTTTCTCCCTTGCTCCAAGACTTTCGACGCCTCTAGAGTAGCCAAACTGTACTTTGATGAAATTGTGAGACTTCACGGGCTGCCTAAAACCATAGTTTCGGACCGAGATGTGAAATTTACTAGTTATTTTTGGAAGACCTTGTGGCATAAAATGGGGACCAAACTGAAATTCTCTACCGCCTTTCACCCCCAAACAGACGGTCAAACGGAAGTAGTGAATAGGAGTCTAGGAAATCTGTTAAGGACCTTGGTTGGAGAAAACATTAAGGACTGGGACTCTAAGTTGCCTATAGCTGAATTTGCCTACAATAACTCTGTGAATCGAACTACGGGTCTTAGCCCTGCAGAAATAGTGTACGGATACCTCCCCAACCAACCCATTGACCTGATCCCCATGAGCACTAGAGTTAGAACATCTGAGTCAGCATCATCATATGCATCGCATCTACAGGAGTTACATAAAGAAATTAAAAAGAAAATTGAGCAAAGTAATGCAACTTATAAATTTATGGCTGATCATAAAAGAAGAGCTAAAGGATTCGAAATTGGAGACTTTGTGATGGTTCGGATCCGTCCGGAGCGTTTTCCTCCTGGATCCGCAAAGAAGCTGCATGCGAGAAGCGCTGGACCATTCAAGATAATTTCAAAGGTGAATGACAATGCTTACGTACTAGACCTTCCCGAAGGTTTCAACATTAACCCCACCTTTAACATAGAAGATTTAGTAACCTTCGAGGGACCAGAATTTAACCCATGCAATCCACTTACAAATGAGCCTTGTGAGATCATACCTGGTGAGATCCCCAACCTTCCTCCACTCCCAAAATTGCCCCCCTTACCCAATGCGGAGATAGTTGAATCCATATTAGATGATGAGATCATTACTACGAAAGGAGGCCGACGTCGAAGGTACTTAGTCCACTGGAAAGGGACCCCGGCGACGGAGGATACGTGGGTTGACCGAGAGGAGCTGCAGAGTCTAGATCCAGACCTTCTAGAGTGGTACGAGAGCTCTAGAGACACTCACTCGACGGGGTCGAGTTTTCTCCCACCTGGGGAGAATGATGAGGACATCGACAGACGCTACCGACATGTTTATCGCCGGCGAAACCGCAGATCGACGGCCACGATTCAGCGTCTCTACTTCTGATTTTGATGTCATGATTTATTTCTTTATTATTGTCTTTTATTTACTGTTTTCCCATTTTACCCCTGTGGGGAGTTGAGTCTTATTGTAGCCCAAGGGGCATTTGAGTACTTTTATTTTCTTATGTTTGAAGACCTATTTATAGGGGACTCATGCTTTGTATTAGGGTTAATGAATGATTGAATGAAAATTGAGTTTTTGTTTCTTCTTACTCTTCTTGCATGAGAGCTAGAGAGAGGTGAGAGAGAAAGCCCAAGGTGAGGGCCAAAAGCAACACCCACCAGTCATTGGAAGAGTCCGTGGCTCGTGGTTTATCCCCGACATCCCGATCCTTGTCATTTTCTCCAAAACCCGCCGGCCCAAGCCTCCCCAAACCGCCGGCCACCATTCCTCCCCCCATTGCCGCCGGTGAAACTCCCTCCTCCCCAACCTTCTCTTTCTCATCTTCTACAACGGTGAATTTCGAAATTCAAAATTTGAATTTCGAAAACTTTCCAAATTTGGAACTTCCAAATTAGGAAAGTTTTAAATCCGGTTCATAACCCAAATTCAAAATTCAAAGGATTTCAATTTAATCCTTCCTAAATGTCATGAGCCGATTTAGAAACCAAACCCTTGCTCTCCACACAAAATCTCCCCCCCATGAAGCCGCCGGCCACCTTGGATGGGCCCTCCTTCATGTCACCAATTAATGCATTAATTACCCCATTAATTTGAAATCAATTTCAAATTAATCCCCCTCCAATTTTGTTTAAAGCTGAGTCAAATTTCAGATTTTGAATTCACATGCTCCCCCTCCCTCTATTAAGCCGCCGGCCCCATCATTAATGGGCCACATTGATGCCCATTAATTGCCCCTTAATCCTCTTGCTAATTTGAAATCAATTTCAAATTTCTTTCCCTCCAATTGACACAAATTCTGAAAATTAATTTCAGATTTGTGTAACTCCCCTCTTTCCCTTGCTTAACCTAATTTCTCTCATCCCATCCACCCGCCCCCTTCCTCCTCTATTTTGGCCGACCGCCCCTCCCTCCCTCTCTTGGGAAATTTCAACAAGAAGAGGAGACGACGACATCCCTCTCCCCGAATCTCTTCAATGTTGGATGGCGGATCCCGAGCTTGAGTGGGGTCTAGTATTCAACGCCGACGGGAGCATCAACGTCCTACGGTCACCTTGCTTCGACGTAGGATTTGAAGACGAAACCACCGTGGAAGAGTACTTGGAGAGAGTCGTGCCAATCCTTGCAAGCATCTACGACCGAAAACTTTCAAAGCACGCTTGGAGCCTCGACGGTCATCTACGACTTCCATCCCGACCGGCGACTTTTCCTCCGACGAAGTTCTTCGGCGCCATCTCCCTAGTGGTAACTCCCTTCATCGCTTGGATCTTCTATCTCCGCCAAAAGTCCACTAATCCTTGAGTGATACGGCTCCAAGGTGAAATTCTCATTGTTAATCGTTGGGTTTTGTTATTGTACTTGGCATATTAATTTCTCCTAGAACTTGGATTGAATCGTCTTGGTTAATCTCTATTGCGAATCTTTGGCCTAAGCAAGTTGATATTTTCTAATTCCTAACTCCACTTTTATGTGTTTGTTTTAAATTCATAAGGAGCAACACTTTAATCGTTTCTTTTCAATTTCTAAACAAACTCCTCGTAGTTTCACATCAGTAACTGCACAGGAGAAAATAATTTTATAATTCTAGAACTTCACTTAGGGAATTTTTAATCTTTGAATTGACTTCTGGAGGAATAGTCATTCATTTTGAGAAAGATAAAATCATATGTTTTATGGAAAGTAGATTTTATGAGCCTTCTTTAAAGGGATGTTGAAAAATTGGTGGCCTAATACTTAACCTGCAAACAGGTTAAACCTACCAAGTATTAATCTGAATAATAAACTGACTTACCTGGTTAATGTATTTAATTTTGGGATTCGAGGTTATGATAATATTTTTATAATAATTGATCAATTTTAAAAAATGGCCAATTTTTACTACTCTGCTCCAAAACTAATGTTGATTTCTATATTATTAAACTATACTTCAAAAAAATTGTGCACCTACATGACCTTCAACTATTGTCTCTGATCATAATGTTTGATTAATTTCTTACTTATGGAAGAATTTATGAAAATTATATGATACCAATTGATATTTTTATATACTTTTCATCATAAACTTGATGGATAAACTAAAGTAGTAAACCGAACCTTCGGAAACCTACTTAGATGACTTTAGGAAAATGTTTAAAAAATTATGACTTATATTTGTGAGAAAATGATCAAAGTGATCCCTTGACTCTTTAAGTATCATTTTCTAGGTTGTTATAAGAATAAGTCGCCCACTGATGAAACATGACCAAATCACACTAATATAGAGATTTCAGCACCACAATTGTTAAAAGACAACTCAACTTTCAACTGTATGAAGGCTGAGAGTTAAATTGAGATTGAGGGAATTGATGTAGCATATCATATGGATCAAGACAGTCAATTTATAAGCTCAGTTATAAGAGCTAAGGCTAAAGCCCGATAAAATGATCAAGTAAAAGACCTGATTGAGTCAAACAAAGAGCCATACTTTAGTGCATTTTAAATGTAATTTTATATTTTATTTTTTACCTAAGTACTAATATTGTCAGCCATGACTTGATTTGGAATTGGGGAAAAATTAAAAATAGATGATTAGAACTTGCATAATGGATCACTAATCTCTTTTTTCTTCTTCTTTTTTTCCAAAGCCCAAAATTTTTGTAATGCTTATAAATATGGGCTAAAATATTTTATAATTTTTTATTAATGAATGAAATATTTAATAGAGAAGTCTTCTTCGTTTACTTGGTGCTTGATGGCTTCAAATAAATTAACTATCTTTTGTGAATTCGACAATTATCTTTTTATATTTTTTCTTAAGTTACTTGTTATTCCTTTTAAACATTTGCTCCAAACTCTTTTAATATCGTCCTCCACTTCAGAAACAACCTCCAAGGCCAATAGACAAGTAATCAAAACCTTACATCTGCCCCAATCCCATCCGTAAAGCTCTCAACCAAACTAGGCAGAGCTAAGACTCTTATTCCCTACACCTCGACACCCTCTTAAACTATTACCAAACTCTATCATCAACTTTGTATCAGAAGTTTGCATCTGTGGGCTCCGAAAATTTGGCCCCGGCCTCCGCGCATCGCTCGATTTTCTTTATTCTTTCGGCGAGGGAGTTTTAACGAACT
This sequence comes from Dendrobium huoshanense, assembly GCA_016618105.1. Taxonomy (NCBI): domain Eukaryota; kingdom Viridiplantae; phylum Streptophyta; class Magnoliopsida; order Asparagales; family Orchidaceae; genus Dendrobium; species Dendrobium huoshanense. The sequence goes on along the minus strand of CM028358.1, from coordinate 5,262,339 downwards.
AAGTTCCGGGGTAAATTTTGGAAGGCAGATGGGTTTGTAGATAAGACACTACCCAGAGATTTCGCCCTCATTTGCGAGGACTTTATGATCTGAGTTCTGGTTTCCTATAGGCGCAAGCCCCTATAGTTAATTACCCCTCTCGATCACGAGAGAGAACTTTCGATTAAGGCTAGTCGTCAATCAGATACGTAGAATATACGTGTTATCTGGCATATAGTAGCAGCAATGATTGGATTTGAAAATATTTGGAAGTTTGGGAATTTGAGAAAAATGTTTGGAAAAGTTTGATATTTAAAATAGAAATTTCACCATCGTGCACTTAAAGCGGATGGTGGGGGAATGGATGATAGACCCGATCAAGATCCCATGGTTCCGTCGTCCCGGGCCATCGTGGTCCCTGGTCTACTTAGTCAGAGGAGGTAGTCGACCCAACCTGACAGAAGGATCCTTGTCGGCAGCCATGGGTTGCTTCGTCCAAGGGGACCTTGTAGACCGGGGTTGAATGTTTGTCTAAGGGGACAAATTTGAATCCACCTTAGCTAACAGAGGGCTTTGTGCCCTATCGATCATATCCTATTGATTCATATCTCAAGGATTTAACGCCATTAAGGAACGTATTGGCTCTGGCCATAACCGCTATCTGTGGTGCCATTTGGCGGCAAAACCACTCGGTTCAGAGGGCCCCGGGTCATAACCGTTTACCTGCAGTGCCATTTGGCGGCGAAACTGCCGGTTAGAGGACACGTACCACGTCCTTACTGGCAACAGACTTTTTGAGAATGGATCCTAGTGATATTTTCGACTAGGCATTTCGCTCTTTGTGAGCTGAAGTAATATTTCATATTTGTCCGCCTCGACAAACTTTTGCGGAGGGCGGATGATTTTTGCTTTAAGTGCTTTGATGGATTTATTTCATTTTAAATATATTTTTGGGATTTTTGAGATTTGGGATTTTTTGGAGTTTTCTGGGATTTTTGGATATTTGGAACGGCATTGGAAACTATTTGGGAACCCCTCCGGTTGAGATCTGCATTCAACACGGCCATCATCGGGGTGTTTAGGGGTCATTTCCATTTGATTGAACCTTGTCGACCCTATCAACTTATCGATAGGGGATCGGGTTTCTCATAGGCTTTGTGCCTTTCGTTTAGTGAATTCTCTTGATTTTAGACTTTGAAGGCCTAAAAAGAATGTATTTAGACAAATACACCGGTAGCTACAACCGTGTATTTTATTAGGTAGTTCGAATCTTGTCGACTTCTATTGATCCGTATAGAAGGATCAGATTCAAATTTGAATTCACTTGTTTCCCCGCGCAGCATCCCTAGACGTCACGTGTGTACCAATAACACGCTCGCCGGGGCCCATGCGAGTGATTTTTATATACCTCTTTGGTGTACCTATGTGTATACAATTTATAGTGCACGTGCATGGGGTATTTTTGGAATATTTATAGACGCCTTCTGTCTGCTAGGAGTGTTGCAGATCCGGTGGCGTAGCGTTATAATTTGTGGTTTGTAGACGCCTTCTGTCTGCTTGTATCAGTGTTGCAGATCCGGTGGCGTTTGATTTTGATGTTGACTCCCCCTTTCTCAATCACCGGGGAAGGATTTTCTAGATTCTGGAGTCAAAGAATGCTAATTTGGGAATAACTCCCTTTTAGGATCTTCAATGTGGCAGACTTGTTATTTCTGGTATTTGTGGGTACCAGAGATGTTTTCTTCTTGAGTATAGAACTAAGAAGAGAGTTTAGAACACCAGGAAGTTTGGTTCTAATTTGTTCAAACATGTCCTCCCTTGTGCCAGGGGGTGTCCTTTTTTCATACATCGGGTTGCCTTTGTACCCGACATACTTGAAGATCTTGATCACCATTGTCGTAGGTGATATCTGTACTCGTGTCCACAGTGATTCGTTGTTCTTTCAATATACTGTTGTTATCTACAAGAATCCCTTTGTAGGGGACTGTCGTGTAGGTAATATCCGTACTTGTGTCCACAGTGATTCGTTGTGCCTATGAGGTACTCACTGTTGTTATCCACAAATATTCATTCGCAGGGGACCGCTGCATTCACTATGATCTTTTGGAAGTATTTGTAGAAGACCCATTGCTTCTGCATCATATCCACCCTTTCACCAATCTCGGGTGGTTGGACGATTGCATCTGCTGTAGGGGCAGATCTTTGATTGCTGGTCTCCAGTATTGCCATCTCAATCAACAGACATTTTGTAGAGATTGTCGTAGGAGTTCGCTGCATTCTTTGTTTGCATGTATTGAGGTCTTGTAACGGACTTTGAATCACTATTAACCATACACATATTCTTGTTTGAACTCCCTTGTACAGGATTCAAGCCTTGTCCTTGTATGTGTTTGAATCCAAGTCTGAGTTCCAATGTACAAGTTCAAGTCTTTGCTCAAAGTTTTGTTCATCTCGTTTGATATTCAAATCAAATGTGAAACTGAGTTCCTTGTTATTCTTAGAAGTTTGAGTTCTTCTTTGTTCATGTTGAGCTTGGATCTAGCTTGAGTTCAGATTGATTTGAATTTGGGTTCAATCTGAGTTTGAGTAGGAGTTCATAACCCCCACTTAATGTTATATAGTTCGAGCTCAAAGTACAAGTTCAAGTGTCCCATGCAGTCCAAGTCTTGTATTTGCTTGAGTTCAAATTGTTCAAGCCATCAACGCTCAACTTGGTTCCTGAGTGCGAGTTCAAGTTCCAAGAACTAATTCAAATTGATTGTCAAGGTTCCTCTGAAATCTTTTGAGTTTAATTTCTTGTTCAAATGATTTGAATTGGACTTCAGCTTGATTTTGCTTCATTTGGATTTGATCTTTAGAAATCATTTGAATTTTGGTTCAGATTTAGATCCCCAAGTCTTTTGTTCTTCGTACAGGTCTTCTGCTCATTTTAGTTCAATTTCTGTGCTCTTCTGTTCAAGTACAAATCTTCTATATTATTGCCCAAGAAGATTTTTAAATTGTTCAAGTCTTTGTAGATTTCAGTGAAAATTTCGGCAGCACCCCGGCATATCCCCCGTTTGGGGGAAAATTGGGGAGCTGGGCCTTCCCACCACGCTACTAGAGCGTGTATGGTAGGTGTCCGTAGACACCGCGGCCGTACAAAATTTCATCCCACCACGCTACAAGAGCGTGTATGGGGCCTTCAGCAGTATCCGTACCAGAACAGCAGTGACTCCCCACCACGCTACAAGAGCGTGTATAGGGCTCCCCACCTCGCCGTATGCTTCGCACCGGGCTCCCTCCTACCGTGCTACAAGAGCGCGTATAGGTGGTTCCCCGGTCCGCTGCAAACGTCGAGAATGGGATTTGGAACATCATACCTTTGCGTAGCAGTCGTCGGTGGTGTCGATGTCGAGGTCGAGGTCGAGAACCGTCCCCACCACGCTACAAGAGCGTGTATAGGGCTTACCCGCCTCGTCGTATGCTTCGCACCGGGCTTCCTCCTACCGTGCTACAAGAGCGCGTATAGGTGGTTCTCCGGTCCGCTGCAAGCGTCGAGGACGGGGTTTAAGTTAGAAATGTATACCTTGAAGTCCCGGCGGGCTGGCAGTGTCGGCTCGAGGATCGAGGCAAGAGGGGCAAGCATGCTTCTTCTCTTTTTTTTGAATTAATTATAATTTATATTAATTAATTATAAATTATTTAAGGAATTATTTTTTTAATTAATTACTTATAATTAATTATAATAAATTAATATAATTAATTAAAATTTATTAAAATTAATTAATATCATTAATTATAATTAATCTGTAATTAATTATAATTATTTAATATTAATTAAATTTTAATAAATTATAATTAATTGAAATTAATTAATGATAATTAATTTTATAAATTATAATTAATTAAGTTAATTCTAATTATAATTAATTATAATTAATTAAATTAATTATAATAATTTAATTAGAACTAAATATAATTAATTATAATAATTATAATAATAAAAAAAATAATAACAGTAATTAATCAAAATTAATTAAAATAATTATAATTAAAAATTATTTTAATTAAAAATTAAATAACTCCTCTCCCTCTACCTCTCTGTTCGGCGAAGTTACGGGATTTAGCCGGATTCAGGCTAAATCCAGCCAACGGTTTCAGTGCGTGCGTTAAATCCCGGCGATGGTTAAATCCCAGATTAAGGATTTACGGCTTAAATCCCGTATTTACTAAGTCCCTTAGTTCGGTGGATTTCGGGATTTGGCCGAAGAAGAACGCAAAGGGAGAAAGTTACCTTCACTGTCGGCGAGCTCCGTTCTCACTCCCGATCAAAATGTTGCAACTTCCGGTTCAACAGAAAGGGAAAGTCGTAGAAGGGGCAAAGTCGAACAGCCCGAATGAGTCGAAGAAGCGCGCGTTAGGTAGAAAGTTACCTTTACTTCCAGCGAGCTCCTGTCTTGCTTCTGATCGGAGAGGCGAGGTCGTACAAGGGGCGGCGCCGAACAGCCACGAGGAATCGAAGAAGCAACGGGAAGGGAGAAAGTTATCTTCACAGCCGAGCGAGTTCCGGTTCCTGCTTCCGATCTTTATGCCGTAACTTCCGATCCAACTCGCAGGGAATGTCGTCGAAGGAGCGGTCAGATAGCAAGGAGGAGTCGGGGGAGAGAGTCGCACGCAAGGGAGAAAGTTATCTTCACTGCCAGTGAGCTCACGTTGTTGCTTCCGCACAAAAAATGTCGTAACTTTCGATTCGACAGACAGAAGAGAACGAGAGCTTAACACGATGTAGACATCTGATCGTGCGAGGTCGTGGGCGACGACGTGCTGAATTCGGCGTCGGACAGGTACGATTTTATTTTTTATTTTATTTTTTGTTTTGTTTTATACGGCGGCAGGTTAACAAATGCCCCCCAACAAATGTGGTAGGCGTCTGGAGCGGGCCACGTTTGTTGCATGCTGATTGACCCTATGGATCTCTAGATATCTATTCTAGATGTCACACAAGGATTTTCATTTAGTGGATCTCCAAAAATTGTTTGGATGTCACACTTTCTTTTAGTGGATCTCCAAAATCTTGTTTGGATGTCACACTAAAATTTTCATTTAGTGGATCTCCAAAATTTTGCTTGGATGTCACACTAATATTCTTTCTCCACTGCGCTTCTAGATGTATCCATAGATGATTGATATCTTATCTTTGTAAATTGACGTTAGTGGATAGCATATGCTCAAGATTTTTCTATCATATGCTTGTATTTTGATGAAATTTTAAATATTTATTTGGGGATCTCGGCATTCAGCGCGATGTCGACCCAAATAAATATTTAAATGCCCCCAGTCTTTTAGGGACATTTGTAGATGTCATCAAGGTGCTCAATCTGCAACTTTTGCTTGAGTCCTGAGATTTTGATTCCTTCTGTCCTGTGCTTTGTGCAGCGGACTTGATGAAGGGTTGTCTGATTTGCCTTTACTGACTTGTCAGAATTTTTATTTTCCTTCTGCCCTATGCTTCTAGCTTTGGCGGGCTTGATGAAGGAGTAGATGCCAGTGACCTAAATCCTTTAGGTTTATATTAGATCGATGGCGAAAAGTCATCGGTCCAGAGCTTTGTGCATAGCGGACTTGTTGATGACGAATCCACTTAGTTCAGCCTAAGGCTTTGTGTGAACTTTAGGATAGTTTTCTTCTGTCCTTTGCTTTGTGCTTTGACGGACTTGTTGAAGGAAAATTCCTTCTATCCTTGCTTTGTGCTTGACGGATTTGTTGAAGGATTTGCAGGTTTTAGATTTAGTTGATAGTACCGAATGTAGGTAGTATCTTGATCCTTAACCACTTGAGAAGACTTCAATCTGAGTTACTTGAGTTCATCAGATCGGGGGAGCTGGAATTTGACAGCTCTTCGTCCTCTGGTTGCTGAGATGGGGGGGTCCTCTACTGCGGCCTTTCTTATGGCTTATTGAGTAGATGGAGCTGCCAGCGATCCGGCCATATTTGGGCTTGTTGGATCCGACTTTTTACACCCATTCAGTCTTCAGACTTGAGCTATGGGAATTGCGCTTCCTAATGCTGATTTTACTGAAGTTGACAGATTTAGAGTTCTCTTTCGTGGTTTTGGATTTTGGAGCCTACGAACATTCAGTAGTTGCTCGAGACTCATTCTTCCACTGGAACTTTGATTCTCCAGTCATTTTGGAGAACTTTGCAGACTACGATCACTTGGACTTGTCGAGTCAAATTGGCCTTCATTCTTCCTACAGTCTCTACTGACGGGTTGACGAAGTGGGGGTTCCGCTACTATGGCCGTTTTTTATGGCTTGTTGAGTAAACGGAGCTGCCAGCGATCCGGCCATATTTGGGCTTGTTGGATCCGACCTTTTACACCCATTCGAACCTTAAGCTTCAGGCTGTTGAAAGACTTCAAGCTTTTCCGGCTCAATTTGTATGAGTGTGTAGCCACAAAAGTCTCTTTCTTGACCTTTGAGTCTTGGTTTTGTTGGAGAAGGTGTCTCAATCTTTGAGAGATCACCTGCATAGGCTTTGAAAAACAAGTCTTTGTATTCTTTAGCACAAAGTAGCATTTGAATTGATAATTTTAAATATTTATTCGGGGATCTCGGCATGCAGCGCGATGTCGACCCGAATAAATATTTAAAATGCCCCCTATCTCACAGGGACAATTTAGAATGAAATAGAATTGGAATCTTGAAATTTTAAATATTTATTCGGGGATCTCGGCACGCAACGCGATGTCGACCCGAATAAATATTTAAAATGCCCCCAGCCTAACAGGAGGATTTTGAAATGTATTCTCATAACATAAGAGAGTTTCAAAATATGAAATGTACATGCTAACAATAATGCATAAAAAACATAACACATTAAGCACATCATTTCATGCGTAGTATTTCTTCAGGTAACGGCCATTGATTGGCGGCATGGGCCTCTGACCATTCAGATCAATGAGTTGATAAGCTCCTCCTTGAAATACTTTCTCGATGACGAAAGGTCCTTCCCAGTTGGATACGAACTTGCCACCGATTTTTCTGTGTGGGATGATTGGCCTTCTCTGCACCAGGACCAATTCTCCTTCTTGAAATGATCGAAGACGAACCATTCGATCAAAGGATTTTGTCATTCTTGCTCGGTAGATTTCCAGGTTCTGTTGAGCTTGTAACCTGATTTCATCGAGTGCATCAAGCTCCTCCATTCTTAGACGAGCATTTTGTTCTTGAGTCAGCTCATTCTGGACAGCAACTCGAAGAGATGGAAGTTCAACTTCTAGTGGCAGTACGGCCTCAACTCCAAATACTAGAGAGTAAGGAGTGGCTTTGGTTGGCGTTTTGTAAGTTGTACGATATGCCCATAGCGCTTCTGCCATCTTCGTATGCCACTCTCTTTTGTTCTTGGAGAGAATCTTTTTTAGCAATTTCACCAACGTTTTGTTGAAGGCTTCTGCCAGACCATTTGCTCTTGGATAATATATAGAGGAATACCGCCAATCGATTTTGTGCCGATCAACGAACTTATAGATTTTTGTACTTTTGAAAGCAGTTCCGTTGTCTGAGATTATGCGGCGTGGCACACCGAATCTGTAGACGACATTATGGGTGAAGAAGTTGATCACATGCTCGGACGTAACTTCTTTAAATGGGACTGCTTCTGCCCACTTCGAGAAGTAGTCGGTTGCTGCCAAGATGAAGCGGTGTCCTGCTGATGACGGCGGATCTATCGGCCCAATAATATCAGTACCCCAACATTCAAATGGCCAGGATGCTATTGTAGGGTGCAGCGGATTTGGCGGTTGATGTATAACATCACCGTGGATCTGGCACTCATGGCACCTCTTAGCATGATTGATACAATCTCTGACCATGGTCGGCCAATAGTAGCCCATTCTTTTAATTTTGATTGCCATCTTGGGACCTGATTGGTGTGCTCCACAGAGTCCTTCATGAACTTCTGCCATAACTTTATCAGCTTCTTTGGTCCCTAGGCACCTTAGCCACATTTGATCGAAAGCACGTCGATACAATGTGTTGTTGACAAATGCATATCGTAGCGCTCTCTTCTTGATTTGAGCAGCTAGTGATTTGTCTGTTGGCAATTTACTTTCTTTAAAGTAATCAATGAAAGGCAGTCTCCAGTCATCTTCTTCCTCGACATCTAGACAATGCCACCATGATTCTGAAGTTTGACTGGCCTTTCGTCTTTTCTTAGGAACTTGATGTTCTTCAAGTTGATCTTCGAGATCAACTGGTTGGGGAGGTTGAGGATCAACTGGAGTTGTATCCTGCTGGCTTGAATTTGGTATTCCCTCTGCCTGCGGGAATTGTAATAATGCTGGCTCTAAGATCCGTCGATTGTGCACCATAATTATTATAGGCCATTCGTCGTCCATATTCGCCATTTCTTTAGCCAATTTAGCAAGAGAATCAGCTTTGCCATTTTGACCTCGGGGAACTTGAGTTAGTTTGACAACTGGAATTTGCTTCATAAGCTCAAGAACTCGCCGATGATAACAGGCCAACTCAAACTTGGTGATTTTGTAAACTCCCAACACTTGATTTACAACAAGTTGAGAATCACCGAAGATTTGGAGATTTTGAATTCGGACATCGATTGCAATCTCCAATCCTGCTATTAGGGCTTCATATTCAGCCTCATTGTTTGTCCGAGGTTCAGTCAAACTGAACGAAAATCTCATTATGCCTCCCTCGGGTGCTACGAAAATGATTCCAATTCCGGCTTGAGCCTTTTCGAGATTTGGAGGCCGAGCACGCTTGATTGACGATGCACCGTCAAAGTACATTTCCCATACTCGTAGCATCTCATCTTCTTCAACATTCATGATCTGCTCGTCAGGTAGATCGTCGTTGAGCGGAGAATCTGCAGGGATAGGATGTGCAGCGAGAAAATCTGCCAACACCTGCCCTTTCACTGCCTTTTGAGGGACATATGTGATATCAAACTGCAGCAGTATCACTGCCCACCTTGCCAAACGACCTGTCAACGCTGGTCTTGTCATCAAGAACTTCAGCGGATCGATCTTTGATATCAAGGTGATTTTGTGAGATAGCATATAATGGCGGAGCTTCTGTACTGCGAAAATCAGAGCCAAGCAATGCTTCTCAATTGGAGAGTAGCGGATTTCTGCTCCTATCAACCTCCGACTGATATAGTAGAGTGCATTATCCTTGCCTTCTTCATTATGCTGGGCCAATAATGCTCCGAGGGACTCTTCTAGTGCTGCCGTATACAGTATAAGAGGCTTCCCCGGGATTGGCGCCGCGAGAATAGGAGGATTCAACAGATATCTTTTGATGCTGTCAAATGCTTCTTGGCACTCTGCGTCCCATTTGAAACGGACATCTTTCTTCATTAGCTTTGAAAATGGCTGGCACCTACCCGATAGATTTGATATAAATCTCCGAATGAAAGCCAGTTGTCCTTGTAAGGAGCGGAGTTGCCGAAGGTTCTTTGGAGGTGGCATCTCCACGATCGCCTTGATCTTGTTGGGGTCGACTTCGATGCCTCGATGTCGAACAACGTACCCTAGGAATTTCCCTGAGGATACCCCAAATGCACACTTGAGAGGGTTCATCTTCAGATCATACTTTCTGATCCTTTCGAACACAATTCTCAAATCATCAATGTGGTCTTTTCGGCATATGCTTTTAATGACCAAGTCATCTACATAGCATTCGACCTTCTGATGAATCAAATTATCAAATATACGAGTCATCGCCCGCTGGTAGGTGGCACCAGCGTTCTTCAGGCCGAATGGCATAACTGTGTAGCAGAATATGCCTATAGGCGTTCTGAATGATGTATGTCTTTCATCTTCATGCGCCATTTTAATCTGATTGTAGCCTGACGATCCGTCCATAAAGGAGAACATATCGTAATTGGATGTATTGTCAACTAGAAGCTCTGATACTGGGAGCGGAAAGTCATCTTTCGGGCATGCCTTATTGAGGTCCCTGAAGTCGATGCAGATACGAATCTGGCCATTCTTCTTCTTTACAGGGACGATATTGGCAATCCAGTCGGCATATTTTTCTTCTCGAATGAAGCCTGCTTCTATGAGCTTCTTTGTTTCTGCAATCACCTGCTCTTCAATCTCCAATCTCATTCTCCTTGGAGCTTGCTTGACAGGTACTGCATCAGGCTTGATTGCTAATCTGTGAACTGCCACATCAGGGGATAAGCCAGGCATCTCAGCATATGTCCAAGCAAAACAGTCCCTGAATTCACATAGTAGCTCTTTTATTTCTTCTATTTGATCTTCTGGTAGAAGAGAGCTAATGAAGGTTGGGCGAGGATCTTCCTCAGTTCCCAAATTGACTTCTTTGAGCTCGTCCATCGTAGCAGCTTGTCCACCATCTTCCAGTTCTTCTGGTGCAGGCTCAGCTTCTACGGGTTTATCATCATAAGCATTGGTTTCGTATGTTTCTTCAACACCATCATCATCGGATTTGATTTCTCCACATGTGATCGCCCGACAAATCTCCTTCCGGAGGAATTTTCTTTTGATGAATCCAATACCTTTATATGCGTCTGTATCCTTCTGCCGTAACGGACGCGGACTCCTCCCATACCAGAGGCCCAAACTTGTATGGAGCTGTCGTTTGGTAGTAGGAATATTGATTTGCTTTCGTAGCATTCTTTGAATATTTTTGGTACTGAATTTGGGTAGCCTCGTAGGAAATAATTCCTCGGAGTCGATGAGCATGCAATCCCAGTCATGATTCTCCTCTTCATGAACTCCCGTGGAATATAACACATTCTTTGGCACAGTCCCATTTTTACGGGGAGGCAGATAAAGAGTGGAGAGTTCTTCAATTTTATGAACCTCACGCGAAATGATTTCCTTGAAATGTTGCAAGGGAACACGTGTGACTACGAGTACGCTGTCTGAAATTAACAGACTGTCTATTCTTCTGGAGAACACACTCTGCACTGAATTCATATAGATTGAGTCGTAGTCATAATCATCATTTGAAAATTCAATCTGCCTACTCCATTCATCCGTGGACTGGCATACTTTTCGAGATTTGGCAGGAGTAACATCATCTTCATCCGTGTCACTCCCAAGATGAGGTACATGTTTCTTTTCTTTAGGAATGATTTGTGATTTTGGAAGAGTCGGCGCTGCCTTCTTTCTCCCCACACGCTTCTTCTCATCTTCTTGCTTGGATTTCTTTGCAGCCTTAGAATTTGATGCCCTAGCCTCAAGAGAACTTGACGACTTTTGCTTCTTTGGCATGAAGTACTTAGCATCTTCATAAACTGTTACTTCATGTACTGCAAAGGGCTGAATATCGCCAGAGATCCTTAATTCTTCTCCTTCTCTGAGATATTTCATGCACTGGTGTAATGTTGAAGGGACAACGCCATATTCGTGCAACTAGGGGCGACCTAATAACGCCTTGAACGAAGTGTCCGCATCAATTACATGAAATTTGGCTTCTGTATGGAGTTCCCCAAATACGAGAGGAAGCATAAACGAACCAAGGGTTTTCTGCCCTTTCTCGTTAAAACCATGCACCATCAACTTGTCTTGCCCAAGATGCTCTACGTCGAGGCACATTGATCTCAGTGCTTTAAGGCTCATAAGATTTACGGAAGATCCGGGATCAATCAGAATCCGACTAATCATCATACCGTCACTCTCTGCTGTAACATATAAAGGGCGGTTGTGATCTGCCGTTCCAAGCAGCATATCATCCTCAGCAAAGGTGATGAGGGGCTCACTTCGAGCTTGCAAGACTTCCGTCAAATTGCGCTCAGCAAAATATGCTTCATATCTTTCGGGGTCCTTAAGAGCTTGGATCAAAGTTTCTCGAAGGTCTTTAGACATCAAGAGGGCATCATATATGCTGAGTTGTGCTGGGATCTTCCTCAAGTGGGATAAGATATTGTAATCTATCCCCTTAGATGAAGTCTCTTTCTTCTTGGAGTCATTTAGGATAATATCTTCATTGATAATTATCTCTTTTCCTTTATCTTTGTTAGGAATTCCCTTCTTTGGTGGAGGCGGCAGTACTTTGCCACTCCTCAACTGCACCTGGGCCACCTCATCTGATTCAGACTTGTTTGATGAAGCATTCTCTTCAGGGTCAGCCATTGTTGTGTCTGGGGATTCATCTGTAGACTCGGAATCGTCTCCCAACTTCACTTGTTTCATTTGTGATTCTATGCTTGGATCTGAATCTTCATCATCTGGAAAACATAGATCTTCATAACTGAATTCCATTGATGATACCATTAGACAGAATTCAGGGGCCGCTTCTTTAACGTATTTCTCCCTTTCTGATATTTTTAAAGTCGTTGAGATGACTCGACATATCTCCGTAGGAAGAGATTCATCATCAGCTTCTTCCTCCTTTTCATCTATTTTAAGCTCTTTCATAAAATCACTGAGCTTAATAGGCCTCCTGACAGTCTGGTAATATTCACCCAAACTATCAATAGCCTTTTGAGTTGCAGTCTTCTTTACCACAGGCTTCTTCAACTTGGCTTTCTTCCTAGAAGACTTTGGCTTTGCTTTATCAGATTTGGATGAGCTAGCTTGGCCAGGTTGCTGTTTAGAAGTGGATGCTTGTGACATAGGCAACCATTTTAAATTCAGTACTGGCTCAGTAGGGGACTTCCACTTGACACCAGGAACTCCTTCTAACTGTTTCAGCATTTTTGATGTCTTCTTGGAGATCACAGTCTCCCATTGTTCCTCTTGGATAGATTTTTTCATTTTTTCTTTAAGCGGGAGTACGGAAGAGGACGTGACTACCCTGGTGGATTCTTTTCTGGGACGAACCAACACATTATCTGATAATGTAAGTTCTCCCCTCTTGTACATCTTTTCTAACCAATCTTTGAAGACATAACAATCTTCAATTGGATGGCTAACTACCCGATGATATGGGCAGTAATTTGGGTCGCCACTGTGTTTGGACTCTTCAGGTCTTTTGCATTCTGGCAATTCTAGACCGTTCTTGAGTGCTTGTCGAAATAGTTTAGCGACACTCTCCCTTTTAAATGAATATTCTTTATTCATTTTCTCCTTGAGGGAAGGGAACGTTCTATCACCAGTTCCCGTGGGTTGCCTCTGGCGCTCTCCTCCACCAGGAAAGACTCGAGGTTTGTCATTTCCTCCAAGAACCAACTTTGGTTGAGGGTTTGGATTGTAAGCTTGCTTTGATTTTTCTTCATATTGCATCGGCTGCTTTCCTTTATCCACATTATATACTACCTTTTTACCTTTATCAGGTCTGGGAGAGAATGCAGAGTAGACATCATTTCTCCTAGCATCAGGCGCCTTAGCCTTTTTAGGTTTGTCAGGGAGGCTTTCTGACTTTGACAGGTTCAACTTTTCAAACTTAGCCACCCTATCCAACAGATCTTGGAAGGTAGTAATAGAAGCCATGCATAAGAAGGGTTGCATTTTATCATCAATGTTCCCCATCAACAGTTGAACTGCATGTTCTTCTTCCAGCTGCTGTTCGCACTTCATACTGAGATTGCGCCAGCGTGTTATGTACCTCGTTACTGATTCATCTTTCCTCCTTTTATCAAGGGCAAGATCAGCAATGGTAGTCTTCTCTATTGCACTGGCAAATCTCTTCACGAATAAGGCCTCTAATTCTGCGAAGGTCTTCAGAGAATCATTTGGCAGCTCGGCATACCATTCGAAAGCAGTTCCACTCAAGCTGCTTACGAATTGCCTGAATAGCAGAGCATCATTACCCCCTGTGTTCCCACAGGTTGCTTTGAACTGGGCCAGATGCTGTCTGGGATTTTTATTTCCATCGAAGATATTGAACTTCGGCACAGAATATCCCTTTGGATATGGCACCTGATCGTACTCTGCTGGGTACGGGCGACCTTTTCCTACCAACTTCTCTGCATGTTCAGCCGCTATAATGGCCTTAATCTTTTCGCTAATTAAGCCATCAAGCTGTGCTGCAGTTACAGGCTCAGAGGCACTCGCCACATTTTGTGGAGTACGCTGGCGGGTTGGATCATTAGTTTCTTTGCCACCTTCAAGTACACCTTTCACTCCTGAGGCTTGAGGCGCTTGAGGGTTTTGAGGATTAGCAGATTGGTTGATGGGTTGAGCCGGTGCAGGGCCCACAGAAGTGGTCTTCTGCATCATCTCCATCATGGCCGTCATCTGAGTCATCATCTCAGTCATTTTATCATTCAACTGAGAGATTTCTTTATCTTTCTTCCGCATTTGTCGCCTCATTTGATTTCTCATTTCAGCGAGTGTGATGTCTTCGCCAGCGAAGGGGTTTTCTCCAACCTCTTCTTCTTCCTCATCTCCTTCTTCTGAGGAGCGAGCACTTTGGCTAGCAATGGATCTAGCCCTGTGGCGACGTCGATAAACACGTACGCGCGGCTGTGATTGTTGGTCTTCTTCATCACCATCATCATCTTCAACATCAATGTGGCTGACCATACGAACCATTTCGATCTCCATAGTATCATCATCGTCATATTCTTCTTCTTCTTGTACCTGAATTTCTGAGCGACGGCGCCACTGAATTTCAGGTTCTTGACTTGGAATGACCATTTCTTCAACCCGTGGACTACGATCGAAGTGAACTTCCTCTTTGGTTGAAGTAGGAGAATGACGGGATCTTCTGGAAGACTCTCCAGGATGTCGACCGTCCATATAATTGTCGTCATTATGGGCCTTCCTTTGGACCCATTTCTGACGAGTTTTGTTGGCAGGGGCGGATCTCCGGGAGACAGCTCCGGATGTCACGCCTGGTCTATCTTTTTCTTCAAAAATCTTTTCCTTTCGAGGCTTCGGCCTCCAAACTTGTTTGCCTTTCCGCTGGGCCCTTTCGGCGGCAGATTCTTGGACATGTGGTCCAAGTGTCACGCCCCGATGTGCTTCCTGCGGAACTTGGCGTTGGTAGTTTCTTCGTTTGGCTATCACAACAGACGATAGTCTCTCTCTTGGAGGAGTTCTTCGGGCCTCAACAATCAATGGCCTCTGGAACTTCTTTTTCATTAAGCCCTTCTCCTTGACTGTCTTCAGTACACGGTGTACCCGGGCAGACAGACGTTCAGGCTCTCTTATCTTCTGAGGAGCTGGAACTTCAGGTCGACGCTCCCAAAAGGATTGCTTAAGCTCACCAGATGAGCTATTTCTCTTTACCCACTTCATGTTAGAAAACTTATTTTGAGTGGGAATATTGATTTCTGATTCTGGTGCTGGCAGATTGGAGGGATGGACTGGTACAGGTAACTGCTGAGCTCGCAGCTCTGCATTTCTCTTCCTCCTATGCCTTCTAGTAAGCCTTCCTCCAGATGAAGAAGCTTCATTATCATACCTCCCAGGTGCAACAGTCTCTCTGGGCAGGACGGTGGTGTTTGCAGTCACCACAGAGATCTTTCTTCCAGTGACAACCCTCTTTGCAGTAAGGGCCTCAGGCTTGGATAGTCTTTCAAAGACAGAAGTTCTTCCTTGAGCAGTACCTCTGGCAGCAGTCCTTTCAGAGTGGGACCTTCCAGAAGGTTCTTCATAGTTTACGCCGTACACAGGAACGGCTGCAGCCCTTGCAGAAGCTGCTGAGAATTCAAGCCCACCAAAGTGAATGGTGGCTCAAGTATTTCCAGTCTCTATGACAGCATTTGCCAGTTGAATTTTGGCTCCTCGTCCCAGCTGGACGGTCATTGGTGTGTCCTGCATTTCCATTCTACACAAATGAAAGGCAGGGATTAGTGATCAGAATTAATACATCATCACCCCACATTTTCATAAAACAGGAATAACGCAGGACGAATGATAGCAGGAAAATTAGCATGGAATTGAAAACCCTGCTAAACAAATTTCCATTGATCTTATTTAAAAGATTCAATTTCGGGACCTTTCAGTGATGGATTTTTGGATACAGGGACCAAATGTCACATCCTGATGTTCACCATATAGAGCTCAGTATAGATTAGCTGCTACTATAGCGTATAAGTGACTAGCCAGAGATGGAAAGAGAAACCATTCCCCAGCGGAGTCGCCAGAAATCTGTGGGCTCCGAAAATTTGGCCCCGGCCTCCGCGCATCGCTCGATTTTCTTTATTCTTTCGGCGAGGGAGTTTTAACGAACTAAGTTCCGGGGTAAATTTTGGAAGGCAGATGGGTTTGTAGATAAGACACTACCCAGAGATTTCGCCCTCATTTGCGAGGACTTTATGATCTGAGTTCTGGTTTCCTATAGGCGCAAGCCCCTATAGTTAATTACCCCTCTCGATCACGAGAGAGAACTTTCGATTAAGGCTAGTCGTCAATCAGATACGTAGAATATACGTGTTATCTGGCATATAGTAGCAGCAATGATTGGATTTGAAAATATTTGGAAGTTTGGGAATTTGAGAAAAATGTTTGGAAAAGTTTGATATTTAAAATAGAAATTTCACCATCGTGCACTTAAAGCGGATGGTGGGGGAATGGATGATAGACCCGATCAAGATCCCATGGTTCCGTCGTCCCGGGCCATCGTGGTCCCTGGTCTACTTAGTCAGAGGAGGTAGTCGACCCAACCTGACAGAAGGATCCTTGTCGGCAGCCATGGGTTGCTTCGTCCAAGGGGACCTTGTAGACCGGGGTTGAATGTTTGTCTAAGGGGACAAATTTGAATCCACCTTAGCTAACAGAGGGCTTTGTGCCCTATCGATCATATCCTATTGATTCATATCTCAAGGATTTAACGCCATTAAGGAACGTATTGGCTCTGGCCATAACCGCTATCTGTGGTGCCATTTGGCGGCAAAACCACTCGGTTCAGAGGGCCCCGGGTCATAACCGTTTACCTGCAGTGCCATTTGGCGGCGAAACTGCCGGTTAGAGGACACGTACCACGTCCTTACTGGCAACAGACTTTTTGAGAATGGATCCTAGTGATATTTTCGACTAGGCATTTCGCTCTTTGTGAGCTGAAGTAATATTTCATATTTGTCCGCCTCGACAAACTTTTGCGGAGGGCGGATGATTTTTGCTTTAAGTGCTTTGATGGATTTATTTCATTTTAAATATATTTTTGGGATTTTTGAGATTTTGGGATTTTTTGGAGTTTTCTGGGATTTTTGGATATTTGGAACGACATTGGAAACTATTTGGGAACCCCTCCGGTTGAGATCTGCATTCAACACGGCCATCATCGGGGTGTTTAGGGGTCATTTCCATTTGATTGAACCTTGTCGACCCTATCAACTTATCGATAGGGGATCGGATTTCTCGTAGGCTTTGTGCCTTTCGTTTAGTGAATTCTCTTGATTTTAGGCTTTGAAGGCCTAAAAAGAATGTATTTAGACAAATACACCGGTAGCTACAACCGTGTATTTTATTAGGTAGTTCGAATCTTGTCGACTTCTATTGATCCGTATAGAAGGATCAGATTCAAATTTGAATTCACTTGTTTCCCCGCGCAGCATCCCTAGACGTCACGTGTGTACCAATAACACGCTCGCCGGGGCCCATGCGAGTGATTTTTATATACCTCTTTGGTGTACCTATGTGTATACAATTTATAGTGCACGTGCATGGGGTATTTTTGGAATATTTATAGACGCCTTCTGTCTGCTAGTAGGAGTGTTGCAGATCCGGTGGCGTAGCGTTATAATTTGTGGTTTGTAGACGCCTTCTGTCTGCTTGTATCAGTGTTGCAGATCCGGTGGCGTTTGATTTTGATGTTGACTCCCCCTTTCTCAATCACCGGGGAAGGATTTTCTAGATTCTGGAGTCAAAGAATGCTAATTTGGGAAGAACTCCCCTTTTAGGATCTTCAATGTGGCAGACTTGTTATTTCTGGTATTTGTGGGTACCAGAGATGTTTTCTTCTTGAGTATAGAACTAAGAAGAGAGTTTAGAACACCAGGAAGTTTGGTTCTAATTTGTTCAAACATGTCCTCCCTTGTGCCAGGGGGTGTCCTTTTTTCATACATCGGGTTGCCTTTGTACCCGACATACTTGAAGATCTTGATCACCATTGTCGTAGGTGATATCTGTACTCGTGTCCACAGTGATTCGTTGTTCTTTCAATATACTGTTGTTATCTACAAGAATCCCTTTGTAGGGGACTGTCGTGTAGGTAATATCCGTACTTGTGTCCACAGTGATTCGTTGTGCCTATGAGGTACTCACTGTTGTTATCCACAAATATTCATTCGCAGGGGACCGCTGCATTCACTATGATCTTTTGGAAGTATTTGTAGAAGACCCATTGCTTCTGCATCATATCCACCCTTTCACCAATCTCGGGTGGTTGGACGATTGCATCTGCTGTAGGGGCAGATCTTTGATTGCTGGTCTCCAGTATTGCCATCTCAATCAACAGACATTTTGTAGAGATTGTCGTAGGAGTTCGCTGCATTCTTTGTTTGCATGTATTGAGGTCTTGTAACGGACTTTGAATCACTATTAACCATACACATATTCTTGTTTGAACTCCCTTGTACAGGATTCAAGCCTTGTCCTTGTATGTGTTTGAATCCAAGTCTGAGTTCCAATGTACAAGTTCAAGTCTTTGCTCAAAGTTTTGTTCATCTCGTTTGATATTCAAATCAAATGTGAAACTGAGTTCCTTGTTATTCTTAG
Organism: Dendrobium huoshanense; assembly: GCA_016618105.1. NCBI lineage: Eukaryota > Viridiplantae > Streptophyta > Magnoliopsida > Asparagales > Orchidaceae > Dendrobium > Dendrobium huoshanense. The sequence goes on along the minus strand of CM028358.1, from coordinate 5,243,777 downwards.
AAGTTTGAGTTCTTCTTTGTTCATGTTGAGCTTGGATCTAGCTTGAGTTCAGATTGATTTGAATTTGGGTTCAATCTGAGTTTGAGTAGGAGTTCATAACCCCCACTTAATGTTATATAGTTCGAGCTCAAAGTACAAGTTCAAGTGTCCCATGCAGTCCAAGTCTTGTATTTGCTTGAGTTCAAATTGTTCAAGCCATCAACGCTCAACTTGGTTCCTGAGTGCGAGTTCAAGTTCCAAGAACTAATTCAAATTGATTGTCAAGGTTCCTCTGAAATCTTTTGAGTTTAATTTCTTGTTCAAATGATTTGAATTGGACTTCAGCTTGATTTTGCTTCATTTGGATTTGATCTTTAGAAATCATTTGAATTTTGGTTCAGATTTAGATCCCCAAGTCTTTTGTTCTTCGTACAGGTCTTCTGCTCATTTTAGTTCAATTTCTGTGCTCTTCTGTTCAAGTACAAATCTTCTATATTATTGCCCAAGAAGATTTTTAAATTGTTCAAGTCTTTGTAGATTTCAGTGAAAATTTCGGCAGCACCCCGGCATATCCCCCGTTTGGGGGAAAATTGGGGAGCTGGGCCTTCCCACCACGCTACTAGAGCGTGTATGGTAGGTGTCCGTAGACACCGCGGCCGTACAAAATTTCATCCCACCACGCTACAAGAGCGTGTATGGGGCCTTCAGCAGTATCCGTACCAGAACAGCAGTGACTCCCCACCACGCTACAAGAGCGTGTATAGGGCTCTCCCACCTCGCCGTATGCTTCGCACCGGGCTCCCTCCTACCGTGCTACAAGAGCGCGTATAGGTGGTTCCCCGGTCCGCTGCAAACGTCGAGAATGGGATTTGGAACATCATACCTTTGCGTAGCAGTCGTCGGTGGTGTCGATGTCGAGGTCGAGGTCGAGAACCGTCCCCACCACGCTACAAGAGCGTGTATAGGGCTTACCCGCCTCGTCGTATGCTTCGCACCGGGCTTCCTCCTACCGTGCTACAAGAGCGCGTATAGGTGGTTCTCCGGTCCGCTGCAAGCGTCGAGGACGGGGTTTAAGTTAGAAATGTATACCTTGAAGTCCCGGCGGGCTGGCAGTGTCGGCTCGAGGATCGAGGCAAGAGGGGCAAGCATGCTTCTTCTCTTTTTTTTGAATTAATTATAATTTATATTAATTAATTATAAATTATTTAAGGAATTATTTTTTTAATTAATTACTTATAATTAATTATAATAAATTAATATAATTAATTAAAATTTATTAAAATTAATTAATATCATTAATTATAATTAATCTGTAATTAATTATAATTATTTAATATTAATTAAATTTTAATAAATTATAATTAATTGAAATTAATTAATGATAATTAATTTTATAAATTATAATTAATTAAGTTAATTCTAATTATAATTAATTATAATTAATTAAATTAATTATAATAATTTAATTAGAACTAAATATAATTAATTATAATAATTATAATTAATAAAAATAATAATAACAGTAATTAATCAAAATTAATTAAAATAATTATAATTAAAAATTATTTTAATTAAAAATTAAATAACTCCTCTCCCTCTACCTCTCTGTTCGGCGAAGTTACGGGATTTAGCCGGATTCAGGCTAAATCCAGCCAACGGTTTCAGTGCGTGCGTTAAATCCCGGCGATGGTTAAATCCCAGATTAAGGATTTACGGCTTAAATCCCGTATTTACTAAGTCCCTTAGTTCGGTGGATTTCGGGATTTGGCCGAAGAAGAACGCAAAGGGAGAAAGTTACCTTCACTGTCGGCGAGCTCCGTTCTCACTCCCGATCAAAATGTTGCAACTTCCGGTTCAACAGAAAGGGAAAGTCGTAGAAGGGGCAAAGTCGAACAGCCCGAATGAGTCGAAGAAGCGCGCGTTAGGTAGAAAGTTACCTTTACTTCCAGCGAGCTCCTGTCTTGCTTCTGATCGGAGAGGCGAGGTCGTACAAGGGGCGGCGCCGAACAGCCACGAGGAATCGAAGAAGCAACGGGAAGGGAGAAAGTTATCTTCACAGCCGAGCGAGTTCCGGTTCCTGCTTCCGATCTTTATGCCGTAACTTCCGATCCAACTCGCAGGGAATGTCGTCGAAGGAGCGGTCAGATAGCAAGGAGGAGTCGGGGGAGAGAGTCGCACGCAAGGGAGAAAGTTATCTTCACTGCCAGTGAGCTCACGTTGTTGCTTCCGCACAAAAAATGTCGTAACTTTCGATTCGACAGACAGAAGAGAACGAGAGCTTAACACGATGTAGACATCTGATCGTGCGAGGTCGTGGGCGACGACGTGCTGAATTCGGCGTCGGACAGGTACGATTTTATTTTTTATTTTATTTTTTGTTTTGTTTTATACGGCGGCAGGTTAACAGCATCCTACGCGAACACTCTACCATCATTTATATAGTCATTTTTCCCACATAAAACCTCCTTTCTATAGTAATTTTTCAAATCAATTCACATTAGCCCAAGCTGGACCAGGCTTGGCATTCTCACTAGTATGCCTCCTTAAATTTCTCACCATTCAACCATAAACTTAAAAATACTTTTTTAAATATTGAACTTAAGATTCATAGCCTTTTATAGCCACTAATATCACAAAAAGATTACCGCCACCATTATTTTAGGTTTACACCCTGTGACTATTTCAAATGAACTCCTATTTATAGACCTATTGACAAACGAATTGACTGTAACTTCATAGGTAATTTTATAAGCCTTAGTCGAATGAAGTTAATATGTTTGTACTTCTTGCATTAATCTTAACTTCTAAATTTGTTTCCCATTCTGCAGTCTTTTTAATTGGTTCATGTTTTTTGATAGGTAACATGACTTCCCTGAGAAAACTCCTGCTTAATGGAAACCCAATTCGAACAATTCGAAGGTTTGAAATCTTTCTTTTTGTTCGTTGATTGAATAGTTTCTTGGATATAACCTTTGACCTAGCATTATAACATTTATTTCTTTCAGTTCCTTGGTTTCTGGACCTACATTGGCATTATTGAAGTACTTGCGAAGTCGACTTTCTTCTACTGCAGAAGGTGAAATTGCTTTCAGAGAGACAGTTTTATTCAATCCCTTTAGCATAGGCATTCTAGTTGCCTGTTGCTTCAAAAATCTTTCATTTATAACTAAAAATATTCAAACAGGAATCTAAATTGAAACATTCCTTCTCATATGACATGACAAAAATATTCTTTTCTGATTAATACTTTTGCTATAGCACCTGGATCAAGCAGCAGTCCTATAAAAGTTGATGTAATTGCTAAGGCAACTAGGTTGTCTCTGTCATCAAAGGTACTTCCTATGTTTCTATTTTATTTTCTTATTAATTTTCATGGTTTAGTTTCACCAGCTTTTGGAATCCACGATTTTATGATATTTTTGCATTCTTATTTGGAGATAATTTTCTGTGGAAAGATTAGCAGATAATTATTAACCTTTCAGGAACTATCTTTAAGTGGACTAGGTTTGACCACTGTCCCATCTACTGTCTGGGAGACGGATGAGGTGGTGAAAGTTGATCTTTCAAGAAATTCAATCACTGAGCTACCTAATGAAATGACGACTTGTTCCTCACTTCAGGTGTGTTTTTCAATATGTGGTATTTTATACAACTTATCATGGGCATTATAAATTTAAAGAGAAAAAATGGGCATACATGTTAAATGAGGGCCAATGAGAGATTTGGAGAGGGGTTGCATTTTAAAACTCTTGGTCTTTTATGTTTGACTTGAAGAATTTCTTAATTCATTATTCTTCTTGCAAAAATTTTTTTACTACATATACATATATATACTAAAAAAATATTTGATAAAGGAAATAACTACCTACCTTAATTCTTTCCTAAAATTTAAGAAACATAATCATAGGAGAATAATTATTTCCTAAAAATTAGGAAATAGAGTCATAGGAGAAGATCACAATCAATCTCTCTTTTTATTCCTAAAACTGCTTGCCTAAAATAAATTCCCTAATTAGGAAACAAAATTATAGGATAAGATCACAATCAATATTTCCTAAAATAAATTTCCTAACTTTTACTTTCAAATATTCAACATGACTCTTGTAAGTTCCTTGATTTGTTGATATGGGTTTGCTTTCTTTTTAGAAGTTCTGAGCAAACCACATGTAACTTTTATTTTCTTGTTGATATGACAATGTGTTCCTCTCTGCACGTGTGTTTTGCATTATGTGGACTTTAGACAACTTATCATGGGCATTATAAGTAACAATCGAAAAAACAATGGGCATACGAGTCAATGAGGCTCATGCCAATACAAGAGAGGTTGATCTATAAAGCTTTGCTTTTTTATGTTCGACTCTTAAAGTTCTTTTTGATTTGTTTGTGTGCAAGTTTAAGGAGTAGGTGGGAGGTGTCTGGGACTGGAATTGGGCAGGGATGTGAGTTATTAACACAAATTTAATGAATGAGGAAATGGAAACATAAGGGCATAAACTCAGTGAGCCTAGCCAACTACAAAGTTTTAATTGAACTTTACAATTACATATAAGTTAATTAACTATTTGTTAAATTTGTGAAGTAATATACGGCATCTTAATCGAGCTTTATATTAAGTATTATATTGAGCTTTAATCGTGCTTTTGTTATCGAGTCCTAATTGAGCTTCTTAATGAACTTGTTTTTTAAATAATGTTGTTCCATGATCATATAGAAATTGAGTGACAAGCTGTTTAATATAATTAGATTAGTTAATTAAATGTTAAATGAGTTCTAATCGAGTGAAACAGCTAGTAGCTTATAAAATATTTAGTTCATTTTCAGCCCTATTGTTCTGTATTCTCTGAGGTTTGAATTGAAGCTACATGCAATAATAAATCAAACCTAACGAGATGATCAAAATTTTGGAGAAAACATCATTTGGTATGTTTTATTCAAAAATAAACTTTATAGAAAAAATTATGAATTGTAACAGCTAATGAAAACATCATTACTCGGAATATGGATGTGTTAGACTTAATGCTCATATCCTATGGTGATCAAAATTTTGGAGAAAACATCATTGGTATGTTTTATTCAAAAATAAACTTTATAACAAAAATTATGAAATGTAACAGCTAAAGAAAATATCATTACTCAGAATATGGATGTGCTAGACTTAATGCTCATATCCTATGCTTTTTACGAGTGCACTCTTTCAAATTTTTATAGAAGGAGAGATTATTCTGTTCGGACACTAGACGAGAGAACCGTCCGGTACCGCTTGATACCGAGCGCGGTACATTTTTTGGGTGATGATATGGCGCATTTTTATTGGCTCTAGACGACGTCCGGACTCCGCACATAATAATTTGTCCAATAAAAGGCATCCGATGTTATCTATTTATTAGATGCATCAATGCCTTGCATATAAGTATCCCTGTTTCAAACAGATGGTCATTTATGTCCTTCAGAATTTTACATTTTGTTGAATGTCATCTCTTAAATAGAAATTGGACGAGTAGTTGGTGATCTATATAAAAACCTTACTCTTCTTTTCAATAAGCTATTTGATAAATTCTAGTACTAGATATGCAAATTATTGAAATGCTAACTTCATTGGGTTCTTGCAACACATGCCTCTGTTGTACAAAAACTTGCAGGTGCTGATTTTGTCCGGGAACAAAATAACACAATGGCCTGGTGTGATATTATCATCCCTACCCAGTCTTTCTTCTTTGAAGCTGGATAATAATCCTTTGTCGAAGGTAAAGTGCATCTGGATGCTATTTTTATATGGACAAAATCATGTAGGATAACTAGAGTTTGGAGTTTTCTATTAGCATGATGTGTAGTATGATTTCAAGCAAAAAAAGATTGGATATTCACATATCACAAGTCTTCAATTCATTCAACACTTACTTTCTCCAAAAAAAACAAGCAATGTTAGAGTTTTAGGCCAAGTAATAGTGAAATTATTGAAATAATTTGAGAATTTCTGTAAAATATTTGAATCATGTGAAATCAATGAGCATGATGAATTAATTTTCATGAATTAATTATATTTCTGACATCATTTTTTAATCAAAGTCAAGAGCACTAAACAAGTAACAAAGTAATTACAACAACAACAACATCAAGCCTTTGTCCCACTACGTGGGGTCGGCTACATGAATCCTTTTTCCTTTTAAAAAAACACTGCCGTTGTCAGGTCCCAAGTCATGGATGAGAAAAGTGGAGGGTTGTGTTAGGTAGTTGATAGCCAGCGTAAAACTTGTTGAATAGTCATGGCATGAATCCTTTAAAAAATTATGTTAACAAAGTAATTACAAATAAGCCGAAATTAGATAATCTCACTTGTATCATTGAACACTAAACATACTCAAAGGAAGAAATTTTTTGCTTCATACCAGTATAAAATTTTTTAATTAAGTGTGTGCCTAATGTCAACTATTTATAAATTTCTCATTATCTATGCTAATAGATAAGGTTGGCATAAAATCAGTAGCAGTTGATGTTTAAATTAATTTTTAATTTAATTTCAAATTTCTAATCAACTGAACTACAATCAGTTTAATTTTAAATTCCAAATTAGCTGAATAACAGGTGATTCATTTACAATTAACATCCAATTCCTGCATCCCAATTGTAGAAAGTCACAGATAGGTGCAAGAACTGGACACCAATACTTGCGGCATGTCATTAGAGCCGAAACTTATGCGCAAGTCTTGCAGTCACGCCACCGTCCATGTAAGAAGATAAAGAGAGACAACCACTGCCTTTTTAAGCCACAACCAAGAGATGGCTAAATACTTCCAAACAGTAAACCATCCAAAATCCACCACCTAAGGAATTCAGAAAAGGCCAGCAGCCTGGTCTAATACCATTTCGCATCATAAAGCATTGCAATTTTTACAATTTTAAAAAAGTCAAATTTTGGTAAATGCTATTCTCTCTAGATCCTTTTCTAGTATCTTCAAACTGAAATCCCTCAATTTTTTCTTGTTGTATTAATTTATCTTTGTAGTACCGTAGAAGATTATCCTCTTCTATGTATGGTCGATATTAAACGGTCTTCAGCTTGCATTGAATTCATTTCTTTCTATTCTAGAAAGTTGGCAAAGTTTCTGAGTCACAAAAAGCTCTAGAGGAATGTAATTAAAATCATGATTGACCTTTCAGAGTGATTTTTTTTAATTTAATAGTTCTATATGCGAAGATTTCTTAAATTCTTTCTCAGATTAGCATGCCTTTATTGTACATTTGAAAGAGAAACCATGGAAGTTGCGGCTAGTTTTCTTGATTATGTGAAATTATGCTTTATTAAGTTGTATATTTAATACAAAGAAACAGAATATGGTCGGACTTTTTAGGAATTGGATTATTTGTGGTTCAGTGAAAGGGTGATTAAGTATTGAGTTGATACACAGCTCACTTTAGCCTGTTAGTTGAGAGCTTAGGCTTCCAACTAAGACGTCTTAGGTTCGAGTCTTTGTGTATGCTTTGTGTAAGTTTGATTACACATTTGAGCGTTCTGAAGCTTCACGATTATAATATTTTGGGCACAGTAAATGCCTCCTATAATATGTAATATATCTTGAATAAAAAATGATTATGTAATGATATGAAGTCTGCTGGGGTAACTTTGATGATGATGATAATAGTAATAATAATAATAATAAAATAAATAAATAAAATTTTGTTTTACACCAGAAGGTATAAAGATTCAGGGAAGGTTTGTTTTAATTCAATTATCATGTCTTCCCTCTTCGTTCCACATACACACAAAAAAAGTAATAATAGAAGAAAGAAAATTTAGAAAGATGCTACTGAGGAGAATCAGGAGATTGCTTTATTTTCTGCTGACCAATATTATGTTATACGAATAGTTTTAGGGAATGATTTGTTGACAACTATATGGAAGAAAGAATATAGTCTAGATAGAACCTGAATGGGTACTATCTGGATAGCCTCGGTCTCAATGCCTAAAACAATGGTGAAATGTTAGGGCTATAATCACGATTGAGCATTTTGTGGGCTCCGAAAATTCGGCCCCGGCCTCCGCTCGCTTTTCTTATTCGGCGAGGGAATTTTAACGAACTAAGTTCCGGGGTAAATTTTGGAAGGCAGATGGGTTTGTAGATAAGACACTACCCAGAGATTTCGCCCTCATTTTTTGAGGACTTTATGATCTGAGTTCTGGTTTCCTATAGGTGCAAGCCCCTATAGTTAATTACCCCTCCCGATCACGAGAGAGAACTTTCGATTAAGGCTAGTCGTCAATCAGATGCGTAGAGATACGCGTTATCTGACATATAGTAGTAGCAATGGATTTAGGAATTTGAAAGGTTTGAATTTGGGAGTTTGAGAATTGGGTTTGAAAATAGTTGGAGAATTTGGGAATTTGGAGGATTGATATTTAAAATAGAAATTTTCACCATATCGTACTTAAAGCGGATGGTGGGGGAATAGATGATAGACCCGATCAAGATCCCATGGTTCCGTCGTCCCGGGCCATCGTGGTCCCTGGTTTACTTAGTCAGAGGAGGTAGTCGACCCAACTTGACAGAAGGATCTTTGTCGGCAGCCATGGGTTGCTTCGTCCAAGGGGACCTTGTAGACCGGGGTTGAATGTTTATCTAAGGGGACAAATTTGAATCCACCTTAGCTGACAGAGGGCTTTATGCCCTATCGATCATATCATATTGATTCATATCTCAATGATTTAACGCCATTAAGGAGCGTATTGGCTCTGGCCATAACCGCTATCTGTGGTGCCATTTGGCGGCAAAACCACTCGGTTCAGAGGGCCCCGGGTCATAACCGTTTACCTGCAGTGCCATTTGGCGGCGAAACTGCCGGTTAGAGGACACGTACCACGTCCTTACTGGCAAGAGATTGTTTGAGAATGGATCCTAGTGATATTTTCGACTAGGCATTTGGCTCTTTGTGAGCTAGGGTTTATTTGAATTTGTCTACCCCGACAGACTGTTGCGGAGGGTGAATGAATCTTGCTTTAAGTGATTAATGGGTTTATTTCAATTTTAAATATTTTTAGAATTTTTGAGAATTTTCTGGATTTTTGGTTTTTTTTTTTTTTGATATTTGGAACGGCATTTGAAAAATATTTGGGAATCATTTGAAATGTTTGTGAACCCCTCCGGTTGAGATAAACATTCAACACGGCCATCATCGGGGTGTTAGGGGGTTATTTCTTTTTATGGATTGAACCTTGTCAACTCTGTCGGACTGTTGACAGAGGATCGGGTTTTGTAGGCTTTGAGCCCTTGTTAGTGAATTCATATTGTTGTAGACCTTGATGGTTTAATATGAATGTTTTAAAGCAAATATATCAGTCGCCATAACTTTATATTTGCTTAATGGTTCGAACCCTGTCGACTTCTATTGACCCGTATAGAAGGATCGGTTTTGAACCTGAATTCACTTGTCAACCCGCGCATCATCCCTAGACGTCACGTGTGTACCAATAACACGCTCGTCGGGGCCCATGCGGGTTACGATTGTATTTATCCCCTTTGTGTACCTATGTGTATACAATACTACGGTGCACTTGTGTGGGGGTACTTTGAAATATTTTGTAGTTGTGCAGATAACAACCATTTGAGTGCGCACAACTTTTCATTTGAGGGCTTGTACACGCCTTCTGTCCGCTTGTATCAGTGTTGCAGATCCGGTGGCGTAGCGTTGTAGGTTGTAGACGCCTTCTGTCTGCTAGTAGGAGTGTGTTAGGCGGGCCCCTCCGGTCCTTACTCTAGGCGGGCCCCACATGGAGTTAATTCAAGGGTTGGAGGGAAAATTTGAATGGAAAGGGGGGGGGGAATTTGAATAGAAGGGCTGTTTAGGGATTTTGTATGGGGATGAGAGTTAAAGAGGGGGAAAGGGGGGAATTAGGTCCTCATCTTGAATTTGAATGAAAAGTTTGAGATCTCATTGTGTGCTTGGGCTCTAGGGTTTGCTATAGACTTGTGGAGAGTTGTTCTTCCTCTCGAATCGAAGGACGTTGTATCTTTCTTTGTTTTCTTGCATCTACTAGTGGAAACCTTGTTTCTTTTCCTTATTTTTCTCTGTTTGGGTGCATTTCCTGCTGCGGAGCTGCTGTAAAACTGCTGGGACAGCAGTTTTGCTCACTGTTTTGGGTTGATTTTGACTAGGGTTGCTTGCGAACTCAAGTATTACCTTAGGGTTACTTGCGAACTCAAGTATTTCCTATCAAATTGGTATCAGAGCATTGTCTTGGGACTGTTGGAGGAGGAAATCTGAAAATTTCAGCAATTTTTCTTTCCTCCTCAAGAAGTTCTTCTTGTAAAACCGTGGAGGGAAGATGGCCGGAAAGAAGGTTGATGCACTGGAGGGAGAAATAGGCCAACTGAAGGCTGATTTGGAGGAAAGAACCATTGATTTTCACAACCAATTCGTTTCCATTCATGAAAAGATGGAGGGGAGGTTCACTGCTTTGGAGAATATGATGAAGAAGATGCTTGAAGACAAACAAAATCCGGCGACATCGGAAACAAGGGAGGCCACAGGTGGCCATTCAAGAGGAGGAATTCCGAACCCATTAAGGGGGAGGGAGAACCCGGAAGTGGAGATCCTCGAGGGAGATGATGGAATACCTCCTCTAGAACCGCTTTCTAGGGAGGAGATGAGTATGGGCTATGAAAGGAGGGGTGCAGAATTTTTTGGGAGAAGGGACGATGCTTATCGCCGTGGTGCTGATTTGGAAAGAAGAAGAGGGGAATGTGATGAAGGGATCGGGTATGATCGTAGGAGGGAAGATCGTGACTACTGGGGAGCACCTCCTCCTAGAGGAATGGGAGGTTATGGAGGAGTTAGGGGACACGGTGGTGACCCGAGAGTGAGGAAATTGAAGATGCCCATCTTTGAGGGCGAAGACGCACATGGCTGGATCTACAAGGTGGAGAGATACTTTACAGTCAATGGGTTGAATGAGAAGGAGAAGTTAACAGCTGCAGGCTTGTGCTTAGAAGGGAAGGCTCTGGCATGGTATCAATGGCGGGACATGAGGCGACCCATTCGCACCTGGAGGGAGTTCAAGGATTGTCTACTAGAACGCTTCCGAACCAGCAGGGGAGGAGACTTCTATGAGCAGTTTTTTGCCTTGACACAGGAAGGGTCAGTGGCATAGTATCGTGACCGAATCGAGTATTTGGCCAGCAGACTGGATCGGCTCTCAGAGACAGTGTTAGAAGGAAACTTTATGAAGGGGCTGAAAGCGGAGATCCGGGCAGCAGTTCGGGTGATGAGGCCACGAGACCTTGGAGAGGCCATGGAGCTAGCTCAGCTGGTGGAGGACCATAAGCATTTGGAGAAGGGGATTAGGGGAAGCAATTCTGGGGGATCTTACAGGATGACCACTACTTTCTTAGCTCCAAAGGCACCGGCAACAGGGGGGTTGAGGGAAATACCCAAAGAGAGAACTGGAGGGGGAAATTTCAAAAGGCTAACTGAGAAGGAGATACAGGAGAAGAGGGCAAAGGGGTTGTGTTTTAGATGTGATGAGAAATACATGCCAGGGCATAGGTTTAAGGACCGAACTCTTCAGGTTCTCACCGTCTGTGATGACGAGGAAGCTGAGGAGGGAGGTGGAAGTGGGTTAGAGATGGAGGATGAGGAGAAACTACATTTAGATGTAGCAGAAGTATCCCTAAATTCTGTGGTGGGATTCACTCCAAATCACACTATGAAAGTGAGGGGAGAGATGGCTGATAGAAAGGTGATAGTGTTGATCGATAGTGGGGCAACCCACAATTTCATCTCCACTCAGATGGTTGACTTGCTGGGGGTGAAACTGGAGGATACAGACGGCTATGGAGTGATGTTGGGCACAGGAAAGGTAGAAATGGGAAGGGGAGTTTGTAGAGGAGTAGTGCTGATGATTCAGGGGATCCAGGTGAGGGAAGAATTTCTTCCCTTGGAGTTGGGGAGCACTGATGTCATCCTGGGGATGAAATGGCTGCAGACCTTAGGGGAGACCAAAGTAAATTGGGGTGCTTTGAGGATGGAGCTAATGGTGGAAGGAAATAAGATGGTGATCCAAGGCGACGCAGGGCTATCTAGGACCGGCGTGTCTCTCAGATCCATGATCAGAACCATACAGGAGGTGGGAGGTGGATATTTGGTGGAACTGCAGCGCTTGGAGAGGGTCAGTGTAGGGGATGAGGGAAGGCTTCCTCTGGCAGTACAACCGCTCATACAACAGTTCAGTGAGGTGTTCCAACGGCCTCAAGGCTTACCACCACTCAGGGAACAAGAGCATGCAATCATTCTGAAGGAGGGGGTGCCGCCAGTTAGTGTGCGACCCTATCGCTACCCCCAAATTCAGAAGGACGAGATCGAGAAGCTGATTAAGGAGATATTGGACGCGGGGATCATCAGACCAAGTGTGAGTCCTTTCTCTAGTCCTGTACTACTGGTCAAAAAGAAGGATGGTAGCTGGAGATTCTGCGTGGATTACAGGGCATTGAATAAGGAAACTGTGCCGGATAAGTTTCCCATTCCGGTGATCGATGAGCTACTGGATGAGCTGTATGGGGCAGTAGTGTTCTCTAAGATGGATTTGAAGTCGGGCTACCACCAAATCAGGATGAAAGGGGAGGATATTCCGAAGACGGCATTCAGGACACACGAGGGGCACTATGAGTTCTTGGTGATGCCATTTGGGCTTACCAATGCTCCAGCCACTTTCCAATCCTTGATGAACAGGGTGTTTCGGCCGTACCTGCGGAGGTTTGTACTAGTTTTCTTCGATGACATACTGGTGTACAGTCAATCCGAGGAGGAGCACCAGGAGCATTTGAAGGTGGTATTTGGAGTGCTACGGGAGCACGAGTTTAAAGCCAATCTGAAGAAGTGTAGCTTCGCCCAGAAGAGTGTGGAGTATCTGGGACACTTGGTATCTAAGGAAGGGGTGGCAGCTGATTCAACCAAGATCGAAGCCATGCAACGGTGGCCTCTACCTAGGAACTTGAGGGAGCTGAGGGGATTCCTGGGACTGATAGGCTACTACCGGAGGTTTGTGAAAGGGTACAGCAACATAGCCTTGCCCTTGACAGAGCAGTTAAAGAAGGATAGTTTCTTGTGGGGAGAAGCGACTACTCAAGCTTTTGAGAAGCTTAAGAAGGCAATGACCACGGTACCAATTTTGGCCCTACCAGACTTCAGTCAGACGTTCGTGGTGGAGACAGACGCATCCGGGTATGGGTTGGGGGCGGTGCTGATGCAGCAGCATAGACCCATTGCCTACTTCAGTCAGGTGTTGGCAACAAGAGCAAGACTGAAGTCTGTATATGAACGGGAATTGATGGCCATAGTATTGGCAATTCAGAAGTGGAGACCCTACCTGCTAGGACGGCATTTCGTCGTCAGGACGGATCAGAGGAGCCTGAAATACCTGTTGGAACAACGGATGGTGACAGAGGAACATCAGAGGTGGCTGTCTAAACTATTGGGATACGATTTTGAGATTCAGTACCGACCAGGGTTGGAGAATAAGGCGGCTGATGCCTTATTCAATTGTGGGGGAGAGCTACAGGCGGTAACCATGTCGGTACCCCTAATGGTGGATTGGGGGGAAATCCAGAGAGAGAGTGAGCATAATGAAGAGTTGAAGAAGATCTAATTGGATCTATTGAATGATAAGAGCAACCACCCAAGCTACGCCCTTGAGGGGGGGAGATTGTTGAACCAAGGAAGGTTTGTGATACCACAAAATTCCATCCACATTCTCCAGCTATTACAGGAGTTTCATGGGAGCGCCATTGGAGGTCATTCTGGAGTAGAAAAGACATACCGGAGGCTGGCCGCAGAATTATACTGGAAAGGAATGCATAAGCAAGTGCAGGAGACAGTGGCAAGGTGCGAAGTGTGTCAGAGAAACAAGTATATGGCGATGGCTCCAGGGGGGTTACTACAGCCCTTGTCGCTTCAAAATAGAGTATGGGAGGAAGTGTCCATGGATTTCGTGGATGGCCTACCACGATCGGAGGGATTCACTGTTATTATGGTGGTGGTTGATAGACTGAGCAAGTATGCACATTTCACACCCCTTCGACACCCCTACACTGCAGTGACAGTGGCGGCTTCTTTCATCAGGGAAGTGGTTAGATTACATGGAATTCCAGAGTCGATAGTGTCTGATCGCGACAAGGTGTTCCTCAGCCAGTTTTGGAAGGAGCTGTTCAGGTTACAGGGGACTATTCTCAAAAGGAGCACAGCCTACCATCCGCAAACAGACGGGCAAACAGAGGTTGTAAATCGGAGCTTGGAAACTTACTTAAGGTGTTTTGCTTCTGAAACACCAAGGGTATGGGCCAAATGGTTGGCCTGGGCAGAGTATTGGTACAATACCTCGTACCACTCAGCTTCCAGGATGACCCCTTTTAGAGTGCTATATGGAAGAGATCCACCACATTTGGTGCATTATGGAAGGGGCAGCACACTCGTATCTTCAGTAGAGCAGCATTTGGAAGAAAGGGATAGGATGCTGGAGGAGTTGAAGAAACATCTGATGAGGGCACAACAGATCATGAAGAAACAGGCAGATGCACACAGAAGGGATATCCAATTTGAAGTAGGTGAGAAGGTATTTCTAAAACTACGGCCCTACAGACAGAGGACCTTGGCCAACAGAAGAAATGAGAAGTTATCCCCAAGGTATTTTGGCCCCTATGAGATATTAGATAAAATTGGGGCAGTGGCATATCGTTTGAAATTACCACCTTCGGCCACTATACATCCAGTATTTCATGTATCATAGCTGAGAAAAGCCATTGGGGAGTATGCAACCAGTGCTGAATTGCCAACCACATTAACTGAGGAGATGGAAGTGATCCTAGAACCTCTGGAGCTGAAAGATGTGAGACTTGACCAGGAAGGAAACAAAGAGGTGTTGATCGCATGGAAAGGGCTCCCCGAATTTGATGCTACGTGGGAGCCATTTGAAAGAATGAAAGATCAATTCCCTTCATTTCACCTTGAGGACAAGGTGAGTCTTTGGGAGGGGAGTAATGTTAGGCAGGTCCCTCCGGTCCTTACTTACTCTAGGCGGGCCCCACATGGAGTTAATTCAAGGGTTGGACAGAAAATTTGAATGGAAGGGGGGGGGGGAATTTGAATAGAAGGGCTGTTTAGGGATTTTGTATGGGGATGAGAGTTAAAGAGGGGGAAAGGGGGGAATTAGATCCTCATCTTGAATTTGAATGAAAAGTTTGAGATCTCATTGTGTGCTTCGGCTCTAGGGTTTGCTAGAGACTTGTGGAGAGTTGTTCTTCCTCTCGAATCGAAGGACGTTGTATCTTTCTTTGTTTTCTTGCATCTACTAGTGGAAACCTTGTTTCTTTTCCTTATTTTTCTCTGTTTGGGTGCATTTCCTGCTGCGGAGCTGCTGTAAAACTGCTGGGACAGCAGTTTTGCTCACTGTTTTGGGCTGATTTTGACTAGGGTTGCTTGCGAACTCAAGTATTACCTTAGGGTTACTTGCGAACTCAAGTATTTTCTATCAGAGTGTTGCAGATCCGGTGGCGTAGCGTTGTAGGTTGTAGACGCCTTCTGTCTGCTAGTAGGAGTGTTGCAGATCCGGTGGCGTAGCATTGTAGGTTGTAGACGCCTTCTGTCTGCTTGTATATGTGTTGCAGATTCGGTGGCGTTGCGTTGTAGATTGTAGACGCCTTCTGTCTGCTTGTATATGTGTTGCAGATCCGGTGGCGTTGCGTTGTAGATTGTATGTCATGAGGTATTTCCTCATTTTGACATTGACTCCCCTTTCTCAATCACCGGGGGAGGGTTTTCCTTTTGGACTTTGAAGTCCACTGATTACTGCTTTGCTTTGAAAAGATCTCCTTTTGAGATCTTTAGTGTGGTGGACTTTTTAGTACATCGGGTTGTCGTTGTACTCGATGTACTGACAGCACTTTGATCACCACTGTCGTAGGTGATATATGTACTTGTGCCCACAGTGGTTCATCGTGCCTACGATATATCCACTGTTGTTATCCACAACTGGTTTGTGGTCATTTACAGGAACCCGTTGCAGCCACTACGAGCTCCTGGAACTGTTCGTAGGAGACCCATTGTTGCCTACATCATACCCACCTATTACCAATCTCAGGTGGGTTTGATATCTGCATTTATCTGTAGAGGATGGATCTTTAATTGCTGATCTCCAGTATTGCCTTCTCAGTCAACAGACAATCGTAGGGATTGTCGTAGGAGATATTTGTACTTGTGCCCACAGTGGTTCATTGTACATACGACATACACACTGTTGTTATCCACAAGTATTCATTTGCTGGAGATCGGTCGTATCTGCTATGACCTCCTAGTAGTATCCGTAGAAAAGCCCTTGCCAACTTCGCCATCTCCACCTTTCACCAATCTCAGGTGGTTTGTTGGGTTGTATTTGTTTATAGGAAGGCGGATCCTCCATCATTGGTCTCCCGTATCGCCATCTCAATCAACAGGCGTTTGTAGAAATCGTCGTAGGAGATGTACTTGCGTCCATAGTAGTTTGATATGCCTATGATATGCTCACTGTTGTTACCCACAAGCGACTTGTACACATTTACGGGAACCCGTTGTAGCCACTACGAGCTCCTGGGAGTACTCGTAGGGGAGTCGTTGTCAACTTTGCCATCTCCACCTTTCACCAATCTCAGGTGGTAGCTTTGACTGGCGTTGAATGTGAGAGGGCGATGATGCTCAAACCAGGCTCAAGTTCAAACCCTTTCAGGATCAATTTAAATCAGGTTCATGAGCTTAATGTGCAAGTTCAGTTCTGTGTCCTTTGTAGTCTGAGTCTTGTTCAATTTTAGTGTCTTCCACACTTTGTAAATTTGACTTTGAGCCCGAGTGTATGTTCAAATGATTACTCAAATTCTTTTGAGATCTTGCAAGTTCAATTGAATAGTCTTTTTCACTTGGATTTGATTCCAATTTGATTTGATTTTATTTGGATTTTGATCTTTAAAAATCATTTATGTCTGTTCAGGTCCTCTGCTCGTGTTCAATCAAGTTCAAAAGTCCATAAATCTGAGTCAACTGTTGTTCATTTGAGTTCAAATAAGTCCGAGTGTGATCGTACATTCACCCGAAATTTCGGCAGCCTCCCGGCGTCTCCCCCGTTTAGGGGAAAACTACGAGAAAACTGGGCCTTCCCACCACGCGCAATAAAGGCGTGTATGGTAGGTGTCCTCGGACGAGGATACCGCGGCCGTGCTCTTTCCTCCCACCACGCGCAATAAAGGCGTGTATGGGGCCTTCGGTACCTGTTGAAAAATGCACAGTTTGCTTTCCCCTCGCTCGAGGGTACTTATAAGTTATTCCGGCCGTGCAAAGAAAAGGGTACACCAGGCTCGCCTGGTCTCGCCGTATGCATCGAACCGGTTTCCCTCCTACCACGCTCACTAAAGGCGTGCTTAGGTGGTTTGCCGGTCCGACATGCATGTCGAGACAGGAGGGCGAGGGTCGCTCGCTTACCTCAACATAGGTGTCGTGCCGGTTGCCCCTCCTACCACGCTCAATAAAGGCGTGCATAAGTAGACCGTCGGCCCGACACGTTAGTCGAGATAAGAGGGCGAGGGTCGCTCGCTTACCTTACCGTAGGTGTCGCGCCAGTTGCCCTTCCCACCACGCTCAATAAAGGCGTGCATAGGTGGACCACTGACTCGCCACACATGACGAGGTAAGAGAGCGGGAGGGGAGGCGACTGTCCGCCTCGTCGTAGGCGTCGGACCGGGGTCCCATCCCACCACGCGCAATAAAGGCGTGTATAGGCGGTTTTCCGGTCCGTCGTACACGTCGAGGATGGAAGCCTGAGTTTAGGGGGTTATACCTTTGGGGCCGGCGGTGGAGAGTCGTCGGCGACTGTCGGAGGGAGGCAAGGTACAAGCACATTTTTCTTTACTTAATACGACTAATTATAATTATATTAAGTAATCATAATTAATTATAATTATATTAAGTAATTATAATCGTATTTATTTAATTAACTATATTTATTTCAATCAATTATAATTAATTATAATGATTAATTATAATTAATATCATTAATCAATATAATTAATTGTGATTAACTTTCATTAATCATAATTAATTAATATTAATTAACTTAAATTAATTATAATTAATTAATTAATAATTAATAATAATTTAAAAGAAATAAATATAACATAATTAATTAATTTGATCATAATTAACACTAATTATAATTAAATAAAATTAATTATGATTAAGATTAATAATAAAAAAAACTTAATCCTCCCTTTTTTTTTTCTCACCTCTGGTTTGGTTTGGCCGATCACGGGATTTGGCCGTGGAAGTGTGCGTGAGGTAGAAAGTTAACTCCACAGCCGGTGAGCTCCTTCACAGAGAGCGAGCTCCCTTGTTGGTTCCGAACAAAATGTTGTAACTTCCGATCCTAATAGGAAGGGAAGGTCGAGGGAGGGGCGGCGTCAAACAGCCACGGGAGGGGCTGGAGAAGCAGCGCCAAAGGGGAGAAAGTTATCTTCACTGCAAGCGAACTCCCGTTCTTTGCTTCCGATCAAACTCCCGATCCCGCAGGGAGTGTCATCGAAGGAGCGATGTCGTCCGACCTCGAGGAGCCGGAGAAGAAGCACGCAAGGGAGGAAGTTACTTCACTGCAAGCGAGCTCCCCGTTGCTGGTTCCGATCAAAATGTCGTGGCTTTCGATCCGGCGGGAGGGAAAGAGCGAGAGAGCGAACGGGAGGAAGCAGCGGGAGAGAGCTCGTGGATTTCGGGAGGAGAAGAAGTATCGAGAGAGGCTTGGTCGCATGCGGAGTCGAGCGTGGAGAGCAGCGAATGGAATCGGGGGGAGAGCGAGAGTGGAAGAGCAGAGGTAGCGAATGGAAGAAGCAGGAGAGGAGTCGTGCGAGAGAAGTCCCGATAGCTTGCATTCGGTTGGCTTTTAAAGGCGTTGGAGAGCATCGATCGAGGAGAGCGTGGAATGAGCGACTCAATTCGGCGCCGCTGCAGAGGGATGGGTCGACGATTTGAGCGGGATTTGCGGCAGATGTGGTAGAGATACGGGATGAGCGGCTACAGGTAATCATTTTAGCGATTTTTTTATTTTGATTTGTCTGTGTCCTTTTGGCTTCACCGTGGAGGTCAACACATTTCAAATAATGCTAATCTTTAAAAACATCGGATTGAACATCACAAGCATTTCATAGATTGTATTAAAATTCAAACAAAATTGTAATCTAGATAACATTGTCTCCCAAATAGCAAAACCAAGCAACTCTTATAGATGGAAGTACATTTAGATAAATTCCTTACGATCTAGCTTGATGTCCAAAACCTGAAGTTAAAAACTTTTTATTGAGGATCTTAGTTTTAATCAATGTTGTTCCACTGAATCCTATCATAGGATACATTCAATTGGAATTTGATTCTTTGAAACCCTCCTATTAAGCGCCCATAACTGCATATCAAAGCACCCAATTCTGAATTGTCATATTTGAAAGTTTAGTTTCTCTTTGTTCATGCCAGTGGGAACACCTAAGAACACTATGCAATTGGCTTGATGTCTATGAAATACGTTGTTAATATTACTGATATTGCTTTTAATATAAACTAAACTATTTCTGTTAAGGAAGAAATAGTTGGGGAAATTGAATTCAAATCTTATTCCTTGAAATCATTAAATATATATATGTACTCTAGGAGAAAAAACAAAAAAAGAAAGGCATTTAATCTAATTAACTATAATAAACAAAAGAGGAAAGTCATTTAATATAATTGATTATAATAATTATATCCCATGGATCTTGGTATTAGAAGAGGAAATCTCCAACTACAACCCACGGTTGCAGCTCAAGGATTGCTAAAATGTCAAAGCTGTGGGCCCCTTCCTTTTTGTGTGATTCAACACTCTCCCTCAAGTTGGGTTGTACAAGTTGTACAATTCTAACTTGCAAACAAACTTTTCAAGTAGAGAGCCCGATAGTGCCTTTGTTAGAATATTGGCAAGTTGTTCATGTAATATCAAAAATCTGCTCCAGTATCGTCCAGGACGATCTGGGATCGTACTGGGACGATCAGTGAAGATGAGCCCCAGATTTTGCCCAGATTTGCTCCAGGTGATTTTCTGTAGGCATCGTCCAGGCCGATTGGAGACATCGGCCAGGCCGATAGCTACTGTAGAAAATATCGGCCAGACAACAGCCCTGGGAGGATTCCAGGACGATCCTTTTGGTCGGATCGTCCCGGGACGATGTCGCGATCGGCCGGGCCGATCTGAGTATTACTTAAGGGAAATCAGTCGTTTTGAAGAGAGAGAAAAATCAAAAATAAAAATATCTGATTTACTGTTCTGAGGAGAGAGAAAAAGAGATTTTGGAAAAGTTGATTTCGGGAAGACGCGGAGCCGTTTTCGTCCGTCGAGACTGTTCAGGAAGTTGCTGTGCTCGAGGTAAGGCACATTCCGCCTTTCTCAATTTTCAGTTCCGTCGCGTTTGGCGGTAATTTCTGTCCGGATTTCGTTTCCGTTACGGTTTTTCGTCCGTATCTTTTGATTGGTTCAGTTTTTACCGCGTAACTTTCCGTATATTGTTGACGTGCCGAGTGTGCACATTTTGGTTATTTTCCGAAGATTTTTGTCCGGGTATTTTTGAATCGGCGATGTTTTTCGTAGACTATAATTTTCTGTGAAATTGTAAATTTTCTGTGCAGTAGAATAAATGTTCTGGAATATGATTATCTATGTTCTGTGCGAATTCGGTAAATTTTCTTTGCAGGAAATTTTGTGTAAATTCTGTATACTGCCGTTGTGCTGCCCGATTTTTGGGTAATTTCTGATTTCTCCGGATTTCTTCTGAATTGAAATGCTATGTGTATAAGCTATACAAAGGGAGTTATAAGGGGCCTGAATCCTATGAGATTCAGTTAGTGTCGGGGAAATCTGAAATGAGCTCAAATCTGAAATCTGATATATGTTCTGTTCCGGATCCGATGAATTCTGTTCTGGTGCTATAAGCACATCTGTTCTGGTGCCGTGAGCACAAAGGGAGGCATAAGGGGCCTGGATCCTATGAGATTCAGTCAGTGTCTGGGAAGGGAGGCATAAGGGGCCGGAATCCGTAGAGATTCCGTCAGTGTTAGGGCAAGCTATGAATGACATATGAATCTGTTCTGTTTTCTGTATCTGTTCTGTACGCAATTGTGATTCTGATATGATATGATCTGCAAATTCTGATTTCTGATTTCTGTATAATTCTGACTCTGTTGATTTATTCTGTTATGTGATCTGATCTGTACGACTCTGATTCTGATTTGATATCTGTCCGTATAAGTTCTGATTTTCGATTCTGTTCTGATTCGAGATCCGATTCTGTTCCAATTTCTGATATGATTTCTGTCTGATGAGTTTGGTTTTGGTTTCTGAGAATTTAGATTGGTGGTTTGTTGCTTTGCTGAGCTGTTGAGCTCACCCTTGCTTTCTGGTGGTTTTTAAGTTCTGGGAAAGGGAAGGAAGTCCAGGACTAGAGTTCAGAGTCTGATCAGTATAGGTACTTTTGTACTTTTGATTTTTGTACAGTCATGGCTTTTCTGTTCTGTCTTTCTTTATGTTGAAAGCCATGTACTGTTCTGTAGATTATTTTGAGAAAATGAAAAGATAGATGTTTTGTTCCGCTGTGTTTGATGATTTATAGTAGCTCTGTTGTTCTGTGTTTTTGTGCCTGTTGAGTTTAAGTATTTGGAAGATCAGTTCAGTAACCAAATTCCAAAGCCAGATCCTGGATAAGAAGGTTGTGTTGCGATCCGGCTCGGGCGGGATCCGTCCCCGTCGGGTCGGGTCGTGACAAGCTTTAGTGGTATCAGAGCACTGGTTTTGGAAACTGTTTGGATTGTAAAACAGAGCTCTAGGAAGTGATCAGTGAGTCTGTCTGGGGGTAGTTTTGGGTCGTTCGGCTTTTTATTGTGCTGTTTTTGTGTTGTTTTTGTGATAGTTTTCCAAATTTTCTGGATTTTTCTGTATGGATCAGCCAGACCCAGACATGACAGACGGGCAGAGTGCCGATCAGGCAGCACCAGTGGGGAGTACAGCCCCGGTGGTCGGTGCTGATACACTGTCTCAGTTTGCTTCACTTGTTGCTCAGATGATGAGCGAGACTCAGAGCAGAGCTTCTACTGTTAGATCTGAGGACATTGATCGACATCTGCAGTTATTTTTGAGGTTGAAGCCTCCGAGATTTGAGGGCGCTGTTGAGCCCAGAGCAGCCGAGGAGTGGCTGAGGAGGTTGGAAAAGACTTTTGATGGAATGCAGTGTCCTGCAGATAGGAAGGTTCCTTTAGCTGTTTTTCTGTTAGACGGAGAGGCTGAGCACTGGTGGGATGGCCAGCAGGCAGCCAGATTTCAGGGCAGACTGAACTCTTTGATCACTTGGGAAGAGTTCACTGAGGTATTCAGAGACTGGTTTGTTCCTCCTTCTGCACGACAGCAGATGCAGGAGAGTTTTCTGAGGCTTGTTCAGGGGAGCAAGACGGTAATGCAGTACGAGGCTGAGTTTACTGCATTGGCCAGGTATGCTCCGCAGCTGGTCAGCACTTCTGCTGAGAGGTGCTACAGATTTCTGAGAGGATTACGAGACACTTTGAGGCAGCCTCTGATACCATTCAGGATCACTGACTTCGCTGAGCTTGTGGAGCGAGCTCGTCTGATTGAGAATGACATGACGGCTACTCAGCAGCGGTGGACTGCGAGTAGGAAGAGATTTGGAGGTGAGACTTCTGGCAGTGGTTCCTCTGGGAAGAGGAGATTTGTTCCTGGATCTGGATCTGGAGATTCCAGAAGGAGCGGAGGATCGTCTGGTACTGTTACCAGTACGACTAGTTCTGGATCTGTCAGTACGGCACCTGTGTGCCAGAGTTGTGGACGGCGACACCATGGCCAGTGCTACAGGATAGCTGGTCTTTGTTTCAGATGTGGTCAGCCGAGACATAGGATTGCAGAATGTCCACAGACTGGATTTGATCGGCGTTCTGAGTACCGATCTGAGGGTTTTGTCAGACCTGCCGGTTCAGCAGGAAGACCGAGGACTGTTCCTCCTCGCCCTGAGGGATTTTCTGGTAGAGGTGGTAGTACTAGTTCGGGACCACGGAGATCACCTACGACTCCCTCTGAGCAGAGTAGTTCTATTGCTTCAGCCCCTATTCCAGTTCAGCCAAGAGTTTACAGTTTTAGTCAGCAGGAGGCTCGCGATGCTCCGGATGTTGTGACAGGTATGATTTACATTTCTGATCAGCCCTGTCGTGTTTTGTTTGACTCTGGAGCTAGTCACTTGTTTCTTTCCGAGCATTGTTTTGACCGAATCCAGATGCCTTTGTTTTCTCTGCCGGTTTCTTTGTCTGTGATTTTACCGGCTGGAAGTAATTTGATTGCCCGCAAGTTTTGTTTGTGTGAGATTGACATTGCTGGCAAGAAGTGGAAATCTAGCTTGATTTTGTTACCGATTTCTTCGTATGATGTGATTCTGGGAATGGATTGGCTGAGTCTGTATGAAGCTCAGATTGACTGTCTGAAGAAGCAAGTGAGATTGCTTATGGCTGGAGAGAGAGTTGTATTCAGGGATTACGAGGTGTTCTCTCCAGTCTGATTTCAGCGTTGGAGGTAAGTAGAATGTGGAAGAAAGGATGCCCAGTATTTTTAGCTTCGGTGCGGGATCTGAACCTGGAGGTTGGTTCTGTTTCTGAGATCCCAGTGGTACGGAAGTTTGTTGATGTTTTTCCTGAGGAGTTGGTTGGTTTACCTCCGGATAGAGATGTGGAGTTCTCTATCGATGTTTTTCCGGGTACAGCTCCGATATCAAAAGCTCCGTACAGGATGGCACCGAAAGAACTTTCTGAGTTGAAAGTTCAGCTTCAGGAGTTGGTTGACAGAGGTTTTGTGCGTCTTAGTGTTTCACCCTGGGGAGCACCTATTTTGTTTGTGAAGAAGAAGGACGGTACACTCCGTATGTGTATTGATTACAGAGATTTGAACAAGGTCCCGATCAAGAATAAGTATCCTTTGCCTCGGATTGACGACTTGTTTGATCAGCTTTCCAGATCTTCAGTATTTTCGAAGATTGACTTGCGATCCGGATATTATCAGGTGAAGGTGAAGGAAGCTGATGTGGTGAAGACAGCTTTCAGTACTCGGTACGGGCACTACGAGTTTTTGGTTATGCCTTTTGGGGTAACCAATGCGCCCGCTATTTTCATGGATTTGATGAACCGAGTATTTAGGGAGTATTTGGATCAGTTCGTGATCGTCTTCATCGACGATATTCTGGTATATTCTGCATCTGAGGATGATCATGCCAGACATTTGAGGATTGTGTTGGAGACTTTGAGGAGGCATCAGCTGTATGCCAAGGTCTCCAAGTGTGAATTCTGGCTGAAGAGCATTTCTTTTCTGGGGCATGTGATTAGCGGAGAAGGCATTTCTGTAGATCCCCAGAAGATTCAGGCAGTTACTGATTGGCCAAGGCCAACTACGGTATTTGAGGTACGTAGTTTCTTGGGCATGACCGGGTATTATAGGAAATTTGTGAAAGGATTTTCACAGATTTCGACGCCTCTGACGAGACTGACGCAGAAGTTAGTTCCTTTTGTTTGGACACCGGAATGTGAGGCGAGTTTTCAGCGATTGAAGGATTGTTTGACTTCAGCTCCAGTACTCGCACTTCCGTCAAGTACGGAAGGTTTTCAGGTGTTCAGTGATGCTTCACTGAAAGGACTGGGATGTGTCCTGATGCAGCATGGTCAGGTAATTGCTTATGCTTCGAGACAGTTGAAACCACATGAGAAGAATTACCCGACGCATGATCTGGAGTTAGCTGCAGTAGTTTTTGCTTTGAAGATTTGGCGTCACTACCTGTATGGCGTCAGATGTGAGATCTTTACTGATCATAAGAGCCTGAAGTATATTTTTACTCAGAAGGATCTGAATTTGAGGCAGAGACGGTGGCTCGAGTTGATCAAGGACTATGACCTGACTATTCAGTATCAGCCTGGGAAGGCGAATGTGGTAGCAGACGCTCTGAGCAGGAAATCTTCTGGATTGTCAGGTTTGCAGCTTACCTGTGATGACTTTCTGATTAGAGACATGGAGCGATTGCAGCTGGAGGTGATTTCCTCCAGTGATTTGGAGTTAGCTCAGATGAGTATTCAGTCTTCTTTGGAAGCACGGATTCAAGAAGCCCAGAAGTCAGATTCTGATTATTCGAAGTTGATTGCTCATATTGGATCTGGTAAGACTCCTGAACTTCGAATTTCTGATTCTGGTGCTATTTTCTGTAAGAACAGGTTGTGGGTAC
Organism: Dendrobium huoshanense; assembly: GCA_016618105.1. Classification (NCBI taxonomy): domain Eukaryota; kingdom Viridiplantae; phylum Streptophyta; class Magnoliopsida; order Asparagales; family Orchidaceae; genus Dendrobium; species Dendrobium huoshanense. Next base: position 5,218,467 of record CM028358.1, on the reverse strand, counting down.
CTGTGTTTGGAGATTTGAGGCAGGAGATTCTGTACGAATCTCATCATTCAGGCTACACTGTTCATCCAGGCAGTGGTAAGATGTACGCTGATATGAAGCTTTTGTTCTGGTGGCCTGGGATGAAGAAAGATGTGGCAGAGTTTGTGTCGAGATGCGAAGCCTGTCAGTTGGTGAAGGCAGAGCATCAGCGACCAGGTGGATTGTTGCAGTCGTTGCCTATCCCTGAGTGGAAATGGGAGGAGGTAACAATGGACTTCGCGATGGGTTTTCCTCGATCTAGACAAGGGCACGATGCTATTTGGGTAGTTGTAGATCGATTGACGAAATCAGCCCATTTTCTTCCGATCAGACAGACGGATTCAGTTGAACGCTTGGCACAGTTATATGTGAAGGAGATAGTCAGATTGCACGGTGTGCCTCGCGTGATTGTTTCTGATCGAGATGGACGTTTTACTTCCAGACTTTGGAAAGGCATTCAGCAAGGCTTGGGTACGAAACTGCATTTCAGTACAGCCTTTCATCCTCAGACCGATGGACAGTCTGAGAGGACTATTCAGGTACTGGAAGATCTGTTGAGACTTTGTGTTCTGGACTTTGGCGGAAGCTGGGAAGATCATATTCCGCTGATTGAGTTTGCTTATAACAACAGTTTTCAGTCCAGTATCGGTATGGCAACGTACGAGGCTCTGTATGGCAGGAAGTGTCGTACTCCTTTGACTCTGACGGAGGTCGGAGATAGACTGGCTTTGGGGGCCACTTTTGCTGATGAAACTGCTCAGAAGATCAGTTTGATAAAAGAAAGATTGAAAGCAGCTCAAGATCGACAGCAGAAGTATTACAATCAGAAGCACAGATTTGTTGAGTTTCAGGTTGGTGACTTTGTATATGTCAAAGTCAGCCCGATGAAGGGTGTGAGCAGATTTGGTCAGGTGAGTAAACTGAGTCCAAGGTATGTTGGACCGTTTGAGATTTTGGAAAGAATTGGAAAATCTGCTTATCGCCTATTGCTTTCTGATTCTATGCCTGATGTGCATAACGTGTTTCACGTATCCACTCTGAGGAAGTGGGTTTCAGACTCTGGGAAGAAGGTATCTGCTGATGAGGTTGAGATTCAGGAGAATCTGGCGTACAAGGAAGAGCCAGAGTTGATTTTGGCGTACGACGTCCGGAAGTTAAGAAATAAAGAGATTCCGATGGTTAAAGTCCAGTGGAAGCACCGGACTGCACGGGAAGCGACTTGGGAAAAGGAGTCTGACATGAGACGGTCGTACCCGTATTTGTTCTGACTGAGTTTGGATTGGATAATGTCGAGGACGACATTTTTCTGAGTTGGGGAGATTGTAATATCAAAAATCTGCTCCAGTATCGTCCAGGACGATCTGGGATCGTCCTGGGACGATCAGTGAAGATGAGCCCCAGATTTTGCCCAGATTTGCTCCAGGTGATTTTCTGTAGGCATCGTCCAGGCCGATTGGAGACATCGGCCAGGCCGATAGCTACTGTAGAAAATATCGGCCAGACAACAGCCCTGGGAGGATTCCAGGACGATCCTTTTGGTCGGATCGTCCCGGGACGATGTCGCGATCGGCCGGGCCGATCTGAGTATTACTTAAGGGAAATCAGTCGTTTTGAAGAGAGAGAAAAATCAAAAATAAAAATATCTGATTTACTGTTCTGAGGAGAGAGAAAAATAGATTTTGGAAAAGTTGATTTCGGGAAGACGCGGAGCCGTTTTCGTCCGTCGAGACTGTTCAGGAAGTTGCTGTGCTCGAGGTAAGGCACATTCCGCCTTTCTCAATTTTCAGTTCCGTCGCGTTTGGCGGTAATTTCTGTCCGGATTTCGTTTCCGTTACGGTTTTTCGTCCGTATCTTTTGATTGGTTCAGTTTTTACCGCGTAACTTTCCGTATATTGTTGACGTGCCGAGTGTGCACATTTTGGTTATTTTCCGAAGATTTTTGTCCGGGTATTTTTGAATCGGCGATGTTTTTCGTAGACTATAATTTTCTGTGAAATTGTAAATTTTCTGTGCAGTAGAATAAATGTTCTGGAATATGATTATCTATGTTCTGTGCGAATTCGGTAAATTTTCTTTGCAGGAAATTTTGTGTAAATTCTGTATACTGTCGTTGTGCTGCCCGATTTTTGGGTAATTTCTGATTTCTCCGGATTTCTTCTGAATTGAAATGCTATGTGTATAAGCTATACAAAGGGAGTTATAAGGGGCCTGAATCCTATGAGATTCAGTTAGTGTCGGGGAAATCTGAAATGAGCTCAAATCTGAAATCTGATATCTGTTCTGTTCCGGATCCGATGAATTCTGTTCTGGTGCTATAAGCACATCTGTTCTGGTGCCGTGAGCACAAAGGGAGGCATAAGGGGCCTGGATCCTATGAGATTCAGTCAGTGTCTGGGAAGGGAGGCATAAGGGGCCGGAATCCGTAGAGATTCCGTCAGTGTCAGGGCAAGCTATGAATGACATATGAATATGTTCTGTTTTCTGTATCTGTTCTGTACGCAATTGTGATTATGATATGATATGATCTGCAAATTCTGATTTCTGATTTCTGTATAATTCTGACTCTGTTGATTTATTATGTTCTGTGATCTGATCTGTACGACTCTGATTCTGATTTGATATCTGTCCGTATAAGTTCTGATTTTCGATTCTGTTCTGATTCGAGATCCGATTCTGTTCCAATTTCTGATATGATTTCTGTCTGATGAGTTTGGTTTTGGTTTCTGAGAATTTAGATTGGTGGTTTGTTGCTTTGCTGAGCTGTTGAGCTCACCCTTGCTTTCTGGTGGTTTTCAGGTTATGGGAAAGGGAAGGAAGTCCAGGACTAGAGTTCAGAGTCTGATCAGTATAGGTACTTTTGTACTTTTGATTTTTGTACAGTCATGGCTTTTCTGTTCTGTCTTTCTTTCTGTTGAAAGCCATGTACTGTTCTATAGATGATTATTTTGAGGAAATGAAAAGATAGATGTTTTGTTCCGCTGTGTTTGATGATTTATAGTAGCTCTGTTGTTCTGTGTTTTTGTGCCTGTTGAGTTTAAGTATTTGGAAGATCAGTTCAGTAACCAAATTCCAAAGCCAGATCCTGGATAAGAAGGTTGTGTTGCGATCCGACTCGGGCGGGATCCGTCCCCGTCGGGTCGGGTCGTGACAGTTCATGAGTTGGGGTATATACAACTTCAATTTTTGAGTTCTCTATTTTCTCAGATATATAGTGTCTATCAATAGTAACATGTTTTGTTATGTCGTGATGTATTGGATCCTTGTCCATACTGATTGTGGCTTGATTTTCATATTTCAACTTTATCGTGCCTTCAATATTTATTTTTCGTTTAATCAATACTTGTCTGATTCAAATACCTTCACAAATAATAAATATTAATGGTCTCAGTTCAGATTCCACATTGCTTCTGGAAACAACATATTGTTTTGTTGCTCCTCCATGTCACTAGGTTCCCACACACAAATGAATAATATCATGTGGTCGATTTACTGTCAACCTAGCTTTCTGCACAAACTACATTAGAATAAAGGATCAAATTTTTTTCTTCATTTTTCTTGAATAATAGCCCATTTTGAGGAGTTCTTGAGATATCTTAAGATTTGATATACTGCCTCCATGTGCTCCTTCATAGGATTGCTCATATATTGGCTCACCATACTCACAACAAACTCAATATCTGAATGGGTGTGGGAGAGGTATATAAGCTTTTCTACCAGACGTTGATATCTTCCTTTGTCTACTAGAACTTCCTCCTTTTCTATCCCAAGTTTCTTCTTAGGATCCATATGTATAATGGATGGTCTGCATCCTAGCAGGCTGGTCTTCTTCAATAGGTCTAAGGTATACTTACGTGGGAAAACAAATATACCTTTGCTTGATTGAGCTGCCTCCATACCAAGGAAGTATCTAAGTGATCCTAGATCTTTAACTTCAAACTCCTTTGACATAGCCTATTTGATCTTCATTATTTTTTTTATATCATTCTAGTAAGGTTGATGTCATCCACATATACAATTAGTACTGCTACCTTGTTTCTTTGTGATTGCTTCACAAACACGGTATGATCTGCCTAACATTGTTTAAAATTATGGCCTTTTACATATTTTGAGAATCTTCCAAACCATGCTTTAGGAGACTGCTTTAATCTATATAAGGATTTTAGCAGTTTACACACTTTGTCCCTTTCATAAGACTTCTGAATCTCCATTAGAATCTCCATGTAGACTTCTTCTTTCAGGTTCCTATTCAAGCATGCATTCTTGATATCTAGTTGATGTAGGTGTCAATGTAAATTCGCTGCTAAGGAAAGAAGAATCCTGAAGGTGTTGAGCTTTGCAATAGGAGCAAAAATTTCTTGATAGTCTATTCCATAAGACTGAGGAATCCTCTTGCAACCAATCTAGCTTTCATCCTCTCAATACTACCATCCTCCCTTATGCTTTATGGTGAACACCCATGTGCAGGTTACAACTTTCTTTACTGGTGGGAGATATGTAATTACGCAGGTTTGATTTTTCTCCAAGGCCATAATTTTTTCTTTAACGGCTTGTCTCCATCCTGGTTGATTCAAAGCTTTCTGAATATTGATTGAAATATGCACATCATCTAACTTGGAAAGGAAGACTTGATAAGTATATGATAATCTACTATAGGAGAGCAAGTTTTCTATTAGATGCTTGGTTCATGATTCTTTCTAGCTATTTGATGACTTTATCTCCTTTTGAACTTCCTCATTTTCCTCCTCTGTATGAATCTCTACAGTTGTTGGATTCATTGAAGGGGATTTGAGAAGTACAAGACGTGTCTAACTACTCTGTAAATGCTGATTTTTCTTTCTTTTCCTTAGTATACATATTGTTGTTCCTTAATTGTTACTCTTTGATTAGGACTTTTGGGTGGAGGTAATAAATCTGAGGGTGGAGGTTGAGACATAGGAGACATGCCTTGGGAAATACTCGTGGTTTGAATTTCTTGTGATATTTGTTAATTTTGAATGTACTCTGTTTGGTTGTATAATAAGGAATTTCATTCTCAAGATTGAAATTCTCCTTCACTCTCCCCCTGAATTTCAGAATTAGTGAAGTATGGGTTGTTTTCGAAAAAGGTGACATCCATGCTTTCAAATACCTTCCTAGAAGTTGGGCAAAATCATTTGCAACCTTTTTTTATCGGGGAATAGCCAATAAAGATGCATTTTGTTTATCTTGGGTCAAGCTTGGTTCTATCTTGTGAATAATTATGAATAAAGACAGATCATCCAAAAACTTTAGGTGGAAGACTTGATGATATGAATCAAGCATGTGGATAGGCTTTGAGTAGACTTTGTCTTAGTGTTTTAAATTTTAGTACCAAAGTAGGTAACCTATTTATTAGGTATGCAATAGTAAGAATGATTTCCCCCCATCTATATTTTGGTACTTTTGTAAATAACATAATAGATTTGGCAACTTCCAGGAGTTACCTATTTTTCCTCTCAACTACCTCATTTTGTTGAGGCATATACGCATATAAACTCACTTGGATTATCCCTTAGTTTGATTGGTATTCTCTCATGATAAAATGAAAGTATTCTCCCATTGTCTGACTTTAAAATTTGAATTTTTGTATCAAATTGGTTTTGAATCATTAGTTGAAATGATTTGATTATCTTTTCAACTTCAGATTTTTCCATCATTAAATAAACCCAAATGAGTCTAGTATAATCATCAACAAATATCACAAATCACCTTGCATCACTTATATTTTTAACCTTTTAGGGTCCGTAAATATCACTATGGATCAACATAAATGGTTTAGAAGATTTGTAAAAAACAATTGGGTAAGATGATCTGGTATATTTAGTCAATTGACAAGTTTCACATTTGAACAAAGTAACAAACTTTGATTTTTATTAATAAATAAATGGGGAATTTTTTTTCAAAATGCATGAAATTTGGATGATCTAACCTATAATACCACATGATAATCTCTCTATCTTGATTGACTCTAGAATGACTCTAGAATGACTCAACAAACTAACTTACAATAGGATGATTCTTAGTAGAAATTAAGGATTTGGGTGTCTTGATATAATATAACCCAAAACACATCTTAACACTGTCAATCTTCTTCTCCGTATATAGTTCCTGAAAGATACATACATTATTAGAGAAAATTGTTAAGTAATTACTATCACGAGTCAATTAACTAATGGAAATCATATTGCACTCAAGATTATGTACATAAAGTACCAATTTAAGGGTGATAGCTTCTGTGACAAAAGCGGAACCAGTTCCCAAAACTTTGGATTTTGAGCCATCAGTAGCCTTAACTACTCGATTTGAATAATAAGGTTGATAGTCATGAAGGAGTGTAATGCCTCCTGTCATGTGATATGATGCTCCTGAGTTAATAAACCAAAGTTTTGATTATTTTATACCCGAGTGAGCGTGTAGGCTGATAGCAGGTTCTAGAGACTGTTGGGTCGTAATGTTGTCAAGCAGCAACTTCATCATATCTAAATGCTCCTTGGTGAAAGGAATGGCTTCAGCTTTGATGGATTGATATTGTGTGATGTTGATAGAGTTCGCCTTACTTTCTTGTATTGAGTTGTTTGATTTCCAATCAGCTAGTTTTTCATGAATCTTCGAACGTGTCTCTTTTGTATGTCGTGGTTTGTCACAGTGATCACATCATGGTCTTCCTCCCTTCTTTTGATGTTAATTTTTAACATGTGAGTGGTTTTAATTGTTGCAGACAATAAGAGCATTTTCTTCTTCAACCTTTCAAGATTCTTGTAGGCCTCCCAACATGACCTTTCTTCTGCTCTCTTCCCTTCAAACTTCAGAATAGGCCTCCCGGAGATTTGTAAGAGCTTTGGTTCCCATGATCCGTCCTCTAATGTCATCCATGCTCTTGTTCAAACCCATCAAGAAATTGAATATTCTTTTTTTCTCGACAATCTTCCGGTGAAGTGCGTGATCTTCTGGGCATTTCCATTGATATTGTTTATACATATCTAATTGTTTCCAATAAAGGGTTAGAGTATTAAAATATAGAGTTACTGTCAGGTCCTCTTATCGGCAGTCGTGAAGGTTGGTCTCAATTGCGAATAGCTCGGAAGTGTTGTCAGAACTGGAGTAGGTCTCTTTAATGGCCTCCCATATTTCTTGGATTGTCTCGTGAAGAAGAAAGTTCTCACCAATTTCTATATTTATAGAGTTGATGAGCCAAGACATGATCTGATGATTATATGCTTTTCCATTTTATGTAAAGATGATGGGTTTGCAGTGGTATAGAGGCTTCACCAGTGATGTAGTCCTCTTTCCCTCTCCCGCAAATAAATATCCTCATCGATTGAGATCATTGCAAAAAATTTTGCCCATTAAATCTGTGGTTTGTGATGATGAGAGGTGGAAGAGGATAAGAGTTGTCTGTAGATCCAAAGTTTCTGGTGTTTAAACCGGTAATATAGGAGGATGAGATATCGCTATCTATGGACATGGTTGGGTTTCCTCGGTTGAAAGAGAAGATGAATTTTGGGCAAGGCCTAACAGTGCTTGAAGAGAGACTATCGACAGGATGATGGAAAGTTACCGTCAGCTATAGGTTGGATGAAAAGGAGGAAGGTTTGCCGCCTGCATTCAGAGAAGGCTTAGGATTTTCCTAAGCTCTGTACCATGAAGAAATTGTTTAAGGAAATTGAATTCAAATCTCATTCCTTGGAATCATTACATATATATACATTCTAGGAGAATAAATAGAAAAAGAAATACTTTTAATCTAATTAATTATAATAAATAGAAGAGAGAAGTCATTTAATCTAATTGATTCTAATAATTATATCCCACGGATCTTAGTGTCAGCAGAGGAAATCTCGAGCCGTATCAAAGCCATGGGCCCCCTCCTTGTTATGTGATTCAACAATTAATATATGTTTTACTGATCGAGAAAAAATCAAAATGATTGTTGGACTATTTATATGGGGTCATTTATATGAATTTTGAATATTGAATTTCAGCTGGTTTTTATCATATAGTTGACGTTATCAGTAAATCCTTAGAACTCAACCAACTTACATAGAAACAATATTGAGAGAGAGAGAGAGAGAGAGAGAGAGAGAGAGAGAGAGAGAGAGAGAGAGAGAGAGATTAACACTTTTATTTGCAAAAGTGAAAAGTGGTTCTTCAGCTCTGGTCTTACCATCTAATTTAACATTTATAGATGTGTTCATAAACTATTACTGGCCATGGTTCTCTCTCTAGTGAAAGCACTCATTAATTGTAGGCTCTGACAGATTCCTCCCGGCAGCCTTGAAGCCCTCACCAAGCTTGAAATACTTGATCTTAGTGGAAATGCCTCTTCACTTTTGGATTCTTCTGAATTTTTTTTGTTGCCACAGCTAAAGAAACTTCACCTGAGGTGAGTATTAAGTGATTTCGTATGTCCGTTCACTTTATGTTAAAATCACATCTGCTTAATTTCTTTGCTGTTTTTTTTATTTACAGAAGAATGAAGTTATCTCATATTCCCCCCAGTATTCTGAGCTTACAACAGCTAAGGGTTCTTGATTTAAGCCAGAATTTGCTTGTCTCGCTACCGGAGGTATAACTTATCTTACTTCTAAAAGTAAGTTGACTGTGTTATGGGCACAGAATTCAATCCGGAGTGCACAATCCATATAGCTCTCTTTTTTTCCATGATTGCTGGAGTAATTGCGGGAAAAAAAACAAGATAAAAATTTTGTTTCTTGTGCAGATTGACTTTATTAGTTTTATCTCTTTGATCCTTTGTTTTTTATATGGATTCAAGGATACAAATTACTGTCACATAATGTAAGGGGCTAAGGGCGTCTCCAACCGAAAACCCCATTTTCCACTCTAAAGTGCCGTAAAACTTCAAAATGCGATTGTTCATCTCCCATAGAACTCCATTTTTTTTTTCGTGCGCTTCTTTGCAAAGTTAACTATCTCTCTTGTTTCGGGCGCTTCATGTGAAGTTAAGTAGTGTGCGAAGGTAATCGCTTTTTAAAAATCGGTAGGTGCACAGTCCGATGTCAATATTGGCGTCGCACTATTCACTTACTGATTTTTAGCATGAGATTTGGAGTTCGAATGTAGCGATTCACGGACAACATATAATGATATGCAATTCGGTTGATGATGATTTAACCATGTCATATAATGCAGATTGACTTTATTAGTTTTATTTATTTGATCCTTCGTTTTTAATATGGATTCAAGGATACAAATTACTGTCATATAATGTAACCATGTAATGAGTTTTTTCTTTGTTCATTTCTCACTACAAGTGAATTTCATATTTCTGGTACACAACAGACTAAATTCATAAATAATTTCTGAACAGGGCATTAGGAACCTGACATGTCTTCAAGAGCTTGACCTGTCAAACAACAACATCGCTGCACTTCCTTCTGAATTGGTCTGATTTTTTGCTTTCCTTATCAGCTAAAACTGACATACTATAAGGATCTGTGTTTTAGCATCTTTATAAAGCATTTATGACTTAATTTCTACCATTTTATATCATTTTTAGTATCTATATCCATACCAGTCTTATAAACGCCTTATAGTGTCTGTTTGGACCGGGAAATGATTGAGAACTTGCGTGTTCTGAATAAAAAACTTTCTTGAGCAGGGTTTGCTAGAGCCTCACCTCCAGGTCTTGAAACTTGATGGCAACCCCTTGAGAAGGTAAAAAGTGCACAAACGTTTTTCTGTCTTATTTCTCTCTTATTTAGGCTTTGTTTGGGATGGCTTTCTTATTGCTTATTAATGCGGCTTTTTAGTACAAAATTTTAAATTTTTTACTAAAAAGTTGCTTTAAAAAACTGTCCCAAACGAAATCTTATTAGCAATATAAATTTTCCTTAGTTGTTTCAGAGCTACAGTGCTTAAGTTGCTATTTTTTTTGTGCCAATTTGCCATTTCCTATGGTTGGTAAGAACATTAAAAATTGTTGTCAAGATATTGAATTTGAAACTTAAACTATGTCATAATAAATCTCATTATCCAAACTTTGGAGTGGACAGAAAAAACCTGTGGATCATTTGAACTTTTTTTGGGAAATGACCATATAACCTTGGACTCCAGTCGATTATGTTATCTATCATTGTTGACAATTGCTATTTTTTTATTATTAAATCATGCATATTGCTTCCCTGCTGATATTTTTGTATTAGAGTAAGGCTTCGTTTGGTACAGCTTTCGTATTGATTTCTAAAATAACTTTCTAGTATAAAATTTTCTAATTCAAGCAATTTTTGTGCTAGAAAGCTGTTTTAGTAAACAACAAAAAAGCTGTCCCAAACGAAGCCTAAATTAGAGCCTGTTGTTTGGGCAGCTTTTTTATACATTGCTTTCTAAACAACTGCGACAATTTTCTTTCTATTTTCAAAGAAGTTTTGGTGGAATTGTTTTTTGTAATTAGATCCACAATAAGATAGTTATAGCCTAACTGTTTTAAGAAGATTGAAGTTTATAATATCTACAATAGCTTTCAGAAAATCTATTTTCCCTTTACAATTCAACAATATTTTTTACGAATAACTATAACCATCTCAATCAGATCTTTAAATAGGTTGCATGCACAATCATCATAATCATCATCAAAATCAACCTGATACCAGTTATTTTTATTATTTTTAGGACGTTGATAGTCAAAGCTCCCAACGAACAAATCATGTTGAGTTCCGTGATACCAATTAATTTGATATCAACTTTCTGAGCTCTTATCCTGTTCATGTCTCTTAATTTGCAGCATCAGGCGCCCAGTTCTTGATAGAGGAACGAAAGCTATTCTCAAGTATCTGAAGGACAAACTTCCAGAGCAATAGTATCACACATGTAGAACATTCCTTCTTCAACTCTGCTATATATTTTTTCCCCTGTTCTCTATGTGTAATGTCTTGTTAAATTAATATTATTTTTTATACTATGGGCAGGCTCGTTAAATTTCATTAACTCACTCGTTTGTGTAAACACGAAATGCAGCCTTTACTCTTCAGATTGATAGCTTTCTGCAACCTTTTATTAGTGTTAAACAACTTATTTATTTAGGAGAAATGGCTTTTCACTCATTAAACCCACATACTATGATTATCACCTCTCTCTCTCTCTCTCTCTCTCTCTCTCTCTCTCTCTCTCTGAATTTCTGAGCTTACTTAAGCCTAAAATTGATGGCCTATGGAGAAATTATTTTGTGCGGAGGTTGGACGTAGCTCGACGTCCGGAGGAGAATCAGGTGCAGCCAAGTCAGCAGTACAAAGCCGCGGTACATAGCAAAGGGGTGACTTGGCGTATTCTGGTTGGTCTCAGGACGACATTCGGCGTCTGCACATAATTAATCCTGCAATGAGATGCAAAGCTCTCAATCATGGGGTTAAAATTAGCTTAGAATATTGAACCAATTTTTGATGAAAATGAAAGATTTTAAATTTATTTTTAAGACAATTTGAATATGAGCAATCACTTAAATATTATATTTTATTCATCTTAAAATAATCATGGAATAAAATCAATTCCAGGGATTTTTTTCTCCATGATGAAAGGGGGCTAAATTAATTAAATATTAATCATTATTAAAAATAATGTAATAGAAATTAAATTTTAATTTGAGCATTATTAGAAATGATAAAAGAGTAAGTTTATTAAATGAGTTGATAAATTTAATGTCAATAAATAAATAAATCTAATATTACATGAATATAAATTATTCAAAATAATGGATTTAACACTTTAAACAATACTCAATTAGAATTATAAAAAATTGAGGATTTATAAAACCTACCCAATTAAGTTATGATGGTTTAATTAAAAAAATCATTTGAGATAAGTAAAAATTAATTATTTTTATTGAATGATAATATAAGAAATTAGATCATGATAATGGTAAGAATTTAATTATCTATTCTTTATATATATATATATATATATATAACACTCAATTAGTCAAATTTATAATATAATAGATATGAACATTAAAAAATGACTTTTATGGTGGAAATAGAAAGAACTTTGAGATGTTGGAGTTGTCATAAAAAGATTCAATCATACTAATTTATCTTTCCATTTAAGGAACTAAAAAGCCATTTGATTGAAATCTAATAATAATCTAATTTTCAATCAATTTTTATGACCATAAATTATGTGATTATTTGAATAATAATCTTATATTCTTTTAAAATCATTGTAAGAGGAGAGATAAACTTTCAAGAAGGCAAGCATCGACATTGATAGTGATGACGATTATTGATATCGTTGTTGACGAAAAGCATGTGGAATGATGTCAAGCCGTTGGAGATGATATGAAAACAGCAGGCATCCATAGTGGTGTCGACAATAGATATCAAAGTTGGAGTTGACAACATGCATCAATGTTGTTGTCGACGACTAATATGGTCATATGTGACGATGATATTCGTTAGCTTTTTTGGCAACAATGGGTGCATGTCTTATTGACAATATTAGACACTAACATTATTGATTGCGGCGATTGTTGGTGTTGGTGCCAATAGTAGATGTTGTCATTTTAGGCAGAGCTTTGGATTCTCTCTTCTAGATTTCTTCATTTGGTTTGATCCCAATCTCTTTAAATGTGTGGAACTAGAGCCTATTTATGAATTTATAGAGAGAGAATTCATAATCATTTTGACCATAAATCAGAAAATTTCGTTGAGCCGTCCGTATTTATCTCTATTAATCATATGATATTTTTCGAGCATTCAAGTATTTTAATGACATCGTAATTGAATGGTCTTAGACTCATTAGATTCATCTCTTTGAGATACTTATATTGACTATAAATTTAATAAATAAAGATTCAAATAGCCCTGAAGTGAATTTTCAAAGTATGTAATTCAAATGGTTGCTTCTAAAATGTCAGTAAAGCATATATATGTTAATATACACAAATATTACGAGCTATATTTTAATAAATAAATTTAAATTAATCCATTTTTTAATTAATTAATGGAATTTCTTTTTAGTCAAACAACAATTAAAAATTTCATCTTTTTTAAAATATTATAATGATCTATCAATATTTATTAAGAGTAAAAGAATACATTAATAAATGTATATGATTAAAGATCCCATTGAGAGTGACCTATTAATATTTTATTTTAAATTAATAAAATTAGGGTTCATTAATATATATTAAGTAGCCATAGAAATTACTGTTCTAATTTTATTACTTGGGCTCAATGAACGCTTAGGATTTGGAGATTTTTCTAATAATATGATGCATTACAATTTAGGTGAAAAATACAAAAAAAATTATGGTTGCAGTTTGAAATCAAAATAATAACAAAAAAATTGTCTCAAACGAATCCGACGTGTTTATTTGTGCTTCGAGTTTATATATTCAGCTTATTTGAGCTTAGATCGGATCATTTTTGTTTCATCTAATTAGTATGATCAAGAAGTTTATTTCGATTATAAATTTATTAAAATCGGAGTTTTGATAATCCTTTAAGTCAATCATAATAATTCTTTTGGGACATTAATCAATTAAGATAAACGCATTTGTTTCTCATATGCATGACTCTGAACTTATGAAGTCTTGGTTTGTAGCTAAAGCTTCCAATCAACAGATCAAGATGAGCTACGTACGTTAATGAATATTTAATGAAGTAAAATAAAGAATATTATGTGTCATCTAACACGTTTTTTCGTAGGTAGAGAAAGTAGCACGTCCATAGGTAGTGTTTACTCCCAATAGGTAGCCGTTTTTTTATCCAGTAGTACGAGTACTTTTTTAGACATTTTATCGCAGTTGTGTGATTCGTTCTATTAGCAACTTAAATAGGTAAAGGTCTTTCAATTTTTTCTATATTGCGATAAAAAAATTATTTCTTAAAAAGATTTAAACAACAAATGCCAAATTTGTCCCTTGATCTTGCAATTTTGGATTTGTTATAGTATGTAAATAAATTGCATATATGATGACAATTTTATATCTTTGGGACATAAAGACATAAAAGAAGTTATTGGGATTGCATGAAAGAATAGACCCACTAAAAGAACAAAAATAAAGCGAAAGTTGAAATCTATCATAGAATGGGAACCACGATTTCATAATTGCACCGATAATGTCGGAACTCCTTGAATAATCAATCCGTTTATCAAGCAAAGTCTCATGAAATCTTCCTTCTTTGCCTTCAATTATAAAATTATGACCATCTGTTATGGGTTGTCAGTGGATCTCTCTTATCTTACAATAAATGAAGAAATAAAAGAAATTCAATAATTAAGAATTCAATAAAAAATTTATAATTTTAATTTTCAATCTAATGAAAAACAATGAAAAGAAAAAGAAATAACAATTTAAAAAAAAAATACAATAAAAGAGATGAAATTTTGTTAAATTTGATTGATTTATCTGTAAAAATATAATCAAATTAATATTTTATTTATATTTTATAAAAAATATGTTAACCAGATATTTGTGACAGACCTCTCAAGCTATTTTTATAATGACGTAATATTAAAAATACAAATCATATAAATTATTAATTCATTTTTAATCCAAGATTATAAAAAAGTTTATAATATTTTTTTATTTTTTTAATTGATATATTTAAATAAGATATTATAATCATAAAATAAATAACTCTTCATATAAATATATCCATGGCATAAAATTATATTAATGTATAATTTTTTGACTTTGTCATAAATATTGTAAGAAAAAATACAACAATTTATAATAATTTAAATAAAAAATAAATGATTTTGCAAACAAATATTATGAAATATTGAGCTGTACTAATCAAAGCGCATAAATAATGCCTATATTATATGACACACATAAAATATTACTTTTTTTTTATTTAACATCTAATTGTAACTTTTTATGTATATAACATTCAAAATAAAAGTAAAATAAGAAATAACACTCTAATTAGAATGCCTATGACCATCTCCAGCTGAACTACGTACAATGGTATGTCGTATGCCATTCACTCCATTCGAACTCTAAATTGCATGCCAAAATTAGTAGGTGAATAGGACGATGTCAATATCAGCATCTCACTATTCACATTTGTCAATTTTTTGTGTTATGAGATTTGTCAAAGAACGTGCGAACAAGGAGAAAGATGATTACCTTCACGACGAGATAAAAAAGCTTGCAAAAGAGGAGAAAGAATTGGAATTTAATTGGAGATGAATTACTGCATTTTAAAATTTTGCTATATTTTTTGAGTAAAAATGGATTTCTCTCAGTTTGGAGATGCCCTGAACATCATCTTGTTGCCAATCTGATCCTTCTTCATTATTCTCATCATCCATCATATCATCATACATCGCTTGTTCGCCGTGAAACCTCTTACATTTATACTCCCTCTTGTAGTTTGATCAGAGGCGGAGCCAGCTTACTTTTTGAGGGCAGGCAAAAAGATAAATTGTGAATTGAATAATTTTATTTATAAAATAGGAAAAGGAATTTATTTATTAAAATTATGGCAATTATATTTTTTGAAGTTGGACAAAATAGGTAAAAATGCAAGACTTGAAAAAAAAAAATTTCGGAGTAAGCTAAACCAATTAGGCCACTGCTGCTTCACTACAAAGGAAGGGATTGGTGGATCGTTGTTCTCTTCTCTCTTCCCAGGAAGAGGTCTGGCTTCTTTGATCTGATTACTTGTTTTTTTAGTTCTTCTGGTAGTAACTTTGCCCTAATTCTTGTTTTTGTTTGTTTGTGCATTTGGTTATTTTATTTTTTCGTGGTTACTGGATTAGAGATTCGGCGTTACTTTTTTTATTTTTTTTTTACCCATAGTGGTTTTGACCACTTTAGATTCGGCGTTACTTGAGATGCCATTTGATTATTTTTTTCCATAGCCGAGCTAAAATAGGATTGCAAGCAAAAAATGAATCTTATTTGGGCTGTTATTTTGATTAAATATGAAGCTTTTTTGTGCTGATTTTTTTATCTTGATGATACGGACTGTCATGAATGAGCTATCAGTGGATGTTGTTGGTGGAAAGGATGAGATTGTGAAGTTTTTTATTTTTAATTTCCCAGAGGGCCTTTGAGAGAGTAGTTGGCTTAAAATACTAGGACTGAATTTGTTTTTGAAGTTTCTTTTAAAAGGTTGAATGGGTAAAAAGAAGAATTTAATATTTAAAATTGATAATAAATTTGGTTAAATCCTAAGAATAAGTTTGCTAAATATTTTCAAGATTTAGGCTCGTTTGAGACAACTTTTTTTCTTTGTGTTAGAAAGCTGTTTTAAGAAGCAGTAAGAAAGTCATCTCAAACGAAGACTTAATATTTAAATAAATAAAGGAGAAGAAGTGGTGTTGATGTGATACAATCCATACGAAGATGAATTTCATAATGAATTTGCACGCTTAATTTTGAGAGCACAATAATAAACAAGATCTTATGCGGAATTGAACGATAAGAGAAATATAAAAAAAAGGCACTTAGCTTAGGTTAAATCACATGACTAAAAGTTAAGTTCAAAAGGATAGCCAACTTAATCCGACATTGCATACATGGATCATTTCAACCATAAATTCTAATACTAACAATAAGATTAGTCTATGAAAGATCCCTCACACAACTCTTCTAATTGCTAGGTTTTAGCGGAGAAGCATTAATATGATCGTCATGAATTTACTAGACCACAATTGAGAGTCACAACGAAGATAAAAGATCCGGGGGAAGAGTTTACCCAAAGGAAGTAGATTCGAGGCCCCGAGGTGATCGTTTAGGTGCTTGAGAGAGTGGGCAGCAACTTTCAAGGCTTGGGAACCTTCTGGTTGGCGATTGGAGGTCTTCTGGACGTCGAGATAACAGCAGGAAACTGCTGGGCTTGCTGGACAGCACTAGGGGTGACTGGATAGCCACTATGAGGGATTTGACATCAGTTTTGACTTCCCAGAATTCTGGACAACAACCAGAATTGTCTGGACAGCAAATTCCTATCTTCAAATTTCTGGACAGCAGCAGTTTTTGGTCTTGGACAGACCTTGGACAGCACCCAATCAGGGTCAGCAAGGATTTGGCTTGCTCGTGGTGCTGCTGGACACTTTGGGCAGCAACTTGTGGCTTTCCGGGAGGCAGGACAGCGAGGAAAGTTGCTGGAAAAGGAAGGGACAACATGCGGAAGTGAGGGAGGGAGAGTTAATTACCATTAGAGTTGCAATTAAAAAAAGGAGAGAGATGGGGAGAGGAAATTAAGAAGTAATTAATGCTAATTCAAATTCAAATTTTGAATTTGAATTGTCATTAATTGGGAGCATTAAGTGAAAGCGGAGAGAGAGGAAAATTAATAAAAAATCTGAAATTAATTTCAGATTTTAAGTGGATTTGGCTGGATTTAATTTGAATTTTGAATTCAAATTAAAGTGAGAATTAATGGACCCTTGTTTGGAGCCATGAGTTAAGCTCCTAATTAAGGGGAGGAGTAATGGGCGGCCATAGAGAGAGAGAGAGAGAGAGGGAGTGATTTAGGGAGAGGATTTGTAACTTCCAAATCAATTTATGTCATTTAGGAATGAGAATGACAACTCAAATCTAATTTGAAATTCAAATAGACTTGGAGTTATACACTTTCCTAATTAAGATTTGCAAATAAGGAAAGTTTTTGAAATTTGAATTTCAAATTTCAACTTGAGGAAAGTGAATAATAAATCCAATTGGAAATCCCAATTAGGAAAGAATTTGAAGTTTGAAATTCAGGAAGGACGGATTGGACGGGTGGGGAAGGTCGTCGGCAAGGTGGCCGGCCAGGTCCGTGGGAGTGGCCGGCCAGGTCCGTGGGAGTGGCCGGCGGCGGGCTTCCCAGGGGGCGGCGGCAACAAGGGTTTTGGAAGAGATTTTCTTATGGTGGAGGAGAAGAAGATGGAGGAAAACACGAACAAGAAGATAGAAGAATTTAACCACGAGCCGCGGACTCTTCCAACGACTGGCGGGTATCGCTTTTGCCCTCACATTGGGCTCTCCATAGAACTCACACAGAGATCTAGGAGAAAAGAACTCACTAAGAGATATTCAAGACGAAACTCACAAAGAGATCACAAGAGCCAAATTTTTCATTCCAAAATCATCATTAGCTATTACAAGAGAAAAGACCCATATATATAGGTCTCAAGTATACATGAAGAAATAAAGACTAAATTGTCCTCAGGGCCCCAACATGACTCAACTCAACATAAGGGTACAAAAGGAATACATAAAATAAAATGCATAATAACTAAAAATATAAGCTCTGAATCGTGTCCGTCGATCTGTGATGCTTCCGGCGATACGCCTGTTTGAACCTTGGATTGATGTCCTCATCATTCTCCCCAGGTGGGAGAAAGCTCGACCCCGTCTAGTGAAAATCTCTGGAGCTCTCGTGCATCTCTAAAAGATCTGGATCCAATCTCTGTAACTCCTCGCGATCAATCCATGTATCCTCGGTCACCGGCTTCCCTTTCCAATGAACCAAGTACCTGTGGTGCCCGTCTTCCTTCATGGAAATGACTTCATCGTTAAGTATAACTTCAACCTTCTCCGCAATAGGTAAGTGGGGTGAATCGGGGAGTGGGGTAGGCTGGGGATCTCACTAGGTGGGTTCTCAAAAGGCTCAATTTGAAGTGGATTATTGGGGTTCAGCTCTGGTCCCTCAAAGGTTACTAGATCTTCTATATTAAATGTAGGATTGATGTTAAGACCTTTAGGAAGGTCCAGCACATAAGCATTGCTATTTACCTTTGACATTACCCTAAAGGGTCCGGCGCTTCTAGCATGCAACTTCTTCACGGAGGGATCCGTACCATCACAAAGTTTCTAACCTCGAGTTCTTTAAATATTTTCTTGTGATCTGAAATAAGCTTATAATTGGAGTTACGTTGTTCAATTATTCTTTTAATTTCTTTATAAAGCTCCTGGAGATGAGATGCAAATGCATATGCAAAAGAACCGGTATGCATGACAAATGACACGAATCAAGGCTTACACAAAAGTTTTAAACAGAAATAACTTGGAAGACAACATACTACAAACACACACACAACATACTAACTCACACGAACACATAGCTAGAAAGGGGGATGAGTCACACAAAAAGGGGTCTAAAGTGTTCGGTCTAAGGGGACTGGTGTAGGAGGAGCAATGAAGACGTTCTTAGCTACCAAGATACTTCTATGGAAAGTCTGAGTTAAAGTCATAGGTAGTCTCCTAGTGGGGGTAGTGTAATTGACCAGATTAATCCAACTAGGACAGAGATGGTCTTCATCATGGTAGGATGAGGCTGCAATGGACAAAAAATAGGAATCAGGAATAAAACAGGATGATTGGTCCTGACTCACATCCATAAGGGGATAACTCAAAAATTCGTCAGACGATATGGGGCTCACGCTTTGTCGAATATAAAAGTTGGCACAAGGAGCGGTGAGGTAAGTCAAATCGGGAATGACACCCTTTGCTAAATATAAATATAAATGAGCAGCTCCAAAGTTAGATTCTAATGAAATAAGAGGGGGCTCGTTGTTCAAATCAGGCTTAAAAACTTTCAGACTCAAAGTACAGTCTTCCGAAAGAGATTCAGGTCTTGGGGAAACCCTAAGATCCATGATTTCCGTTTCACTTAACTTCGGTGATAACTTCGATTGACTTACTTCCAACTCAAGATTATTTAAGTCGCCACCAGAATTATCTAAAATTAATTCAGAATTATCCAAAACTAAATTAGAATTATCCAAAATTGAATCGGAAATATCCGAAGTCATCTCAGTAATTGAATTAGAATCTTCTGAATTTAATTTCAGTGTATTCAAGGTCAGATCAGTTTCTTTCGAGATCAAATTTATATCGTCCAGGCAGACCTTTTCCAAAGGACTATCGTTAATGAGATTAGACTCTAGATGGGTTAAGGTATCAAGGTCAAAAGGATCTAGGCCTCCTAAATCAGGGTTTAAATCAGGCCGGGAGTCTAACTCGATCACTTCAGTTCCATCCTCAAGGAAGTCTTCGTTATCATTAATATCATTAGCATCCACGAAATGGATGCACTCAGTCTCAGGTTCAGGGGACCTCATCGTCTTAATGTCTTCCTTTATTATAATCATACTTGCAGGGTCAAGGACTAGGGAGGCTGAAGGTTGACTGGGATGGCTAGAAGTAGGTCTAAGTGGAGAGTCATAAGAGATTGGTCTAACAGAAGGCCCAGTAGAGGGTCGGCCATCAAGGTTAGGTGAAGACCTATAGGGTGGGGCAGCGACCCGGATGTTACTAATGGGTGAGTGGTCTCGACCACAGTAAGGTCCACGGTTTGTTTTGCAAGGGTGGTACTCTAAATGCCGGTCACTAGGGGTAGAGGTATTGAGAGTGTAATACCCAATGGTTTGATGGATAGGGGGTGACCTAAACTTAGAACCAGCAGGGTGTCCACATGTAGAGGGTCTATATTTTAAGTTGAGTTCTCTCCTCATATCTTTCCAAGTAAGGTACTCACCGCTAGACTCTCTATGATCTTCCAATCTTACCCAAAATTGAAGAGCCTGACCTTTAAGGTGAAACTTAGCGATGCTGACCTGGTGGGACTCGGGGATATGTCGTGTTTCAAAATAGTCCTCTAATTGTCTAACCCATTCCCTAAAGTAGTAAGGGTCCGAGGAACCATCAAAGGTGGGTAGACGGTAAGGTTACTCTAAGTGAGGTCGTGGAGGCCTAGGCTCCGGTCTCGGGTGATAAGCTGAGTGGGGCATGTAATTAGAGTGGGGATAGTCAACGGGTTTTTCCGTCATAATTCTAGTCATATTGCCCACTAGGTTAACGATGTCATCTAAACTCTTTTGGAGTCTTATCGGATCCATTGAAAAGTGTCAAGTGAAACCTAATGAAGATTGGGTGCAAGGGGACACTAAGGAGGGCTTCTAAGTCAAAGGCAGCGGCAAATCCCAACGAAATGCTTGCTGAAAAGGTACTTACAACAGCTGGAAAGTTCAGGGCAGCAAACACAAATGAGGGGTGAAGTTACCTAAGTGGTTTTGGTAAGGTTCCAAGGCGTGGACAGCACCTAAACAGTGACTCTAGGTTCACTAATGGAAGCCTAACAGCTGCAGGAATGAGCAGACAGCAACTTAACACTACCTAGAATTCACTCTAAAGGCCATACTAAGTGCAGAAAATTCGTGGGCAGCAAGTTTAACCAAGGCTGAGATTTTCTTAAGTGTTTAGGGAAAGTCCTTGAGTGAGGCCAGCAATTAAACAATGACTTTAGGCTCACTAGAAAGTGTTGAACAGTGGCTGGAAAAGTGAAGACAGCAGCCTAACATCAAGGTATGAATGTTCTAATCATTTAGAAATGTAGCGGAACAAATGGGAGCACTAAGACACTAGTTATTATGACCTAACTCCACTAGATGCGTGCAGGAAATATAATGACAGCAGTGAAAAACAGTGAATAAAAATAGATATGCGATGATATGCATGCAAAATTTTAAATTATAACGCAAGACTAAACCCTAGGATGTTTTTCTAACATGTCATGCATGCCTGCTCTGATACCAAGATGATGTAATACAATCCATACAAAGATGAATTTCATAATGAATTTGCACGCTTAATTTTGAGAGCACAAT
Organism: Dendrobium huoshanense; assembly: GCA_016618105.1. NCBI lineage: Eukaryota > Viridiplantae > Streptophyta > Magnoliopsida > Asparagales > Orchidaceae > Dendrobium > Dendrobium huoshanense. The sequence continues at coordinate 5,196,870 of CM028358.1, read as the reverse complement.
AATAAACAAGATCTTATGCGGAATTGAACGATAAGATAAATATAAAAAAAAGGCACTTAGCTTAGGTTAAATCACATGACTAAAAGTTAAGTTCAAAAGGATAGCCAACTTAATCCGACATTGCATACATGGATCGTTTCAACCATGAGGAGGGAGCTTGGGTTTGGGAGAAGCTAGGTTTAATGGAATGTTAAGGGGTTTAACCAAATCTGAAATTTTAATCTCATATTTGATTAATTAGAAAGGGATGGATTTGAATTTTAAAATTCAAATAAGAGGAATTAATGCATTGAATGGGGATTTAATGGATGGGAGCCATATATGGGGCCGGCGGTTTCATTAGAGGAGGGAGGGGGTTTTAAAACTCAAAACCTGAAATTAATTTCAGGATTTTAAGTGAAAAGGGAGGGAAATTACTTTGAAATTTGATTTCAAATTAAAAAGTCATTAATGAATTAATTGGAGCATTAAAGAAGCAATCAAAAGGGGGAGAAAACCCATATGGGGCCGGCGGCAAGGTGAGAGGGGGAGATTAGTGGGACGAAGCTTCCAATTTGGATTGATGACGTGGCAATATAATTAAAGACTCCAATTTAAATTAAATTGAAATTGGAATTCGTCATGAAAACTTTCCTAAATTGGAAATCCCAATTAGGAAAGAATTTGTATTTTGAAATTCAAATTTCAAATTTGAAACTTGCGGAAGGAGGGATTGGACGGGTGGGGAAGGTCGTCGGCAAGGTGGCCGGCCAGGTCCGTGGGAGTGGCCGGCGGCGGGCTTCCCAGGGGGCGGCGGCAACAAGGGTTTTGGAAGAGATTTTCTTATGGTGGAGGAGAAGAAGATGGAGGAAAACACGAACAAGAAGATAGAAGAATTTAACCACGAGCCGCGGACTCTTCCAACGACTGGCGGGTATCGCTTTTGCCCTCACCTTGGGCTCTCCATAGAACTCACACAGAGATCTAGGAGAAAAGAACTCACTAAGAGATATTCAAGACGGAACTCACAAAGAGATCACAAGAGCCAAATTTTTCATTCCAAAATCATCATTAGCTATTACAAGAGAAAAGACACATATATATAGGTCTCAAGTATACATGAAGAAATAAAGACTAAATTGTCCTCAGGGCCCCAACATGACTCAACTCAACATAAGGGTACAAAAGGAATACATAAAATAAAATGCATAATAACTAAAAATATAAGCTCTGAATCGTGTCCGTCGATCTGTGATGCTTCCGGCGATACGCCTGTTTGAACCTTGGATCGATGTCCTCATCAGGTGTAAATCTCTTAAATCCCATTTCCCTATTGATTTATTAGAACTAGGATCAGCCTAAAACGGGATTTAAGAATAGCATGAAATAAAGTGGTATGTATGTAAATCTCTCTTAAAAATATTGTAGAATTTATGTGCTCAAAACATTATTTGGCAAGATTTTGCATAAATCCTATCAAATCTGCAACGAAATAGCGCCTCCTAGAGCTCATTTGGTTGCTTGAGTTGGAAAACACTTTTGTGAAAAAATGATAAAATTTATTATATCCCTCAATTGGTTGATAAAGTTAGAAATTAATGGCGATTTGAAACTCCACAAACTCCCACAAACGACCCTCAAATGTAATGATTTAGTTTTCAAATATAAAATGGCTGAAAGTTGAATCATTTCTCTAGGTCATATTTTCTATCTGGAAGCAATCGAATGGTCCCTCAGTGAAGAACCAATAAAGGTTTATATAACTTATGAAAGAGCTTTGGCTTGTCTGTTGATCTCTTGTAGCATTGAAAAGCTTTCATTACATTTTTAAATATGTTGTACATCTTGTCAATATCCATAAGTTATGATTTTTTAAGTTTTTTTAATTTGATGATGAACTACCAAATAATTGCTTTTAACTTACTAAATGCATGAAATTCTTGAAATTTAAGTAATGTAGAGATGTATAAAATTGTCCTTGTGAAAGTAGTTATTGTTTACATATAATTAGTGTTCACTACTTTTGATAAAGACTTAGGCTTCGTTTAGGACGGTTTTTTTCTTGCTTTCTAAAACAACTTTTTTTAGTACAAAAATTTTTTGAACTTGAAATTTTTGTACTAGAAAGCAGTACGAAAGTTGTCCCAAACCAAGCCTTAAACTCTTATCTCAAAGAAAATTTTAATTTATTTCAATCAATCATTATGTGTTTGCATCAAATTGATAGAGCACTCTTTATGAAAAATTCTAGAAGGTGATTGGCGTTAAGGAGAGTTGATATGCATTTCAAAAGGTGTTGCTTTGGCGTGAGGAAAAGTAGTCAACAAGATTTAGCAGGTAAGAGAAGCATTGATATAAGTTTTGTTTTATTTGCATTGGAAAAATTAAATAAAAAATAAAAAAGTTCTTATATGTATGTATGTCTTCTTGATGGGAGAAAAAAAAAAAAAAAAAAAAAAATATATATATATATATATATATATATATATATATATATATATATATATATATATATATATATATATATATGACAACCAATTAAAGGTCTCTCTAGCCTAACAAGGTAAGCCTATGTGATTCCATCATTTTATGGGATATAAATGGTTTGGACGGATTAGAAAATCTCTTGGTGTTCATGTCAGTTTGAATTACTGTGGGTAGAGGTAAGATTCTCGCTTCCGTTTATGTTTTGTGATTAAGATTTTGATTAACAATTTCTATATCAAATCACCCAAAATTTTAAATTCAATCTTTCTTTGATGAGTTTCAATCAACAAACCTTTTAATTTATCATACTGTAGAGATTGATTTTTCTCATATTCATATGAATTCATTAAATTGTGGAATATATATTTATTCACTGATAGGACTAATTTTATATCAGGTGCTTATTAGTATAATTTTCTAATTTGAAATAAAGTGTAGTAAAAATATAGTTTTTTTATTCCATATTTAAAAGTTTATATGAGTAATTAAAGAATAGCTATAACATTTTTAATTATGATACTATAGAGTAACATAAAGCTAACAGAAGTAGTCATATAAATTATTTCTCAATGACATTAATGTGTGTAATTAGATATTAAATTATTGATTTAACTCTATATGGAGATCATTATATTCTAGCCTAAAATTAGAATACGATATAATTCAAAATAAAATAGTAAGGTGTCCAGTAGCCTGAGCCTAGTGTATTTTATTTAGAAGAGAATAACTAGTCATATTATAAAGTATTGATAAAATCAATTGCATATTATAATTTTGCCCACATGAAGATTATGATAATGCGATGATTCTCATTTTGGAATAATTTACATGGGTAATTTTCCTCTTTTTTGGTTCAAAATAAATTTATTAAGCACGTGAAATTACTTTGCTATACAATCTGCATTTGTTACAAATTATTATTCATCTCATGTTCCTATACCAAGTAGTGATAACTATAAACATCAGAAGGAGAAGATTTTTCTTTCTTTGGTTTGCATGGAGCTTTATTTAGCACTTCTTTTTGAGGATCTTCTAGAACCCATAAAATCAATTAATCAATCTAAGAAGGAATCATGTGAATGTTGGGAACGATTCAGTTGCTTAAGTATGATGCTGATACAGCGGTTCCTTCTGAACCGCCTCAGCCAGCCCATCATGGGCCAGCATTAGTATATCAAAGGAGGCAATTTCGCCTCCTTTCTTGCCCAAATTAAATTACCGCCTAGGGGTGGGGTCCACGGGATTTGAATTTATTTGAAAATTATTTTTAGGAAAGATTTGAGGAGGTGGAAAAGTCTTTAAATAGGAGAGGTAAGGGGAAGGGAAGGGCATGCAAGTATTGTTTTCTTCTTGGAGTTTCTTGAATGTTTTGGGCTCTAGATTCTCTTGTCTAGAGATTTGGGAGAGACGATCCTCCTCTCGAATTGAGGATCACTTGTATCTTGCTTTCGTATTGTTTTTTTTATTTGTTTCCCTTGTTGCAATCTATTATTTTGAGCTGATTTCGCCCAGATTTTGGCTTATTTCTCGCTGTTTTGTCTCCAATTAGTAATAGGTTTGCTTGCAAACTCAAGTATTCCCTTAGGGTTGCTTGCGAACTCAAGTATTTCCTATCAGATGCTTATTAAGTCTCACATTAGAAAAGTATTCGAGAGTCGATTCCTATACAATTTAATTCCTTAGACATTGAGATATCTAAGTTATTTCTAATTCACTTCATCCTCAATTCACTTCCTTTAGGATAATCTCTTAAGATTTCATGTAATACACATAAGGTGAAAAGGTCAATCAATGATCTATTGATCATGTGTGTGAATCTACAAACTCCGGATCATAATGGCGGCCAAGAAAGTTGATGCTTTGGAGGAGAAACTCGAAGGAGAGATGAATCACATCAAAGAAACCGTGGAGGAAAGAATTTCGTCCATGGAGGGGCAGGTGGCCGATCTCTGGGACATGATGAAAAGAATGTTGGAACTTCAAGCACAAACGGCTGCATCCGAAGCGAAGGGCCCCGAAGCGAGAAACACCAATTCTGAAATCCGAAAGAAGGAAGAAGAGGTGGAAATCGTGGAAGGGGGAAGAAGAAGACCCTATGTGGAGCCTTTCCATAGGGAAGAAAGAGGAGATCGACATGGAGAAATGTATGAATATGGGGGAACGGAGCAAGGAAGGGCTGAGTGGGAACGCCATGAGGGGTTTTACGGCCGTCGGGGTGCTGAATTTGAAGGGAGAAGAGGGGATTTTGAAGGGGGTTTGGGCTATGGCAGGGCAAGAGAAGATCGGGAAACTTGGGGTGCACCTAGCACTTGGGAAAGAGGAAACTATAGAAGAATCCGAGGCAATGGGGGGGGATCAAAAGGTAAGAAAGTTGAAGATGCCCATATTCGAAGGAGAAGACGCGTATGGGTGGATTTACAAAGTGGAGCGATACTTCGCCGTCAATGGGTTAACTGAGGAAGAGAAGCTAATGGCAGCCGGATTATGCTTAGAAGGAAAAGCCCTGTCATGGTTTCAATGGAGAGACCAAAGGAGACCGATCAGAAATTGGAGGGAATTTAAAGACTGCATAATAGAGCGTTTTCAAACCGATCAAGGAGGAGACTTCTATGAGCAGTTCTTTGCTCTAACACTGTTGACCTGCCGTATAAAACAAAAAAAATTTCATTTCGCGTACCTGCCCGACATCTGCACGACGATCGCAAGTCGTCGCCTCTAAAATCCCGTAAATCTAGCGACGCGTCATTTCTCCCACGACGCATTCACGTCGTTAAAGATCTAAAGAAAATGAGGCCGAAGGCCTCGTTCGACGGGATCTTTCGCAAGCTCCCGCTCTCACTCTCGATTTCCCTATCCCGCTCATTCCCTCTCTGTCGCTGCTTCTCCGAATCCTTCGCCGCTGATCGACTCGCCTCGACGACTTTCCCCTTTGGTCGGGTCGGAAGCAAGACAGGAGCTCGCAGCTGGGGAGGTAACTTCCTCCCTTCCTAACGGATCGGAAGTTACGTCACTTTGGTCGGAAGCAAGACAGGAGCCGCTCGCTGCGAAGATAACTTTCTCTCGGTCGTGCGCTTCTCCGGCCTCTTTGCTGTTGCTCGACTTCACCTGCTCGACGACGTTCCCTCCTGCTGAATTGGAAGTTACGACATTTTGTTCGGAACCCACAACAGGAGCTCGCTTGCTGTGGTCGTAACTTTCTCCCTTACGCGTGCTACTTCAGCTCCTTCGTGGCTAGTTCGACTTCGCTCCTTTTGCGATTTCCCCCTCCCGTTAGATCGGAAGTTAAGACATTTTGATCGAAAGCAAGCAAAGGAGCTCGCTGGCCGTGAAGGTAACCTTCTCCTTCTCGCGTGCTTCCACGGCCAAATCCCCTAAATCTACTGAACAGAGAGATAGAGAGAGGGAGAGATTTTGTTTTATTATTATTATTATTATTATTATTATTATATATTATTATTATTAATTAATTAAAATTAATTTTTTTAATTATACTTAATTAATTTTAAAAGTAATTAATTATATTTGATAATTAATTAAAATTAAATATTTTAATTATATTTATTTTTTTTAATAACAATTACTTAAAGTTAATTAAATAAATTTTAATTAATTATTTTAATTATAGTTAATTATTATGATTAATAATTATCTATAATTAATTAAAATTAATTAAAATTACTTTTTTAATTTTAATTAATTGTTATTAATTAAAATTAAACATAATTAAGTATTGTAATTAAAATTAATTATTATAATTATAATTAATTATTTTAAATAAAATTAATTAGTTATAATTAATGAAAATTAGTTTTAAAATATAAATAATAATAATAATAATAAAGAAATGCTTGACCTCCTACCTCGATCCTCGAGCCGACAATCACCGACAATCACCGCCAGAATCGCCAAGGTATAATTTCTGACTTAAACCCCGTTCTCGACGTTTGTAGCGGACCGGAGAACCACCTATACGCGCTCTTGTAGCACGGTAGGAGGGAGCCCGGTGTGAAGCATACGACGAGGCGGGTAAGCCCTATACACGCTCTTGTAGCGTGGTGGGGACGGTCCTCGACCTCGACAACGACACTGCTGACGACTGCTACGCAAAGGTATGATGTTCCAAATCCCATTCTCGACGTTTGCAGCGGACCGGAGAACCACCTATACGCGCTCTTGTAGCACGGTAGGAGGGAGCCCGGTGCGAAGCATACGACGAGGAGGGAGAGCCCTATACACGCTCTTGTAGCGTGGTGGGGAGAGTCACTGCTGTTCTGGTACGTCACTGCTGTTCTGGTACGGATACTGCTGAAGGCCCCATACACGCTCTTGTAGCGTGGTGGGATGAAACTTTGTACGGCCGCGGTGTCCAAGGACACCTACCATACACGCTCTAGTAGCGTGGTGGGAAGGCCCAGCTCCCCTATTTTCCCCCAAACGTGGGATATGCTGGGGTGCTGCCGAAATTTTCACTGAAGTACACGAGATTGAAACAATTTGAAGACCTTCTTGGGCAACAATATAAAAGACTTGTATCTGAACAAAAATGTACAGAACTCAAACTAAAATGAGCAGAGGACCTGTACAAGAACAGAGCACTTGTGGACCTAAATCAGAACCAAAATTCAAATGATTTCTAAAGACCAAATTCAAATGAAATAAAATCAAGCTGAAGCCCAATTCAAATCATTTGAACAAGAAATTGAACTCAAAAGATTTCAGAGGACCCTTGACAGTCAATTTGAACTAGTTCTTGGAACTTGAACTCGCACTTAGGACCCTAGTTGAGCGTTGATGGCTTGAACAAATTTGAACTCAGGCAAATACAAGACTTGGACTGCATGGGACACTTGAACTTGTACTTTGAGCTCGAACTATATAACATTAAGTGGGGGTTATGAACTCCTACTCAAACTCAGATTGAACCCAAATTCAAATCAATTTGAACTCAAGCAAGAGCTTGAGTTGGACTTCAAGAAGATCTGTACATTCTCGTTTGAATCGCTCTTTGTGGCTTTTCATTTACTGAGGTGTTCTTGCTGGTTGTTCTGTGGCATTGGGTTGTATCGATTGAATGTTTAAGATCATTGAAGGCAAAGCTTGAAGCAGTTTTCACGGTCTTCTTAGAATGCAACCAACAAAGGAGGACCGGCCTCTTAATGTGATGCTAATCAAAGATAACAAGCCTATTTGCTTCATAAGATGCAACGACGATCTGCCGTTCAAAATGGGATTCAAATAAGGTTCATCAGGAGCCTGAACCATACTTCAATACAAACAAACAACGGGGGACTCGTGACGAACAAGACCTTGATGCATGAGCTCCTTCAACAATCCCTACAATGCCTGTTGATTGAGATGGCGACACAGGAGACCAATGATGGAGGATCCGCCTCCCTACAAGCAAATACATCAAAACACCCACCCGAGATTGGTGAAAGGGTGGATATGATGCAGAAGCAATGGGTCTTTTACAAATATTTTTGGGAGGTTGTAGTGGATACAACCGGTCCCCTCCAAATAAGCACGTGCCAAAAAAAAAAAAAAAAAAAACAAAATCTCTCCCTCTCTCTATCTCTCTGTTCAGTAGATTTAGGGGATTTGGCCGTGGAAGCACGCGAGAAGGAGAAGGTTACCTTCACGGCCGGCAAGCTCCTTTGCTTGCTTTCGATCAAAATGTCTTAACTTCCGATCTAACGGGAGGGGGAAATCGCAAAAGGAGCGAAGTCGAACTAGCCACGAAGGAGCTGAAGTAGCACGCGTAAGGGAGAAAGTTACGACCACAGCAAGCGAGCTCCTGTTGTGGGTTCCGAACAAAATGTCGTAACTTCCAATTCAGCAGGAGGGAACGTCGTCGAGCAGGTGAAGTCGAGCAACAGCAAAGAGGCCGGAGAAGCGCACGACCGAGAGAAAGTTATCTTCGCAGCGAGCGGCTCCTGTCTTGCTTCCGACCAAAGTGACGTAACTTCCGATCCGTTAGGAAGGGAGGAAGTTACCTCCCCAGCTGTGAGCTCCTGTCTTGCTTCCGACCCGACCAAAGGGGAAAGTCGTCGAGGCGAGTCGATCAGCGGCGAAGGATTCGGAGAAGCAGCGACAGAGAGGGAATGAGCGGGATAGGGAAATCGAGAGTGAGAGCGGGAGCTTGCGAAAGATCCCGTCGAACGAGGCCTTCGGCCTCGTTTTCTTTAGATCTTTAACGACGTGAATGCGTCGTGGGAGAAATGACGCGTCGCTAGATTTACGGGATTTTAGCGGCGACGACTTGCGATCGTCGTGCAGATGTCGGGCAGGTACGCGAAATGAAATTTTTTTTGTTTTCTTTTTTTGTTTTATACGGCAGGTCAACAAACACAGGAGGGATCAGTAGCAGATTATCAGGAGCAGTTTGAGCACCTAGCTAGCAGGGTGGAGCGACTCTCAGATACAGTATTGGAGGGAAATTTCATGAAAGGGTTGAAGGCGGAGATCCGAGCAGCAGTAAATATGTTGATGCCCCGTGACCTAGGGGAAGCCATGAAATTGTCCCAACTAGTAGAAAATAAAAAGAATTTGGAGAAGGGAGCCAGGAGTAGCAGCACCGGGGGCACGTACAGGATGACACTACTCATCTCGCACCGAAAGGCCCTACAGCAGGAGGAAATAGAGAAGCCACCAAGGAGAAGACAGGAGGAAACGGAGGAAGCTTCAAACGACTAACAAAGAAAGAGATCCAGGAGAAGAGGGCTAAGGGTTTATGCTTTCGATGCAATGAAAAGTACACACCAGGACATCGGTGCAAGGACAGAACTCTTCAGGTTCTCACCGTCTGCGATGACGAGGAAACTGAGGAGAGAGGTAAGGAGGAGACAGAAGGAGAAGAGGAGCTACACTTAGATTTCGCTGAGGTTTCCCTAAACTCAGTGGTGGGGTTCACTACGAATCACACCATGAAAGTGAAGGGAGAAATAGAGGACATGGAAGTGGTGGTGCTGATTGATAGTGGGGCTACCCACAATTTCATTTCCACCCAGGTCGTAGACCAGCTGGGAATAAAATTGATGGACACAGGCTGTTACAGAGTGATGATGGGTACAGGGAAGATAGAGAAAGGTCAGGGGATTTGCAGAGAAATACGACTGACGATCCAGGGGATACAGGTGAAGGAGGACTTCCTTCCACTAGAGCTGGGGAGCACGGACGTCATCCTGGGGATGAAATGGCTGCAAACTTTGGGTGACACCAAGGTGAATTGGGGAGCACTCACTATGGAGTTGATGGTGGAAGGAAGGAAGGTAGTAATTAAGGGGGACGCGGGGCTTTCCAAATCCCTAGTTTCTCTTAAAACGATGGTGAAAGATATCCAGTTGGCAGGCGGAGGATATTTAGTGGAATTACACAGTTTAGAGGGAGAAAGAGTGGAAGAAGGAAGAGACATACCCCTCTCCATCCAGCCACTGATTCAGCAGTTCCAAGAGGTATTTCAGCCACCTCAGGGATTGCCACCGGTGAGGGAGTAGGAACATGCCATCGTATTGAAAGAGGGAGTGTCACCCATCAGTGTCCGACCTTATCGCTACCCTCAGTTCCAGAAAGATGAGATAGAGAGGTTGATTAAAGAAATGCTGGAGGCAGAGATCATCAGACCCAGCATCAGCCCTTTTTCTAGCCCTATTCTGTTAGTAAAAAAGAAGGATGGCAACTGGCGTTTTTGTGTGGACTACAGAGCACTCAACAAAGAAACTGTACCAGACAAGTTTTCTATACCTATCATTGACGAGCTACTCGATGAACTAAGTGGAACCATGATTTTCAGCAAGATAGATTTAAAATCAGGTTACCACCAGATCCGAAGGAAGAAGGAAGATGTACCCAAAACGGCCTTTAGAACTCATGAAGGACATTATGAGTTCCTGGTGATGCCGTTTGGCCTTACCAATGCTCCAGCTACTTTTCAGGCCCTCATGAACAAGGTTTTCAAACCTTATCTCAGACGATTTATACTGATATTCTTTGACGACATCCTAGTCTACAGCAGGACAAAAGAGGAGCATTGGGAGCATTTGAAAATGGTGCTCGAGGTACTGCAGGAGCACCAACTGAGGGCTAACTTGAAGAAATGTTGCTTTGCACAAACCAGTGTAGAATACTTGGGTCATGTGGTATCAAAAGAAGGAGTTGCAGCGGATCAATCCAAAATTGAAGCTATGATAAGGTGGCCAGTACCGAAAAATCTAAAGGGATTAAAGGGATTCCTAGGACTGACAGGTTACTACAGGAGGTTCGTAAAAGGGTATAGCTCCATAGCATGGCCACTCACGGAACAATTAAAGAAGGACGGGTTCCTATGGGGAGAGGCGGCTACAGCAGCATTTGAGAGCTTGAAGAAGGCAATGACTACGGTGCCGGTCCTAGCCTTGTCAGATTTCACTCAGACCTTTATTGTGGAGACAGATGCTTCAGGGTACGGACTGGGCGCAGTACTTATGCAGAATCGCAGACCCATTGCCTATTTTAGTCAGGTATTGACTGCTAGAGCTCGACTAAAGTCTGTATATGAGAGAGAATTAATGGCCATCGTATTAGCCATCCATAAGTGGCGGGCCTACCTGCTAGGGAGACATTTCATAGTCAGGACAGATCAGCGAAGCTTGAAATACCTATTGGAACAACAGATGGTGACGGAAGAGCATCAAAGGTGGCTGTCCAAATTGCTAGGGTATGACTTTGAAATTCAGTACAGGCCAGGAGTAGAAAACAAAGCGGCAGATGCTTTGTCCAGATGCATGGGGGAGTTGCAGACAGTGGCATTATCCGTTCCTTTGATGCTTGACTAGGAGGCTATCAGGGAAGAAAGTGCTAGAGATGAAGAACTGGGAAGAATCAAGGCAGCTTTGCTAAAAGAGGAGGGTAGTCATCCAGGGTACTCATTAGAGGGAGACATACTACTATATCAGGGGAGATTTGTGATGCCTCGGACCTCGATCCACATCCCAAATTTACTCCAAGAATTTCATGGGAGCGCAGTGGGGGGCCATTCAGGAGTGCAAAAGACCTACAAAAGATTGGCGGCCGAGCTTTACTGGAAGGGAATGCGTAGAGATGTAGAAGAGATGGTGGCAAGGTGTGAAATCTGTCAGAGGAACAAGTATTTGGCAATGTCATAAGGAGGACTACTACAGCCTTTGGCACTACCAGCACGAGTCTGGGAGGAGATATCCATGGATTTCATAGATGGGTTGCCCCGTTCAGAAGGCTTCACAGTAATCTTAGTAGTGGTGGATAGATTGAGCAAGTACGCTCATTTCATTCCCCTCCGACATCCTTACACCGCGGTGACAGTGGCTTCAGCATTCATTAGAGAGGTGGTCAGATTACATGGCATACCAGAGGCGATTGTGTCAGACAGAGATAAGGTGTTCCTCAGTCATTTTTGGAGAGAATTGTTCAGGTTACAGGGGACAGTTCTAAAGAGGAACACCGCTTACCACCCACAGACAGATGGCCAAACAGAGGTGGTTAATAGGAGCTTGGAGACCTATTTGAGATGTTTTGTGTCGGAGACACCCAAACTTTGGGCCAAATGGCTATCCTAGGCAGAATACTGGTACAACACCTCTTTTCACTCAGCTTCACAAATGACTCCATTCAAGGTGTTGTACGGAAGGGACCCCCCTCACTTAGTACACTTTGGGAGTAGCAGTACTCCAGTCTCTTCAATAGAGGAGTACTTAGAGGAAAGGGATCGAGTATTAGAGGAATTAAAGAAACATTTACTGAGAGCTCAACAGATTATGAAGAAACAGGCCGATGGGCATAGGAAGGACATCCAGTTCGAAGCAGAAGAAAAAGTGTTCTTAAAACTCCGACCATACAGGCAGAAGACAGTGGCCAACAGAAGAAATGAAAAGCTCGCCCCAAGATATTTTGGACCTTATGAAATATTGGAGAAAATCGGAGCAGTGGCATATCGGCTTAAACTACCACTCATGACAACTATTCATCCGGCTTTTCATGTGTCACAGCTGAGAAGAGCTATTGGAGATTACACAGCCAGCTCGGAGCTACCAGCCACACTGACAGAAGAGTTAGAGGTGATTATGGAACCCTTAGAGTTGATGGGGGTTCGTCAGAAAGAAGAAGGGGCAAAAGAAGTACTGATCAAGTGGAAAAATCTTCCAGACTACGATGCCATGTGGGAGCCGTACGAAAGGGTGAAGCAACAGTTTCCTAGTTTTCACCTTGAGGACAAGGTGATTCTTTGGGAGGGCGGTATTGATACAGCGGTTCCTTTGGAACCGCCTCTTGAGGCGGTTCCTTCTGAACCGCCTCAGCCAGCCCATCATGGGCCAGCATTAGTATATCAAAGGAGGCAATTTCGCCTCCTTTCTTGCCCAAATTAAATTACCGCCTAGGGGTGGGGTCCACGGGATTTGAATTTATTTGAAAATTATTTTTAGGAAAGATTTGAGGAGGTGGAAAAGTCTTTAAATAGGAGAGTAAGGGGAAGGGAAGGGCATGCAAGTATTGTTTTCTTCTTGGAGTTTCTTGAATGTTTTGGGCTCTAGATTCTCTTGTCTAGAGATTTGGGAGAGACGATCCTCCTCTCGAATTGAGGATCACTTGTATCTTGCTTTCGTATTGTTTTTTTTATTTGTTTCCCTTGTTGCAATTTATTATTTTGGGCTGATTTCGCCCAGATTTTGGCTTATTTCTCGTTGTTTTGTCTCCAATTAGTAATATGTTTGCTTGCAAACTCAAGTATTCCCTTAGGGTTGCTTGCGAACTCAAGTATTTCCTATCAGATGCTTATTAAGTCTCACATTAGAAAAGTATTCGAGAGTCGATTCCTATACAATTTAATTCCTTAGACATTGAGATATCTAAGTTATTTCTAATTCACTTCATCCTCAATTCACTTCCTTTAGGATAATCTCTTAAGATTTCATGTAATACACATAAGGTGAAAAGGTCAATCAATGATCTATTGATCATGTGTGTGAAGGAAGGAAGATTGGATCAAGAAAAAATTGAAAGTCCTCATTGACAACTAATGGAAAGAATAAATATGCCAAAAAGGATGAATGGAAAATATCTCATAATTAAGTTAGTAAGAGTGCAGTAAATTTTTTTTTTTTTTTGCAAGAAGAAGGGATACATGAAGAAAGCTTGCCCCAAATGTAAGATTTGGCTTGAAAAGAAAATAATCTCATATCGCTTGCATATTTTAAATCTATGATATTTTGTAGATTGATTTTGGTTATATAATTCATATTATGAATATCTTATAGGGTTTCATAAACCAAAGGCAATTGACACTTAGTGAGTGCTTCATCTATTCAAGAAATTGGATTCACACATATGTGGAAGATATTGAGATCCATCATCTTGTTCTTAGTTCTAGTTTTGTTTTTTATCTTAAAAGGAGTTTTTATATTCCAACTTTTTCAATGAACCTTGTGTATGCTTCTAAATTGTTACCTTATGGCTTTAACTTAACCTTTGTTATAACCTTTTTTTAATAATTTTTTAAAAGATAATGTTATTGTTAGTGATGGTGCTTAAAATGATGGCTTGTTTAAACTTCATGTGAATTCTACTTTTGATTATAACCTTTTGACTATACATGATGATATTGGCACAAAAGATGATATTATAAAATCCTCCATATTATGTCACAATAGACTATGACATATCTCCATTGAAAGACTAAAAGATTAGTAAATGATGGAGCTTAGAGGCTTTTGATTTTATAGATTTGATACCTATGTTGATTGCATAAAAGGAAACAAACCAACGAGAACAAGAAAGACGAAAGGAGTTCGAACATATTAGAAATTGTGCTTACTAATATTTGTCTCTCTTTTCAAGAATGTTTCTTAGTAGTTAGAAATATTTCATTATCTTTATTGATGACCTCACAAGATGTTTGTACTTGTTTCCACTTTTTGATAAAAGTGAGGTAATTGATGCCTTTAAAATCTACAAAGAAGAAGTAGAGAAATAATTAAGAAAATAAGTTAAAATTGTACAATCACTAGAATAACAATAACAACATCAAACCTTTATCCCGTTATGTTGGGTCGGCTACATGAATCATTTTTTATTCATTGTGTCCTATTAAAAGTCAAATTCTCATTTTAAATCTCATAAAAAAATGCCATCGAAAGATTGATGTTTTATGCAAGGTTGTGAAAATCAGACCAAACAAAAACTGGAAAAGGAGAGGTTTACGGTTCGACCGGTGGGTTGAACCGGATGACCTAATAAATAATAATATTATTAAAAATGAATAAAATTAGCTTCACCTCCGCAACCATTTAACATCCTATGACTCTAATGGATTTCATTGAAACTTATTACCTTCACTTAATTCCATTTTCATATCAAACTAATCAAAGCACCTAAATATTTCCAAAATAATCCTTTTTCATTTCTTATAATTTGCTTGAATTTAAGAAACAGTTTTGTATCAAAAAAATTAGAAATGATTGACCATCACTATTTTGACATTCATTAATAATATGTGACAACTCAAAATAGACTAGTACTGCAACACAACAAAATTGTATTGACATCCACATTAGCCTATAAGACTGATTTGCTTCAATAATAACATAGTTTCATATTAGGTGAGCATCAATTAAGTCTATAAAACATAAACAAATAACACATAACACAACTGTGATATCAATTAAGTCTATAAAACATAAATAAATATTTCACAAATAACTTAGGCAGCATTTATAACTAACCTATTAAATGGAGAGTAACTGTAACAACAATAGTACCACCAAACAACACACCTTGCGGCTCTAGGTTCCCACACAAAGTTGTCCGGCCATCCCGCGGCTCCTGGTTTCAGTACAGGATGACCAAATGATATTGCATTGGGGGAGGAATGCATACCTATTGTCGATTCTTTATTATGCGTTGGACGTTGAAGAATGTATATCATCTTTAAGTTCTTTTTCTCTAGCATGTAAAACTATTAAAAATAAAATGAACAAAAGAAAATGAATATTAATTAAATGCTATGTAGTACAAGTAATGTTTAAATAATGCTCATTCAAACATACAAAATAATTTATATATTAATCTTAGAAAAAGAACAGAGAAGCACACGGAGTACACGGAGCGGATAAGGAACAACTGAGAAGGGATTGAGCAGAGAAGCACACGGAGCATCCCTTCTATCTTTTACGACTGTTCGATGGAGAAAACCTGCCGCCGGAGAGGAAGGAAATCGCGAACGGCTCGGGATGGAGAGCCTGGAGATGAAGGAAGGCACGAATCACGTTATGTGAGGAAATTTTAGTGTGCGGTTCGCCTCTTAGGGCACTCCGTTTACATTTTTACTTGTTTGATCTTTATCGGACGGCTGTGATTCAAGCAAAATAAGAACCGGATGGTTCTTCTAAAACCCGCTGGTTCAATGGTTATTCGGTTCAACGGGAAAAAAATAGTTTTTCTAAAATTTTTCTATTAAGCGGTTCTAATGATGGAACCGGAATGCCAGTCGGAACAGTCACCGGTTGAACCGGCTGGTCCGGTCCAGTTTTTAAAACCTTGGTTTTATGTGACTAAATCATCTAAGACGACTTTATCTAATCTTATCTGCCATTAGAGCTACTCCAACATTTTCACGTATATACTCATTTTGCAGTCTGTCTTTAAGAGTAAAACCACCCATCCACATGAGCATCTTCATCTATGCAAAACTTAATTTTATGCTTCTCTTTTAATGGCTAATATTTTACTCTATAAATCATTATAGGTCTCATCACCATCTTGTAGAATTTTCCGTTGAGTTTGAGGGGTATTTTTGTAACTGTTCCGTTATTTGGTCTCAAGCCTTAGATGAAAAAAGTGGAGGGTTACGTTAGGTGGTCGACAATCATGATAAAATTCGTCAAACAATCATAATGTGTGCTATCAAATAGAGATGGAAGATATTTTGGCTTGTACAGATAAATGGTATATCAGTTAAGTCGATTTGCAAAGTTTCTGTAAGAGCAAGACATTGTACAATATTTCTCATTTGGCACATGATCTTAGAATGTAGTTGACTGAAAAAATCGAATATTGATGATTATGGTAAGAAGTATGATAGAAATTCTGATCTTCTATTATCTTTGTGGGATGAAGCTCAAAACATTGTTGTGTATATGTTTAATAGAGTTTTAGCAAAAGCATTCCAAAACCATCTTTTTGAATTATGGTAAGATTGGAAAAGTTTGTATTATGTTTTTAAGCAACGTTGCAGGCTATTTTGCTGATGAGTTTTATTTCAGGGCTTAAAGTTGTTGATTTTATTTCTAGGTTACTGAGGTTATATTATGATAATTCTATTGTAATATTTTTGGCTAAGAACAATAAAAGTGGGAATCGAAGTAAAGTAAGAGATATCAATATTTGGTCATTAGTGAATATGTCAAAGCAAACAAAGTGACAATTGAGTATATCAACATTATGCTGATGAATGCTGATCTCTTAACTAAAGCATTGCTACCAAAGTTGTGTAAAGAATGTGAAGCGCATGAAACTTGATTCTTTTATATGAACGTGTAATTGAGATGTCCTTTTCATTTTATTATAATATTTATAATTTGAAACTCCAATATCTAACTTATCTTCTCTCTTTGGTTGCATACATAAAGTTTAGAGAATAAAAATATAGCGATCTGATTAATAAATAAAGATTTTGAATGAATAATTGGTAATTCATTCGTAGTGATATGTACCACATGTGACCCTGACATAGAAGATGTTAGAAATGAGTGGGAAAATGTCAGGAGTAGCTTATATTGTTTAATAAAAAATAAGCGTCTTAATTAAAATGATTTTTTTATTGACGTTAAAATTAAAATAAAGAAAATGACTAAAATGGTCATTTGACTTTTTATGAAAGATCAAAATAGTCTACAATTATATTAAATGACAATTTTAGTCCCTCAATTCCTTAAAGAGGAATCAAAACAGTCTCATCATGAGACTCTTTTGATTCATTTTTAAAGATTTTAGGGATCAAAATAGTCCTTTAGTATAGTTGGGGATCATTTCGATCCTTCATAAAAAAATCAAGGGACCATTTTGATCAATTTCTCAATTAAAATAGTTAAATTAATATATTTAATAATTAAGCGGCTCATTAAATGAGAAACATGTCATGTATGCTTGTATTCTTGTTGGATCTTCCCTATCTCTCACTGTTAACTTAGCCTTTTAGCCATTCTATTTGATACTTCTGATATGGAGATTTTGTTTATCCTATTACTCATTGATTTTCCACAACTCACCCACTTTTATCTTGGTTCTCTCTTTCCAGAACTTTCATCTGAAAAGGATATAAAGCTTTTCTCTTACAATGCACTGAGGTCAGCAACTGATAATTTCCATCAAAGAAATAAGATAGGCCGTGGTGGTTTTGGAACTGTTTACAAGGTTAATATTGTGTCTCATTTTATCTGTCTTGATTTACTTGTCCCTTTTTTAGTTTTTTCTTTAACATTTTCTTTGATTAAAAGATTTCTAATTTTATATTTCAAGTTAAGGATTACATTTCATGGAATTGAGCCCTGAATGCTCTATCAGGAAAAGGGCCTATTCTAAATTTTAACTCAGCATAACTTTGGGATGTATTCCTGCTATTTAAATCAGCAACAAATGTTTTTTTCCTTTTTTTGCAAAAAAGAAAATATCTTTAACATTGTTTATACAATTCCTTGGAGAAAAAAATAAGGCCTTTTTGCACAATAATGCTTTGTTTCTTTTTTCATGTGAAATTTTGAATGACAGCTTTACTGCGCAGTTGGTTGAAACCAAAACAATAGGATTTGATGTTTCTTTTCTATCTTTTTTTACTTTCTTTGTGTGCCACTGCTCCATTTCATGAAGTAGGGTTGTCTTCTTATGCTAAGAACTAAAGCTTATTGCTTTCTGGAGGAAATTCTGTGTACTATAAATTGTTCTAATCATTCATGTTTCATGACTTATTTCATAAGTTATTACTTGATATCATACTTTTGCTTTCAAAGCATTATTGAATTATTATTGTTATATTTATTATTATTTAGATTATATTTGTTATTATTGCTTTCAAAGCATTATTGAATTATTATTTTTATATTTTTGAGGATTTGACTCTTAATAGGACACAATGGAGAAAAATGATTCATGTAGTTGATCCCACGTAGTGGGATAAAGGCTTATTATTGTTGTTGTTATATATTTATTATTATTTTGATGTATATCAGGGGATCCTTAAGGATGGTACACCAATTGCTGCGAAAGTACTATCAGCAGAATCAAAGCAAGGCATTAAAGAATTTTTAAATGAGATCGATGCGATTGCAAATGTGAAGCATCCAAATCTTGTCCTTTTACTTGGTTGTTGTGTTCAAGGAGTTAATCGTATTTTGGTGTACGAATATGTGGAAAATAGTAGTCTTGATCAAGCACTGATAGGTAAATAAAATAGCAATGGAATTTTAAGTGTTGAATATGACATTTTTATGCTGGTATAAATTTTTTACATATTTTTCAAACTGTATTTCATTTATTCTTGGTATCTTCTAGGTACGAATAGTGAAAGAGCAAGATTGCACTGGGGCATCAGATCTGAAATTTGTATTGGAACCGCCAAGGGGCTTGCATATCTCCATGAGGACATCGAGCCGCATATTATCCATAGAGATATCAAAGCTAGCAACATTCTTCTTACTGAAAACTTTCTTCCAAAAATTGGTGACTTTGGTTTGGCCAAACTGTTTCCAGACAATGTCACCCACATCAGCACGCGGGTGGCTGGAACAACGTAAGAATTATTACTTTACATTATCTACCAAATTGTATATTGTTTAAATGTCTTAAAGGCCATATTATGCATATTTACTTGCCTTAAATTATCACTAAACTTTTTATCATACGTGGAAACAATAAGACATTATTATTTTTTGTTGTGCTGTGATGTGTTGTATACACTATATTTTGTTGTGTTGTCGAGTAAATTAGACAACTGCTTGTTAAAATTATGATCAAATTATATTAAAATTATTGTCTATATTGCTAAGAGAATCTAATTGTTTGGAAACAAAATAACATGACACTAATATGAGTGCATATAATTTTTGCAACTCAAGTCTAGAAGATGATATACCTCGACAACACAAGATATGGTGAAGGGATATAAAAATTTATTTTGTACTCACAAAAAAATCAATTTTTAAGTAACATAAACAAAACATATCAAAGTAAGCAACTGAAGATAAACTAAGATTTCATTTTATTTCTATAAATAATAATGAGAGTACATCAATAAAATATGAACAACAACAAATGAAAAGAACAACTGAAAGAAACAACTACAAACATAAATTATCAAATATAAAAGAAAATATAAATAAATTACTACCATTAACTTAAAATATTAAATGAGATTCTACTGCTGATAAATCTGCTCCTAGCACTTTGGTAGAACTTGCTATGAGCAATATTAAGGGCGAGTGAGTTTGAGAATTCAAACTCAATAAATAACTACTATCTATTAAAGCAATTAACGATATTGAGCATGCAACATGAATAATTGAGAAGGCATTGGTAATTATGTAACAACAGGTCATCAATGTTGTTATTTAATAAGATATGATAATATTTCAATGTATAAATGAAATGTGCCATAAATTTTAAGATAGTTTCTAATATGGTGATATTTATAATCATTGTGTATGGTAACTGCAATGAATGCAAGTTCTATTCTATTATTAAGCATTATCTTACCTCTCAGAATATAACTCATAAGTTATTTATCATTTTCAATTTGTACTATTTCATTTAATATATTATTTACATATTTTTAGTTAGTTTTATTAAGGCACTCTGAATCGAAAAGATGAGAAGTTAAACACTAACCCAAGGAAATCAAATGATTTCCTATGTATTTGCCGCTCAGTGAGCCTGTTGGCCTGGCTAACCAATTTTCTATGGTCACCTCAATTTGTCGCCATGCTCGCAATTGGATTCCATGAGTTGCATTGCATTCATTATCATGTTTAAGGATGCATGCGATGAGTTGATAACCATTCGTCGACATTTCCACGTAGTTCCGTGTGTGCGAAGTTTAATTTGTATGAAATTTTGCCTATCTGAAAATTTCTCATCGTGTCCTCGTTTTGCCAAACGGATTGTGTGAGCGTGTCCGGATAGTCAAAGACCTTTCAAGCGAGTGCATCCATGTTTGGACTGGATTTCATTTGAGCAGTGTTGAGAGTGTTGGATATATTTCATCATATACCTATTTAAATAATCATTTAAGTGTTATTTAAATAATAATTTAAATATTACTTAAATCATTTTTTAAATCATCATTTATGTATTACTCAAATCATTATTTAAATATCATTTGAATTATTTATATACATGTAATGAAAGTTGATTAAAAAAATCTTATTTTGAGATATGTTGGCTTCCATTGATGCATAATTCAACTATTTCTGTTCCCAAGAAAATCTCTTATCCATACTTAAAATACAAAGGATCTATTTTCTCCCCTTTTGCAATTTGAGGATGGCAGGAATTTGACTTCCTATCCCATTAAAAAATATATATAGTAAATGTGAAGACCTGCAAAACAGAAGAGCTCAAGCGAGCTGTGAAGAAATGTTAGTCATGGAGGTTGAAGACGAAGTTCCCTTCACTGTTTCATCCTCATTGATTTTCTTTGATATTGTTTACATGTATATATAAGGGAGTGAAGGTGGAGATGATGGTGAGCACATGGTTGGTTACGCGTGGCGTGTCAGAGCCGTTGGAGGTTGTCAGAGGCCGTTGGTGGGAAATGCACTTGTATGGCTAACATCCCCCCGCAAACTGAGTGTCTCTGGAGAGAACTGTCAGTTTGGTCAGAAGATCAGCGAACCTGGATGCGGCCAGCGGTTTGGTCAGGATGTCAGCGGGCTGTTCGACAGAGCTGATGTGAAGCAGTTCGATCTCCTTCTCCTTAATATGTTGGCTGATGAAGTGGTAGTCGATTTCGATATGTTTCGTGCGTGCGTGGAAGACAGGGTTCCGAGCAAGCGCAATGGCGGAAGTGTTGTCGCAGTACACTTTAGTTGGTTGAAGCTGTTTGGCATCGAAGTCCTGGAGAAGCCGGCGTAACCAGACAATGTCGGAGGTAGCAGATGCCAGAGCACGATATTCCGCCTCGGTAGAGGATTTGGCGATTGTGGTCTGCTTTTTAACAGACCATGAAATGAGATTCGAGCTGAGGAAGGTGCAGAATCCAGTGGTGGATTTCCTGTCGGAGGGGTCGGATGCCCAGTCGGCGTCGACGTAGGTGGAGAGAGTTAACGAGCTATGAAGCAAAGGAAGGCCGAAGATGATGGTACCCTGAATGTATCGAAGAAGCTGTTTGAAGGCTTGAAAGTGGCATGGCTGGGGATTATACATATGCTGACAGATCTGGTTTGTGGCAAATGCTATGTTTGGTCGGGTGATTGTCAAATACTGGAGTGAGCCAGCGATTTGTCGATAAAAGGAGGCGTCGCCAAAGGGCTCGGTTGAGGCGGAGGTGGGTGGCTATTTGAGAGCAAGTGGAGTTGGGGATGGCTTGCAGTTGCTGAAGCCGCTGGCGTGAAGGATGGCATGGGCATATTGCTGCTGATCAAGAAAGTGGCCAGACGGGACAGTAGTGATACGAATGCCCAGAAACAGTGAGGCGGGAGCAGGGTCCTTGAGATTGAATGCCTGTTTGAGATTGGTGAAGAGCTGTTGAACGAATTGGGGGTCATTACTGGTGACGAGCATGTCGTCAACGTAAATCAGTATGAATGCCCGAGTGCTTCCAGCAATATAGAGGAGGAGGGAGGGGTCGGATTTGCTGAAATGGAACCCGAACGTTTGGAGATGAGATGTAAGATTGGAGTACCACTGCCTTGGAGATTGCTTAAGGCCATAGATGGCCTTGTGCAGCTTACACACATGATTGGGATGGGCTCTGTCTATGAAGCCAGGGGCTGTCTCATGTATACTTCTTCCTCTAGTTCGTCGTGAAGGAATGCATTGGATACGTCCAGCTGGAAGATAGGCCAGCGGCGCTGGGTGGCGAGGACGAGACGGATGCGAACTGTGGGTAGTTTGGCCACCGGGCTGAACGTCTCGTGGTAGTTGATGCCGGGCAGTTGATCAAAACCTTTG
The DNA here is from genome assembly GCA_016618105.1 of Dendrobium huoshanense. Classification (NCBI taxonomy): domain Eukaryota; kingdom Viridiplantae; phylum Streptophyta; class Magnoliopsida; order Asparagales; family Orchidaceae; genus Dendrobium; species Dendrobium huoshanense. The sequence goes on along the minus strand of CM028358.1, from coordinate 5,174,238 downwards.
GCCACGAGTCTGGCTTTGTGGCGGGAAATCTGGCCATTTGAATCTGTCTTGAGGCGATAGGTCCACTTTCAGCCCAGAATGAGAGCGTGAGACGATGGGGAGACCAGCGACCAAGTGCCCTGTTTGTGAAGGGCCTCGATTTCGTCGATCATGGCAGCACGCTAGGATGGTGATTTGGAAGCTTGGGTGAACGAGGTTGGGGTTACGAGAGTGGTTGTTGGTGCTAGGAGATCCAGAATGGGTTTGGGTTTGATGATGCCGGCTTTGAGACGAGTGAGCATTGGATGGGGAGGAGGTGGGGGTTGGAGAGACTGGCTGAGAAGGTATTTGTATGTGTTATGGGGATAGTGGGGAGATTGAAGGAAGTGAGTCGGTGGAGGGACTAACGATCGAAGGAGGTGGTGGGATTTGGGATGTGGTTGGGAGAGGCATTGTGGTAGTGGGAAGGAGCATAAGGGGAGAGACGTAGCTGGGTGGAGGATTGGAAGGTGAGGCGGGGTTGGAGGTTTGAATGGGGAATATGTGCTCGTTGAAGATGACATGGCGGGAGATGTGAGTTCGGTGGGTGAGTGGATCGTAACACCGGTATCCTTTATGATTGGGAGAGTATCCTATGAATGTGCATTCGGCGGAGCGGGGAGAGAGCTTGTTAGGCGCGTGATGGCGAAGGTGGGGGAAGCACTGACAGCCGAACACACGCAAGTGGCTGTAGGAAGGGGGCGACTAAAACATCTGTTGAAATGGGATTTTGAATTGGATTGCCTTAGAGGGTAGACGGTTGATGAGGTAATTCGCTGTGAGCAGGGCGTCAGCCCAGAAGAAATGTGGAAGGTTTGCTGTGAGGAGAAGTGTTCTGGTGATGTCAAGTAGATGACGGTGCTTCCGCTCGGCGAGCCCGTTCTGCTCGGAGGTGTGAGGACAGCAGAATTGCTGAGTGATCCCTTGAGCTGAGAGATAGGACTTGAACAGGTTGCTGGTATACTGGCCGTCCGCCGCCGGCGTCTGATCGGAGGATTTTTATCTTGCTATTAAATTGATTTTGAATGAGTGTTGAGAATTGTTTGAATTTGGTTAATGTTTCCGATTTAGTGCTCATTAAGTATAACCAGCAGAACCTGGTGTAATCGTCTATGAAGATCACGTAGTAGCGACTGTGATCGAGCGAAGATATAGGGGCAGGACCCCAAACATCAGTGTGAATTAACATAAACGGAGAAGAAGCTTGCTGTATTCTATTTGAAAATGGTAGTTTATGGCTTTTAGCCATGTTACAAAATTTGCAGGTAAAGGAGGAAGACGAAGTGCATATAGAGGGATCTAATTTAGCTAAGACTTGTAGTATTTGACTTTGTGGATGGCCAAGCCGCTCGTGCCAGGCATTGATTGTTGAGGAGGTAGACTGGAGAGCTGTGGGACGGCTGGGGAGGTTGATGTGGATAGAGAATAGAGCCCGTCATGGCAGCTACCACGAAGCAGTATATGGTTGTCCTGCATATCAAAAATGGTGAAGCCAGAGGAGTCGAAGGAGACGGAATAGTGATTGTCTGAAGTGAGTTTGTGAATGGAGAGTAAGTTGTGGGAGAGGGCAGGGACGTGAAGTAAATTGTGGAGGAAGAGCTTACGGTTGGATTGAGGGAGGGGCAGAAGGCCGAAGCCAGAGTGCTGAATTGGAAGGGTGCTGCCATTAGCGATTGAAATCGAGTCTGAACCTTGATAGGGAAGTGGCTGCTAGAGGTTGCCGACGTCTGATGTGAGGTGAGACGTTGCTCCAGTGTCGAGCACCCAGTCAGTTGAGGAGGCAGGGGAGGCGTGAGTGAACATGGCTCGTGGAGGAGCCGGGACGTAGCTCAGGTTGGCCCTGTGCCAGCATTGAGCGGCGATGTGTCCGGCCTTGTTGCAGATTTGGCAGACAGGTCGGGGTTGATTTGGCTGGCGAGCAGTAGACGGGTTGGCTGCTGAGGTGTTGGCGTAGCTTGTGAGTCTGCTGTTTGTTCCTCTACCACGGCTCGGGCGGTTGTTGAACGACGGGTTGCCTTTGCCCCTGTTGGAGCGAACATTGGTGTAGAATGCAGAGTTTTCTTTGGTTGATTCCTTGAGTAGCTGATTTTGAATGTTAATCTCCTCACTGCATAGCAGGGAGTAGAGGACCTCAAGCGTGATGGTGGATTGGCAAGTGCGGATAGAGGTGGAGGAGTTATACGCCGTGGGCAGGCCGTTGAGGATATAGTGAAGAATGTCTTCGGTGTCCACGCGTGATCCAGCGGTTGCTATGTTATCCACTATGCTCTTGATCTGAGCGAGGTACTGTTGCATTGAACTGTCGCCCATCGAGACGTTGTGAAGAGCGTTCTTGAGTTGTATTACTCTTGAACGATTCGTGGGTTGTAGTTTAGTCTCGAGCATTCTCCAAATTTCTTGAGCCGAGTAAGAGTTAAGAATGTATGGTAATATGGAGGGAGAGACTGTGGAGTACATGGCTGATATTAAGTTCTGATCGATGAGCTTCCAAAGCTTGTAATCAGTGCTTGTTTCAGCTGGTTTCGCCGAGGTTCCCGTGAGGTAACCTTCGAATCCGTTTGTGGTGAAGATCTGGAGCACTTGGGATCACCATATGGCGTAGTTTTCATTGCTGAGCTAAATCGTGACTATCTGCTTGATATTCGACATTAAGAATTTTAGAGGAGACGGGACGGTGAATTCCGCCATTGTTGCCGAGAGGGTGGAGCTCGGCTGTGACGCCGATTGAGCGCTTGAAGCTTCGCGTTCGGACATGATAGGGAGGAGCTGTGAGGCTCTTTAAAGCTTTGATACCATGCGAAGACCTGCAAAACAGAAGAGCTCAAGCGAGCTGTGAAGAAATGTTAGTCATGGAGGTTGAAGACGAAGTTCCCTTCACTGTTTCATTCTCATTGATTTTCTTTGATATTGTTTACATGTATATATAAGGGAGTGAAGGTGGAGATGATGGTGAGCACATGATTGGTTACACGTGGCGTGTCAAAGCCGTTGGAGGTTGTCAGAGGCCGTTGGTGGGCAATGCACTTGTATGGTTAACAGTAAAAAGCCCTACAAAGTTGTTCAATGCACTAACATGATTTATTTGCATGCTATTCAATGCACGTAGAAAATGGATTTGCATATTCATTAATGCACTTGTATGGTGAGTTTGCATAGTTCATTACGTGTAGCATTTGCATAGTTGTTGTTACACTTGCTCGATATATTTGTGTGCTTCTAAATGCGCTTGCACAATGCATTTTCATACTTATTAATGCACTTTTATGGTTTAATTGTATAGGGCACTTAAATGATGCGTTTGTAGAATGCACTTACATGATTTTCTACGCATTTTATTTGAGTGGAATTTGTTTTTTGGTACATGCACATTATTTGAAAAATATCTGGATTAAATTAGTTGCATGAATGTATTGCATTAAAATGCATGCGTAGCTTTTCATTGTATGCTTTCATGTACATATTGTGGATCTGCTGGCGCGAATTTTTGTGGTTTAGTTTTTTGTTGTGTATTCATAGTAACATTTGCTTACTCACATTTTGTTCTCATCTCATGTTTAGATAAACCTAACAAGGGCGTTCCTTTGCGTTCAAATAAAAGCTCTTATTGGGTAATTCTTAAGTTCAATTATAGCTCATGATTTTGAGTCTTTTAACAGTTAGAGAGGTGCTATTCATGCTCATTCGGTAAACTAGTAGGTTCTATGTTGTCCAATTCTGTGTTCAATTGTTATTATTGCAGTTCATTTGATGCGCCATTTAGTGCATTTTAAGTGTCTAATATTGTTCTTATTTTAACAATTTTTATTAGATTTTTGTTTTTATCGGCGTATAAGTAAAACATAAGTTAGAGAGGCTTTGAAGAAAATGAAGTGTGGAAAAGCTATTAGACCTGATGATTTTCCAATAGAGATGTGGAAATGCTTAGGGATGAAGGAATTTATTGGCTTACTAAATTTTTTTAATGTTGTTTTGAAGACTAAAATGATGTCAGATCAGTGGAGAATGAGTGTGTTAATTCCTATTTTTTAGAATAAAGGTGATGCACAGGAGTGTGTGAATTATGGAGGAATTAAGTTAATGTGTCATACTTTAAAACTATGGAAGCGAGTTATGGAGCGTAGTTTGTGGCATGATATTAATGTTTCTCAAAATCAATTTGGATTCATGCCAGGTAGGTCTACTATGGAAGCCATACATTATTGAGAGGTTTGATGGAGAAATATAGAGAGAATAAGGAGGATCTACCTATTATATTTATTGATTTAGAGAAAACATATGATAAAGTTCCAAGAGAAGTTCTATGGAGAGTTCTTGAAAAGAAAGGAGTTAATAATGCTTATATTCAAATCATTAAAGATATGTATGTAGGAGCTATTAATTGTGTTCAAACACAAGGTGGTTTGAGCAAGTATTTTCCTATTTCGGTTGGATTACATCAAGGATCATCCTTAAGTCCATATCTTTTTGCTTTAGTCATGGATGTTCTCACTAGACATTTGCAAGAGGATGTAACTTGGTGTATGCTTTTTGCTGATGATATTCTTCTTGTTGATAAGACTAGAGAGGGAGTTGAAGGTAAACTTGAATTATGGAGGTCAACTTTAGAGTCTGAAGGTTTTCGCTTGAGTAGATCTAAAACTGAATATATGGAGTGTAATTTTAGTAGCAATAGACCTAGTGAGGGGATTGTGACTTTGGGCGATCAAATCATTAATAAGAGTACACGTTTTAGATATCTTGGATCTATTGGTGAAATTGATGTGAATATTATTAGTAGAATTCAGGTTGGATGGTTGAAGTGGAGGAATGCATCGGTCTTATTGTGCGATAGAAAAGTCCCCCTCAAACTTAAGGGAAAATTCTATAAGATGATGGTGAGACCTGCAATGCTTTATGGTACCGAATGTTGGTCATTAAAAGAGAAGCATAATACTAAGTTAAGTGTTGCATAGATGAGGATGTTTAGGTGGATGAGTGGCTTGACCCTTAGAGATAGGATACGAAATGAGTATATAAGTGAAAATATTGGAGTAGCTCCAGTGGAAGATAAGATTAGAGAGAGTCACCTTATATGGTTTGGTCACATTAAACGGAGGCCTTCCGATGAACCGGTTAGGAATGTTGAGGTATTAAAGCTGACTTATGTTAAGAATGGTAGAGGTAGACCTAAAAAGACTTGCTTAGAAAATATTAGAAATGATCTTTCTTTATTATATTTAAATGAGAATTTGACTTTTAACCGGACACAATGGCGAAAAAGGATTCATGTAGCCGACCCCACATAGTGGGAAAAAGGTTTGATGTTGTTGTTGTTGTATTCATTTTTTCTTTTATCATGTTTATAGTTCGGAATGTACCTTTTAAGTGTTCTTCTTAGGTCTTTTCACTATAAATTTTGATAGCCTCCAGCCTTCTTCCTCGAATAGGGGTCATATATGAGGAGTGCTAGACCTTACCACCATACTTAAAGAGTGTGTGGTGGTGTCACACCTAAAAAGTGTCTATATCTATTTTATCACATGTACGGAGAAATGCATGAGGATTTACATGCTGAATTGAAACATACAAGTAATTATGTACGAATTCTCCTATGGTGTTGGAACAACAAGCACTATTACTTAAATTTTTTCAATCTTTTCCTTGCTTTTTTAACTTTGTTTGAGGAATAGCTTTGTTGATGAAAAGCGAAGAGTTTTGCGGCGAGGCAAAAATACACAATTCTTTTTTTTGCCCCCCCCCCCCCCCCCCCCCCCCCCCCCCCTTTATTTTTTAAACTATTTCCTTTTTATTTTGGAAAGAGATAGAGAAAGGGGGAGGAAGAGAGAGAAGAGAGAGTAAGAGTGAGAAAAGGAGAAGAGAAAGAGAATGTGACAGAGAAGGAGAAAGAGAGAGAGTTAGAAGAGAGGAGTTAGAGAGATTGAGAGAAAGAGGAGCAAGGGCAGAGAAAGAAAGGTGGTTGGCTGGGTGCGAGGTAGCAGGATTTGAGTATGGTTTAAGAAGTGTTTAATTTAAATCCTACCAAAAAACCTGATGATAATTTTTAAATCCAACATAATCTTAAATTTGGCTTCTCTCCACTCTTGTTCTACCTAAATTTTGTAGAAACCTTCTATAGTGAGCTCTATTCATGGCTTCCTTGCCCCTTTATTTTTGATGTTTTTTGAATGTGGGTTAGGAGCAGGAGTGGGAGAAGGCGTGGCCAGGGGAGAGAGAGAGAGAGAGAGAGAGAGAGAGAGAGAGAGAGAGAGAGAGAGAGATGTGCGAAGTATTAGAGAGCTTATGGAGAGGGAATGATGGGATCGTACTGGTTAAAGGAGTTGTTTTGTAGCAAGATCTACATGAATTCTTCCTCTAATTTCTTTGGCAAAATGATGTCCTCGTTCGTGGGATGCTACCGCACTTTCTCACTTCTTAAATGATCAAAAGTTTTTTTGAGTGGAGCAAAGAGGGAGGATCGATGAGTGGGGTGAGTGCATTAGTTGATAGGTGAGGGAAAATAGAGGGAAAGAGAAGGCAGATGAGTTTTGTTCCGATTGTGGTAGATTGACCAAATAAAGGGGAATGGAGTTTGGGGGCTTATGTGAATCAGGAGAGATGAAAGGGATGATGCATGTAGTTTGAGGGCATCATGGGAAACGTGGTGGCCTGTAGGTGTTGTTTCATTCGATTTAGGATAGGATTTTCTTTTTTCTTTTTAATGGTATATACATAAAGTGTGTTGAATTACTCTCGTTAAATTCATCGCTTGCCCTTTTCAAATTTATTTTGTTGTCTTACACGCAGATAAATTTACGTATTTTTTCTTGTTGGGTGTCATAGGCAATGTAGGTGTCCTTTCTATGTAATTTCATTATTCCGGACAGGTTGGCATAGTTTGTTTTACGAAATGGGTGACCATTAGACAACTGTGATTGTGGTTGAGGCAATTGAACTGGACTTGCATTATGCAATGCCCATTGATCTTCATTTTCGCCTTGTTTTGTCAAATTGATCATATGAGTGTTGTGAAGGTCAACAAGGTTTATGTATGGATGGAGCTGAGGATCAACAATAGTTACCAAATATAACAAATTTAAACAAGACATTTACATTATTGTTGAAAATGTCTCTTGTCAAATGGATTATATTTTGGTGATTGAATTATCCAACATGGGAGTGCTAGAAATAACATAATCTTTAGGTTGTCCCATTGTAACTTTGGGATCACAAGCTTGAATTTGGAAATAGTCTTCTCTCTATGCACTGTCAAGGAATGTATGTCTTTTTTTACTCATATTGCTCATGTTTCGTTCATTTAAAAAGTGGATTCTTGTGTTTTATATTTTCTCAGAGTGGATTCTATTTGTCTGAACTTGATGACATTTACTAATTTACTGCATTTTACTGCAACAAAATTTATGAATTTATATGTACTTTGAGTTATGCTCTATCAAAATATTTCAATATTTGTTTTGAAGCCAGGTAAAATTGTGTGTACATTCTCAATGAACACTTTTCATTATCATCTGCAGGGGTTATTTGGCACCTGAATATGCAATGCAAGGCCAATTGACAAGAAAGGCAGACATATATAGTTTTGGGGTTCTTGTACTAGAGATTATTAGTGGGAGGAGTTGTTCAAAGTCTTATTTTTCTAAGGATGGTAAAGTTCTTCTGGAAAGGGTAAGCTATTTCTTATTTGGCTACTTATAACTTCCTATTTAGGCAGCTCTTTACTTTTTTTTTTTCAGTGGCGGAAGTTGGTAGGATGTGGGTTAGTGTGAGCTGGCTTCTGGTGGTATGTAGGAGCTCACTTAACATTTGAGAATGTATCACTCAATCCTGGTAGAACTTGTGAAGTAGAATTTTTTTGGTTTATTACTTGATCCCAATCACCAATTCCTTTTTTACGTAGTGAGGCCTATAGGAGGAGTGGGTACTTTTACCAATCTTTAGATTTTACTTATTCTTCTCATGACCCTTCCTATGATTAACAACCTTGTTTAATAATTACTCAGGTAGATTCAATTCATTAGTTGATTTATTCTTGGATAAGACCAAAGGGTGATAAGAAAGTTCATCGGGATGATCTATAGAATATGAATCGATCCACTCATAGCCACCAATATATCATATAATTGCCTTGAGAACCCACCTACACATCGTCAATGGCCGAAATAAGGCCACTAACAATACTACCCACACCAATAGCAAGCATGCCACCATCATAACGAGCCACATCATCAACAATCATCTGAGAATTAGGGTTATAATTATGTATGCAAACAATGTCGCAATATTTTATTCGCAACTCAAGTTCCATAGGTTAGAGAGGTAAAGAACATATGTGAAAATAGTTAGTACTGCCACCACTAGTTGTATTAGCATTAGTGTAATTATTAATCATAAGGGGCAAAATCAATCTTAGTTCTCAAAGGGTTGCAAGTGACAAATTTATAAAAAAATAAAAATATATATAAAGATGCAAAAATAAAATTTTTTGCACATAATTGTTTTTCACCAACTCATTTGTTAGTGTTAGAAAAGTTTAATATAATTGGATGAAAATAGCGGATGACCAAGAGGCTTTTCGATTTTTGGAGGGACAAATTGCGTGAAAAAAAGGTCGGTTGGAGGCAAAAAATAAAATCCGCACGGGGGGAGATTATAAATAATCTTGATTATATTAAGAGTTTTATTTTTTTAGGGGTGCAATTCCCCCCCCCCCCCCCCCCAATACATAGTTCTGCCCCTGATCATAAGAGCTTGTGTCTTTAGGAAACTCAAACTGAATCATGAAGATCTTGAAAGAGAGTAAAATCTCAGGGTAATGTCCTATCTATTTTATCCCATCTAAACTTCTAAAACAAGAGTCCATACTCATGCTTAATAACGATGAGTACTTCAGTTGGTTTTATCTAGAATCCTTTTCACGAGGGAATAACTTGTTTTTTTTTCTCATTCTAACCACAAATAAAGAGTATTTGACCATAATGGAAATGTTTATACTATAAACTATAGCAACGCTGCAGACATGGGAGCTGTATGAAGAAGGAAAGCTTACAGAATTAGTTGATCCAAGCCTTGAAGATTACCCCGAAGAGGAGGTTCTCAGATACATTAAAGTTGCTTTGTTCTGCACTCAAGCTGTAGCTGGAAGGAGGCCTTCAATGCCTGAAGTCCTTCATATGCTATCAAAGCCTATAAAACTCAATGAGAAGGAACTACTCCCTCCAGGTATCATTCAGGATCCAACCACACTCAGTGAAGGATTAGAAGGTTCTAGAACTTTTGTATCCACAAGTGCAAGTTCCATTCCTGAATTATCCTCTACTACTCTAGATACTTTGACTGAGATGGCTCCAAGGTGATTTGTCCTCTTTATTCTGAAGAAATGGAAGTATGAGAGATCCACCGCAGGTTGGAAGCTGAGAAAATTGATTAGAAAGTGCTTCTCTATCAGTGCTTTCATCCATTGGCTTTGGCCTTTATATAGAAATTTTTATCATGTTAAATATTTTGTATATATGTTCATCCAATTTTAAATCTATGTTGTATGATAGGGATTATAATTACATTGATACAAATATCACTGAGCTAGTAGCACTTTTTCCAGATCTTTCTCCCCAACAAAAGAAAATCTTGTTGCTCTCGTTGCTGATTCTGAAATAAGAAGTCTTTTTTGCTATAGATGACAAATATTTGGGGCTTGATATATTCAATGGTAGATTCTTTAAAGACTAATGGGAAGTTGTTGGCCGCAATTTACTAAGGCTTCATGTGGGACGGCTTTCTTACTGCTTCTTATTTGAAAAACTCTAAAGCTTTATTTGACGTTCGACACCAATAATCATCATCAACCACCATCGTTGTCGACTACTATTGTCTGACTACCATCAGTTAACTGTCATAATCTGCCACTGTCTCTTGGCTATTATCGTTCAATTGTCATCATCTATTCACTATTGTCTGAATGTCATTGTCTGACCACCATTATTTAACCACCTTCGCTCAATTGTCATCATCCAATATTCTATCAATTGTCATCATATACCACTGTCACTGGATTATTATAATACATTCGTCAAACTAAAATCATTTAATTGTTACATCTCTAATATTCTCCTTCACATTAATTAAATTCCTATTAAGAAGTTCTTGCACTTAATTATCACTATTATGAAAAATGACCATCTCATATTAGATTCAGAAGCAAAGAAGGATTAAATTGCCAAATTAATAAAAAGACTTAGTATGAAGTTAGCATTATTTTAACTTGGTTTCTCTTTGGAAGCTTAAAGAGAATTCTATAGAATGAGCTCCTATAATATGATTTTCCTTTTATTAATCAACCTTGACACTAATCCTCTTTTAAGTTTAGCCACAATGTCCATCCTTGAGCACATTGCACCTTCACATCCATTATCTTGAGCTTAGCTTGACAAGTCGGGGACAAAGGGCAAATTATTGCATCCGGTCACCGGACGTGGAGATAGGTCCGGATATTAATAAAATATTATTTTAAATTAAGCGCGTCAAAAGCGCAGGTAAAACACAGTCAAAAGCGCAGGTAAAGCGCACCTAAAGCGCAGTCAAAAACGCAAGTGATGTGGCATGTCCTATTCTGCTCGTCCGGTGACCGGATGCAATAATTTGCCGGGACAAAGAGAGTGTCGATGTGTTGCTCTGTAAGATTTAGGGTTGTTAGGTTTTAAGAAAATATTAACTAAAATTCATTTAAAAAGTTGTCAAAAGTTTGAATCAATATTGATATATTGTCCTACCAAATAGATTGAATGTGCCAAAAGCATGGTTGATTCAATTGTATAAGTAAGACCATTAATTTTCACATATAAAAATATGGTACCTTAAGACATTTGATATGGGTTTTATAATGTTTTTGTGGTGGCAAAAGACAACATGTCATAGAAGCCTATTGATTAGGATATAAGTTCAATTAGGGGTGTCAATAAATGATTTGATCTAAAAATTTAGGTTTGAGTTGACCAGTTTAATAAACGGGTTAAGTTCGTGTTGGATTTTTTGACCTATTTATTAAATAGGTTGGGTTCAAGTTGATCCGCGAACCTGTTTTTAGTCCAAAATGATTAATTTAATATCATTTTTCCTTAACTTTTTTACTTGTTAGTAGTCTTTTTATTTTTGATCAAATATCATAAGCTTAATATTTAACAAGTTATAACAATTTTTTTTAACTAAAATAAGTTAAAAGGCAGGATTCAAGACATTCATGTTGCTAGTGGGTCGAGATTGAGTTTGTGTTTTAATCCATTTATTAAATTGGTCGGATCTAGGTTGACCGGATTCGGGTCAAGTCAATTAATTTTGGATTGGACCCAAACCTTATGATCCTGCTACTCACAATGTAGAAGTTTGCTCAGTCTTTATTGATATTTCAAATATGGGTGTCAATATTTGACTTGACATAAAAATTCGACCAAAAAAATTTGGGTTATACCTTACTCGATTTCAAAACAGGTCAAGTTCATGTTCCCGGATTCAGCCCGTTTGAAAAAATGGGTCAGATTTAGGATAACCTAAAAACCTGTTTGAAATGAGTTGAATGCACTGTCCGAGCTTGCTTGAGCCCGCCTGTGTCGCGTCCGAGCTGCCCGCACCTGCCCACCCGCATGCGTTGCATTCAAGCTGCCCGCACCCACGCCCGAGGCTTCCCGCGTCGCGAGCCCTGCCGTCCGTCGTCCCACCGTCAACCGTTTCAGGTCAGGTCAACCATGTAACATGATGGGTCGGGTCTGAGTCCGAATTTTCGACCCATTTACATAACCGGGTCAGGTTAGGGTCGACCCGTATGAACCCGGGGCAATTCTGGTTTGACCCGAATCCGACCCAAAACCCAATTCTGACACTCCTAATTTCAAACAAGAATTTTTATTTCAATTTAAATTAATTGTGACCAACTCTCAAAAAACAAAATTAACCTAATGTACGCTCTTTTAAAATTTGCGGGGAATTTGCACACACATAATTTATATTTGTATATATTTGAATATCTAACATCTAAATCTTTTTATTTATAAAATATTCAAATGTTTAAATTACACAAAATTAGAAATATTATTAATCTATTTAAAATAAAGCATATTTTTTTGCACATATGCTTTTATATTATTTAAGTATTAAAATGATATATAATCAAATATAAATTTTAAATTTTAAAATTTATCTTTAAATAAGACAGGTTACTGGTCAAATTTAAATAAGTCAAAGTGAATTTTCTCGGGTCGCTGCTCCCTTCCCTCCGAGCTACAAAATTTGCGACCAACGGCGAAAATTGACTCTCGAAGGAAGAAGAACCTCATCACCTCTATCCTTACCTCCCCCTTTTCCGATCAGCAAGCAGCTTGGGAAATCATAACCCTAGATCCATCAAAACTTTACCGTTTTGATTTACTCTCGATTCGTTGCTGCATCCTCTTCGGTGCTTCAGATCTGGATAACGAATACACGGAGGAATGGATGGCGCGGTCTCCATCCGCGTACCGTACCGCCACCTGAATGAGGCGGAGCTGGAGCTTGTTGAACTTGTTGGAGAGATCGAGGACAGGAACACCGGCGGGGCCCCGACGAGGCTCCCGGTGTCTGATTCGTCACCGTCTTCGTCCACGCATTTCGATTATTCTGCTTCGCAGTCCGGCGGGAGGCAGGGAAGCAGCTTGAAGACGCTAATTTTTGGATCGATGGTCGGCGCTGGAGTCCAGTTCGGTTGGGCGCTGCAGTTATCGCTATTGACTCCCTACATTCAGGTAATTTCTTGTTATCTTGATCCAGTTTTGCAAGTTTCGTCTTTTTTTTAGATTGGAAGAGTTTGGGATTCAACTGTTTCGGAAAATGCATCAGTACGTTTAAGATTACGGTATGATTTAGAGGGTTGTTTGGCTATAAGAAGGATTTAGTGTAGCCATATTTAAGGTTTATTTGGTTGCAAATAGGATCGAATCCAAGTAGAATTTAGTAAATACTGTAAATCCAGATTTAGTAAGTTTTGAGGCACTAAATCCTAAATAGTATAGCAAACAACCCCTTGATAACGGAGAAATCCAGAAGAGTAAATTAAGATATATTAGTAGAAGGTAAATCAAAGAAGTTGTATTTGATATTCTCCTGTGTGATCGGTGTTCGTAGAATTTGATGTTACTTTGCTTTTGTTAAGCGACTAGATGCTGCTAATGAACCAGAAGTGTATGGAAATAAGTTTGGTTGTGATTGATTAGGTGCATTTATACCTTTAGTCATGAACCTATAAATATAGCAATGAATGATAAGGAATCCTATTCTTTTAAGGTTTGTCGAACATTCTCTTACAAATATCTCGAAACTGATCTCATTATAGAGCCTTGATGAGATTTTATACTGATGAAGTGTTGCTCTTTATGTGAATGTCTTTCTGTTTACCGTCGCTGATTGCTTGAGTTAATTTTTATACATTTTCTTGGAGAGTTTTAAGATAAATTTTACAGCCCATTTATTTTTAACTGGTTGTGAACATGTGGTAGAATCCTCTTGCAATAATAAGTTTGAAGCATGACGTGATTTTTTATGGGATTTAAAGGAGGTTTATGCAAAAAATGTTATTGAAGATTTTTCATGGGCAAGGATAAATATCTGTTAACATTGCTACAAAGTGTTATTTGTATTTCTTAGACAAGCTTAGGCTAAGAATTTTGTGATCAACTGTTTACTAAACTATTCTGTGGTCATACTTGCTTTCGGCGATACCATAGAATGTAGAGGAAAATTGTTTTTTGTTGTGTTTTTGATACCTAAGAAAAGTGAGCATACACTCATGCAGCCTGTACTTATCGTATGTGGTAGTTTGAGTTATTCATTTTTCCTTCTACTTTGCTCATTGATGTACATTTAAACCTAAGACCCCAATTTTATGTCAATATAGTCTTTTAGTTGCTAATAATTTTATATTTCAAGGCTCTCTCGAGCACTGCTTTTCCCTATAACCTACTTTGATGTCTGCAAAGCGCATTAATCTTCTACTTTGACATTTCTTATATGATATATCACCTCATCAAGAGGAAAAGTGAACATAATTTTAATTTGTTTTGCAGACTCTTGGAATAGAGCATGCATTTTCTTCCTTCATTTGGCTTTGTGGACCAATCACCGGCTTCATTGTAAGAATTCCTTTTATTTTCATTTATTTTGTAGTTTTGCTAACTTTTATTTTTTAAAGTCTAATATTTAAATATGTTTGACCATATAAGATACCCGTTCTTATAGTTCCATGGCAGAGCTCCATTAAATTCTCTCTTTTGCTTTTTGAAGTGATAATTTGACGACTAATTCTAGAAAATGTGTTTGGTAATCAACCCAACCAAGTTTTCAATCCTCTTCTTATGACTAAGAGAATGCATTTTTTGTGTTTGTATAGTTCTCATTGTTTTCAATTTGTATGCAAGCATGTCATCTATTAGAAAGGAGACTCAAAAACATCTTTAAAATAATAGACAAAGTATAGGCCAAACAGCATGTTCATCTGATGTTGTACTTAAAGCATCCATGTGTTCAAGTTGTATCAAGAAACCCTTAATTACTAATGGTTCCTATTCCATTCTTTTTTGTACTAACATTGATAAATTACTCTTGAATTTCGAGCAATTTTTCATTGTATTTTTTTTTTTTTTTTGTCGATGCTTATGACAGTTTGGTGTTTACTATTACTTAAAAACAATAAGCTACACGGCTTCTGTGGTAACTCTTATTGTCAACTGTGTAATCTAGTTCTATTCCACAGGTCCAACCATGCGTCGGTGTATGGAGTGACAAGTGCAATTCTAAATATGGAAGAAGGCGACCTTTTATTGTTGTAGGGTGCATGATGATAACTCTTGCTGTGAGCACAATTATTTGTTTGTAGAAGCTTTTGCTCTAATTTTTTTTTTTGTTATGTACTATCATTAGTCTGAACATATGCAGGCTTTGGTATTTTTTAGGTTTTATTTATTGGTTTTGCTGCAGACATTGGATACCTCTTAGGAGATACACAAGAAAATTGCGAGTAATTTTTCAATTATCTTCTTCCTTTTTATGATTGATTAGAATTATTTATTCCATAATCTAAGCTTTTATACGACCAGCAAATATAAAGGTCCTCGATGGCGTGCATCAGCTGTGTTCATTTTTGGATTTTGGATGCTTGATCTTGCAAATAATACAGTACAGGTACACTTCTGAATTCCAAAATAACTAAAGTTTCATGTATTCTTAATGTCATTTATCATATGCTATAGGGTCCTGCACGTGCGCTGTTGGCTGATCTTTCAGGTGATCTTTCTCATTCGTTGGTTAGTTCAGATTAAATTGACCTTGAGATAAATTTTAATTGTGATCTCCAAAAAATTACTATTTGTATTGAATGTATGTCTTGTTATAGGTCCTGAGCAGCGCAGCTTAGCAAATGCGATATTTTGCTCTTGGATGGCTGTGGGAAATATACTAGGATTTTCATCTGGTGCTAGTGGGAATTGGCACAGGTACACAAGATTATCAACTTATAGTTTTCTAAAGACTCTTATTATGAGATTATTTGGTGTGGCTGGCCGCCTATGGGTAGAATGGAAATGCTAGCTGGCACACCCCTCGAGGTCATGCGGCTTTGTCTCCACCATTAAAAATTGGGTTCCCAAGTACACCTATCTTATTACGGCCTATTAACTAGTTGGTGTGGTGGATGCAACCAGTTAGAGTTGATGTGTGATGGTAGGATAGATCCTCCACAGCCATGTCAAATCATGTCAATGTCTAATGATAATGGTTATTTGAAAACTTGAAA
The DNA here is from genome assembly GCA_016618105.1 of Dendrobium huoshanense. Classification (NCBI taxonomy): domain Eukaryota; kingdom Viridiplantae; phylum Streptophyta; class Magnoliopsida; order Asparagales; family Orchidaceae; genus Dendrobium; species Dendrobium huoshanense. Next base: position 5,158,415 of record CM028358.1, on the reverse strand, counting down.
TATAATGAAGTAAATCATGTTTTCTGCTTTTTCCTAGTGGTTGATTTACTTAGATGCATTTACTATCTTTTTATAGGACATAAATTTGCAACTATGAAAGAGTGAAAACTGATAGCTTATCTTGGTTTGCAGCTGCTTTGGTCTCATAAGATTAATAATCATAAGTGTCAAGCCCATGCTACTCAAGAATTCTGTAGAAAAATGTAAACAAAATAAAAATATATTCTTAATAAGGTCTTGTACAAAAGAAAAATATAATAATGACATCAAACAATCTTGAAGTGCTCTTCATAAGTTGTTAGACTTGTAGATTAGGAGAATTCAAAACTATACCATGCATCATATTTTAAATGTCAGAGCTATGATAATTTCTACATGATCTGCATTTATCTCCTTCAGTATAATTTTCAATTTGGATGGAGTAGAGACTTGATTGAACAAGTAATAATAATATCTGTCATTTTTAGGAGAAATCCACTAATTTTACAAAAATATGATTTCGATTTTTGAGATTTCTTAATTTCACAGGTTTAGATGCATATTTTTGCAAAAAAATTATGATAATAAAGCATCTTTAATTTTGATGTAGCACCTAAAAATATGTTCATTGCCAAATATCTGAAATGCATTGTTATCTCCAATTCCGTTCTTCTTTTATGTTGCCTTATTGACATGCACAATTTATTTTTTCCATACTTAACACTTGCATACATCCATTTGCGAGCCACTTTTGCTTCATCTAACTTGTCAACATAGACCACAGCTATGTTGACATCTTCATTTACGATATTACCTCTCTCATCCTCTTTGAGACTACACCTCTTGGACTACAAACACAAAATAAGGCAATGTTACACGTGAAGCAATCAAGCGTCTTGTCTTGCTACATATTGTTTTTTGCATCGAGCCCTTCAAAATCATTCATTTTGATTATTCTTGCTTAGAAAGATTGTTGTGTTAAAAAATCTTACACGAGTCACTAGGTCCAATCATAACTCATAATCTAGGTGGTACATGACCCCTACGCGGTTAGTATCTACCACCAACATCAATTGATAGTCTGACACCTCTATCTAAGGAGCCACAATTATTTACTTAATGAATTTTAAACATGTGTTGTAGTCCACAATAATTAGAACAATAATAGAGCATCATATGTGTAATCTGAGAATTGCTAGATCTTATTAATCCATAAGTCTATGACCTTGAGAGCTTTTCTTCAGGAGCTAACAAATGCATGCTTTTTGAATTTAATTCCCTGTTGCAAATCTTAAGATAGAGTGTTGATGTGACAACAAAGATAATTATTTATCGTGCACTTGATGAGGACATCATTCAAAGATTCGGACATGTGTACCGACGATGAAATCGTAGATCAACGGCTACGATTAAGCACCTTTATTTTTTGATGCATTTATATTTTATGTTATGTTTGTTTGCTAGTTCCGTTTGTACCCTTTTATTTGAGTCTATGGGAGTTGTAGCCCAAGGGGCATTTATGTCTTTTCTTTATTTTTATTTCATGCCTATATATTGAGGCCCCATCTATTGTAAGAAGAGGATGATTTGATAATGAAATTTTATGTGTTTTTCTTCTTCTTCTTCTTCTTGTGAGTGCACTACAGAGAATGGAGAGAGAGCTCAAAATGAGCGAGTGCAATACCCACCAGTCGTTGGAAGAGTCTGCGGCTCGTGGTTTCTTTTATTTTCTTGTATTCTTCTCCTCCTTTCCCCCACCCCACCCACCTAATCCCTTAGCCGCCACCATAGCTGTCAATGGCGCAAAATAGCTCGCGCCATGGCGCATGTGTTTAAAATAGCGCGTGCTATTTGCGCCACATGTGAGCCATGGCGCATTGCGCACGGCGCAAAATAGCACGCCAAATTGTTTTTAAATTTCGTATACTTATGAATATTTTTTATATTTAAAAATATATATATATTTTAAGATAAACGGCTATTCATTGCTCTAATTTCACAAAAGATTTTCTGTGTGCTGCATCCGCCGAACACATCCCGCAGTCGCTAAGTCGAGGTCGCTGAATCTATCCCAAAGTCGAAGGTTTTTTGTTTTCTATTTTCTGCATTCGCTACTTCTGCCGAATCTGTCCCGAAGTTGAAGTCGTTGTTTCCGCCGAATCGTCCCGCAGAGCAGTTCTTCTTCCAAATCCGCCCCCTCCTTCGTCTGTTCCAATAAAAAATCTTACTAGCTGACTCTGATTTGCAACCTCCGTCTGTTCCGCACAGCTCTGTTGTTTTGCACGGCTATTTCTTACAAGAATTTAGAACTTAACAGGTATGCTCGGTACCGCTAAATGCTCGGTACCGCTAAATGCTCGGTACCGCTATGTATATGCTGGATACCTCTCGGTACCGCTAGTTACTTGCTCTGTACCGCTCGGTACAGCTCGGTACAACTAGGTACCAGCTCGGTACAACTAGGTACACGCTCGGTACACACTCGGTATTGCTAAGTACATGCATGATACCGCTTGGTACCGCTATGTAAATGCTCGGTACCGCTCGGTACATGCTCGGTACCACTAGTTACATGCTTTGTACCACTCGGTACAGCTCGGTACAACTAGGTACACGCTTGGTACATGCTTGGTATTGCTAAGTACATGCATGATACCGCTCGGTACTGCTATGTAAATGCTCGGTACAGCTCGGTACCGCTAGTTACATACTCTGTACCGCTTCCTAATTTCCATACAAACGAACTTCAAAATTTCTCTTACAGCAATCATTTTGGAACACTATAGTGTATGCCTTAAAAATAACTGGTCCTTTATTAAAGGTTCTTAGATTGGTTGATGGAGAGAAGAAGCCCCCAATGACTTACATACATGAAGCAATGGATAGAGCAAAAGAGGCAATTGCTGCAAGCTTCAATAACAGTGATAAGTATGATCAAATTTTTAAAATGATTGATAGAAGATGGGAAGTGCAATTACATCGGCCTCTACATGTAGCGGGACATTTTTTAAATCATGAATATTTCTTCAATAACCCTGATATTGCCAAGGATAAGGAAATAGCTGATGGTCTTTATCAATGTATTGGAAGATTATCTCAAGATCTAGTTGAAGAAGATAAAATCAGTAATGAATTAAGTTTATACATTAGTGGTGAAGGACTTTTTGGTATTCCTCCAGCTGTAAGACAAAGAACTGCCCGATCTCCAGGTATCATTATTTACAAAAAAAATAAGACTGATTTGTTATATAATATTGAAAAAAAAAATTCATTTCTTCCAGCTGATTGGTGGTTGGCATATGGACAAGGAGCTCCCAATTTACAAAGCTTTGATATCAAAGTCCTAAGTTTAACATGTAGTTCATCTGGATGCGAACGCAATTGGAGTATTTTTTAACATGTAAGTATTTTACAATGTATGTGTTGATTTTTTATATATGTTCATAATATAGTAATGTAATAATATTTTAATTGCAGCTTCATAGCAAACGAAGAAGCAAATTGGATCATGGTCGCTTAAAGGATTTAGTTTATGTGAAATATAATAGAGCAGTGATTCAGAGATTCAATCATCGTGATGTCCTTGATCCTATTTCTTTGACTGAGATAGATGATGCAAATGAATGGCTAACAGAAAAATTAGATGATGAGTCTGATGAAGAAAATGACTTTATTGCTGGAGAGGAAGATTTAAATTGGACAAGTGTTGCTAAAGCTATTGGTGTTTATGATAAAAGCTATAATATTCAGGAAAGATCTAAAGGGAAAGAGAAAGAATCTTCAATTAGGCATGATGTTGCTATTGAGAATGATGATGAGGAGGGTGATGAAGAGGATTATGAAGTAGGAGACAATGTTGAAGAAGATAATGAAGCTTTTTTAACATTTGCTGATGATGATGACTCCCAAGAAGAGTAGATTAAATTCATATTTGATCTTTTAAAAAAAGATTGTAATATTTGAATTATGAGAGATTTGGATGTTACTTAGTCGAACTTATATATATTATGGTTGTCTTTTATTATTATGATAGTTTGTCTTTTATTTTTTAATAATATTTCATATTCATGCTTATTATTTTATATTTTTTATATATCTTGCGTCATGTTCAAAATAGCGCGCGCCGCGCCGTGCGCTATGCGCCATGGCTCCAAATGGACCTTTGCACCATGGTGCGCCATTCGCCGTTAACAGGTATGGCCGCCACCTCCGGCCATCTTCCCCTTCCTGAATCACCCCATAACTCCACCACTAAAACCCCCACCCGCCGGCTTATTCCCTCTCCCCGCCCCAACCCGGCGCCAATCTCTCCCTCTTCCCCTTGCCGCCGGCCACCTCATCACTCCCCATCATTATGATGATTCCAATCATCATAATGACTCCCTAGATTAGCTCAGACAAGAAAAGGAAACATTTGAATTCATTTAAAATTCAAATTTGAATTTCAAATAATTTTCATTTTTGAAAAGTCCAAATAAGGAAAGTATATAATCATGAGTCCAATCTGAAATTAAATTAGATTGGATTTAATATTAGCTTTTCTAATTCTCAAGACTTGTTTGGAAGCTAATAATTCCTCCCCCCAATCCCCTCCTCCCCCTCATTAAGCCACCGGCCCCATGATGGGCTCCTCCCATTCAATTCTCATTTAACCCCTAAGCCTTATTTGAAATTTGAATTTAATTTCAAAATATTTCCCTCTAAATTCACTTAAACTGAAATTAAATTCAAATTACCTATTTCCAAACTCCTCCCCTTTCAAACCCTAGCCACCTCCCCACTTTCTCAAGCAGTCCCACCCCTCTCCCTCCTACTCAAGCCGTCGGCCCCTCTCTCCATCACCACTTTCTCTCCTACTTCCATCTCCTTGTGTTCTCTCCTCTCTCTTGTCAATGGAGCATGGCTGATCCTGAAATCGACCACGAATTCATATTCGACGAGGAAGGAAGGATGAATATCCTTGGATCCCCATACTTTGACGTTTTCTTTGGCAACGACGAAACTATTGAAGGGTACATCGACCGCATCCTGTACCAATTGACATTGTCGATTGAAGAGCATCTTCCACCAAGTCGTTGGATCATCGTCGGCCACCCACCGGCTACTGCTTCGTCAACGAAGGTCCTCGGCGCCGTCTACCTAGTAGTAATATCATTCTTCGTATGGTTCATCTTTCTCCGCTAAAGCCTACGAGTGATTGAGTGAGAAGGTACTCAAGGTGAACCTCTCGTTATTAAGTGTTGGATTATGTTATGAGCTTGTAACATTTACTTATATCTTTGAATTTTGATTGAATTGTTTGGTTAATCTCAAGAGCACTCCTTTGCCTAAGCAAGCCGACTAGTTTGAATTCTATGATCTTTCTTTGTTGCAAGCAATAATTTTACATTAGCGAGATTTAAATCAATCGATTTTTAATTTCTCAAGTAACTCCTAGTGGTATCACATCAGCACTCCTTTTTCTAATATTTTTACATGTATTCTAAGCTTGTTTAGGTTTTCCTTAGCATTATGTAGATTAACTTCTTGTTTTAAGAAACCAGAATGTAGATGAGGCCATCAGTGGCCCTATGAGTTTCATTGTTTGCTTTTTGGCACTTCATGTCGTTTATTTGCCCCCTTAATTCTCTTTTATATATATTCAAGTCCTTAAATTTTTGTTTTGGTGCGCCCAAGTCAAGAATTCACCACTGGCTGTAAAATCGACTACCATGATGATAATCTCCCATGACATCTCACAAAGACAACTCCAATGTTTAAAATCACCTATTTGCCATGCAGTAAAATGCAGCATTTTTATTGCAATAGTTCTTTCCTTTTTAGTATTTTAAGAACGTACTTTGTCATCCAAAATATAATCTTATTCCTCCTTTTAAGCAGGTTGTTCCCTTTTTTGGCTAGTAGAGCTTGCTGTGAGGCATGTGTGAACTTGAAGGCAGCTTTCTTAGTTGCTGTGGTGAGTGGTGGTTTTCATATTGGCATACGTTTTTTTTTTTTCTCTGCTTGGTACATCCATATGTTGAGTTGTTTTCCGTGCTCATCAATTTATTTTAAAAGTATGAAGGACATGAAATCATTGTGGTAAATTCATTAATATAGATGAATTGTTCTGTGTCATAAATTTCATTAGTTTTTGCTGCAAACAAGAATTTTTTCTAATTATTGTGAAATTATCTCTTGTAGTCATAGATAGGTGCTTCCTACCACTTGAAAGATGAAGAAAAACTTCAATAGATCTATCCTTTGGCAGTTATCTGCCAATAAATTTCATTTGATGAGCGAGTTTGTAGTTAAATTTTTGTAATAGCTAGCAGGAGTGAGTTTTTCTTTAATATTAACATTTTATTAGAGTTTTTGAACTAAGGAATTCCTCTATTTTGTGTGGTTGTGGCATCCTTAATTTCTAACTTTGTCAAACCTTGCTTAAATGTAGTGTAGAATTAAGATCATGGAAACAAACATATTGTTACAATCTGACCTGATATAATCCGAAACTACACAGGTTATACCGTGTCATTTTGTGACCAGACTGATCCAAGATCTGGAGAAGTATTAAAATAAAACTGTTGACTAAAAAAAATTGAACGCATGAAAAGCAACCGCCTCCGTGGGCCCCACCTCGCCAAATGACACGCTGTTTCGTTCCGGTAACTGCCATTCGACAAAGGAATCAAATAAAAGAGGAAAGAAGTATTTCCCCAAAAAAAAAAAAAGGAAAGAAGTTCGGAAAGAAACACTTACGCTTGCTCTGTAGCTCCTTCTACTCTGTCGTTCCTGTTCGACTTCGTTGCTTCGCAGGAGGAGCTAGGGTTCGCCTTTCATCTTCTCTTTTCGTCATTGCTGTTTGGTTTCGTTGCTTCGCAAGAGGAGAAGAGATTGCACGCGTAGCTTCTTCCGCTCCTTCGTTGTTGTCCGACTCCGTCACTTCGCGGGAGGTATAGAGGTTGCATGCGACGCTCCTTCGGCTCCTCCCCTTGATGTTCGACTTCGGCTCGCTCGTTGTTGTTCGACTTTGGCTCCCTCTTTGCTGTCCGACTTCGTCTCTTCGCAGGAGGGGTAGAGATTGCACGTCGCTTCTGCGGTTCCCTTGTTGTTGTCTGACTTCGACGCCTCACAGGTATAGAGATCACACGAGTCGCTCTTGGGCTCCTTCGTTGCTGTCTGATTTCCTTGCTTCATAAGAGGCGCAAGCACCTTAACTTCTTCGACTCCTTTATTGCTGTTCAATTTCACTCAAACCCCGACGCCTCAGCCCGACTTGATCAACATCGGACACCCTATATGCATAAATCACTTCAAACAGCCATTTCATTCTCTAATTAAAATATCATTGCAAGTCGTCGAGTGCTAACAGTGATTTCAACTATCGTTTAAATAATTCAAGAATAATTATTTTTATATAAATTTTGTATAAAAATAATATTAATTATAAAGCAATAAGTGCACCGATTTGAAGACCTCGCGTTGTTGACTTTAAGTCCCGCCGAGATGGTTTTAATTCGAATGCCCATGCAGTTGATCTTAGATCCTGGTGGAATGGTTTAAAATTTGATGACTCGCGCCGTGATTTTAGATCCGGGCGGATGTTTTTAATTCGAAAACCCACGCAGTCGATTAGGGGTGTCAATTTCGGGTCACGGGTCGGGTTCGGGTCGAACCCGGAACTGACCCGGGTTCAATCCGGTCGACCCTAACCCGACTCGGGTAGGCAAACGGGTCGAAATCCTGGACCCAAACCCGACTCGCTTCGGGTTCGGGTCAACCCGACACGACCCGGGCAGCGGCGCGGGTTCGCGATTTCGCAGCACCAGCGAGTTCGGCATTTCGGCGGACGGCGGTTCGCAGCGTGACGGGACGGCGGGTTGGCGAGCAGCAGCGGTCGGGGCGGGACGGCGGGCAGCGGGACGGCGGGCAACGACGCGGCAAGCCGGCGAGCAGCAGTGGTCAGCTGCGCGGCAGGCAGCGACGCGAAGGGCAGCAACGGTCGGGGCGGGCAGTTCTGCGCGGGCACGGGCACGGGCAGCGGTAGCGGCGCGGCGGGCCAGGGCAGCGGCGCAGACGCGGGTCAGACTCGGACTCCGCGCGACAGCGGCAGACGCGACGCGCGACAGCGGCTGACGCGATGCGACTCGTGAAGCGACGCGGGTCAGACTCGGACTCCGCGCGGGCAGCTTCGGTCAGCCCCGATTAGGGCGGGCAGCGGGTCATTTCCGGGTTTCCGGGTCAACCCGAACCCGACCCGGTTTTTCAAACGGGTCGAAAACTCGAACCCGACCCGGTTTTTCAAACGGGTCGAAAACTCGAACCCGACCCGGTTCGGGTTCGGGTTGACCCGAACCCAAAATTTTTGAGTCGGGTCCGGGTCGGGTTTTCGTGTCGTGTCAAATATTGACAGCCCTACAGTCGATCTTAGATCTTGGTAAGATGATTTAAATTCGAAGGCCCTATGCCGTTGACCTTAGGTCTGGGTAGGAAGAAATTTTGGCAAATGCCGCCATGATTTCTCCCTCGGTGGGGACGTGACGCCGGGAGGTTGCTGAAATTTTCTCGAAAATATTGGACTCATACAAATTGGAGAGCATTCAATTGAATAAGTAAATAGTAATTTAAAAACTTCTTAATTAAATTTAATTGAGCAGTTAAAAGGAGCCTAACGAGTAAATCATTTAAACTTGATAATCCATAAAGTAAAATTGCTCATTGCATTCAGTTAATAATGCAATCAAACAATCAATTTAATAATATCAGTTTTAAAATATATTTTTTATTCATGTTGGGCATTTAATTTTAAATAAAACTTAATTTTAACTTACAAATCATTTAATTCATAATTAATTAGTGCAATTAAATCAAATAAAATCCAGAACATGTTCACACTAAATGAGCTTTGTACAACTCTCACAATAACTCTCAAAACATTCTCCAATACTTAAAACAAATCAAATCAAACCCTAAAACTCTCAAACTCTCAAATAACAATACAAACAACTCAACACACTCAAACTAAACTCTTCTACATGCTCTCCTAAGCTCCCATGTATGAGCTCCTACACTTACTTGTGGGCTCTATCCTCTGCAAATGCAAGCCCCGGCTACTGCAACTACTGGCTATAAACACCTGCAAACAAAAAAATGAAGAGTGAGTACATCATAAATAAATTGAATGAATGCTGATAAATCTAAGCTATTGCAGGCAGAACAAAGTACTGAAAAGTAAGAAAAGCTAAGTACTAAAAAACTAGTAGAGTAACAATGCTAGAAAACAAGTAGAATAGTGAACTACTGTAGTAGGAAAAAAGACTACGAACACAGAACAACTAAAACACTAACGCAAGTGTCAAACCTCTCAAAATACTAGTGTCAACTTAACAAACACACAATCAAATTCAAAACCTTTGGGCAACCTTATTTATAAGAACTATATTGTAAGACACATCCCTTGACAACTTCTAATAGAAGTCGTAAGTTCGACCTCTGAGGGAAATAACTAAGTGATAATACACTCTTAAACCCCTCATTCGGGCATCCTAGTCTATAGGGCTTAGTTATTAGACCCACAACTCGGGCCACTTAGCTTATAGGGCTAGGTCGTAAGATCCATCGATAGGCAACTTCTAAGAAAGCAATAAGACCTACCCAACTAAAATCTTTAGGCTACCCTTAGTAGAGATCATAAGTCCCCTTAACTTAGGCTACTTTCTAATGAAAGACATTAGTCCCTACCCAATCTAATCACATGGACAACTCTTATTAAAAAATTAAGACAAAAGCTTCAAGAGAGAATTTTATTTTTAAATAATGCTTTGAAATACAGTAATTATGACTTCTATGTTGAAAGCATGTGGAATTTCTATCGTAGGATCTCCTACCCAAATAATTAAAGCCTTCGAGCATCCTAGCTAGGGGTGTAAGTGAGCCGAGCTAGCTCGAGCTCGACTCGTTTATGGGCTCGCAAGCCGAGCTTATCGAGCTCGCGAGTCAAGCTTGAGCTCGAGTTTAAGCTCGTTTTGTAAACAAGCTTGAGTTCGAGCTTGAGCCGGCTCGAAAATAGTATTTTGAGCCAAATTTTTTATTATATTTATAAGTAATAAATTAAGTTTAAAAAAATGTTTGATGTCAGTATTTTTCTACCAGAACGGCAGCTTAATAAGTTAATATAAAAATTCAAAGTTTTCTCTCAAATATCTATTCTAATAAATGTTGGCAGCTTTTTTTCATAACAAATAATATAATAAGAAGCATTATACTGTTGCAACAGCTTTTTTTTTCCTCCCAAAGCGGCAGCTGTTTTTTTTTTTTTTTTGGAATGCCTTAGCTGTTTATTAGCATTGGTAAAATTGGGAGGGAAAACAAAAGGCCGGGCGGGAAAGCTAGACGAGCAGCTCGACGAGAAGCTCGATGGCTTGTTACAGTATCGCGAGTCGAGCACGAGCTCGACTTTTGAGCTTGACTCGAGTTCGAGCTTGATATTCGGCTCACGAGTCGAGCTCGAACACCCCTTGACTCGAGCTCGACTTGACTCGTTTGCACCCATAATCCTAGCCTATAGGGTTAGGTTGTAAGACCCACTAGCAGGCTTCTTCTAAGTGAAGTCGTAAGTCCCACGTTTTAGAAAAATTATTAAGTAAATAATGATGATACTAAATTCCAAACAATTAAATTTAAACCTATGGGCATCTTAGTCCATAAATATTAAGTTGTAAGACTCACTTTTAAGGCAACTTCTTAAGGGAAATAATAAGTCCTACCCAAATAATTAAAACCTCCAGGCAGCCTCACTGTAGAGTTAGGTTGTAAGATCCATCTTAGGGCAACTCATAAATAGAGCATTAAGCCTCATTTCAAATTAAATGCCTGGGTTACTTTCTACGAATGCCATAAATCCCAACCTAAATCTAAATACCTGAGCTACTTTCTAAAGAAGCCATCAGACCCGCTTCAAACCAAACTCATGGGTTACTTCTAAACGAAGTCATAAATTTCAAACTAAATTAATTTGGGGTATTCTAATAGATGTAAACCCTAAAACACCCAATAAAATTAAAACCCACATCTAACCACTTCAGTCTACTCGAGATCTCTGAGAGGAGGCAACCAATGGCTACTAATCAGATTCTATGGACACTACGATCAATGATTGTTAGTGTTGGTAGACTAAAATCAACGGTATACCCGGGACAACGGAACCATGGGATCTTGATCGGGTTTACCTCAATTTTCTCCACTATTGAGACTAAAAATATCTAAAATCTACTCATCCTTAATCGAGAGTTCTCTCTTATGTTTTAACATGGGTAATTAACTATGAGTGCTTGTGCTCATGGGAAGTAAGAACCCCAAATCTTTAAACCCTGACTCTCAGGGAAAATCTGGTTAACTACAATATGACTTAAGAGAAATATAATCCAATGGCTACAAAGCGGGATTCGTGCATTCCTGCCGTTTTTTCTTGAGCCAACAAAAACTTTCAGTTTATATATTACACAGAGTCACTATTGAATGCAATATAAAGCAGAAGATTATTGAATCTCAACATGATTTTCTATATATCATCCACAAACATATAATATGAAGGTTATATATAACAACGCTCGGTAACAGAGAGCATAATAAAAATAAAAGTCAAGTCTGCAAAAATCAAAATTAATCAAAACATACCTACAACACAGATCGGAGCCCATTATCCAAACTACTCAGCTCGCTCCTTACCCTTCCCCGAGCCTGAAAATAAAAGCAAAAGCAGGGATGAGCTAATACGGCTCAGTAGGCTATCGTAGCCTATAATAAAAATCAATAACTAAAACTAAAATAACTGAAAACTGATCTGATTCGTATAATAAAATTGAATACAATTAAATAAATACAAAACTAACTGAATTATAAATAAACAATTCATAATGATTATCAAAATAACTCTTAAGCTCAAATTTTCATATATCTTCGTGATCAAAATCCCACCTCGATCGCCCATTGGCGCTGGCATCACAACACTTTGGTAGCAGAATCCCACCTTGGTAGCGCATTGGCGTTGACATAACAGAATTCCACAGCAGTTGTTCACTGGAGCCGACATCTCATCACAACACTTCACAACATATTTTTCAATGCATTTCATTAATTAAAGCATAATTGGACTCGATTCAGAAATTATCAAAATGTCGTAATGGTAGGCAATAAAAATACTACTGAGCAAAAATTCACAATTTTCAAAAATAACTAAATTATCAGAGATTGTGTAAAATATCGTTCTGAAGCTTTAATTAAATTGAAGCACTATTTTTAGATGTCAAAATAAATTTTGAAGTAGTAAAAAATCACAGCTTTTTCAAATCACCTAGTGAAAAATTTTCAAAATATGCTCAAAATATTCGTATTCACAATCTCTATAACATATAAAAATTTACGCGGTAAAAGTTTTACCAAAACAAAGTTATCCTCATTTTTTTATAACGGAAATACAAATTTGATCAGGAAAATATGAAAAACATCAAATTATTGAAAACTGAAATAGGTAAAATGTAACCTATTATGGAATCACTCGGGAGACTGGAGATTCTCTATTGAAGCAGCTAAAGAGCAATTTCAATTTTGATTAATCAATTGATTATTTTTAATTTAAAATTAGTTAATGAAAGTTAATTAATTGAAATAAATACATAATTAAAATTAATCAAAATTAATTAATTAAAATTAACCAATTGATTGAAAACTAATTAATTAAATTTAATTAATCAAAATTATTTGGTTGGTTAAAATTAATCAATTAAAATCAATTGATTAATTAAAATTAATTAATCAAAACTAATTGGTTAATTGAAATTAACTAAAATTAGTTAATCAATTTTAATTAAGTAATTAAAATTAGTTGGTTAATTAAAACTAATTAATCAAAATTAATTAATTAGAATTATTAATTAATTTTCTGAGAACAAAAAATTATATAATTGGTTAATTAAAAAACCGTGAGCAATTTAAAAAATCCGAAAGCAAAATTAAAATTATATAATTGGTTTTGGTGCACCACGTGTTTTATTTCCAAAATTATACTTAATGTCTCCATGATGAGTTTGACATACTTTTCTTTCATATTTTCTCCTATTTCTTTAGGCTGATTATGAAGCGTGAATTTAGGAAGTTTATCAGGGTTTTTTATGTTCAATTTGAGCAATCCGTTTATAATCCTCTAAAAACTTTTTAAGTAAACTCTTCTTCTCATGCCAGGCCTTTCTCATGTTTTGTATGCTGATGACGATATATTATGCTAAAGAAGTACCGCTAGAAGTTAGGCCCCTGCAAAGATTGTCGGACTCATCCCCACTACTGAGTGATAATCAGCAAAATAACCTTGAAGAAGTTCCACCTGGAGCTAGACCTGTACCGATGCTTTCTGATGCTGCCCCTTTACTGAAAGAAACTCAGCAAAATGGCTTCGTATTACCAAATGAAATATTTGAGAGGGCAGAGGTTGATCAAAATTACGAAAACAATGCGGTAGTTCATAAATCTAACTCTGGTGATGTTTCATTATTCGATTCTAGTGCTGAGAAGGATGAATTTGAAGCATTTAAAAATGGGCCGTCAGCAGTCTTAGTTAACATTTTAACAAGTTTGAGGCATTTGCCGCCTGGAATGCATTCAGTGCTCATCGTGATGGCTTTTACCTGGGTGCGTATTTCCCCATTGCATATTTCACTAGGAACTTTCATAATTAAAAGGCTTATAAAATTCCATTTTCCATCATTTTTTCCGCTGATATTTGACTTACTAGTTTCTCAATTCATATAGTGTATTTTTATGTTGTAACTACCATGAGATCTTATATAAACAGTTGTCATGGTTCCCGTTTTTCCTTTTTGATACTGATTGGATGGGACGTGAAGTCTACCATGGGAATCCAAAGGGGAATGCAAATGAAATGGAAGCTTATCAAAATGGTGTTAGAGAAGGTTCTTTCGGTTTACTATTGAATTCAGTAAGAACCCATGCTTTTACTCTCTCTCTCTCTCTCTCTCTCTCTCTCTCTCTCTCTCTCTCTCTCTCTCTCTCTCTCTATATATATATATATATATATATATATATATATATATATATATATATATATATATATAGTGGCGGAATCCTCAAGGGCTCAGGGGGGCAACAATTATAAGTTTATATATATATATATAGACAGGTCGAATCTTGTTAGGGGCCGCTGCCCCTTTGAACCCCCGACACATTATGTAAAAGTGTTACCTAATTTCTATAAAAAATAATTATCATTATATAAGTTGTTGATGATATTTTTAAAATTATTATGAATTTAGGTACAAATGAAAAAAAAAATGTATAAACTTTTACTTATAGGTTTGCCCTCCCTGAAAATTAAAGTTGGTTCCGCCCTTTATATATATATATATATATATATATTACTTGAATGAAGCTAAAAGGCAATTTAAACCTCTAATCAGGTTGTGCTTGGGATGACCTCCCTCCTAATTGAGCCAATGCGTCAGAAAATGGGTGCAAAACTACTTTGGGCTTTGAGCAACTTCATTGTTTTTGTGTGCATGACAGCAACAACAATTGTAAGTTTGTTGTCTTCTAGTGAGCATTCCAAAGGAATTCAGCGTGTAGTTGGAGCGAACCAGGCCATTAAGGTTGCGGCATTAGTCATCTTTTCACTTCTCGGATTTCCTTTAGCTGTAAGCACCAGGCACCACTTCTTTCAACCATGCCCTGTCTGATTTCTTTTCTCCAGATAACTCATTTTCTTGTTTTAACGTGCTGCAGATAACATATAGCGTACCATTTTCTGTTACTGCTGAGTTGACGGCAGATACAGGAGTCGGCCAAGGTTTGTATTGCACCCAATGCCTTTCAATATAAACCTCTTTCAGTTTGGGTCTTAATTATGGTATATTAACAATGAATGCTCAGGATTGGCTACTGGCGTTTTAAATCTTGCAATAGTTGTTCCTCAGGTATGCTAACTTTGTCCATTTAAGTTGATTTTTAGAGTCTCTGCTAACGTGGCTTAATTTTACACTTATTAATTGAACTTTGCCAACGTGTTCTTAACTTGTGACTTAATGAACATTTGCTTTTAAGCTGTTCTCTTTCTCAAGCTGATATGAAACTTACATACAAGGATGATTAGATTAAGGAATTTACATGCTTAATATTTAGAGCACAATAATTATATCTTTACAGTGATTTCGAACGACAACATAAAACACAAAGAGCGGTGACATAAGCTTAGGCTAAATCACATATGTAGGGGTTAAGACCGTAAAACAATTAATTAGTCTAACATTGCATACATGGAAAGTTTCAACAAGAAATTCCTAGACTAACAATGAGATTAGTACTATGAAGAATCCCTCACACAATTCTATAATTTACTAGGCTTTAACGAAGGACTAACATGATCTCAGTGAATCAATTAAAATTCACAATTGAAAGTAATGAGGAAAATAAAGAGTGAGGGAAAGAGTTCACCGAAGATAGCCGGCGACGGATGGATTGGTTGACATCCCACGATTATCCACGATCCGGTTGGGAGGTGTTCCTCAATTGACGGTGCCAACGTGAAGATGATGTGTTCGATGCAGCTTTCCACGGAGTCGTCTACATCCAAATTGAAATCGAAGAATGGAGATCAGAGAATGTCGATCCGGTCGAGAGAATCCTATACGAACCCATGATCAACATCCTGGTCGACCATGCATGATTGTCTAAGAGAGAATGTAGAGAGAGAGGGGGAAGGGATCGGGTAGGTTCGGCCAATCAAAGGGGAAGAAGGGAAAAGGGTTAAATCTGAAAATAATTTCAGATCTAGTGAGTAATTAGAGAGTAATTTCCTTGAAATTTGAATATGAAACAAGTGGGAATTAGATCCTTAATTTATGGGACCTAATTAATTAGAGAGAGGAGGGGGAAGGGGCTGGCCAAGGAGAGAGAGAGAGGGGTTAAGTATTAAGGAGGTGGGCCCAAGCAATTAAGAGGATTGAATACTTAAATCTAAAATTAATTTCAGATTTAAGTTAATTGGGGGGTTTTCCTAAATTAAAGGAGGAGAATTTAAGAAGAGTTTTGAAATTCAAATATTTTAAATTTGAATTTAATTCTCGTCCTAAATAAGTGGGACTAAATTAAGAAAGTATTTATGGTGGATTTGAATTCAAAAGTTTGGAGGGAATTATATGGCCGGCGGCTATTGTGGGGGAGAAGGATGTGGCCGGCGGCTTTAGGTGGTGGAGTAAGGGGCCGGCGGCCAAGGGTTTGGGCTAGCTAACTTAGATCCACGAATTGAGCACTTTTCTAATATGAATTATGTCAATTTAGGAAAGAACTCAAAATCTAAATTTGAAATCATATTTTGAGTTGGAGCTCCCTCCTAATCTTCATGCTCCACTTTTGGAAAGAGACAAGACAATCAATTTTGAATCCATGGGAGGGTAAGGCCGATGGTTAGCGTTTGTGGTTTGGGTGGCGTTAAACAAAAGCGAGCCCAAATTTGTTAGGATTACTGTATATCTAGTTGACATGACAAGGAAAAAAAGGAAATGGACTATGAGTTTGAAACTCCTGCAAAAGGTAAGGTGCAATTACTTCCTCAATTTTTTACGCTTGCACTAGATATTTAGAATCTAAGCATGTCAATAATGTGGCGTGCTTGAGTGTATTGGTGATGATGGGGGTAAGAGTTGTAAATTGTAAGGTGCTTGCAAGCCAACATTTATAAATTGGATTATTGGACTAGAATTTGGTTTTTAAAATTGTTGTTAGGATCATAAAGAAAATTCATTTGATCAAGGGCATATTTGTTGCATAGCAAGCATCTTGAGCTGACCTAGAAGAATCGAGTTGTACGAAAATTGAGTTATCTATGTATAAGTTAGCTTTAGGGTTTAGATGTGAGAGGTGAAGATTTAGTTCAAGTGAAGTATATTAATGATGAATATAAAAAATTAATTTTCTTAGAAGATGATATTCAACATAGATGTATGAGATGTTTTGATAAACTTTTAAATAAAGTTTGTGAGAGCACGATCGATATTACTGATCTTAGCATGCTAAATAAAAATATAGATTTTTTGTTTTATCGTCGTATTAGTAAAGTTAAAGTTGGAGCGACTTTAAAGAAAATGAAGTATGAAAGAGAAGTAGGACTTAATAAATTGAATTTCTATCATTGTTTTCACTTGCTTTCCATCCTTACAATGCTCTTACAACTACTATGAACTTAGACAAATCATGTTTTGGACAGTCTATATATACTTATTCACCAGCGTCTTTTATGTCAACAGATGATCGTCTCCCTTTGTGCTGGGCCTTGGGATGCTTTTTTCGGAGGTGGTAACATCCCTGCCTTCGCTTTGGCTGCCATTTTTTCTCTAGTGTCTGGTTTTGTGGCTATTTTAAAGCTACCAACAATTTCAAGCTCCAGTACTCCTACAAGCTTTCATGGTTTTGGTTAGTTTCAGACATTCTTAACAACAAAACATTCACATTCTTTCACATCAATTATTTTTTTTTTTTCGCTTTTATGTTGTATCAGTTATTATTAATGTCCATTTATAGCTTATTTATAGTTTAGACGTACAAGTATATGAGAAATGTAGATTTATTTAGAAATAGTTGTTTTTTGGAGACCTGAGATGTTACTGTAATTATAGATACTTTGTTTTCCTTGAGATGATGCAATAAAATAACTTATGTTGTATAATTGAGGAATTAGTAGTCGCAGAATCAAGGTGTTGTTGGGGGAGAAATTATTCTGTGCGGACGCCGGATGCAGCTCTACATCCGGATGTTGTGGTACTGAGCCACGGTACAGTAAAAGGATAACGTGGTGCATTTTTATTGGTCTCCAGCCGGAATTTGGTGTCCGCACAAAATTATTTTTCCGTTGAGGGTCGATTACCTTCTCCTAGGTTTTAGATGAACCATTTGCTTGTTATCCTTGTAAGTTTTTTTTCTTTTACATACATTCCCCCATGGACAAATCCTGTCTTGTTGAACAAGAACATCCAAAGCCCCTTAAATAGAGAGAAAATCAACTGGCTATTCTGATCAAAATTTTAGGTTATGATAGATCTCAAAATTAATGAATTTATTTTGAGATGAGTGTGATATAAATAATTATTTTTAGTATATATTGCACTCTTCTCAATAAATATAATGATTTTAAAATTAGATTTATTTATTTTTTTCTAAAAAATATATCATTTTGTTAGGTTTTTTCAACATTTTTATTTCCAAGATCTCTCTCCAAATAGCTCCATGAGCCACAAGCAAGTCTATAGTTCTTCATAATTTGTGCCACACATGTAGGCTTTTAGCCTTTTCAGCATATTTTTTGGGGGCATTTAGGTCAATTAAGATAGACTTACTCAGAGACCTCTTGATTGATAGCAAAAATTTACAACTAATAGATCAAAATGAGCTGCATTTTTTTTTCGTATTTTAGTTTTCAAACTTTCCATTAAGTTAATCATTTCCTCGCTTTATTTGTAACCCTAATTTTGCATATTGTGCTTGGCTAGTTATATTCTAAAAAATAAAGGGGGATTTACATAAATATTATTTTATATCATTCTATTTACATATTTAATGCTTCAAATTTTAATATTTCATATCTATTACCTATAAATCAAATATGGGTGCAAGAAATAAAATATTAAAGTTTATAAGATGGTATGGGTGGTAGAAATGAAATATATGAGGGACCTAAATGATTATTTAGGTCTAAGAAAAGATTTAATTATTTTACTGGTGTTCTAAATATTTTCATTTAATAATAATTTAATTTATTATTTAACGATTTATTTTATATTTTAATTACATTTTTATATTCCTCAAACTTGAATAGCATAGATAGATGGAGAGAGATGGAGAGAGAAACTTAGAGAGGGGGGAATTCATTTAAATCTAAATAATTTAAATTTCTGCTTTAAATATTTAATTAAATTTAATTTTTTAGTAACTTTGTGATTAAGTTTAAATATTTAATAAAATTAATATAAGATATTAAAAATTTTTAACATGATAAATATTACAACTATTATATTTATTTTAAATCATGACATTTTTATTAACTTAAATATAAATTTAATTTATTAATTATAATTATAATATTTAAATTTAATATGCTTTAATTGATGTATATTTAATATACCATATAGAGTACGGTTCAGAAACTGGATAATTAAGTTTTGATTTCTATTGAAATCGTATAATTAAATTTGATATTTGTTTATGTTTAAAATTTTTCTTTGACCTACTCCTTAAAGTAATTTAAACTTAAAACAAACTCTTTTTTATAAATTAACCTAAAAAAATCCCAAATGAAACTTTTTTACTTTTTAGACATCGAATTAATATCTCAAAACAAGATTTAAGGAAGGTCCTAATATGGGTGAATTATTTCGTCCGTTGTCCGGTCACCAGACGTCCGGACATTCATTTCAAACGCGTCATGACACTCAAATGCATCGGGATCCAGCATATTTGGATGACGTGACGCATCTGAATTGATGTCCTGACGAATCCGAATACCGGACGCAATAATTTGCCCCTAACGTGTCCATCCTATTCCGTTGAGTTGGGACTTGGGAGCGAGGTGGATGGCTTTCTCACATCTCAAATCGCAACCAAATCAAAAACCCAAAGCCCTTCAGGTTCTAGGGTTATTTATCAACTATATTACACGAATATCTAACATTTTTTTAAGAAATCGATAGGACGACGAAACTGAATCCTCTCATTGCTTCCCTTCCGCCCTCGTCTCACTCGAATCACGCGGGAAGCAATGGCCGTATCGGAATCGGCTACTGAGGCCGCCGCATCCGCTGCCATCGGGAACGGCCGTCTTATCAAGCCAGATACGCAGAGCAATGGCGGATCCGTCGCCAATAATAAGAAAGCACGCGAGAGCGACCGACGCCGCCGTCGCCGGAAGCAGAAGAAGAACAAAGGCAACAAGCACTCAACCCTCGCTGACGATGGCGAAGAGAGCGATGATGGGGGAATCGGCGGCGATGAAGATAAGGAGAACGCCGATCCTCGCCAGGAGGTACGCCTTCCGACCTAACTTTAGTCTATCGCTAATTGGTTGGGTCTAACACTCTTATTCTTCTTATTATGGCACGATCTTGCAAATTTTGTTCGTTTTCATCCTTCATTGCGTTTGCTTAAAAGCTAGGGTTTCACTAGAAGCTGGTTTGATTTGATTAACGGGTCGATTATTTTTTATGTTCTTGCGATGTGTTGCAGATCGATGTTTCGGTGGAGGTGGAGTATGTTCCGGAGAAGGCAGATTTGGATGATACTTTGCTTGAAGAGTTTAAGAGCGTGTTTGAGAAGTTCAGCTTTAAGGATTCTGTTGCTGGCGAGGTAGGTAAAGGGGATGCTGGTTGTTTGGATTATTGTGTATTAATTTTTCTGTTTGATTGTTGAATTTCTGCTCGTATTTTGTTGCAGGACGATGAGAAGAAGGATGAGCTAGCTGCTAATGCAGAGGCTAAGAAAGAGGACTCTGATTCGGATGATGAGCCAGATACTCAACAGAAGGAGAAAGGGCTCTCTAATAAGAAGAAAAAGGTATATAGTGGTATGCATGTAAATTTCCCTTTACTTAATTCTTTCACTTGTTGAATTTTTAAGCATTTTTCCTTGTTTAGCTTCAAAGGAGGATGAAAATTGCCGAGTTGAAACAGATATGTACAAGGCCTGATGTGGTTGAGGTACTATTATATGCTACGACTTATTTATATTAGTTTTTTTTTTTTTTTTTTATGGTTGAGGTACTGTTATATGCTACCATGACCCGTTTACCATTTATTATGCATATTATTTTTATTGTTTATCCGAGTTGTACTTTATCAAAACTCATTTGAACTGGTCATAGAGATATTTTGAATTGAAGAAATTCATCTGCTTAAGGGATATAGATTTGTTTTTTACAAAAGCCATTTGGTTTATTCTTTTAATTATTTGACAATGAATAGCAAGCTGAATATCTAGTATGTAGTATATTTGCTTTGCTATAACCTTGTTCCTTGAGTAAACAACCATACATTAGAATTGAGAATTATTGTGATGATTTTGGTTAATCATTAGGAAATTTATGCTTTGTTTCGGGTAGGGCATGATGGATATGTGTAGTGTTGTTCCATTGGCCTATCTGATCCTGTTGAGGTGTTATGTTTGATCGCACTCAGTCCAATTTATCTTTGTTGATGTTCATGTCAAGTTAAATTTTGAACATTTTTGTTAAAGTTAGGATATCACCTACTTGCTTGCTCAGCTCTTTGAAGGTTGCTAACGTTGAGTTTGAGTGCGTTCCACTTAAACTTGAAATTGAAGTTTTTCAGTTCAACCCAAGTTGAACTTGACTGAAAGTTAAGTTTGAGTTAAAATTAAAATGAACATAGGTTTTGCATTGAGTAATTGAACGCATGACCTCCTGCAAGCATCACAATTCACAAAGCAATTACCAATGGAGTAAGTATGGTTTTATTTATACTAATTATCAAGTATATAAATATATAACAATCTTGTGCATACCCAAATCTAATTTTAAAAAAGCAGTTGTGAACTTGAAATCAACTTGAATATTCGAGCCAACTATTATTGGTCAAACGTTGAGTTGAATAGGTTACAGTCATTTTTTTATTCAACAAGAAAATTTTAGTGAGTTTGAGGCATTTTTTTTAGTTTCAAATGTTCTTATCATCTCTCTTTGTCATGTGCTTCAGTGAGAATGTTTGTATCATTGGTTATCCTTTCCATTCATTTTGCATTTATTTTATTTCCTTGACTTATGGATGTATCTTCTGCTCTCTATTGAACATGCCCAATGAGTAATATTAGACACTATTTGCATGCTTAAATTTGTTAATATATTTTTGGATGAAGCATTTCAAAAAGTCGATTAGATTTTTGGACCTAATAGCAGTGTTTGTTTATATTATGTTATAATCTTTGATTTACTACACTAGCTTCTAAATTAAAACAAAGGAACAACTGGTAGCACTTGATGCTCTAATTTACTTGTCATTTGTTGAGTTTTTTCTATTAAATTGGGAGACTTTACGGGAATGTTGGTGTCATGTTTTTGATTTGTTTTCTTCAGAATGCTAACTTATGATGATGCTTGCATTGATGCTTATAAAACTATATTTGAACATTGAATTATCTGTCCATATAAAATGATTTTTTTTTTCAAAATTCTTGTTTCACCATTTTTTAGGTCTGGGATGCAACAGCAGCCGATCCAAAGTTACTTGTATTTCTGAAATCATATCGAAACACTGTACCTGTACCACGACATTGGTGTCAAAAACGAAAATTTTTACAGGTGAGTGATCAGATTTATTTATTTATTTTTAAAAGCTTTTTGCATATTCGGATGAGGGAATTTGTGTGTTTCTTTGGAGGGGCTTTGATAGTGTGAGAGAAGGTAAAGCCAGTAAGGTTACACCCCTCATATAAATTAATGTGGTTATTGCAGGGAACCAGCTGTAACAGTCATGGAGCCAAGAGTTGATGGTATTTTTCTGAAGGGGGCCTTTGAATGGTTTCTCTTTTGCTATAAATGCTAGGTGGTGGGGTAGAGGTAGATAAATACTTTGCTTTTCATGTCAAAGCTGAGATGTGGGTTCTATCCCATGGCCTCTTAAATTTGGGATATGGAGTTGCTGATATTGATATAATTTAACAAAAGTTTCTCCTAGAGTCTGCCTTAGAAAAATAAACTTTGTCGATCAAGCTAAGACTGAATCATTTCCTTTTGGCTTTGCAGATGTTGTGGCTGTGACACCTCCTCTATAGTTTTAACTTGGCATCCATTTGACTAGATTCTTCTAAGATATTTAGTAGCATTATCCAATTTGTAAATTCTATTTAGATTTCATTTATATTTAATTTTTTGCAGGGCAAGCGTGGTATTGAGAAACAACCATTTCAACTTCCTGACTTCATTGCTGCTACTGGAATAGAAAAGATAAGACAGGTATTCCAAGTTTTAGTTGAATGAATTTTCAAGTGTTGTTGCAATATTTAATCTGTTTCTAGCATCCTCCTTTTCAGTTAAAGTATTCACTGTGTCCAGCATTATAAACTTCGTTCTTGTATTTCTGCACAGGCATACATTGAAAAAGAGGACAGCAAGAAATTGAAACAAAAGCAACGTGAACGCATGCAGCCAAAGATGGGAAAGATGGACATTGATTATCAGGTTAGGTTACTTCATTTTTTACTTGTACCAATTGATTCTTAATTTTGTTGTTGGGGATGGGTGGTGAGTGATGCGTGGTGTGAGGTGGGTAGTGACTGCGGGGGAGTGTATTTGGAGCTGGTAGAGGGGTTGCGTATGTCAGTTTGTGAAATACACCCATCAATTTGGAATTTGGGGTAATCGCTCTTTTTAACTATTATGTCTCTTGGCTCAATGATGTTCATCACCTTCCATGTAGTTAATAAGTTACGTATCAGTAATTGGCTATCCTTTTTTTTTTTTTTTCTTATAAGCTCTAAGCTTAGCTTTTTTACTTGTGAAACTTAAAGAATTTGTAAAAAGAAGTCATCTTAACTTAGAGGTTTACTTTCTTCCAGGTTCTTCATGACGCCTTCTTCAAATACCAAACTAAACCAAAACTGACAACACATGGTGATCTCTATCATGAAGGAAAAGAATTTGAGGTAATATTACTGTTCAATCTTTTATATAGGATTTGAATATTATACTTGAACTACCACCTAAAAATTGAGCCAAAACATAAACATATTAAAGCAACGAGCTTGTGATGCTTAAAACTCAAGTCCTAAATATAAGGATGTATACTCTTTAAGGCTGGTCTAAATAATTTCATTTTTGTCCCTAGTATAGTTTTAAAGTCAAATACTGATCATGTTTTTGCCAACTGCTGTAAGATTGAATGTGAGAATAATGAAATTTGTTTTATTTTTGCAAGTCTGTTCCTATTACAGGCTGACTAAAGTTTGTAATCGAATACAAAAAAAACCTATAAAAACTATTATGTTAGTGTTTATTGCTATGTTATGGATGTATGCTTTAGATTGGTTATGTTTATTCATGCCCCTACCCTGAATTAGATTTGGGCTTTGGAAGTACTTATGAGCTTGGTTTGATTCTCCTGTTCATACTTTGTTTGGGAGTCTTCGTAAGGATGAGAGCATCATGTTGTTTCTAAGCAGGTTAGGACAATATCTCAAGAGCTTTTATCTTAAAAGAAGATAACATAGTTTTGGCTTATTTTAATTCTAGGGGATTATGGTCATGAGCATAAGCCTTAATGTCAATTATATCTCAAGCATGATGTTTGATAACACTCTCAATTCAGGTTGTTATTGTGCTTTGTATGGTGGTTTGATGTTCAGGATTATTGGGTGAATGGATGGGCATGAATAGTTAGCTAAATTTAAATTACAGAGTTTTTTCATTTCGGTTTGATCTGGTGGACTTAGCCCACTAATTACAGAAGACTAAGATGTCGTGTCATCTAGAGAGTTTGATTAACAACATTGCCTCCTCTCTACTATCCCATCCTCTAGGTAGTGGTATACAAAAGGAGTTTCGTGCTTTCTGAGCGAGGTTCAATAAAAAAAATGCCTTAGGAGTATCAATATTCAATATTACTGGATTTTAGTTCATAGGTGTTAGCATCTGACCAAATAATTGTTCAACAAGCAGGTTTGGTTGATTCATATGGAGATAGTCTCAAAAGCACAAAGTGTCTCCGAGTGCTTTCATAGGTCTCAGTACGTGATTCTCTTGCTCGGAGGTGTGGCGTGGGTGACATTACCAATTCAAAATTTCCACGAGTGCTGCCATAGATATTAGTACATGAATTTCAAATCTATCCTAAAAGGAAGAATCCTAAAGAATATGGGTGGAAATGAATTTACACCACATCTTTTGAAGTCATAGTCCATATCTGACATTTTATTCAAGCAGTTCTCGATGGTTCATCTCTTGATGCTAAGGTGATTATATTGTTTTATTGAGGTCATCTTGTGTATTCACGAGTTATTTTGAGCATAAAGCTTTGAGTTATGGGTTGGAGGATGGCTTACTTGAAGAAAGCATCTAAAGAACCGATGTAAAGTTATTTTTATCTTGACGAGGATGCTGTCAGTCAAATTGATGGGTACCAATATTTGATCTCAATTGATACGAACTTGGTCTAATTGTGACAGGCTAACTCTAATTTGATCAATTGGGATCAGTTGGCCTAACTGTTGAACCAAGAAATCCAATTGATTGAATCAGATGCTTGATTGAGAACAATTCAAATTAACATGCTCTAATTGAACTCATCAGGTCAAGTAGGACATTGATTATTTCAACAAGGATCAATTTAGGCTAATAAGTCCTTGTGAAGTTCGAGTAGCTCTATCAAGTCATTCATGACCAAGTTGGTGAACCTAGATTATTGTAGGCCAACCATGGTCTAAGGTGGTTCATCCAAGATTCATTGAGTTGGTTCTGACCAATTAGGCCACTTGGGATCAACATCGGTCAACTCAGGTTTGTATGAGTCAATTCATTTCAATATGGCTAATTGAGCCCATTAAATAGGTCAAAGGATCGACTGATTCAATTGGGACCAATTGAACCAACATCTAGTTTAATGGATATATTGAGGTCAATCAGCAGTAACCCAATTTACTGGAATACTGTCATATCAAGTGAGATAAATTTGTCTGAGTTGACCACGATGGCGATAAGCCTGGTGGTGTTAATCAGTGCCAAACAGTGGCCCGTTCAAGGTTGTGTTGATTCCAGTTGGATTTTAAGGTCAGTAATTTTGCATTGGTTTGGATCTTTGTTGGACCATGTGTAACTGTACTGATTTAATCATGAGTATATAGTGATTGATCCAAACTCAAGGTTTGTTTGAGTTGGTCACAATTGTCTGTGTATTTGGTTGTGAACCTAATATAATAAAAGTAGTTATTTGAAGTTATGATATGATTTCTTTAAAATATAGTTGGGGAATTATAAAATCTTGGTTTGAGAAACCATGAAACAAAACTGCAATCTATAATGGAAGATGATGAGATTGGTCATGTATAGGTTTTCTAAATAACAAGATTCTTTAAAGCACAGTCAAAAGGTTGGTAGTCAAACATCGGTGTGATTGAGGTTTGAAAGTAAAGTTGACAAAAAAAACTGTACATAGCAGACCCTTAAAGTGCCTATGATATTTTTAGAGATCAACACTTGAACCACGAAGATAGGGAAACTGGTTTCAGGGAATCTTGTTTTACATATTTGAACTTGACTTGGATGTTTGGCGCCATTCACCAGTTTGATGCTTTTATATTGTTCTGTAGTTGTGAATGGTTACCTCTGTAATTGGCCAGGTTAAACTAAGGGAAATGAAACCAGGAATGTTGTCTCATGAACTAAAGGAAGCTCTTGGTATGCCTGAGGGTGCTCCTCCACCTTGGCTTATTAATATGCAGGTATGTTGTTCACGGTTTTGTTAATTTATTAACTTTGAATATGCCTTTCCTCTACCTTAACTAATGAAAACTTGCTTGTCAGAGATATGGTCCTCCACCATCATATCCCCAACTGAAAATACCGGGATTAAATGCCCCCATTCCTCTTGGAGCCAGTTTCGGTTATCATCCTGGAGGTTGGGGTAAACCTCCTGTTGATGAAGTGAGTCTAAAGAACCTCTCTTGATCTTTTCTTAGTTTCCCTGTTTTATTGATAATTTTGTACTTTTCTTGGCTTGAACAGTTTGGGCGTCCATTATATGGAGATGTTTTTGGGGTTCAACAACAAGATCAACCTAATTATGATGTAAATTCTAACTTTTATTTATTTATCGTTGTTGGACATATGATCTTTTAATATAACTCATCTATTTGTTTATCATTGTTCAGGCTCAATTAATCAAGTAGTCACTTCTGAAACATTAATTTTCTTCAACTTCAATTTTGTAGGAAGAACCTGTTGATCGTTCAAAACACTGGGGTGATTTGGAAGAGGAGGAGGAAGAAGAAGAGGAAGAGGAAGAAGAAATTGAAGAGGAGGAGATGGAAGATGGCATTCAATCAGTTGATAGTCTTTCAAGGTGCTTTTCTTTTGCCCTACATTTTTATGATTGTTTAAGTTTGGGCTTTTTAACATAATCTATTGTTAATGTTTCATTTTACAGCACTCCTACTGGTGTGGAAACACCTGATGTAATTGACCTCCGCAAGCAACAAAGGAAAGAACCAGAAAAGGAAAAACCTTTGTACCAAGTAATGCACTTGTTTTTTACATGAATTTCCTTTTCTTTTACATCGCTTTTAGTCAACCTTATCGAGTTTTTTTTGTGAAGGTTTTGGAAGAGAAAGAAGAAAGAATTGCCCCTGGAACTTTGCTTGGAACAAGTCACACGTATGTGTTGTTGTTACTGTTTATTATTAGTTGTTGAATGATTTAATTTATATTTCAGTTATGATTTTCATGTCATTGAAAGATTATTCATTGCGTACCATTAACTCTATAGTGTTTGTTTTATCTTCTATGAAATCCAGATATGTACTTGGAACTCAAGAGAAAGCAGGCGCTAAAAGAGTGAGTAAATACGTTCTTTGGATCCTTGGATTTAAAATCCATCACCGAATCGAATGATAGATTTAACAAACATATTTCTAACTTAAACTAACCAAATCAGCCCAAAGGCAAATCTATTTCAGGGAGAAAAAAAAGTAAATTAATCAATCATTTGGTGTTTGTGCATCTCCTTCAGGTTGATCTTCTTCGTGGCCAGAAATCAGACAAAGTAGATGTCACCATACAACCAGAGGAGCTGGAAGTCATGGATGACGTTTTGGCTGCCAAGTATGTCGGAATTTCTTATCTTTTTTTTTAAGGGGATTTACATTTTACATACATAACCACTTTATTTCATCCTATTTACATATCTAACACCCAAAACTTTAATATTACATTCTTAATACTCATATAAAATTTTAATATCAAATATAGCACTCCTATATTTCATTTTTACCACCCATATCATCCTATAAACTTTAATATTTTATTCCATGCCCTCATATTTGTTCTATGGGTGGCAGACATGTAATATTAAAGTTTATGTGTTAGATATGTAAATAGCATGATATAAAGTGAAATGTATTTATATTTGGTTTTAATCTGAATTGCTTGTATCAAATTGTACAGGTACGAGGAAGCCCGCGAAGAAGAGAAACTAAGGAACCAGAAGGAAGACTTCAGTGACATGGTTGCTGAGGTTTGTTTTCCATCCACATTTCTCAACTTATATTGCTTTTCTCTCTTTCTCTGTCATAACTCTTCTGCATGGAGAGATCTTTTCAGGCTGAGAAAAAGAGGAAGCGAAAAATGCAGGAAAAGGAAGGAAAATCTAAGAAGAGAGATTTCAAGTTCTAAAGTATCCCTTGTATGCAAATCCTCAAACCATTGGCTTTGTTAAGAACTTGTAACACTGAAGCTTTAACAAGCAGGTTACTGTTTATTCTATGTTCAGTTCTCTGCTTTTATCTGGGAGATCTACGTCTTCTATGGATATAAAATTTATCCATGCCAGCTCCTGCTATATAGTATAACAAGTGTAGAATATTTTTTTTTGCAGATATGAACTGATATTTTTGTTGTCGATTATACAGAGCTTTTTAAATTTGAAATTAGTATGATACCATTAGGGATTAGGGATGGATATTTATTGAAGCTGCTTCCCGTTAGTTGAGGCTTGATTTGTCTATAAAGTTTTTAAAAGGGAATTGAAATATTTGGTTCTGATTGAAATTATGTTGGAGAAAGTAACTTGTCGTTGCAGTTGTTTTTGTATTAGAAATGATGTGTTTTATGCTGATATCTACAGGTTTTTGGCTTTGTGGCAATGAGTATTAAGCTGATGGTTATATTGTATAGCGTGTTCTTAATCTTTTTAAGTATTATTGTTTCTCCGTAGGTTATTCACCTTTCGGCTTTGCCATCTTCAGATTCTGGTTCTCATACTTGTCTGTGTTTTTATTCGAGTGTATGTTGAGTTGATTATTTAGTTTAGTATTATAGAAATAATTGATGAAAGAATCACTTTAAATGCTTCAAGTTCGTTTGAGTTTTTTTCGATTAGAATTCATCATTTTCTGAATCGCGTTGCCAGCTTACATATTTAAATATATGATGTTAGAGCTTCGGGAATTTAGATTTTCAAAATATTGATAATTATTGCTTCCATATTACTCTCTTTTTAAATGAAGAAAAACTAAACATGAGATGAGCTACAGCATAAACAAAGCAATATATAACCTTCGATTTAACATGATAAAAAAAAAATACAAATCCACATAGTTTACTCGCATTATATCTTCAAATGATTCATAATGTATACAATAACTAAAATGAATAAAAAAAAAAACTTGAAACAAATAATACAAAAAATAATTGTTCATAATAACAGGTTTATGCAGGAATCATCCCAACTTAATGCTTGAGCTTGATTAATTTTATCAATTACAAAATTAAACTCAATTCTACTAACTCAACGATTATAAACTACTTCATTTGTTATACAAAAGAAAAATGATGTAACAACAGCATAATAAATCTTTGTTTTTCCTGATTGGTATATCCCAAACAATTCTTAAATTGAAGCAGGGTAAGCAAGCAGCAAACAAACAAGTTTTGAGGGGAGAACAGGGCAGTTAATCTCACACTTAAGTCCATCATTATTTCCAATAATGCCGTTTAGTAAACCATCCTTCTGACAGTGTTCACGTAAGTGTATCTGGAAAGCAGAACAAACAACTTCCGAAACCTGAGGAACATTATATCAGATAGATTTATACCTTTTACTCGTTCTAACAACAAATTCTCTCCTTTTTGAAAGCTTTAAATGAACACTTACCACACCCACTGGCTATAATGCTCAGCCATTGCTTGATAACATTTCAGGGGATTTTGGTTTGGCAAACAACAGATGCTCCCACTGTGATCAGATAAAGCGGATGATATTGAACTCCATATATCCACAGGGCCGATATATTTGCGAAAAATATTCGTGCTAATCTGCAAAGTTCATGCTTTTAAATAGAAGATCATTTATCAAAAAAATACCAAAATATCAAAAGCCTGAACATTGTTTACAGATTCATAAAACCTCAAAAATATACACAATTTGTGATTAGAAAATTAGTAAGCATCCATAATAAATATGACATTTTAGCATAATATTATGGCATAAGATTCTTTGCGTGTGATCCCTAATAAGAACAAATTTATAAAAAAAAAAAACTACTAATTTTTAGAAATTTTTAACCTTCATCAGCACACTCAAATATACTCATATATCACACAGCAGGATAAAAGAAAAACATACAACCATAAACTACGCAGTCTTTCTCCACCTTTACATCATCAACGAATTTTTTTGGCATTCCAGTTATTAATAGCTTCAACAGTCAGATTTTCGTTTGAACAACTTTCTCACTGCTTTCTAAAATAATTTTTTAGTACAAAATTTCTTGAACTCGAAATTTTTGCACTAAAAAATTATTTTAGAAAGCAATAAGAAAACTGTCTGAAATGAAATCTTAAAGCTAATAAAGCTTTTTTCAATAACAAAAATATCAACATAAAAGCCATATCCAAGAATTAAATATAAAGTAGAAACATGGTCAAGTGGATGTACCCAAAGAAAGAAACAAGATAAATGTGGGATGCCAATTTCTTGAAACAAAGAGAAGAAGACTATTTAGGCACAGTTTAGCAACCGGACCAGTCAATATAAAAGAAATTCAATTATGACTGGAAGATCAAGTTTTAGGAACTAATTACTTGAAAAATGCTATAAAAACAAGTAGACTAATAATATTAATTGAGCAATATAAGGAAAACGACCTTACCAGTTCCCAGGCTTCAATGTTCACCTCCAGATTTTCACGAAGAAGCATACTATTTAAAAATTAACAAAATATAACTAAATATAAAAAATGAAAATTATATGCCACCGGTAATAGAAAGCAAAACGGAAATAAGAAGCAGTGCCGTGCTATAGAAAGATCAAGAGATACTCAAGCAAGTCTGAGTACCAGTCAGATGGCTTTAAAATTTTTAATATAGCCTGACCCAGGTCTGATCTTTTTTATTTTTTTTTATTTTTTATTTTTATTTTTTCTCATTAATTATAGTTACCATAAAAAACAAAATGCACCATGGATAATCCATCTCAATCAACCAAATTGACTTGATACAATAGACTAAACCAAATAATTGTGATTGAAAAGATTTCTTAGATTGTAAAATTGGTTAACCATTGTAAGCCATGGAAACTATTTTTATGAGTCAAATATGAAATTACAGAATTTGCATCTTAACTTGAATCATGGAAGCCCTAAGTTTTTCATGTTTTACTCCCAAAAAAACAGCACAGAAGCATCATAGTTTCTTGATTTGTGCCATTCTATCCAAAAAGATTTGAAGTCTATCATCATCAAAAGCTTTGTCCATATTTTCTTTTACAATTTAGATAGTATGGATTGGGAGACAAATATGAAGAAAAGCAAAAGCATGGAGGCATTTAGGAACTACGAGAACCAGATTGGTTACAAGGGCAGCAGTAGACATCCAAGAGCAAATGATCTATAAATAATCAAGACGGATATATCAAAATTGAGTGCCACACAAATTTTCCAACCAAATCAGCTATATTCAACGTCAATCCTATTATCATCGAATTCCCAGTAATAAGCAAAAGGCAAAAATAAATCTTTATTTTCTTGAGCAGGTAATTCTGTGGGGTATAAAAAGTCTCTAAGGAAGATCAAATGGCATGAAATATATATTGCTGAGCCATCAGATCAAGAGGGGCCAGCAGGAGTGTTAGGTAAGAAAAATTAGATGCTGAGTTTATTTCTTACAAGGAAATAACTCCCCCACAGATTTGTATATAAGAAAGAAAAGAAAAATCTGACAAATTACACGTAGAATTGGCATCCCCTAGATAGATAAAAAGACAGGCAGACAACTCCCAGGATTTTATTTTAGTGTTTGTTACTGTAATTATTCAATTTCTTTTTGTTGGAAAAAGAGAACCCTAACCTTGCATTGATACCTTATAAAAAATAAGTGGCTAGAAAAGCTTAGATTGTTCGTTATTTCAATGAGTATTTATGTAATTACAGTAACAAGCGCATTTAAAGTTATCAATACAGGTCATTTTATTCATACTCATTTATTACTTCTTCACTTCATTATGTACAGTTTCTTTAATTTTCCTTCTAAAGAGTAAAGAGTTAACAATCATGATTGACGAAAACTAGACCAAAGCAGAGTTCTAGGAGATACATGCTTCACATCGCATGAATAAAAGAAACTACCTAAAATGATCCCAAAATGTGACGACCTACCTGAAAGGAAAATGAAAAATCCATAGCCTTATGGATCCTCTTTCATAGCAAAAAAAAATTAAGTTAACACTTTTGGATAAAGTAAATTCATTAGAAAATCAGTGGATCATAGATGTTTCTAACAATATCAAAAAATGTTTGGAACGCCATCACGCAAGATCTCAAAAGTTAAGGATATATCTCTCATTTATGAGATCAAAACTAAAATCTTAACAGCCAAACAAAATAACCTCCCTGCCATTAAAAACTTTTAATGCAATAAAGGTGTATTGGCTTGAACTAGACTATTACCAAGATATTAAGATGAAGTGTAACCATAATGCGGTGATTCTCAAATAGTACGCAGAAATAGATTTTTTTAGCATTTTGCCATACTCAATAATGAATTTGATCTAGTTCATGTTCATATCCTAAACAAAGAAAGCCTATAATCTATGAATGAAGTCTTTCAATCATACAAGCCAAAGAAGGAAGAAAGATGTTAATGCTTGACAACCATATCTCAAAAACATATGCTATGACAACTGTTTGTTGCTACCGATTCTTCCCAAAAAGGACAAAAATCCTGTTAAAGTTAATATATGGTGCAACTACTATAAGAAAAAAAGACATATCAAAGAAAAATATTGAACACTCCACGAAAAGCCCCAAAATTATGGTAGAAACAAATGTTACTTAAAAGAGTAGACTTGTCATATGAAATCAGAAAAGCTTAACTCAAAAGAAATTGACAAACTCAGGAACTTCTTCAACTTCCTAAAAAAGTCATCTAGGTCATGCTCTTAGCCCAAAATGATATGAATTATAACACTTGTATTTTAAATGCCTCAAATAATTCTCTTCACACCTAGAACTTAAATTCAAGAGCAACCCATCACAAGACAAATCTTGCCAACCGTTTCCAAACCTACAAATCATGCCCAAGCCATATAAAAAAAAATGATGATTCTCTAAGAACTATCACAGTTCAAGTAAAAAATTCATCTCTCTTACATTTGCTCTCAACAATATACTACATGTTGCTTATCTTACATAAATTTTCTAATGAGTTCATAAAATCACTAAAAACACAATTTCAAAATCATTATGAATTTTAGGGCCTCACAATGGGAAAAATGATTAGGCAAACTAAAAAAATGATGTTATACCTTTTTAAAGAAGAAAAAGACCAAAATGATCCATCAACTCTTTGTGAGAGATCAAAATAGTCCTCAACTATTTTGAAGGATTAATTTGATCATTCAACTTTTTAAAATGAGAATTTTTTGGTCCTAACATCAAATGTTGGAGTTAATGATGTTAAAAGTAATAGTATTTTAGTCATTTTTTAATTAAATCATATGAAAATAGAAGTTATTTTTAACTTAGTCACACATATTCTTACTAATCAAATTTAATAAAATATGACAAATTATTTAAATTAAAACTAAAATTATTATTTTTTTATTAAATAAAAGTTTAATAAATTTTCTTAGAAAAATTATAATTACTTGAAATTTATATTTAATAAATATTTAATTAAAAAATAATCAAAATACACTTACATTTAATATAATTAACTCGAACATTGGATGCTAGGACAAAAAAATGACCCATGTTAAAGAGTTGAAAGACCAAATTGGTCCCTCCCTTCAAAAGAGTTGGGGACCATTTTAGCCCCTCACAAAGAGTTAAGTGATCATTTTGTTCATTTTCTCGTTTTTAAAGATAGAAAACATCTATCATGTTCCTTCATATCCACTCTCAATACATAAATCATTTTGGAACATCATTATAGGATAGGACATCCTTTTTTTAAAATCTTATAGTGTACATGTTCTTCTTTTATGAATATTAAAATTGAAGAGTTTCATTGTAAGGCTTGTGAAATTTATAAAAAAAACATATTTCTTTTTATGAAGTGACTCTAGATCTTTTACTCCGTTTATGTTAATTCACTCTAATATTTGGAGAGTCTCAAGAATCTCCAATGCTTCTAGAGTTATAGGATTAGTCATTTTTATTGATGATTGCATTTAGATGATGTGTATAAACCTTATCAAATAAAAATCTGTTGACAACTTCCTTCTACCTGTCTTTGTTCCTATGATAAAAAATCAATTTAAAGATGACATCAAAATGTTTCACATAGATAATATTCGCAATTACAAGCACATTTCTTTATTAAGAGCATATCTTATAGGTGTCCCCAAGTGTTTATAATATTAAAGAATCTGCTCTTTTTGTAAAAATGATCAACATAGATCCCATCGATTTTAAAATTTAAAATTTAAAATTATAGTATGACTTTTGTGAAAATTTTGCATGAGTTAAGAATCACTTTTATCTTCTATATATAAAGTCCCCAGAACTATCATATGGAATTCTTCCCTACAAATAGCTTTTCAAAAATTCCTTGGAAAATATTTGAATATATTGCTTATGTCCACATCCACAAACAACATTGGGGCAAACTTGAACCTAAAGTACTCAAATGAGTCATTGTAGGGTATTTATTCAGTTAAAAATTACAATAAATGTTATCATCTGATTACCAAAAAACTCTTCACTTTGAAAGATATCACCTTTGATAAAAAATAAAATGCTTACAATCAAACTCATAACCATAGGGAGAATAACCAACTAAAAAATTTGTTTAATGAAACAACTCTGTTCCATCTAAGCTTCTCAAATCCACAAACCCCGATCATTGAACCACTTCAAGTTAACAAAAGGAAGAATAAGCCAGTCAAAGTCTTCAGCAAGCTCAAGACTTAGAACCGTCATCATGTAAAATGATCAACCTATCAACACACATTTTCCTCTATAAGCCATTTCCTAATACACATCTCCAAAGAAATTTCTCCTTCACATAAAGCCTTCCTTACAAACTTCAGCTCTAACTCCACTAAAATACCATAAGCCCCACACTTGAAAACAAGAATTAGAAGGATGTAATGAGAGAACACATGAATGAATTGGAAAAAAAACTATAGTTGTAATATTGTTGAACTGCTAAAAGAGAAAAAGAAAAGTAGCATGCAAATGGATCTTTTCATTAACAGCTAGAGGAGATGGAAGCTTCAAGCATAAAGCAAAATTAGTTTCCAATAGATATTTTCAGTCCTATGAAATTGACCATCAACAAATATTTTCTCCTGTTAAGAAAATGAATTCAATTCACATTTTAATTTCTTTTGCTACTAATCTTGAATTATCTATACAGCAGTATGATGTGTTCTTACATGAGGATGTTAAATAAGAACTTTATATGAACACTCACCAAAATTTGATAGCTCTTATACAAACAATAAGATGTGCATATTGAGAAAGACACTTTATGGTCTCAAACAATCTTCGAGAGCATGTTCTGACAGATTTATAAAGCCATATATGAAATGGGATACAAACAAATTCAAAAAGACCTATTAAGAGACCTCTTTATAAACACTCAAGTGATGAAAAGTATTCAATTCATAAACTTGATTAAGAATTTAAAATTAAGGAACTGGATAAACACAAATATTTTATGGATATGGAAGTTAATTAGAATAAGAAATCTTTATCTCTCAATAAAAATATATTATGAACCTATTAAGGAAAACAAAGATGATTGATTATAAGCAATGCAAAACTCAATGAAACCAGATAAAAAATTAGACACCGATGAAGAAGAAACATAAGTGGCCAACGAATAATATTAAATGTTAGTTGGGAACTTAATTTGTCCATCTTAGACACTTGACATTATTTTTGTAGTAAATCTCATAAGTTGATTTCTGCACAAAATGAAATTATCTTAGAATTAAGCAACTTATAGAGTCCTCAAACACCTTAAATCAAGTCCATAAAAAGCTTTTTACAAAAAAATATGATACTCGACAACTTGAAGGTTACACTGATGTTGACAATGCGAGGTCACTAGGGGATAGGAGATCCATGTTAAGCCATTACACATTTCTTGAAGAAAATTTTATAATATGGGGAAGCAAGAAACACCCTATCATTTCAAGATTCAATGTTGAATCCAAATTCAAAGCAATTGCTTAAAGTATCAACAAACTAATATAGATTAAAATCATTCTAGGAGATTTAAAAATCATATGAAAAGAGTCTATGACTGATAATGAATCTATCACCAGCATTCCTCACAATCCTATATAGCATGACGAATCAAATATATGAAAGTGGATAGATATTTCATTAAAAAATAGGAAGTGGATTGATTTGGACTCCATATGTCCCAACTAGAAGATAGCTTGCTGATATATTCACCAAAAGACTCAGCAAACCCATATTCAAGAATATTATAAACAAATTTGAAATAAAAGATCTCTATCATCCAATTTGAAAGAGTGTTGCAGAGAAATCGGATCAAGGGGATCAGCAAGAGTGCTAATTAATTAATTTTTAAATTAAAAAAAATAAAAAAAAAATCAAGAATTGCTCGCTTGGCATTAATCAACAACCCCCAAATGGATCAAGCAGCATGAAGATAGGTGCTGATATATTTTTTTAATTGTTTATTTATTTTTTTCTTCAGTCACTTTGTATATGAATACTTAGTGAAAGAAACTCATTGACGGAATGAACAATCTAGGCTTTCATAGCCAATTCTTCTTTTTTCTACAAAAGGCATTCAGAACAAATGTTTGGTTTGATAAGTGGCATGAACAGTAATATATTTATCCAGTTGATAACATAGCGTGCACATCAATGCAAATCTCCATATAAATAGAGGATAGTTTACAAAATGTCACGTTTTGCATCAAAAGTCTATAAATCCTGGCATAGTAATGTAGATTGGGAACTATAGAGATAACTCAGATGCTAAGTTAGAGGTTAAAAAATGATGCCACGCACAAATCGATACATTTAATCATATACTTTCAAAATTAGAATAGATTAATGAGAGACAAAAAGATGCTTTTTATTTGAATTTTTTAATTTGAAAATTGGCGCTTCAATCTTCTTTCCTTTTATTTTTTTCTTAGGAAAAAGCACAAGATGGTTCATCCAACTATTTGTATAAGGCCAATTTAACCCTAAAGTATTATATTACTCCAATTCATCCATTAACTATACAAAATTAATCCAAATGACCGCTCACATAAAAATAGAAAGAAATTGGGCAACAAAATTGATTCCAATTTAGTACTTGATGGATCATTTGAGATCAATTTTGCATAACAACTAACCAAATTCCAGTGTGAACATCACGGTGATTTGGATGGCCTGACACTCCGTAGTTATCAAATGTAATTACCTAAGAGAGAAAAACAAGGCAAGTTATTAGCAAAAATTTTCTTATGATTGAAGATACAGAAAATGAAAGACAGAAATAGAAAGAAAAAATATAATTCTAATGATTGAAAGTTTGCTGGTAGTAAACCTATAAGTAACAAGAAAGTAAATATCAAAATGATAATAGTTGGTTGCTTGGGAATGAATACACTGTTTTAAAAACTTATAAGCTATTTAGTTGCCAGCATTCGGAGTGCATTTATTTTGAGAATGTTGTATCAGACACCAAAAAAATAAATCCCCTAGAAATCTTTTACTTTACACTATGATGTACCGGCTGAGCCAGTGGGCCCCTCTAGTGTAGGCGGCGGGCAAGAAGAGAGGGGGGCCCTCAAAGGGGATTAATTCTACCTTTAATTACTTATCATAGAAAATCAAAATTGAAAGGGAATTAGGAAGGTTTATTTAGGGTAAAACGGATGATTTGAATTCAGATTTATGAGGGAATTAGAAATGTTTATTTAGTGAAAGAGGGCTGATTTGAATTCAAATTTGGGAGGGAATTAGGAATAATTATTTAGGGTTAATTAGGTTGTTTTATTTTTATTATGTGATTTCTCATCACACTAAATCCTAGGTCGTCGTTGTAAGGACCGTTCGTTACAAGTCCTGACAGTTTGTGATGAAGAGGAAGACCTTTATTGTTATGTGATTTAGTGTAACGACCTTTAGTGAACTTTTAGGAATTAGGAAGGTTTATTTTTATTATGTGATTTAGTGTAACGACCTTTAGTGAACTTTTCATCACACTAAATCCTAAGTCGTCGTTGTAAGGACCGTTCGTTACAAGTCCTGACAGTTTGTGATGAAGAGGAAGATGCTGCAAAAGATGAAGTAGAGGTGAAAGATAATCACCTACACTTCGATGTTACATAGTTATCCCTAAACTCAGTGGTCAGGTTCACACCGAACCACACCATGAAGGTTAAGGGGAATATCGGGCAGCATGAGGTGGTAGTACTAGTGGATAGTAGAGCTACCCACAACTTCATTTCCAATAGGATGGTGGATCAACTGGGATAGAAATTAGTGGACATGGGGGGCTTTGGGGTTATGCTGGGAATAAGAAAAGTAGATAGGAGTTGAGAAATTTGCAAGGGGTGATCCTAATCCTTCAAGAAGTTCAGGTATTAAAAGGGTTTTTGCCATTAGATTTGGGTAGCATAGATATGATGTTGGGGATGAAGTGGCTGAAGAAGTTGAGGAAGACCAAAATTGATTGGAAGGCTATAATGATGGATTTCAAGGTTGAGGGGAGGAAAGTGATTATTAGAGGGGATTCTAGCCTATCCAAAATAATGATTTCACTCAAAACTATGTGAGGAGTTGAATAGTTCATAAGGGGAAGAGGATGGGGAGAAGATAGAAGCACAAGACATGGTTCAAACACTCCTACAATAGTATCAAGAGGTGTTACAGCCAGTTCAGGGGTTGCCTCCTCTCCAGGAATACAAGCATGCTATCATCTAGGAGTCTCACCAATCGGTGTTCGTTCGTACCATTATCCCCAAATTCAGAAGGATGAGATCGATAGATTGATCAGGGAGATGCTAGGGCAGAATTCATTCGACCCAGTGTCAGTCTATTTTCCAGTCCAGTGCTATTAGTGAAAAAGAAAGATGATAGTTTGAAGTTTTACAAAGTCTACCAGGCATTCAACAAGGAGACTGCATCAAACAAGTTTCCTATTCCAATGATTGATGAGTTGTTTGATGAGTTTTATGTAGCGGTTCTTTTCTCGAAGATTGATTTAAAATTAGAGTACCATCATATTCGAATAAGACATAAGGATGTTCCCAAGATGACATTTCAGACTCAAGAGGGGCACTCTTAGTTGTTAGTTATGTCTTTTAGTCTTACTAATGCTCCAGCTACTTTCCAGTCCATGATGAACAAGGTATTCCAGCCGTATGTGCGGAGGATTGTGTTAGTCTTCTTTGATGATATTTTGATTTACAGTAGGACTAGAGAGGAGCAGTTATAACACTTAAGATTGGTGTTATCCACTCTGCAGAACCACCACTTATTTGCCAATCAAAAGAAATGCTCATTCGTCCAGCCTAGAGTGGAGTATTTGAGGCACGTTGTATCACAGAAAGGAGTAGCAACTGACCATAGTAAAATTGAGGTCATGCTAAGATGTAAATTAAGCTATAGAAGAGCAAAATGAAACATAAACTTAAAAAAAAAAATACATAAAAATTAAAAAAGTAATTCGGTTTTATGATCTGGATTTATGAAAGTTAAATAAGTACACAAAATATCATTTGTTTCCGGTGCAAGAATATCCATAACCATCAACAAGATTAAATTAATAATGCATGTCAGAGATAAACATTTCAGGTTTGAAAATATCTTACAACATCAATACATTGCTTTTTTATTTCTTCTTCAACGAAAGCTGCTAATAATTGATGATTCCATGGCTTGCCAAATCCATCCTATACATGGTGGTAAAAGACAGACAAGCTAAACCCAAATCACGCAACACTAATATAGAAAAAATGAGATTTTAGATTTATTATTAGAAAGAAATGTCAACCTGCAAATCCTGATGGTCAACTACTTTAATTTGTTGAAGTGGAACCTGCAAAATTTTACAAAGTTAAGAAAAATCATTGAATAAATAACAATAAGTGGCCTATTTTTATGAACTTTCTACTGCATTTATTTTAGCTTAGTAAATCATCACCTTAAATGTTGCACATGCCCGGTAAAGTTCTTCCTTGCGTATATTTCCTTTGCCTTCTGAATTACCTATAGAAGTTTAATGCACGCACCTTAGAGAGTAACTAGATATCAAAAAGTAGATTCTCAGGTCAGAAAAATAAGTTTCTGGTCGCTCTAATTCATGTGTTTGATTAACACCAGTATTATAGTGGAAAATCATGCTTTCGGATGCAAACAAAACCCAATACTGTTAGATTCATAAGAGTTTTAAGATTAAATGTTTAAGGCAAACATACCTTACCATTAGATATACACAAAATATAAAGATTATGTCCATTTGAAGTCAAATAGAGAATGGTTGGAGCAAAGAACCTGCATTAAAGCACTTATTGATTTTACTAAAATATTAACACATCCCACAAAATAAAAGAAAACAGAATCTCACACTTGAAGTTGTAAAACTAAAATATTAACACATTCCACAAAATAAAAGAAAACAGAATCTCTCACTTGAAGCAATTTACAAAGAAAAGAACATTTTTAATCATATAATTTGATAACTAAAATGGCTGAGTCTGAAAAATGTCTATTCTTAAGAACGCAACCATTTACATCCTCTTGCAAAAACTGTCCAAAAAATGTACAAATGACAGCTCAACAAGCTAATAAAAAACACAATAGTGAGCCAGCAAGTTAAATAGCTTTGTTTATACGCAAAACTAATCTTTTAAAATTCTTATTTCTTGAGAAAAAAGTACTTATTTTTATTTACCCAAGAGACAAATCATGACTTGTTTGTGTTCTTTGGAATGGCAACATCACAAAACATTGTGCCAGAAGTGGAACCGGCACATGCGGGCTTTAAAGATAAATACTTTCTTTTACTACTTGCAAGGCATAAAACAACGTTGTGTTTAGAGATATATGTTTCAAAACTTTACGGCTAATGTTAGCTGCTCATGTGCTTGGATTACACTATAGAACCACATATACATATTTACCATTTCATAACAGGATAGCAATATTAGTAAAGATGCCCCCCAAAGTTATTATACTTTGTTAGATATTAAACTTTTCAGCATAAAGGAAACAACCGTTCCTCCCTATGTATTCCCACTCTCTTAAGTGTATGTTCAAGAAGGTACATACTCATTACTACTTGCAAGGTGCACCTCAACATTGTTTATAGGTATATATTTCAAAAACTTTATAACTAAAGTTGGTACTCATTGGCTTGGATTACATTATTGAACCATATAGATCATGATCGTTTCAAAATAGAACCACCCACTTCTGAATCAAATATATACAGCTATTATAAATGTGTCTTGTAATTCTACTAAAATTAAACATTGACCCTTAAATTCAACAAAAAAAATCCTAAAACTTCAAATTTTTCCATAATGATTCATATTGTACTCTCTTTCTAGCAAAATTCTACATCATTAAATTTATTTTGTCCCAGTTGAGTTATAAACTATGCCTACTTGCTAGTACCATTACATATAGTAACTGTACATACTTGTTAGCTGCTATATGTTGAAATTTTAAATGAAGATGCATTCAAATTGTATTGATGTAATGATCAAGTTTTCTTCTTCCTTGTCCAATTGGACAAGAAGGCTAAGGCATGAGGTCTTTATGAAGTTTATGGGCGAGATGCATGGCACTCAATAATACATGAGCTAAGGCATGAGGTCTTTATGAAGTTTATGGGCGAGATGCATGGCACTCAATAATACATGAAAGTTAGGCATTCCTTTCCTTTTATGCTAAACTTGTGAAGAATATGTGATGATGCGGACCTCTTTTGTTTTTTATGCTACTAATTAGCTACTACGTGGTCGAGAGCACAGCTCTTGAGGTCGAGATGATCTTACTAATGCTTTCTTTGTTAGGGCATGGATAAATATATCTTTAATTTTTGTTTCATTTAATCAGGAATAGTAACTCTATATTGACTGCTTGTTTAATTATTAAGAACATATGTTATTAATAACCTCATCAATTAAAATAACAAAGTGTTATATTTATCACATGAAGCTAGCATTCATTTTTTCTAGCAGCATCACTCTGCAATATATATATATATATATATATATATATATATATATATATATATATATATATATATATATATATATATATATATATATATATATATATATATATATATATATATATATATATATATATATATATATTTTTTTTTTTTTTTTTTTCTTTTTTTTTTCCTTTTTTGCATGTTTTCCAATAATGATGTTTTGATAAAATATAATATTGGAAATAGGTTGCAATAGTTTAGTTATCTAAAGATGCACAATGCTGGCTCTATTTTTTAATTGATTTTTAAAAGGCTAAAAGTTTGAAAAATTAATAAATGTTATATGACTAAAATGATAGTTGTATGATTTCTGACTTCACATTGAAATAATATAATTTTAAAAAATTTTACCAAATTTATCATTAGTATGATCATTAGTTACGTATAATAATAAACTTTAAAAACTGATCTCTGTATTATAAAAATATTCATTAAATAAATATATTTTAATTTATAATGTTGCTATTAGTTTGTTAAATCTTAATCATGTGCAATACAATAAAATTAGTACAAATAATGACTGTTTCAAAATAAAACTATAGCCCTTGTCCTCTCTCTGCATCTACATTTATCCACAAATCAACCCATCTATCATTCTATTTATATGTCAATAATAATATAAACTTGCTAGAAAGATTACTCTCTATATATAAAAAGTTTCAGTTCAACAATGAGCGGCCTAGATGATTATAACTTGTCGCAGTAAGTTCCCTAGTACAACTAAGAAATTAGTATAATTCGAAATACAGTTATTTACTATCCAAAGTTCAAGTATGATATTTAATTTTTTGTTTTCATATTTATATTTGCATATCTACAATCACTATAGACTAGCAAATAAATCAAAGCAGAATCACTGGACGAAGGAATTGAATAAAAAAATGGTAATTAGGGCAGATGCTAACATGGACTCGTCATCAGGATGAGCCACCACCAGCAGGACATTACTTATCCCTCTGCCGTTACCAGTTCCTACCAACGCCATAAACTCAAATTAAAAAAGATCTAAAATTAACACACACAAAAAATCCATCAAGATTAAGAATGTGCCCCTTACTGGTCGACTTGGAAGGGAACGAGGGATTGGCCTGCACCAAAGAAGAAGAAAAAACCCTCCATAAAGAAAACAGCCACACGGTGATCACTGAAATGGCCGACAAGGTGAAGCACGTAATCATCATTTCATCTCCGCAGCCTCCAAATTGATTGCTTATTTATTTCCGCAGATTGGAATTGACTTTAGGGGCTGTTTGGCTGCAAAATTTAACTGATATCTAGACAACATGAAGGGGCTGTTTGGATACAGGATTTATGCAGGATTTGAACAGGATTTATGTTAAATCCTGCCGAACAGGATTTAGGGAACCGTTAAATCTCACAACGAGTCAAATCCTACGGCTGATTTACGGGATTTGGCCGAAGAAGCGGGCGACCTTCGCAACGTCGTCGCTAGTTCCGATCGAACATACGAACGGAGAAGAGGTGTGATTTCGAATCCGACAGGAAGGAACGTCGGCGAAGGAGGCGAAGAAGTTATTTAGCGACGCGTTCAATTCTCTACCCGCCTGAGGCAACGTCGAAGAGCAACGAACAGTAAGGGGCTGTTTGGTATCGGATTTACAGCGGGATTTAAGTCGGATTTACGCTAAATCCAGCCAAACAGTTTTTGTGCGCGCGTTAAATCCCGGGATTCGGTAAATCCCGGATTTAGGGATTTACGGCTTAAATCCGGGATTTAGTAAATCCGAGGGGTAGCCGGATTTAACGGGATTTATCGGAAGAAGCGCGCGAAAGGGAGAAAGTTACCTTCACAGCCAGCAAGCTCCCGTTCTTGCTTCCGATCAAAATGTCGTAACTTCCGATCCGACAGGAAGGGAAAGTCGTCGAAGGAGCGAAGTCGAACAGCCACGAAGGAGCCGAAGAAGCGACGCATGCAATCTATACACCTCCTGCGAAGCAACGAAGCCGAACAGCGGCCAGGCTCCGAACAGCAACGACGAAATGAGAAGATGGAAGGCAAACCCTAGACGCCTCTAAGTTATTCTTGATTAACTTAATTAATATAATTTAAAATATTAATAATTAAGTAAATTAATTAAATAATTAATATTATAAGTAGTGCATAAATTAATTATCTAATTTAACTTAATTGTATAATTAGTAATTAAATATTAATATAATTAGATTAATTAGTATAACTTAATTATCTATTATTAAATATATAATTAATTGTGTAAATAATAATTAATGAGTAATTTGAATTTAACATATTATTAAATTTATAACACATTCTATTTTTCTTTTTTATTTATAATTTTTCATTTTTAGTTATAATTATCTTCTTCACATTAAATCCCTAATTGTTATAAATCCTGAAATATGTTATCAAACAGTTTCTCTGGATATAACATGATTTAACATTTGGCATACCAAACATTTTTTAAGATTTAACACATTTCATATTAACTAAATTTGGATTTACAGGATTTACTAAATCCCACTAAAGTTAAATCCCACTT
This sequence comes from Dendrobium huoshanense, assembly GCA_016618105.1. Taxonomy (NCBI): domain Eukaryota; kingdom Viridiplantae; phylum Streptophyta; class Magnoliopsida; order Asparagales; family Orchidaceae; genus Dendrobium; species Dendrobium huoshanense. Next base: position 5,113,454 of record CM028358.1, on the reverse strand, counting down.
GTTGCCAAACAGCCCCTAAAGAAGAGGAAAAGCATACTAGCAAAAAAATAATTAATAAAATAATTTAGCTTTACTAATTTAATTAAAAATATAATGCAGTTAATAAATAATTTATTAATAATTAATTTAAACTCTAATTATATTATTTATAATAATAACTTGTATTTAAAATATAAATTAAAATTAAATGTTTAATTTTATATTTTAATGAACCAACTGCTTTAAATTATGAATTACATTGTCGACCAGCTTTATAGGATTTGACATTAATTATAATTCAAATTAATATATAACTTGTATTTAAAATATAAATTAAAATTAAATCACAAATTAAATATTTAATTTTATTTTTTTATAAACCAACTGCTTTAAATTATGAATTACATTGTCGAATAGTTTCAGAGGATTTAACAGAATTTAAAGCTTATCTTGCCAAATAATTTTTAGGATTTTACTTTAGTGGGATTTAGTAAATCTAAATTTACATTATTTACTAAAGTTAAATCTGCTTTTTTCCTATTTGGTAACGGGATTTATGTAGGATTTAGAATAAATCCCAAGGCTTTGTAAATCGAATCGAACCGGTCGGTTCAAACATTTAAACCACGAACCGGTAAGCCTGTTAGTTTCGATTTATTCAATAACCAATTTCAAACAGAATCGGGATTGTCAGGCGGAGGACTTATGGGGGAGCATGTTGGACGGGATTACAATCGAGTTATGAAAAAGGGTTGGGAGGTTGAGAACTGACAATGAATTTAAGCTTGCAGTAGTAAAGAGGAGGACTCAGATAGAGTAGAGGGAGCGAGAGGAGTAATTAGTACGTCCGGTCAAATCTAAACGTATCTGAATGTATACCGAGCAATACCGAGTTTCAGGTGACGTCATGCATGGTTATTGGTCTATGAACGCGTTCGGCGACCGGACGTAATAATTGCTCGAGCGGGAGAGAGTAGAGATGCAGGCTAGTTGGGTGACTTCAACAAGGAAAATGATTTTTTGTTTATTCAAATGAGCGGCTAAGAAGATATGGTCCTTATTGGGTTGGGAGGTAGCAACATTGGAAAGAGATTTGAGTGGATTTTGGCAACTCATAAGATTGGAAGATGACATAAATAATGATTATATTTAATTTTTTGTTATATATTTACAAATAATTGCATCATTATTGTTGCGGACTAGAAAATACGCGACGATAGAGATTTAATTCTGCGTCTTAACGTTGTACGTATAACTAGCTCACACACAGAGAACACAAGATTTTTTACGTGGAAAACCCTTAAAAAGGTAAAAACCACGAGGCCTAGCCCAGTTGAAAATGATTCCACTAGACTTTGAGTTGGTTACAAAAGACTGAATCACCTCCAGGGGTGAACAGATTACAATCAATTAAGTAAGATGTCGAGTCCTCAGCAGGACGTAGGGACTGAATGTCGAGCCCTGAGTGGGACGTCGGGTCTTCAGCAGGATGTAGGAACTTAGTGTCGGGTCTTGAACAAGTCGTCGGGTCTTTGGCAGGAAGTAAGGACTGAGTGTCGGGCCTTAAGGTGGTGGTCCGGCGAGGTTCTGCGGTGGTCCGGCGAGGTTCCTGCGATGATCCGGCGGTGGTCCGGCGAGGTTTCTGCGGTGGTCCGGCGGTGGTCCGGCGAGGTTCTGTGGTGGTCCGGCGGCTGTCGAGGAGGAACCCCTTCCTTCTCTTCTTCCTTCTCTTCTCTTCTTCTCTCTCTTGCTTAGATCCCCTCTTATGAAGAAGGAGGGCTCTATTTATAGATTTTCTGGAGTGGCATGGCCCGTAAATAGGCGTGAGATCAGGGGCGAATAGGGAGTGGTTAAATGGACGGTCGATATTGAATCCTATGGCCGTGCACCGTTCGTTGGCCATTTGGAGGCCTTAATGATGTCGGAATTTAGTGATCTTGGGCTCGTTGGATTCGTCTCGTCGAGTCGTTCGATTCAAGTATAAGCTCGTCAAAATCGGAGACCGTTTGGTAACACAAATTGCGGTTTGAACCTTCCAACAGCTCTTTGAACCCTTTATTCGGACTCATTTGGGCTCGGATTGAGTTGATCTTGGTGTCGTTGGGTTCGTATTTCCGAGACGCTCAGTTTGACTGTAAGCTCGTTGAAATCGGAGTTCGGATGCTCCTGAATTTAATTTTTGAAGTCTCCAACTAGTTTTTGCCTCGAGATTCGTGCCCGATCAAGCTAATTTTGTAATGACGTATCAGTTGCCCCCCTATTTTCGGACGTCGAAGCTCCAGGGGTCCGAAAATATAAGTGTCGACATTTTGTGTTGGCCGAATAGCAAAAATTGCTTTCCATAAGTTGAAATTTTGTACAAATCAAGCCAAGGAGGCCTCGATGAGCTCTGAAAGTGCCAAAATTGAGTTCGGAACGTCAAAAAACGTGTCCGGGGACCCCAAAAACGTCAAAAACGGAGTTTTCGGGACGAAAATCGGGCCCTAGGAGGGCTAGGCGGCCGGACCGGCCGGACCGGCCGGCCGGCCGCCGCCGGCACCGCCGGCGTGGCATTGGAACGCGTTGCCCGCGCTCCGGCGGGCCGCCTGACCCGCGCAGCCCGCACAGCGGGCCGCCTGACCCGCGCAAGCGGGTCCACCCGACCCGCGCGGTCCGCCTAGCGGGCGGGTCCGCCTGACCCGCGCGGTCCGCGCAGCGGGCCGCCTGACCCGCGCAAGCGGGTCCGCCTGACCCGCGCGGTCGGCTCTAGCGGGCCGCCTGACCCGCGCGGTGGCCCGCGCCGCTTGGAGCTGCCGCTCCGTAAGGCGGTGGAGGGTGAGGCGGTTTGGCCCACCGCCTCAAGTGGGCCCCACCTCACGAAAAATAGGATTTTTTCATGTTTTTTGGCCCGAAAAAATTCCAAAAAATTTCTAAAAATTTCCAAAAAATTCTAAAAAATTCCGAAAAATTTCAGAAAAATTTAGAAATTCAGAAATTCTAGAAACTTCTCTTCCCTCTCCTAAAAAACTATAAATAGGCACTTCAAGCCTTTAGAAAATCACTCCACTCCTCTTCCTCTTCTCTTTTCTTCTCTTCTCCCTCTGTCCTTTCTATTGAGGCCTTCCCTCAGTCTTCTGAGGCCCCTCTCTTGGCAAGGAAGTTCGGAGATCTTCTCCCTCTGTCCTTTCTATTGAGGCCTTCCCTCAGTCTTCTGAGGCCCCTCTCTTGGCAAGGAAGTTCGGAGATCTTCTCCCTCTGTCCTTTCTATTGAGGCCTTCCCTCGGTTTTCTGAGGCCCCTCTTGGCAAGGAAGTCCGGAGATTTCTCCTTCTTCTCTTTCTACTTCGAGAGATCATGTGGAGTTCTGATGGTAGGAAGAAGTCCGGTGTTAGATAGATGCACTGAGTCGGGTAGAAGACCGACGAAAGTCCATTGACGGACAGAAGACCGATGACGGGTATTAGTTCGACGACACATAGAAGTCCGACGCTTTGTAGAAGATCGACGAAAGTCCATCAATGGGAAGAAGTCCGACGACGGTTAGTAGTCCGACGGCAGGCAGAAGTCTGACGTCCCGTAGAAGTACTGTCGGGTAGAAGACCGACGAAAGTTCATCGACGAGCAGAAGTCTGATGACGGGGAGAAGCCTTCCCGACGAAAGTTCGTCGACGAGCAGAAGTCCGACGAGTAGGAGAAGTCTGACGTCGGGTAGAAGTACGACCTTGGGCAGAAGACCGATGAAAGTTCGTCGACGGACATAAGTCCGACGACGAGTAGAAGTCCGCTGACGAGCAGAAGTTTGACGACGGGTAGTAGTTTGACAACGGACATGAATCCAACGAAAGGTGGAAACTTAACGTCTAGTAGAATTCTGACGTCGGGGAAAAATGCGACATCGGGCAGAAGACCGATGAAAGTTAGTCGACGGGCAGAAGTCCGATGACGAGTAGAAGTCCGCTTACGAGCAGAAGTCAGACGATATGGAGAAGTCTGATGTCGGGTAGAAGTCCGTCGAAAGTCCTACAAGGCAAAAGTTCAGTGACATGAGAAAATTCAAAATTGGGTAGAATTTTAATATTGTGGAGAAGTAAGATAGAAGTCCATTGACAACATTCTGGCAATGTTAACCAAGGATGTGAGACCTTCCCGAGGTTGTATGCCGGAGCCCTGCTCGACGACGTTAACCTGTGTGGAAGAGGTCGGGAGAATCCACCAAGGATGTGAGACCTTTCCGAGGTTGTATGCCGGAGCCCTGCTCGACGACGTTAACCTGTGTGGAAGAGGTCGGGAGAATCCACCAAGGATGTAGGACCTTTCCGAGGTTGTATGCCGGAGCCCTGCTCGACGACGTTAACCTGTGTGGAAGAGGTCGGGAGAATCCACCAAGGATGTAGGACCTTTCCGAGGTTGTATGCCGGAGCCCTGCTCGACGACGTTAACCTGTGTGGAAGAGGTCGGGAGAATCCACCAAGGATGTGAGACCTTTCCGAGGTTGTATGCCGGAGCCCTGCTCGACGACGTTAACCTGTGTGGAAGAGGTCGGGAGAATCCACCAAGGATGTAGGACCTTTCCGAGGTTGTATGCCGGAGCCCTGCTCGACGACGTTAACCTGTGTGGAAGAGGTCGGGAGAATCCACCAAGGATGTGAGACCTTTCCGAGGTTGTATGCCGGAGCCCTGCTCGACGACGTTAACCTGTGTGGAAGAGGTCGGGAGAATCCACCAAGGATGTAGGACCTTTCCGAGGTTGTATGCCGGAGCCCTGCTCGACGACGTTAACCTGTGTGGAAGAGGTCGGGAGAATCCACCAAGGATGTAGGACCTTTCCGAGGTTGTATGCCGGAGCCCTGCTCGACGACGTTAACCTGTGTGGAAGAGGTCGGGAGAATCCACCAAGGATGTGAGACCTTTCCGAGGTTGTATGCCGGAGCCCTGCTCGACGACGTTAACCTGTGTGGAAGAGGTCGGGAGAATCCACCAAGGATGTGAGACCTTTCCGAGGTTGTATGCCGGAGCCCTGCTCGACGACGTTAACCTGTATGGAAGAGGTCGGGAGAATCCACCAAGGATGTAGGACCTTTCCGAGGTTGTATGCCGGAGCCCTGCTCGACGACGTTAACCTGTGTGGAAGAGGTCGGGAGAATCCACCAAGGATGTGAGACCTTTCCGAGGTTGTATGCCGGAGCCCTGCTCGACGACGTTAACCTGTGTGGAAGAGGTCGGGAGAATCCACCAAGGATGTAGGACCTTTCCGAGGTTGTATGCCGGAGCCCTGCTCGACGACGTTAACATGTGTGGAAGAGGTCGGGAGAATCCACCAAGGATGTGAGACCTTTCCGAGGTTGTATGCCGGAGCCCTGCTCGACGACGTTAACCTGTGTGGAAGAGGTCGGGACAATCCACCAAGGATGTAGGACCTTTCCGAGGTTGTATGCCGGAGCCCTGCTCGACGACGTTAACCTGTATGGAAGAGGTCGGAAGAATCCACCAAGGATTGATTATCTGGTGATTGAGCTACAATAACGATTATGTATTTGTTCGAGTCAAGAATATTAACGTTCACAGCTTTTGCGAATTTATCAATACAATTTTACTCGAAAAAGATAAAGAAACAAAGTCTTACTACATTAAGCAAAAGCATAACTCCCTAAGACAGCTTAGGGAGGGAGAAGCTACAAACACCACAAACAATATTCAAAATTAAAGACAGACAGTACTAAAGTCATACAAAATTAAAGACATACGATACTTAAAACAAACAGCACTACTGTGCTCTACGCAATTAAAGCTCGGCAAGGCGTTGATAGGCCCCCAGCAATGGTTCCAATTTCCCCCACTATTTGGCGATTGTTTATCGACTGTCTTTGTTGTTGATTCTGCCCCCCAGTCGGACCAACTTCATCTCGGGCTGGTGCATTCTTGATAAATTGTCAGAGATATCCTTGTCGGATCAGTCTCTCAACTTCTTCCTTGAGTTGCCAACATGCTTCAGTAGTGTGCCCACGGCTACGGTGGAAGTGACAATATTGCTCCTGGTTTCCGACGTTGGACTTCAAAGGGTGTGGCCATTTTATGTTCTCCTGATCCCGGATGGCCATTAATACATTTGTTTGAGATGTATTGAGTGGTGTGTACTCCTTTTCTTGACGAGGTTCTTGTCGCGGCTGTGAGGGTCGAGGAGGAAAATTGTAGTTTCCTTGCTTCTTCCTTTGTGAGGGGGGATTCTCCGTCCCTGGGGGATATTTACGCTTCCCGGTCGTCTGCTCAAATTGCTTTCTATGAGCATTGATGGCATCATCGGCGGAGATTTGAGCCTCTACCCGATGGATTAGATCCGCATATGAATGGACCGTATCTCGCATGAGTGCTGAGTAGAAGGGGCCTGGGCGGAGTCCTCCAAGAAATACACCTCTAAGCAATTCGGGATCTACCCCTGGAATTTGTCGGGCTTCCGTAGAAAACCTCTGGAAGTATTCTTTAAGGGATTCACCCTCGTTCTGACGTATCCCTGAAAGGTGGGAGGAATCTTTAATCGTCCTTCGGTTGGCTACAAACTGTTCGACGAACAGTTTGGCCAATTTAACGAATATCGAGATGGATCGGGCAGGCAGTGAGTAGAACCATGTCCGGGCTTGCCCTTTAAGGGTGGCAGGAAAAACTTGACAGAGCAAAGCGTCCGGGGCCTGCTGGATATGCATAATAGTGCGGTAGTGGTCGATATGCTCGTAGGGGTCTGAAGTTCCATCATACGAATCAATATTCGGGAGTTTGAATCTTGCCGGAACGGGGTATCGGAGGACAGCTTCGGTGAAAGGTGACGATTCGTGAACGTCCCGTTGGCGAAGGGAGTGTCTTGTACCTCTTGTGGGGAACTCTTCTCGGACTAGCCTCCGCAACTCATCCCGGAGAGTATTGCGGGGGAGTTCAGTAACGTGCTGTTGGTCCAAGTCTTCTGGGACTTCTGGAGGCATATGATGCCGGTGGCCCGTGTGTGAAGGATGGGTAGAGCTTGCTGTATCAGCAAGCTCATTCTCTGGACGTGTAGGAGGGCGCATCCTTGGCGGAGGAAGGGGGACTTCGACATGAAGAATGTCTTCGAATCCTGGCTGGTCTCGAGGGAGAAGAGTATCTTCTTGGGGCACTGGCGCTGGTCCTCGAGCTCCCCTTAAGAGCTGAAGGATCTCATTCTGAGATTCCTCCATTTTTCTGATACGTTCTTCTAGGGATGGCCCTGAAGTTCCTTCTCCTGCAGGGTGTCGGTTACCGGGGTGAAAGGAGGCAGATGCCTGTCGTCCTTGATTCAGGGACTGATTCCTGGATTGGTGTGAATTAGAGCGGGAGGTTCCCATGATGCGATGGCTACGCCTGTTGACCATTGGATGATTCCTTGATGTAGTGGGATTAGCTTTCCCACAGACGGCGCCAAACTGTTGCGGACTAGAAAATACGCGGCGATAGAGATTTAATTCTGCGTCTTAACGTTGTACGTATAACTAGCTCACACACAGAGAACACAAGATTTTTTACGTGGAAAACCCTTAAAAAGGTAAAAACCACGAGGCCTAGCCCAGTTGAAAATGATTCCACTAGACTTTGAGTTGGTTACAAAAGACTGAATCACCTCCAGGGGTGAACAGATTACAATCAATTAAGTAAGATGTCGAGTCCTCAGCAGGACGTAGGGACTGAATGTCGAGCCCTGAGTGGGACGTCGGGTCTTCAGCAGGATGTAGGAACTTAGTGTCGGGTCTTGAACAAGTCGTCGGGTCTTTGGCAGGAAGTAAGGACTGAGTGTCGGGCCTTAAGGTGGTGGTCCGGCGAGGTTCTGCGGTGGTCCGGCGAGGTTCCTGCGATGATCCGGCGGTGGTCCGGCGAGGTTTCTGCGGTGGTCCGGCGGTGGTCCGGCGAGGTTCTGTGGTGGTCCGGCGGCTGTCGAGGAGGAACCCCTTCCTTCTCTTCTTCCTTCTCTTCTCTTCTTCTCTCTCTTGCTTAGATCCCCTCTTATGAAGAAGGAGGGCTCTATTTATAGATTTTCTGGAGTGGCATGGCCCGTAAATAGGCGTGAGATCAGGGGCGAATAGGGAGTGGTTAAATGGACGGTCGATATTGAATCCTATGGCCGTGCACCGTTCGTTGGCCATTTGGAGGCCTTAATGATGTCGGAATTTAGTGATCTTGGGCTCGTTGGATTCGTCTCGTCGAGTCGTTCGATTCAAGTATAAGCTCGTCAAAATCGGAGACCGTTTGGTAACACAAATTGAGGTTTGAACCTTCCAACAGCTCTTTGAACCCTTTATTCGGACTCATTTGGGCTCGGATTGAGTCGATCTTGGTGTCGTTGGGTTCGTATTTCCGAGACGCTCAGTTTGACTGTAAGCTCGTTGAAATCGGAGTTCGGATGCTCCTGAATTTAATTTTTGAAGTCTCCAACTAGTTTTTGCCTCGAGATTTGTGCCCGATCAAGCTAATTTTGTAATGACGTATCAATTATTATAATAAGTATTTATTACGTCATCTGGTTGAATCCTAGTTCGACCCTAGTCGAACCGCTAATCTCTCACTCTTTCGATTTGTTGTCAGATCCGACTTTCAAAGCATTGATTAATCTTTCCTAACGATATTTTGAGAGTCCTGTAAATCTCACAACGAGATAAATCGATCAATAGTCGATTTTTTAGAGTCTCGTAAACCGAACTCTACTTTGGACATATTAAATCCTAATATTGGATGGATTTAACTTAAATATGAAAATCTTACAAACTTCACTTTCCCTTCTACGACAAACACCTTGTACAAACCCCTCACTTCCTTGAACTTTTATTTGGTCCGATGAACACACGTAGAGCTACGTTCGGTCGATACTAAGATCGCATGCACAAAATGAGAAAAATACCAAGCAATACCAATAATAATGAGAAATACCATTATGTGAAGACAAAATACCGAGTAATACCGATCAATACCGAGTAATCCCAAAAAATATCGAGTTTTTCCTAAAAACTCTCTGTATTTTTTGGGATTACTCGGTATTGCTCAGTATTGCTCGGTATTGATATTCACAGAGCGGTATTCCTCATTATTACCAAAGAATACCTAGCAATACCGAGCAAAAACCGAGTAAAAATCCTCTGACCGAGCGTAGAGCTACGTCCGGTTAGAGGACGTAATAAAAGTTCCACTTCCTTGGGTTGAGAGATCGAGAGTTTGAGAGTTCTGGAGTTCAATTATTTGGACACATGTATTGGGGGAAAATTTTCCTAAGTGTGTTAAGGTAATTTTCTTTATAAAATTTAATATTTTTTAGCTAGTAATGTCTTTTTATATCAACTAAATAAAATATATTAATAAATTAATTTTAAAATAAATTAATTATAAATTTAGTAATCCTTTTATTTAATTTGATTAAAAGTATTGTATTAAATTAGTTTATGAATTATTGATTAATGATTAATAAAAAAATAATTAATATAAATTTATTTTAATTTGTATCATTTGAATTGACAAAAAAAATTCTTAAAATTCAAGCAAATTAGTTGTTCTTGTATTAATTAAATACTAAATTAACATTAATAATTTATATTAATTAATTTAAAAATATTAATTTAAACATATGATATTAATTTTAGTTTAATAATGTAATAGATATTATTGTTAAGAGAAATTTTATTTTGTATGCTCCATAATTTTTAAAATGAAAAGAATATGATTTACATTTTCAATAAATGGTCACCTTAAATCTTGATCATTGTTGATAATTAGAGTTAGGTCCTGCATGAATCCTAGCATTTAAAATTTATTTGGTGTAAAAATTCATATTTATATAAAATTATTTTAAATTAATGTATTTGAGATTAATAAAATTAAATAATTATAAAATTGTTAGAGTAAAAAATTGTGATTTTATTAGATTTTATTATAAATGTTGATATTTTGATGAAAATTTAAGAAATGGAAATATAATATTAATGATATAAATAATTAAGATATGAGTTAGGCCAAATTTTCAGAACGAGCATTTCAGGAGTTTATTTTAGCAGAAAAAGCAGGTTTGCAAATTAATTTGAGAAGCAGCCGATACGCGCGAAGTAATGGCGCATTCTTTGAATGCGCTTAGGGATCTGGCGCATTCAAAGAATGTGCCGAATGATCCGGCGCATTCTTTGAAAGCTCGTAATAGGTCAGCGCATTCAGCCATTTTAGTTCCGTACGCTGTTTGCTTTGGCGTATTCCGGTTTGTAAAATATATATATATATATATATATATATATATATATATATATATATATATATATATATATATATGCCTGCTTTAGCGTGTTCAGTGCCTTTGAATGCGAAACCTATCCTCAAATTTCGTGTGACCACACATTCCTAAATTTGGAGAGCTGATAGTTTATAGAAATCGGAGTTGATATGTTTATAAATTTAATATCGTTAGTTTCCAACTCGATTTTGCCTCTTGATTCGTGGCCGTTCAAGATTATTTTTGGACAGAATTATCACTTATATATTTTAAGTATGCTATATATAAGTAGTTCTTAAACAAGTGTTTTGCGAGCTAATGAGCAGACATAAGCAGTGGCTTAGCCAAAAAGATTTATTAGGGGGCTCAAATTAATAACTTTTAAAAAATTCTTTTTTTTATTCTTTTACCCTATTGAATAATAGTTCATAATGAAATATTAATTTGAACTTTCAAAATATTAAATGTGTTTTAAATATATTATATATTTTATAGTCTATTGAGTTATTGCATCCTGTTTGGCGGGTGAGTAGATGGGGGAGCTGGATGCTCTCTCGAACGACCGGGGTTCAAATCCGCACAAATTTGGTTTGCTTTTATTCTTGTTGCATAAGCAGATTAGGTTTTATTTGACAAAAAAAATTTATGGAGAAATTAAATTTTAATAAAGGTAGCAATGAGCAGGAATAATTTTTCTATAGAATTTTGCTTAATAATTATTTGACAAAATTTTATACATATTTTAATGAGTAGGAATATTTTTCAATTTTTTAATATATGTAAAATTTAAATACAATCATTAAAAAATAATTTTGTTTGTATAGAATTTAAAAGCTTGTTTTTTTTTTTAAATAATTTGATGTAAACCAATGTGTTTAAAAAATTTATACGAGATAATAAATTTGGTTTAGATGATTAAACTTATTGGAAATATCATATTTTCCATGAAATATACAATTATTAACTGATCAAATGAGGAAGAGAGTGTTAAAAATATATATATTTAAACTTCTTTAAAGCTAAAGTATAATTAGAGTGAGATGTATAAAAAAAATTAGGATCTTAAATTTGGTAGTTGAGATAGACTGTGTTTAAAACAACCATACTTTAGTGAATTTAAAACTTAGAAGTTGTTTAATTGATTTAGATATGTTATGTTAATAATTGTTTTTTGAAATAATAATTAAAAATATTTATTAATGAGAACTGAAGTGTTGTGAATTACTAGAAGAAAAAAAAATACAAGTTTGAAATAGAAATAGTGCGAGAAGTATTTAACAGTAGGTCATGTTAATACATATATTAATGATTGAAAGCAACAACGAAGTACTATGCTAAGTACTAAAATTAGTATTACATATGGCTAAGTACTATGCGCATACGTGATTGCAGCTGGGTAAAAGTTGGACAGCATAAAATTTTTTCTGTGAACTGCTTTTGGATGATTTGCCAATCATTGCTATTTAAGAACTATTTCTGTTTTTTACCATCTTTAATATTTAGCTCTCGATATTTTTCTGATAGAAATTCATCTTGATTTGTATCCCAACTTTTGTAAAGGATGCAATGTTGCACATCAGCTATCGGATTGTCAACATTGACCACGACTGAACCATCCTTTGCTCGTGCGATTTCACCAATTCTAGTTCTAAGAATACTTATAGGTGCAAAATGACTATTATGATCCCTAAATCTTTGTCGTATAAATTTCCAACCCATATCAGTTATTGTATCTCCAACCACATACAATGGATAACGACATTTGATAACTTCATGATATACGTCCCATAAATTATCGTCCTCGTACCAAGACCATTCATGTAAACAACATCGAAAAATTTCATTCGCTCTTGTTTTCTCCTCCAAGAATTCATCCATGGGATATGACATAGAGTTTGTCAATCGAATTGTACCATCATAGATCAACTTTTTTCTTGGAATAATATGTAGGAAATCCCTTGATGGTGAGCGCTTGATAGAGGAGATCCTTGATGATGATGACATGATATGCTGAATATTTAGAAAATGCAATTTGAGTATTTATTAGAAATTTAATATGACTAACTTTTTGTCAAAGAATGATTTGAAGAACAAGAGTCTAATAAATAAAACAAATTATAAGGTGAGTACTAACAATAATCATAGATCTTAAGCATCAACAAAACAAGAAGAAGTACATGTTCCTAGAATGTTATAACACCATAAAGTACATTTCTGAGCCACGGTAATAGGCCTGTTGCTGAACATATTATTTTGTTTTTTTTTTTAACGCACTACTTCATATTATTTAATAGATATCGTAGACGAGTTTGCAGCTGTGTTTGTGTAGGACAACAGTCGAAGTCGATCTGAAATTGTTGTTGTATTTCCTGCCAATCTTCCCCATTAAGAAATTGTTTTGGTTCAGCATGCTTAGAAGTCTGTGTGAACTGTTTATAAGAATCTAATATGTGCTTATCATGACGAGGGTTCCAGTTAGAGTATAAAATACGATTGTCTATATCCATCATAGACCTTCCCAAACCGGGTTCAATGTCACCATTTTTAGTACAATAAAGTTCTAGAATTCGACCTTTTAGGAAATCTATTCCGACCAGGTGGTGCTTAAAAATTGGAAATCCTTCTTGTATACATTTCCAACCCAACTCTCGACGTGCATGGTTGCCTCTATATTCCTTCTCCTTCATCGTATCTTCATGTAAGTGCCACAATATGTAATCTTCATCTTCATCCCAAGTATGTATAATACACCTGAATAGCTCATTTGATGCTACCCTAGATTCAAGGTCCTCATCGACAGCATAAGATAAGCTTCCACGCACCCGTATGATACCCTCTCTAATCCATTGTTTGATTTCGGAACTGCTGCTAGCATCTAAGTTGTTGGAGTACATCTTAGAGTAATGAAACTGACATAAGTATTTGCAGAAGATCTTGAGTAGTATAGAAATTTTCTTTATTATTGATCACAAAGTAATGCAGAATTAAATTAAGTCGTTAGCGCAAAAAATCTTGTAACTACTATATATGAATAGTCGGACAATTTAATTAAAAGATTTCATATTATGAAAAAAAATTTTATAACATATTGTTCAATCCCAAAGATCAATACTAGAATACATTTCAAATCTCATTCTAACGATGCCTAGGTAATGCCCCACTCCCTGGAGTAAATCTATTTGGTGCCCTCCGTCTTCTCCGCTGTAATTGTGGCTCCTCTGATACCTCTGTCTCCTCCTGCTCAACCTCAGTTTGTTGCTGTGAAAGTTGTGTGCCTGGTTGAGCTTGAATGCCTCCCATTAACATGATGTCCTGCTGCGATGGGGATGAAGGTATTCCTACTGATGACATCCACTGTGGAATGACCATTGGAAATAAAGATTGTCCACTTGGTTGGTGGTATTGTGTCTCATAATAGATTTGATCTGCTTGACTAGACTGACCAACGTGTGGGCTCCAATGTGGGGTCGAAGAACCTGCTCCAGTATAATCATAGGGCATGGATGGTATATGCATGGAATGACGATGCGGGTCCGCCACAACAGGTCGACGGCGCCTGCTTCCCATCGAACATGACGGAGCATCAGAAACAGATCGTCTAGTATGTTGCGGCCCATGAGAGGTCTCTGCGCGATCTTTCCTTTGTTGCTCTGCCTCCGTAGTTGTATCAAAGGTTGTGTAATCGATATAAACCGATTGTTGAACTCTGGCAGACAATTCAGCAACCTGATCAACGGCCATCTGCAGTGAACTAGCATTTTGTCCCCCACCCCCGACTAGTGGCTCAAGTATCGCTGATGATCGTATATAGTAATCGGCCTAAAGAGTAAATATATATGCATTACTACAAATGATTTAAATTATATGAAATAATTAATATATCATAGAAAACAAATAAGTACGTACCACCAATCTCTCGCCAGGTGATCGAGGAAAGAAGCTCTCCGGAGGCTCAAATTGAGGTTGCAACAAGTAGATAGATGCCCAAGATCTATACCACCGTAGATAGGCTCCTACTTCTAGGTTGCTTGCCCCAACTACTGGTGTGATAGGAACCACGTAAGCCCTCCTCTCCTCCCAGATCTGGAGGTAGTCACGGTATTGTACTGTCCAATCTTGATCAGCGCGACCCCGGCCATCAATGCGCCTGAATGATGGATCCATAGGCTCAATATCAATGGTTGGCATGCCTGAAAATTGTCTAACAACCCGGTCAGGTAGGTGCCACTCTACACGCTTCCAACTGATAAGAGGCACTCGTGCCCTCCAAATCTCTTCTCCATCATGATATTGTAATGGAAGGCTGGCAAGAACCGCTTGGGTATATGGCGTCATGATAACCTAGGCACATGTTACCAGTCATATTTATAAAGTTGGGATGAAATTTTAATTAAAGTAATGACATCATAAAAATTCTATTATACCTGACTCATACGTAACCCATCAAACTCATCTCTATAAGTCATTGTGTTACCTACAGGAAGCTCACGTATCCTGTCTTCTGCCCACCTATAAATTTGTATGAACCATTGTTATTGAAATAATAAGAAAGTTTGTATTGAATAAAGTGTACTAACCTGCAACCCAGTGGACGTCCTGTTAAGTCAATAATCTGAGGGACACGCAATGTTGGTCGACCAATGTACAATCTTTCCCATGACCAGACTTGTAGGAGTGCTACACATCCCGCTATATATGTCCTCGTTGGCCTAGTCGCGTAGCATAGCTCCCTATAAAGATGTGCAAGAACGGCACCTCCCAAAGACATCCTACTGAAACTGTCAACATCCGCAAGCAGGGGTAACCATTGTAGCGAAACATGACTCCGTGATGTATCTGGTATTAGAAAACAACCAATCATGAAAAGAATGTATGCACGAACATGTCGTAGGAAAATATCTGGTGCCAAATCTTCATAGGATTCTCTGTAAAATGTCCAGCGGAGCCAACGTAGCGGGAGCATCGAATCAATTTGTGAAGAACCCATCCTGAAGGTCGCCACGTCATCCTCATCATTAGGGTCATGGTATACTGTCTCCCGCCCAGGATGCGTACCAAGTAACTCGTCACAACAATTTGGCCATGTGGGCCAAATACGTCCTTCCCCAACCACATTTGGGCCAACCACTGCAGGTCCATCAATTCTGAGCCCCAGTAAGATTTGTACATCCTGCAATGTGATTGTCATCTCGCCGATCGTAAAATGAAATGTGTTTGTTAATGGGCACCATCTCTCCACCAATGCCTGAATTAGGTTGTGATCCAACCTAACAAACTGCAAATGCCTGAGATTCTGAAATCCCAGGTTAGTCAATATGTAAATCATCCGTGGGCAATCAATTGGCCATTCTCTAGCCATTCGCATATGAGATGACGCCACCAAAGAAGATGCCTGAAAATTTGAAATGAATTAAAATTAAAATGATATTTATAAATGGCATAAATAATAAATTTTTTAACTGCGTTTAGAAAACTTACATGATCAGGATCGTGCGCCCTATGAGACTCCCCAAGTGACGCAATGCTAAGGTCTCTCGGGACATTTTCATCAGCTGTCCGATGAGATGTGCGTCGGCTGGAACGCGCACGTCTAGATCTATCGGCCATACCTAGCAAATAATAAAATTAATAAATTTCAGTTATTTATTGTCAGTAAATTTTAAAAAAACATAATATGTAGTAAGTAAAGATAACCTTGATGAAGAAGGATTATGCGGACAAGTTGATCTATTATGGCCTATTTGTTTGCAAAATCCACAAGCTTTATTTGAACTACTCGGACGCTCATCCATCGTGTTTCGAAACCTATTCATTCATGGTCGACCAGCACGACGTCTAAAAGTTGGAGCAATTAAAGGAAATAATCCATGCTCTAGATTAAAGGGCGGCCATACGTCTTTCGGGGGGAAGACATGAAATAAATTGGCATACGTAGCAATATAGTTCTCAATCGTAAAAAATGGTGTTACAAATGCATTATGATCCCACCGCCTAGCTCCAGCTACTGCAACGACATGAACGCAAGGGACATGATAAGGTTGTGGTTTCAGACAAGTGCATGTACATGAGGATGCATTGATTATCTCGACCTTGTTTGCTCGGGAGGTTGTATCAATGTCTTCAAATTCATTTCTGTTGATCGTTACAGGTTCAGGACAACGTCGAGCATCACGTTCGGCTCTTTGTAT
The DNA here is from genome assembly GCA_016618105.1 of Dendrobium huoshanense. Classification (NCBI taxonomy): domain Eukaryota; kingdom Viridiplantae; phylum Streptophyta; class Magnoliopsida; order Asparagales; family Orchidaceae; genus Dendrobium; species Dendrobium huoshanense. Next base: position 5,097,066 of record CM028358.1, on the reverse strand, counting down.
CACATTCATTGTTCGTGGAACGAAGGGTGACTGGCCTTCCTCAACCCACTTTCCAGATTCAGCTGATCTCTTAAGGAATAGAGCCACGAGGTTATAATAAATTGACATAATTAGCCCTTGAATTGGAAGACCATGGGCTCATTTAAGGACGCCGTTAAAACATTCAGATGCATTGGTGGTCATAATGTCATATCGATGTCCTTCGTCAAAAAGTAGTGACCATTTGAAAACGTCACGTTGTACTAACCAATCGAAAGCCTCTTGCTTTATCATTTTAATTTCATCCATCATTCTATTGAAGTATGAGTAATCATCTGTATTTCCGGCAAAATACATTTTGTTACTTAGTCCCTCACTATCCGGAGTTCCTAAACGACGAACCATCTTTTTAAAATTTTCACGCAAGTGACGAAGGCAGTGCCTGTGAACTGCATTTGGAAATACTTCCCTGCATCCACGTACAAGTCCGGGGTGCTTATCAGAAACAATGCATAACTTATCCCGAGCAGCTACAGTTGGTACTAATTCTTGTAATTTTTGTAGGAACCAAATCCATGATTCATTGCTCTCCGATTCCACCACTGCAAAAGCGAGTGGAAATAATCCACCATTCCCGTCAATTCCTACCGCAGCCAATAGGGTACCTCGATACTTCCCAAGTAAGAAAGTCCCATCCATGCTCAAGACTGGCCGGCAGTGTTCCCAACCACATATACTTGCACCAAAGGCCCAGAAAAGACCTTTAAATCGTGTGGGAGGCACGACTTGAATACTGTATACAGACCCTGGTTGTGATAATCGTAAGGCCTCCATAAAACAAAAAAGAGAACGATAAGATTGTTCGTAGCTACCAAAGGTGGCTTCAATAGCTTTTCTACGCGCGTCCCATGCCTTCATATAAGAAATCTTGATGTCAAACTTTGACTCCATTCTCGCAATGATCTCCTTCGGTTTCATGTCTAGTTGTTGTCTAATTATAGGAATGATAAGTCTGCATATAAACTTCGCTGTGCAGTTATGATGTCCGCTAGCCAAAATTGGGTGGGTGCAGGTATGTGGCAGACCACATGTAGAAATTTTCTATAACCCACCTAAACGTTTACTTCGTGATGCATGTAAGCGCCAAAGGCAGGGACGATCAACATTTTCATGTTGGGCACACATGATACTCAAACGACTTTTGTTTGACATTGAATTCAAAAATTGAACATTATGACTGATGGACCAACCGTTTACTGCGGCTTGTAAATCTGCCTTTGTATGAAAAATCTGCCCTTCAAATAAATCAACTGCAGAAGTTGCTTCTATCGGGCTGATAATGTTTACACATGGAGGATCAAAATTTTCATCATCATCCCACTGTTGTGTAGTCCTAACAGTTTCAACAAATTCGTTATTCATGTTCATTCCTTCTAACCCCCCTAAATTTTGTGTCGCGTGATCTTCAATATACCCTTGACCATTACATTCTACGTTGTTAAATTCTTCCATAGGACACTGGGAGTATAATCTTGGGCTATCATCATCCGATGAATTACTACTACTGTTATTCATCGTTTCATACCCTTCAACTTCATCTCTACCAACATCAACATGTTCACCCGTGTACGGCTCGTGTTGTGAATTACGGGGCATTGAAACTACTGAGGGTAGGATGTTTTGTGATTGTTCGTAGTTAGTTGTTTCCCAAGAGGGATGTTCAAGAACACTACGTCTAGGTACAGCTCTTAGAAGCTGTTGCGTTGAATGAATAGGTTGATCACAAAACCAATTACGCCCATGTAAATGATCTTCAAGATTACTCGATATATCTCTAACAATAGGCCTAAAGGCCTCAGAGGTTGGTGTGGGCCTAATACGCAAAAGTTAAATGAGGAAAATGAAGAAGTTCGTTCAAATAATTATGAAAACTAATAATTGAAACTCACATGTAAGCTTGTGCTGATGGGCCATCAGGTTGGCCCCCACTAATTTGCTCAACCTCAACATATACAACGACAGTATGTGTTCTGGCCTCCTTCAACATGTACTCACAGACCTCATCATCAAAGACATTGGTCGCAGAAAATCCACCATTATCTCGAATCCGACATGTGAGGGTAATAGTGTTTGTTGTTGGATTTATTCGTAGTGCACGCATAATCCTTAATTTTAACATTTCAAGACTAATTATTTCTTCGATGAGGAGCGGTCTATTTTTTCCCCCAATATAGGCTGGTGTGAACTCGCCCGAAATGCGTAACTCACCATCGAAATATAGCAACAACCGAGACATACTAAGAAGAATAGAGAAACTTATGTAAAAATTTTGCTGATGATATAAAGTACAAATTAACTTAAACTTTGCCCTACTTAAATGTCAATTAATTTTAAAGGTACTGGGATCATTACCTTAAGTTAAATATACAATTACTTATAAGACTTAGGTAACATATATAATAGAATTTATGTTCAAAGTCAAATAAACTGATCTTTTGGATCCTTCTTGCTTAGCTACGCTAAACCATTCGTATTTGCTTGTTGTTTATGGCGAGCCTCTATATTCTATCGTAATGTCTTGCGATTATACTCAGCTATTTTATTAAAAAATATAAGGCTTTTAAACCTTATATTTTAAGCCAAATTTTAATTTAAAAAATATGAGAGAAGTACAAAATATTCTAATACACATGAGAGAAGCCTTTATATTCTATCGTGATGCTCTTACAGCTCCCCTCTACATAACCAAAAGCAGTTAGTTAAAAGGATGACTTCTATTTCGGGAAGTACCAATCCTCACTTTGAAATTCTTTTTTTTCTTTAAAACTTCCTAACCCAATTTGATAAGAATTAGTTTTATAGTTTTTCTTTTAAAACGTACGCTGGACTTATTTTTAAATATTTAGTACTTTAAAATTCATGTGCAGTTTTAGAAGAAGATTTCTTTGTCTAAACTCTTTTTAGAAGATAGAATATTGTAATTTAAATCTAATTTATTTTTCACATATTTCGTAGCAACTTTAATAAATTTTTAAAATTTATACTCTAAAAAAAATGATTATAATACTTTGGAGCTAATTAAAAAAAAAATTTGAACACAATAATTATTCCTATGATGGAGAGTAATAGAGGTGGTTAGCTGAGCTGTGGGTGGCAAGCGGCGGCGAATAAGTTGTTAGTAATAACAGTAGGATCAACTTGAATTGTATTTTAAAATTCGGTAGAAAATTACCAAGCTTAAAATTCACCAAAAAATAATTACAAAGTCAAATAGAAATATTTTCTAAAAAAAAGTTGATGTCATATTTTAAAAATATGGTTGAGCATATGTTATGATGTGATACTAATATTTCTCAATATTGATTTTGTTTCATACTGGGTAAATATGTTATGAAAGTTATATATTTATTAAGAGTTTTAACGACTAAGTGTAGTGTACCTACATATGATATTTATTGATTTAGAGAAAATATATGATAAAGTTCCAAAACAATTAGTCTGGTTAAGAGTTCTAGAAAAGGAGTTCATTATACTTATTTTTAAGTCAATAAGAATATGTATATGTATATATAAATTAATACTTGTGTTTAAAAATGAGGTGAATTAATCAAATATTTTCCTATCTTAGTACAATAACATCAGGATCAACTTTATGTCCATATCTTTTTTTTACTTTAGTCATGCATGTTCTTACTAGACATTTGCAAGATGCACACTTGTATACTTTTTTACTGTAGATATTCTTCTTGTTAATAAAATTAGGGAGGACGTTGATGGAAAATGTACATTACGGAGGGTAACCTTAGAATCCAAAAGTTTTTTTCTTTAAGTTGATATAAAAATTGAATATATGGAATATAATTTTAATAGTAATAGATATACTGTGCAAGTCAAATGATATAGCAAATGCCAAAAATATGTTGTGGTCCCTTAGCCCACTACATCGCCTGAAGGAAATATGACTTGTAAGGTAGGACCCGAATTCATATATATATATATATATATGGTTTGGGAATTGACAATAGATATACTTGATGCTATGGCTGATGCATTTAATGGTATAATTGATTATGTTGGAAATCAGCCATTTATGTTTACTAATCTTTTATTTACAAAATAAAATTGACATTCATTGATGTTTTGGGGAGAAAAACTTGATGTTTCCATTAGTGCTAGTTCAAACGATACATTTGTTATGTACTCTCACCAAAATGGGTGTTCAAGTCACCAATTCTCAAGCAACAACCAACAACTTTCAGGCTGTTAGATGCGTCTATGCCAGCATTATAATTTCTATGGTTTGTCATTACTATTGGACACATAATTTTCTACAAGTTCAACAAATAAAGAAGCACGATTTTTACTATCCTGATAATCTGCTAAAAATTTATTTTTGCAATACACTAAACATCAAGGTAAGCAATGTCTTTAGCCTCATTTAGATCTCTAGATTTGTCTGAAACAAGGGTCCCAAGTGCGGGTATTTATAAGCAAGTGCTCCTAACTTTAAACCCATATTAAGGCTTCATTTGGGACGATTTTTTTTTCTTAAATCAGCTTTAACTACAAAAATTAAAACTTTTATACTAGAAACCTGCTTTAAGAACCAGTAAGAAAGTCATCCCAAACGACGCCTAAAACTCATAAGATTAGTGGTTGAGTAATTTAATGCTGAATTAACTTAAAGCAAAGGCTATGCTGAAAAGAATGATGGCTGATTGATTTAATGAACATAAAATTGATGAGAAGTAAATGAATAGATTGATCAGATTGTATATTTCTCCTGCAAAACTAAAAAAATTCTCAAACCCTTCAACGCATTAATGATCATCCATCACAAACTTATATTAATCAATGTTGAGGTAAACTATCATTAATATATTGATCTCCACATGTCTTTTTTTTTTTTTTATATCATATATATTTTTTTCCTTTTAAATTTAAATGCACATTTTTTAAATTTCTTATGTTTTAATTTTTTTTACAAACATTTCTCTTACTTATTACAAACATTTTTTTACAAATATTATATTATTAATTATAAATTCTTTCACAGTTTATTTAGTATGCACTTTTAAATATAATTGGACCTACATATATCATTACATACTACTAATTAATAAGAGTTAATTTGATTTTTGTATAATTATAATACTACAATAATATCATTTCACCTATTTTAATAAAATAACTGTTCATCACTATTTTTTTATATTAAATACAATATAGTTCTGTAGTATTAACAGATACATGATTTGTTAGCAATATTAATTATTTATCATGATATACAATAAATACGAGATTTATATTCATTCTACTATTAAACCCTATGTCCATTGTAGCGAGGAAGCAACATTAATTATTTATCGAGGATTACATACAAATTGCACAATACGTTTGAAGAGAAGATGGAAATCCTTTTATGGTCGAGCAAATGTTTTGCTTAAAGATCTCCATGAGCCGTCATTAAGCCATCTCCATACTTTTAAATACTTTTGATTTTTTTTTTGCTTTCAATTAAACTTTCTATTGGGATATCTTATAATACCTAATTTTGCATATCCTCATATCCTATTTTAATTTTGTATAAAAAAAAAAGCAACAACACTATCTTATTAATATTATTTTTTAATTTTGTATAAGCTCAAATCCTATTTTCTGATTTTTTTATAATATCAAAAATTATAGGTCTAAAAATAATATATTAAATAACAAACCATTATGTAAAAAATAACATAGCTAAATAATCTTACAATAAAAAATTGAAAAATGCAAAAAAAATACCTATGCTACGCACAGCCGGTCATTTGCTAAATAATTTGCAACAAATAAACAATGATAAATTACAATATCTACAACAGCAACATCTAACAATACTAATACAATTAACCAATGCTAAATAATCTTACAATAAATTTGGAACAGTTAACAAAAAAAACCTTTCAAACAAAATCATAACTTAAGAACATACCTTTTAAGAGGAGAGAAAACCGGCTGTTTGAGGGAGCAAATGCTGGGAGAAGAGTGGGAGAAAACTAAGATCGGCAGCCCCATTTTATAGGGATTTCGCTACCCACCGCATTTACTGTAACTATCATCTGCCAACTACCAACTCAACGTCCACCATCAATTTCCGCAACTGAGCACATGATCTGCGTAAAATCCGAATCTTGCCCCCGCTATAGACGAAAACTCACTGAATTCAAGCAGGAAACAGCTGTTACACATAATGTCTTAGACATAATGCGCTGAAAAAAATAACGCATTGTAAAGAATGCGCTGTACGAATAAGCGCATTCTTTATAATGCGCTTAAACGTTAAAGAATGCGCCCAACAGTTCGGCGCATTCTTTGAATGCGCCAAACAGTACCGCGCATTCAAATAATGCGCGGAACAGTAAAGCGTATTAGCTCTTTTTCAAAATTTTTTTTATACGAGCTGCTTCCACTGAAAGTGCCAACAAACACGCTCCTTCCTAAAATTTGGCCTATGAGTTATATGTATTCAATTATCCCATCATTATTTTATTTTTATTAATTTAAGTGATTACTTTAATTATTAATATTACTAAATAAAAAATAAAATTATATATTTAATTAACTAATATTATTCTGATATTTATATAACTAAAATATAATAAATAGATAAATTTATTAGCGGGTCCCAATAGACGGTGGATCAGCAGGAGCTTTTTTCAACCATGGCCATATGATTCCGTCACGGCTCTTTCCCGCCCCACGAGTGAGGACAAGCCCACCGGCCCACTCCGACCGGCCCGGGCCCACAAAAATCACTAAATCCGCCGACTTTCCCTTCCTTTCCGATCCATCTCCTGAAAAAAAAAAAAAAAATCATAATATTCTAATATATCTTATCACATTTTTTTAAACATTTAGATTATGTATTCTTTTTAATGTAATTAAATAATTAATTAATATACAATTAAAGTATTAGATAATGTAATTAATGAAATTATATTGAAGATATTTACAAAATTTTTGTAAATATTTGATAGATTCAATCGTTCATCTAACATTAAAAAAATACAGAGATAATCAAATGATATATAGAAAACATCTAAAAATTCAAACTTTACTCATAGAATATTTAATTTCTCATTTTTATTATTACAAATCAATCCAACATAACAAAAACATACACATTAAGTAAAAAATAATAAAAAATTGTATTTTGAAAATAACAAATATTTTTTAATATTATTAATATGATTTTTTACTCATTAAATAACTTTTATTTATCTCCACCACTCACAATAATAAAATAAGCCTTTTTTAAAAGGTGGGCAAAATTTATATTATGATATATGGGTAAAAAACTATCACAAATAATGTATATATTGTTTATGATCGAGATAGGTGTTTCTTAAAGCGACTTCTCTCTTTTCCTCCTCTATAAAAACCCTAACTTTGTTGAAAGGTGAGGTTGTGCTGATTTATCAACAAGCTTTTATGGGAATACGATAAGCAAGCTTCTGCTCATTGTTGAAGCTAATCTCAGCCGTAGAGTTCAGAGAAGCAAAAGCTGGTTTTGTTATTCTCTTCTTCTCGAATCGCTAGGTTTTACAGGGAAATTTGATTGGCTTTGGTTTTTTATTGTGGCTATGGGGCTTAGCTCGAAGCGAGTTGATGATTACACACTCAACTGGCCGCAGGTAAAATGTACTCATCAAAAGTCATCAAAACCCCTTTTTTGGGGTCATTTTAGATTTTAATTACAACATCACACCACCGCAACAATAATCTTTTATCCCACTACGTGAGGTCGTCTACCAGCTAAGAAGTATTGAATTCAAAGCTTACGTATGTGATGTGTGTATGAGTTTTTTTTAACTGGCCTAAATGTCTCAAAATAAAAAATAAAAAATAAAAAAAAAAGGTCAGACCTAATATATATACTCTTCTAACATGATCATTAGAATGAGAGATTATTCTGTGCGAACGTCGGACGGGAGAACCTTCCGGTGACGCTTGGTATCCCGTTTGGTACCGAGCGTACGGATGCTCGGTACCACTCGGTATTGTGCTCGATACCGAGTGCGGTACACTTTTGGGGTGACATGACACATTTTAATTTAATGGTCTCTAGACGACGTTTAGACTCCGCACGTAATGATTTGCCCATTGGAATGTTAACATTTTATGTGATCATACCATCTAAGGCAACTAACTTTCTCAAATCTTATATGATATTGAAGCTACTCCAGCCTTTTCATGTACATGCTCATTTTGTATTCTATCTCTAAGGGGCAATTTGGTAGCACCCAGGATTTGACTTTGAAAATCCTGAGGGGCCTAAATCCTCAAAACTGTTTGGTAACATTCATGATAAATAATATTAAATAATGCGTGACTGTTTGGCTATAGAGCGGATTTAACGAGCGAACTCTTCCTCTCGAGCCAATAGATTTCGTAAATCCGGCAAAAAAAGCATTTCAGAAATCTGGGATTTGGCACGAAAAGGCAGAATTTTACGTCTGCAACGGCTTTCATTTACAGTGAGATTTGGTTTTGCATTTTAAACTGTTTGGCTGGATTTCGCTCAAATCCGACCTAAATCCTACTACCAAATAGCCCCTAAGTGGAAAGGCACTCATCTACCTAAAAATCCTTATCTTTGCAACACCTACATTAAGTAAAAAAAAAAAAAAAAAACACTGAACAATTGAATGGTTGGAAGTTGTAACTGCCAGACCAAACTAAATTGGAAATTCTTAAATTAAAGCTAGAAATAGGACCTTTGTCTATGATAATTTATCTTAAAATGAACTAACAACAGGTCTTTTTTTCTTATAGAAATCAACAAAAGTCAATTAAAATTATTCAATTTGACTAAAATTTTAAAAAAAATTATTCTTTCGAATTTATCAAATTTTGTCTATATATATTTATGAAGAATGTTTTAAAAAAGTCAAAATTAAACTTTATAAAATATAATATGCTAAATTAGAGGTGCAAATAAGCCAAATCTAATTTGAGCTATATGAGATTGCACTCGACTAATCAATTAAGTTTAAGTACTAGCTCACGAGTAAATTCATATATTTTAAATAGCAAAAATGGTTCCAATAAAAAAATTTGTTATGATATAATAAAAATAATAATAAACTATTTTAGATAAATAAACAATATTAATTCTTATATTCTTTAATAATTATATAAATAAAATTTTGATTTTTAATATATTTATGTTAATATTTTTTAAACAATATAATTATATTGCAAGATAATAATTGTTCGAGTCAAATTAAAGCTAACTCAAATTTAATTTATCAACTTATCAAAGCAAATCTAAGGCTTTGTTTATGACGGCTTTTTTATTGTTTCTTAAAGAAGCATTTTAATACAAAAATTAAATTTTATATATTAAAAAGTCGTTTTAAGAAGTAATCAAAGAGCCGTCCCAAATGAAGTCTAAACCTAGATGACACCCTCAAATCAAACAAATAAAATAGAAACATTACAAAATGAAACTAAGATCAAAATCTAAACCTAGATGACATGTTTTTTTTTTTTTCTAAAGATGGAAGGAATGGAGATTCCGAAGGCATCAAGGACCCAAAAAGCGCCGCCATTGAAGTGCCCTCGCTGCTATTCCGCCAACACCAAGTTCTGCTACTATAACAACTACAGCCTCACTCAACCGCGCCACTTCTGTCGCACATGCCACCGCCACTGGACCGCCGGCGGCGTCCTCCGCAACATTCCCGCCAGCGGCAGCCGCAAAAACAAACGCCAAAAGACAACCACGACCACCAACGCTTCCACCTCCGCCGCCGCCGGGCACTTTCCGGCTATCACTACCCCGGCGGTGGCGGAGAACAATGATAGGTTCGAAAATTTACTTACGAGGAATTTTCGACCGTTTGAATTTGAATTCGGGACAGTGAGCTCTGGTTTTAGCTTCCCTGTGAACTCCACTTCGTTGTTTCCTTCCACCGATTATAGTTTTGGGAGATCAAAAGAAGGGTTAGTAATGGATGAATCGAAGTTTTCTACGAGTTTTTCCGTTGAGGAGTCGCTGGTTTTGCCTGCTGATTTCCTGGATTTTTGGAACGGCGGCGTCGATTTCATGGCCGGCGCTTATTGAATGCCATCCTCAAATAGGTGCAGATATATACAATGGGCATGCCTTATTCAATGCTTTACCTTTCAATCCCACTGTTGATGACAGTAAAAAACTAAACAAATAATTATTTACACTGTGAACATTAATTATTAGGGGAATTTACATACATATCATTTATATTATGTTATTTACATATCTAACTTTTAAAATTTTAATATTTCACGACTACCACCCCCATATCAAATATATGTGCAAGGAATAAAATATTGAAGTTTACAGGATGATATAAGGTGATCCTTTATTTATTTGCGGCAGTTTGATTTACTAAAGTAAATTCATACACACACCACATAAGTAAGATTTGAATTCAAAATCTCTTGATTTGTAACCAAACCGTCTAAATAACAGATCAATGTGAGGTGCATATTTTGGTTTAGAGTAAAAAATAAACTTTATTAGTATAAATGCAATTACAATTTTGTACAACACCAACAACATCAAGTCTTTATTCCACCACATAGGGTGGGCTACACGAATCATTTTCCTCCATTATGTTTTGTTATGAGTCAAATCCTCATTTAAGCATAATAAAAAAGATTATTATAATATTTTCTAATCAAATCTGTGCAAATCCCTACCTTTCACAAGTCACAATATAGACCAAATCTAATAAATATACTCTCCTAACTGGGTCATCAGAAGACTTATATAGATTTTATGTGTCCAAACCATATAAAATGACTCTCTCTAATCATATTTCATTTCACATTCACTATTTAAGAGTGAGCCACTCATTCACTGTGGTACGACTGAACTTTTTGTATGTTTGTTACTTTGTTTTTTGTATTATTATTTTTATGGAGTTTAGAACTCCTTAGATCTGTAAGAAAATAAAAATATTATCGAGGCATTTCGGTTCCATATTTAAGAAAGCAAATCAACCTCGAATAACAAAATTTCCAACCTATTTTGCCAAATAAGAGAAAACAAACAATATCTTAGTCAGCAAATATATAAATATATATACTTGTATGGATAAACTTAAATGTAAATAAAGTGATAAGTCATAAAAAAAATCATTTTGATCATACATGAATCTTAAGGCATAATTGAATTAGAAGTTTTCAAAATTAAATATGGGACCATCCGAACTTCAATCCCAGCAAGCTTATATTCAAACTGAATGTCTCAGAAAGATGAACCCAATGACACCAAATACCAATCAGGTATCCTACCAAAGAAAGTGACAACTCGGGAGCCCCCGCTGTAAATTGCTCGCTGGAGAACATCGCTGTTGCATTAAGGTTGGGAACGAAAGAAAGGGTTTGGGAGAACTGGGTGGAAATTTGAGAACTGTTAGCAAGAAGGTTTTTCCAAAGAGGGCCCTCAAAAGGGGGGAGGGGAGTGGAGGGATGTCGGTGGAAGCCATGGGGGAGGAGGCCCCCGACGGGGAAAACCCTAACGGAGCTTCTCTTTCTATAACTAAGAAGCAAAAACGCGCTCAAATCCTCTCTCTCTCTCTCTCTCTCTCTCTCTCTCTCTCTCATTCTCTTTCTATTATTTAACAGCCATATTCGTTAATGACCACCACCTGCAATTGCCGCTGACAACCACCATTGCCATCGATGATCAATATAAAAATCTTTACCATTTGCAAAACACTTATAAAATTTAACCATTTTGTTGGGTATAATTGTATGCATATGAACATCTATCTTCCATAATCTCTATTGAAGAAATCAAGCTTTGTTGCTAGGCATGGATTCTTTCTGTGAACACTTAATTTTTATAATCCCCTATTAAAAGTCAGACGACTGGTTAATCCCCCTCTATTGCAACAGTAAGAAAAGAAAAATTCTTGTATCTCTTACTACATAATAAAATTTTCAACTAAATCATATCTCGTGATTTCTTCTCTTCTAGAGTTTTCCCATGTAAATTTTTTTTTGTTCTTGCTATTTATATTTGTTCTTGCTAAATTTTTATACAACGATCAAACATAAAATACTCATTCTATGGACTCAAATTTTCTACAGCTCAAAATTTTATGCTGCCCGAAAGATATCAAAATACACAACTCCCCTTGGCCTATTGGTTGAGAGCTTAGGCTTCCTACTAAGAGGTCCAAGGTTCGAGTCCATGTGTATGCGTTGTGTGTGTGAGTTTGCCTTAAATGACCTAAATGTCCCCCAAAAAAAAAATATCAAATAAAAATCACAAATTTTTATTTAAGGTGATCGACGTAATTTCTTGTTTAAATTTTACTTCAGCCCAGTCACTATTTAAAGCTAATGAAAATTCTAACCAGCTTTATCGTACACTGAAAAAAAAAAAAAAAAAAAAAAAAAAAAAAAAAAAAAAAAAACATCAACTTAAATTGGCATTAATGAAGAAAAACAAAAATAAAATAAATCATAATAATTAATAAACATCTGAATATTACAAATTCCTCACCATATATTCATCTGAATCATCTTCTCTATGCACAGAATCGATTAGCTTGCTTATGATTTTACAGGAAAGCCAAAATTCTGAAACGTTCTGATTTGGCCTCCCCTCCCAGCAGTCACAATAACCATCCCCCAAGCCGAGTTTCTCAGTAGATGAATTCCTCCATTTTTCGGATCTGTTCCACTGCGAGGACTGCTCGAGGTGGAGGAAACCACCAGCTCTTCTTCCGGCCATGTAGCCGAAGCTCTATCGCCGAAGAGATTGGCGGCGCTCGAGTTAGGGATAGCTTGACCGGGAGAATCAATGGCGCCGTAGCTATTCTGGTTTCCGCCGGGAGGAGTTGATCCTGGGGTTAAATTGCAGGTGTTTGGCCAAGGAATGGCCGCCGTTACGTCGCGGCACTGGAAATGTTCATAGGATTGTGTGATGTTCTTGCTGCCATTGCATTTTGGACGTGGTTGGGGATCGAAACAGTGACTCCAGACGTAAACATGAGAGTCCTCGCTCGCGCAGACGGCGTAGTTTCCGTTTGCCGTTAGGGAAGCTGAGATTTGGCTGTTTGTATTGCGAAAGCCTGCCTTACAAGGTTGAGGAATTGAAATCAGGGAACCAGGAGAGGAGAGGAGAGGAGAGTAGATTAAGGCTTCATTTGGGATTGCTTTTTTACTGCTTCTTATAGCAGCAAAAAAGTCATCCCAAACAAAAAAAACTATTTCTCATAACAAATTATTATTTTTTAAATAACAATAATGTTGTAACCAAACAGAAGTGCGATAGCAATAAAATGTGAAAACGCTGCCCCAAATGAAGTCTTTATGCTTGAAATGATAAATGGATGCATAAGAGATTCAAATTAAAGCTTTGTTTGAGACAGTTTTATTATTGATTCTTAAAACAACTTTTTAGTAAAAAAAATTAATTTTTATACTAAAAAATTGCTTTAATAAAAAGTAGAAAATCATCTCGAATGAAGCCTAAAGCTTCATTTGGGACAGCTTCCTTACTGATTTTTAAAACAACTTTCTAGTACAAAAATTTTATTTTTTGTATTAAAAAACAGCTTTAAGAAGCGGTAAGAAAGCCGTCCCAAATGAAACCTAAGTCTCACCTTAATACTAGTCATGCTTGGTATGACAAAAAAGACAAGAATAAAAGAGTGGATCTGATTTAACAAAAAAAAAAAGAGTTCCATACCAGTATAAGATTGAATTCATCTTGTCCAGTTTTAGTAAACTGAAAGAAAAATTGCAGATCAAATCTAAAAATAGAATTCCATCACGAAAATGAGATTTGTAAATATGGATAATGCTCACTTTTCTTTAAGTTAGGATGCTAAATAGCAAGAAAACTCTCTTTCATGCTTTAGACTTTTGCATTACTTCACAACTCTTAAAAGTGAAATTATTAGAACCACAAAGACTTCATTTGGGAAGGTTTTCTTTCTGCTTCTTAAAACAGTTTTCTAGTATAAATATTTTAAATTTTGTAATACAAAGATATAGTTTAAGAAGCATTAAAAAAGCCATCCCAAACAAAGCCTAAATGTACTACAGAATCAAATGCATGCAGCAATTGGAATATTCAAAATCACAAATATAAGTAGCAATTCATATATAAATAAAAAAATAAAAAAAAGTAGCAATTCATATCAGATAGTTTCTTCACCTTTCAATTTGTGGACTAGCTGGACACCGTTAACAACGCGTATTCGTGAATCAGCAGATGTAACAAAAACTTCAGAGTTACTCCCGGGAGAAAACTGTAGAATTAAAAAGGTTAATGTATGCAACAAATTCTTGACCGATAATACTGCATTAAACATAAAATAATGGATTGATTTTAAATGTTACCTGAAAACCAGTTATTTTCTTGTGGCTCGACTTCTTTTTCTTGTTTTGAAGGTCAATTTGAGTTTTTTGATGCAACTTATTATCTGCTAAAACAAAAAAGAGAATATGCAAGATTAGAGCTTTCAATGTATATATAATTTAAAAAAAAAAAAATCAGAAAAAGGATCAAGATATATGCATTTTAGTAACGCAAAGTGATTATAAAGTATGCATTTGAAATATCTAGGAGTTATTTGATTAGATGCAAATCAAATGCATTGAAATAGTATGAGTGCAAGCGGTGAGGGTGGGTGATGCAAGAAATGGTAAGGGTACCACAGGCGGACGCAGACGGCGATGGCATGTGGCAAGGACTAGAGATGCAAGCTGGCTCCGGCAGCGAGGGCAGGCAAAAAGTAGGCAACATGAATGAGTATTGTGCAAGATTTGAAATGCAATAGAAATAGGAGAAATTATTTAGTGCAGAGGCCGGACACAGAACGCCGTCCAGAGACCAACCAGAATGCGTCACGTCAGCAGTATCAAGCTGCGGTACCGAGCACATGGGTGATGTGGCGCATTCTGGTTGGTCTCTGGACGGTGTTCAGCATCCGCACAGAATAATTAATCTAGAAATAGAGATTTTAGAGTATTTTAAATCACTCAAAATTTTACCTTGCATTTATTTTGCTCCAAACCAAACACCAAAAAGTTGAAATGGAACAATACACTACTTATATTATTGCCAAACTACTAAATCTCCAGCTCTTATAAGCATGGACAAACAGCTTTCTTGCCCAATAAGTTTGGATCTTGTACAACCATATTAGCCTAAATTTGGGAATACTCAATCCAAAAAAAATATAATTAGAAAAAGAGCAACTGAGCTAGAGTGAACTATATTTCATTCACCAAAACAGCAGTGCAGAAAGCTTGGCAATGTTATCCAAACCTGTTGTGTCATACAAGTAGCAGCTCCCCTTGTGCGATCCTACCAAAGCACCCTTGAAAAGACAATATAAAGATATCATTGAACCCACTAGTGCAGAGATAAATGAATGAGTAGTTCCCAATTCATTGTATATTCTATTCAAAAGACCGGAACACATTTTGGCGTCAAAGTTGAAACCTTTCCATCAGGCGTATAACATGCAGCAGTCACCATTTCTTGAAGATCATTCCAATCAACAACTCGGCGATCTGGTATGCTCCATATCCGGATTTTCTTATCTAGAGATCCGCTAATGAAGTACCTGTCATCAACAGGATTGAACTGGATGCAAGTCACTGCAACCAAAACATTTAAAATGTATTAAATTGGCGTTAGCTAAAGCAAAATACCAAAACTAAGGTTTCGTTTGTAATGACTTTCCTCTTGCTTCTTAAAGCAGCTTTTTAATACAAAAGTTAAAAATTTTTAACTAAAAAGCTGCTTTAAGAAGCAACAAAAAAGCTGTCCCAAACGAAGCCTAAGCTATGCAGGTAATGCTTACCATAGTCGCTGTGTGAAAAGATTTTCAGGCAGGTAATGCTAGACATATGCCACAACCTAACGGTCTTGTCCATTGAAGATGAAAGTAGATACTGCCATTTAAACAATTAGCGTTAATTGTAACCTATAAAAAGTTAATATTCAAATATGAGATATGTAATCTAATTTTTTTCCATAAGCACAAAACATAACAGATTAAACGAGAAGCAAACAATAATCGGTATAATTAAAAATCTTCAGCTAATGAGAACAGGGTTAATTTGATGAGATAGAAATTCAGTCAGACTGAAGGGAGCAAGTCAGCATTTTATGAACATAGACTAGCTCATCCCTTATCCAGAAAGATTAACATAAAACATTAAGATAGCCCTAAATTTGTTAATGAACCCACTAGATTGGTCTATTGTAATAGTCATGAAAAGCGTAACATTAAGAATAGATGATTTAAAATAAATAAGGATAATCCTTTGTTCTCCCAATAAGAACAGGTTCAAAATGCTGTTATAAATTTTGTTATTATAGATTAGTGATCAGAGATCACGTGGGGTCCAGTAGAAAGTGATTAGAAAGACGTGAATGGTGGGCAATTGGGGGTATTGGAAAGAAAAATTGGTTATCTTGGATTTCTTATTTTATTCCAGAAGAATCTGAGCACGGGTGGAAGAGGAATGCTCTCTTCTTGAATTCCTTGGCCCTGCTCTACTCTCTCTTGTTCTCCTCAGCTCAGAACTTTCTCAAAATTTCTCTCAAATCCTTTCTTTTTTCTCTCTATTCCCCTGATGTCCGCTTTATGGTGTTTCCCTTTATCGTCAGGGAGTCAGTTGCAAGAAGAAGAAATCAAAAGAGATAAAAATTATTTATGATCTCTCGCATAAAATAAATAATCAGCTATCAAGAAACAAAGATTGTTATGGAGAAGGCAGCGTTACATTTGTAGGCATTGAAACGGTAGCACCCAAGCGATTTACAAACAAACTCTCAATTGAAGATATAACTTGGCTTAGTAGAGCTTTACTAAAAAATCTTGATCCTTTTGCCCTACATCAACCTTCTCAGCTAAGCAGAATCCATTCAACAGCTTTGATCCTTTTGGCCCACGCTAACCTTCTCCACTACATAATCATGAATCCTCTGAACCTCTATCATGTTACAAGATCTCTTGATTAATTGATCATATCCTCTCTCTTTTCCATATGAGATTCACTCCAATGAATCTAGTCAGGAATGAGCAAAGAAAGATTACCATCTCTCTCAATTGGGCACTTAGCATCGTAAGATCATATCCCTTTGATGCAGCTCACAACAGCAAAGCTGCCCAGGCGGACAGCAGCCCAGCTGTCCAAGTGGAGCTTAGGACCTCCTTTATCACCTATAGGAGAAGAGGCTTTGGGAGAAAACTCTTTGGGAAAGGGGAGAACTCTTTGGGAAAAATATATAAGAGGCATTTATTAGGGGATTTAGGCTGTTTAAATGAGAGAATATGGAGGGTTATGTTTTAAATTTCTACAAGAGTTTTTGTGAGGTATTTGTGGTTTCTAGTAGCTGCTAGGAATTGTGAGAGAGACGATTATCCTCTCGAACAATGAATCAACTTATATCTTATCTTACTTTACTTGGAAATTAGTAAAAACAATTCTCTTGGTGTTATTTCTGGATCTATTTGGAATAAGTTGCTGTTTTTTTTTTTATATATTGTCGTGTGTTGTTTTTTGATCTTCAAGTCCTATCAAATTGGAAATCAGAGCAAGACCCATGACCTATGACACCGAAGAAAGTGAGTGCTTTGGAAGAGAAACTAGAAGGAGAAGTTGGTCAATTTAAATCTAAAGTTGAGGAAATGATTTCATCCATGAAAGGAAGGCTTTCTAACCTAGAGGACATAATGAAGGAAATATTGGAGCTTCACATCCAACCGACAACATCGGAGACGAGGCACCGGCAGGTGGCCAAGGAAGTGGGGGAAACCCTAATATCGACACAATGAGGGATGACCGAAAGGTAGAAATCTTGAGCGACAGGGAAAATATGCCACCTCTTGAATAAATAACCAGGAGGGAAATGGGTGAAAGGATATAACATGAGGAGAAATTTGGAGAAAGAAATACAGTGGACTGATTTTGAGGAAGAGGATATCTATGAAATAAAGAGGGTTGAGAGAGAACAATGAAGAGAACATAACAATCGCTACATGGGAAGAGTCGGAGGTGGAAGAGGAAGTTGGGGCAGAGGGAATCCAAGAGTGAGAAAGCTGAAGATGCTTGTTTTTTAGGGGGAAGATGCTCAAGGGTGGATCTATGAGGTGGAGTACGGAGGGCTGATTTTGAGGAAGTTGATATCTATGAAAAGAAGAGGGTTGATAGAGAACAATGAAGAGATCAAAACAATCACTAAATGGGAGGAGCCGGAGCTAGAAGAGGAAGTTGGGGCAAAGGGGATCCAAGAGTGAGAAAGCTGAAGATGCCCTTTTTTTAGGGGGAAGATGCTTATGGGTGGTGGTGGATCTATGAGGTGGAAAAATACTTTGTAGTGAAAAGGTTGACGGAGAAGGAGAGATTCACGACAGCAGATTATGCTTGGAAGGGAAGGCATTGTCTTGGTATCAATGGAGAAACATAAGAGAGCCAATTCGATCGTGGAGGGAGTTCAAAGATAGTTTATTAGAACATTTCCGAACTAGTCAGGGAAGAGACTTCTACGAGCAGTTCTTTACTTTGGTTCAGGAAGGGACAATGATGGATTATCGAGAGAGATTTGAGTACTTTTCTAGCCAATTGGGGAGACTTTCCGAGATAGTGTTGGAGGTAGGGGTGTCAATTTCGGGTCACGGGTCAGGTTCGGGTCGAACCCGGAACTGACCCGGCACTATTCGGGTCAACCCGAACCCGACCCGTTTGTAAAAACGGGTCGAGTTTTGGGACCCGAACCCCACCGGCTTCGGGTTCGGGTCAACCCGACCCGACACGGTTTGCGGGACGGTTTGCGATCTACCAGAGGTTTGTGGTCTGCCGAATAGCCGGACTGCCAGAGCCCTCATCGCGATCTGCTGGAGGTTTGAGGTTGATTGATTGAGCTTCACGCCTTCACCGAATAGCCGGACTGCCGGAGCCCTCACTGCCGGATAGCCGGACTGTCAGAGCCCGAAGGTTTGGAGTGTTCAAAGAGGGACGGCGAGGCGAGGCAGCGCCGGCGTGGCAACGACGGGCCGGTAGCAGACGTGAGCTAGGATTCCGACTGCAGATTGTGGTCTGCCGGGCAGCAGAAGCGAGCTCCTCGCCGGGGAAGCGACACGGATGGCCTGGCAGAGTCGCCGGAGTGAGGATGAGCGATGGCCAGGCTGGCGACTAGACGCGGACTGACGTGAATGCCTGCAGCGCCTGCTGGCCTGGGGACTAGACGCAGACGGCAGACCCGACTCACTGACGCGGACGGCTGACCTGACGCGATGGCATGCCTTACCGGGTCAAAAACGGGTTGATTTCGGGTTTCCGGGTCAACCCGACCCGGTTTTTCAAACGGGTCGAAAACTCGAACCCGAACCCGACCCGGTTCGGGTTCGGGTCAACCCGAACCCGACATTTTTGAGTCGGGTTCGGGTCGGGTTTTCGTGTCGTGTCAAATATTGACAGCCCTAGTTGGAGGGCAATTTCATAAAGGGGCTCTGATCGGAGCCCTAGGAGGTGTCTCTTGATGAAAGGAGCTCTCTTAATCGAACTCTTTCCACCCGATCCCTTCCCTTTAGATTTAACCAAAAGAATCCCGATCAAAACTTGATTAGGGTTAGCAATTGGAGCCATCGGTGAGGTTTTGGATCGCATCTCCATGAGATTTCTCATCATCTCATCCAGAATTTTCTTTCCCTAGGTTCAGTCGAGGAATCGTCGGCGAAGCCTTCGACTGCATCTCGATCATCTTTTTCAGCATATCCTCAAATTTCTCAAAGCGGTTCTCAATGGATGAGAGCCTTCCTTCCACATCCGAATATTTTTTTTCTCCATTTTGGCCTAGAGTTGTTCTCTCTCTCCTTTCAATACATCCATCTTCTTTGTTGTCATTCACGAATCTAGGTTCCAAACAGCGAAAAACAACAAAACATCATGAATCTGGTTGTTAAACAGTGAAAATCAGCAAGACAGGAAGAAAAATATAGCATAAATCAGCGATGAGGACTAAAATTTCAGCCCGGGACACCGCTCTGATACCAATTTGATACAAAGTAGATGCAAAACTTGAAGAAGACCTTGTCTGAATATTCAATTCCTGCAAAACAGAGATTGATAACAAGTAAACGATGAAGAAGAACACTCAAACGCACTTTTTATTGGATTATACATAAAGGAAAAGACAAGATACAAGTGATCTACCATTAGAGAAGCATATCAGCTCTCCCAATCAACCTAGACGTAGCTAGAAAGCCCTCAAACAAAAGAGCTACAACAAAACACAAAACTCAATAATAACATACCCTAAACCACAGACAAACTTCCTCTTAAATAACCCTAGAACATCATAACACAAATAGAACATTCCTAATCAACACAAACATATTTTAGGAAACCATCCTTAATAATTAGGATCTTCCTAAATAACATAAGCATGATTAAGGAAGCCTTCATAATTAAAACATCCATGATTAAATTCTTTCTAACACACAATAACCATATTTAGAACATTCATAATTACCTCTCAATCAAATCATCCCTCTTTCCCTAAACAAACATTCCTAATTTCTTCTCAATCAAATCAGCCCTCTTTCCCTAATTAAGTATTCTTAATTCCCTCCCAATCTTGATCTTCTATGATAAGTAATTGGTCCTCTTTGATCTTCTTGCCTGTCACCCACCTAGTGGGGCCCACCGGCTTAGCCGGTTTATCAGAGTCTTTATATTTCTATGCAGTTACTATCAATACTCAACTTGGTGTTTATACATATAACCAACCACCAATTGATGCAATGAATTTTCAGTGAAAAAAGAGGTCTCAATCAATAGTAAAGCAAGAATATCAAACTACATTTAGAACTCAAATCAATAAAAGAAAAAAAAAATCCACATGGCAGGAAGATGTCTTTGGCTAGTTTTGATTAGTCGTCCTTTAAAAAACATTTCTACCCAAGTGTAAAGAGTAGCCCTCGAAAGTTTAACTATCATATTCGTTAAATTTTCCACACAATACTTGACTATATATATTTAAATTTTGGCCAAGGAAAATTTTAAAAACAGCAATACGTTAACCTGCATTAACATCAATAAGAGCAAGAGTGCTATAATATAACCATCCTTTAAACAGTTTTAGAAAAAGAATTCAGCGTAAGAGCAGATGAATAGAAAAACCTGAGATTTAGACCAACATAGATCCAGAACGTCATCAAGATGACCCTTAAAAGAGCGGAGAGGTTTCTCCTCAAGAGCAAAAAACAGTTCTGGTACAATAATGTTATCCAAACTAAAAGACTTCCTGCCACTAGATATCTTAAGTCTCCTCTTTTTCTCCCAATGGTTGGCTTCCATGCAAGCTAAAGCAAATGCAACTTCAGGAGTCCCATTACTGAATGCCGTTATATATCCATTACCGTTCCCATTCTCCCCTGTTGCTTCTTCCATTTCCAGACATCCTTTGCGCTTACGCTCTAATGCCTGCCAAACATGGATTACACAGTCCTCTCCTGCACTGGCAAGATAACGCCCATCCAAACTGAACCTAATGCTCCATATCGATCCAGTATGCGCTTGAATATCCTGAGTCAAGTAAAGCCCACTAAGCTCCTTGTACGACTTCCCACACCGCCGAGCTCTGATTCGCTCAGCCCCATGGAAAAGATGATCGGATCCATCCTGGCTATCGTCAGTGGCTGAACTCGATCTCCTCCCTCTCTCCGACGAAGAGTCCCTCTCATCGCTGCTCCGCTTATCAAATTGGTGAACGGCAATCCCGACCATATTCGTGATGCTCTTAAGCCAGCTCCTCCTCTTCTTCAACCTAATCTCCATGCCATCTCCAGAGATCTGGCCACCAGCACTAGCGCCGCAATAATGTACACTCTGCCGGCGCATGAGCTCCTGAACAATCGGTGATCTCCCCATGCACATCTCGAACTCCTCCATGGTCAGCTGCCGACCAGTACCTATCTCCCTTAGCTTTTTCCACATTCCATCATCCCTAAACTCCTTCACCACAAACTCCCTCCCCGTGTCCAGATTCCTAATGGTGCACCGCGGGTCATCACCACCATCTATCACAACGGGAGATCGCGGCGGCAGGAGAAGTTGCCGATTCCCAGCGGAGGAATCGAAGTCGCCATCGGATCTGGATCGAGCAAATAGGATAGAAGAAGAAAACTGGTCCATTCGCCGATAAACTTCCTTGTATGAAACCGACAAGGGAATTTCAGCGGAATTCACGATCGCAATTGGGGGTTTCCCGCGTGAGAGTGCCTTATCGCCTGTAAGCCCCATCATTTGAAGAAGCCGCCTTCGCCGCTCCTCAACGGGCCCCGGCTCCGCGATCCATACCTCATAGGCAGCCGCCACCGCCGCCGGCGATGGGGGTGGGAAGCGGTGGCGATGACGGTGATCGGCTTCGTCGTCAGATGCAGAGGTAGAAGAACAAGAGGAGGAAAGGATTCGATCAAGCGACTCGTAGAACTCGACCTCGTCCACGACAGAGCTCCTCATCTTCATGGCGGCATCAGAATCCCGGTGACTGTTCAATGTAGCTGTATCGGCGGGGCCATCATGGTGATCCGATAAGTAGCGAGGATCGGGAGCGCGTAGGGTACAGAGGAGAGTGGAGAGATGGGAATGAAGTCGATGCTGGAGCTGCGAACTAGTGATCCTTCACTTCACGTCATTTTAATCTCGACGCCAGCGGCTCAGGCTTTCTAATTTCGGTAATTTAACAAAAAAGTTATAAAATTTGAATGCACCACATATCTAGCATAAAAATTTTATATTTATTTATTACTATAATATATAAATTATATTAAATACATAAATATATAGTTTTAAATAAATTAATATTACTCTTTATAAAGTAAATTTCTCTAACAAAAATTATATATATATATAACATAAAAATTAGTGATATTTGTATAAAGAAAAATTATATATGTCAAAATATCATATGACCAAAATGCAGTTAATATTGGCTCAAATTCATTAGATCTGTTTTGAGATTTATGTAATATTAATTACTTATATTTTGCACTAATCTTAAAATATGTGGAGTTGGTTTGAAGGACCATCATAATTAAAATTTTTGTGATAGATTTTTATAGTATATAAATCCATCACAAAATAAATAAATAACAAACCACGGGATTTTGCCTAGTTGAAAATGATTCCACTAGAACTTGAGTTGGTTACAATGGTCTGACTCGCCTCCAAGGGCGATTAGATTACAAGTAATAATTGTACAGCAAAAGTACGGGTGTCAGGTGATAGACCGGCAGAACTTCGGGCTTCAAATAATGGTATGGTAGAACTCCAAGCCTTAGGTGGCAGTTCGGCGACGGCAAGGGCCTCAAGGGGTGGTCCGGCAAAGGCAAGGGCCTCAGGCAGTGGTCCGGCGAATGTGAGGGCCTTAGGTGGTGGTCTGGCGAAGGTGAGTGCCTCAGGTGGTGGTCCTACAAAGTTCCAGCGGTAGTCCGACGAAATTCCTGTGGTGGTCCGACGAAACTCCAGCGGTGGTCCAGCGAAACTCCGACGGTGGTTGAGGAGAAGCCTCTTCCTTCTCTTCTCTTCTTCTCTTCTTCTCTCCTTCTCTTCTTGCTTGGTTCCCCTTTCTAGAGAAATGAGGGGTCTATTTATAGATTTTCTGGAGTGACATGACCCGTAAATAGGTGAGAGATCAAGGGTAAATGTGGAGTGGTTGGATGGACGGCCGATATTGAATCCCTTGATCATGGACCGTTCGTCAGACATTTGGAGGCCTTAATGATTTTGGAATTCAGTGATCTTAGACTCGTTGGATTTGTCTCGTCGAGCCGTTCGATTTGACTATAAGCTTGCCATATTTGGAAACTATTTGATAACTCAAATAGTGATACAAATCTTCCAACAGCGCTTTGAGTTCTCATTTTGGACTCATTTGGGCTCGGATTGAGTCAAATTTGGTGTCATTGGATTCGTATTTCCGAGACACTCAGTTTGGCTATAAGTTTGCTGAAATCGGAGTTCAGGTGATCCCGGATTTAATTTTTGAAGTTTCCAGATTAATTTTGCCTCGAGATTCATGCCCAATCAAAATGATTTTTTGATGACGTATCAAGTGATATGTGTATAAAGAAAAAATTATATATGTCAAAATATCATTACCAAAATGCAGTTAATATTGTCTCAAATTCATTAGATTTGTTTTGCGATTTATGTAATATTAATTACTTATATTTTGCACTAATCTTAAAGTACGTGGAGTTGGTTTGAAGGACCATCATAATTAAAATTTGTGTGATAGATTTTTTATAGTATATAAATCCATCACAAAATAAATAAATAAATAAATAACAAAATAATTGACTTTACTTGGATGGAAGAAATTGTATAGGAACCAACCACATTACTTATGATAAGTTCAGAACATGAAGAGACTTTTTAAGGATTATTTCATGTTGGTAGGCCAAAAATATGCTTCCCTCATCTTGTGTGAAATTGAAATTCACTATTTTTAGTAAATTTTACAGAGATCTATGGGCTTTGAAGTGAATTTTAGGGCTTATTTGGATGCTTCAAGATGTATAATATATTTTAAAAGATAATATTTTATTTCACTAACTTTTTAAGTGCGGAGTTGAAATTCTTATTTTTCGAACCGGAGTGCCTTATCACCTTAAGTGTAAGCCCCATCATTTGAAAAAGCCGCCTTCGCCGCTTACCATGGGGGCGGATGCGGTGGCGATGATCGTGATCAGCTTCGTCGTGTCAGATGCAGAGGTAGAAGAACAAGAGGAGGAAAAGATTTTTTTTTTAGGCTTGACTTCGAACTCTAAGCAACCAAATGAGTCCTTAATGTCTAATTGTTTCAAATTGAATGATGAATTTACTGATCTTCATTTATTTTCAAAGCATGATTTCAAACTTACGATCACGAAATTAGGTTTTTGTTCTATCTTCATTAATGTATCTTATCATAAGCAAGCCCTGAGATAGATCATTGTTACTCGCAGAATTAATCTAAGTTTCACTAGCCTTAAATTTGATATTTATCATCTAATGAATTAAATTATGGGTCAATTATAAAATTGTTAAGAGCATTGTGATCATTATACATTTTTTTTATAATTATCATCAATGGATCACAATGATCTTGTTCTCTTACGAAATTTATGACCAAATAAACCACTTGCTCTAACCCTAACTCACCCTTGCAATAATGGTTCATAGATGATGCATTTGCGAAGTTTCTAATCAACTATCCAAATGTAACAAATCTTATATGTCAAAGGGATGCCCTAATTAATAGTGATGTCAAAAATTTAAAGATAAGTAAAATTATAAAATATAGGCTATTATCTAACTTTTAAGATTGATAAACTATTCTCTTTGAAATCAAGATTTTGCCCTAAATTATTTTGTGGAATTGTTGCCTACGAAAGGCACAATGAATACTATAAGTCTCACACAGTTTTTAGGCTTATACCTCAATAAAAAATGTTCACTTGTCAAAATAGAGGTCAGCGTCACACTTTTCAACGGGAGCCACATTATAAAACAGGCCACTTTGACGGTTAGTAGAGCGGCAACTGATAAGATCATTCTCACCCTTATAACCGGCTCACAAGTGATTACTTATAAGGGATGTTAGGGTTGGCCAAATTACTCTTATAAGCATGAGTTCGGTCATTTAAACTCGATTATGCTTTGATTTATGCTATTTTGATATGAATATATTTATACGAGTCTAATCTTCATGGCCGAGCTAATGGATAATTGGTATATTTTGACTTTTTGGTAGCTTTGAGATTAAATTAATATTCACTTAAATATTAATTTTTGTAGGTATCTTATTATTTTTAGCTAGAAAATATATTTTGAATGATGAAATATATTAAATGAAAATTGAGGCTGTACATTGCTGGCAAATAGGGCCTCCGTAGACCCTTCAATTTAGAATACAGAGTACAATAGCTGGAAATTCAGTGGAGATCGAGGGCTACAATTAAAAAAAAAAAATCTATATAAATAAATAAATAACAAAAGAAAATTAGGTACTTACTATTTTGTCGAGGAATTTCCGAGAGGGGTCAACACATAAATTCACCATTATAGAACACTTTTTTGATATATTTACTTTATAAATGATCTTGTCTCATTTGTGATATATATATATATATATATATATATATATATATATATATATATATATATATATATATATATATATATATATATATTTCACAAATAATTTTTTAATATAAAAATTTTGATATTAGAAAATTATTTTAGAAAATAATAAAAAGACTTAATTTAAAAATTTTTTATTTGAGTTGGCCCATTTAATAAATTAATATGCTTGAATTTCTAACATGTTTGTAAAATAGAATGAGTTTAGATTGGGCAGGGACCCACTTTTACCAGAAAAATGATGCGTTTATTATATTTTTTCTTTTTATTTTTTTAGTTGTGGTTATTGTTTGTTTTTTATTAAATGTCTTAAAATTTATACTTAATAAGTTATAAATCACATTATTTAAATTAACAAATAAATGAGATTAGTCTTTATTATTAAACTCTGATTATATACATTTATGAACATGTAATATTAAACAAGTTATTATTATTTTTCTTCCTTTTTTGAACAAAATTCATGTTGTAATTTTTTGAAAATTAATACATTATTATATAAATAAGTTGTATTGATAATTTAGTCTTCCTTTGGACATTTTTTGTCATTATTTTTTCACTACTTTCATTAAATTTTTGTGCCGAAAAGCTGCTTGTGAAAGCATTAAAAAAGTCATCCCTATGCTTCGTTTAGGACGGCTTTTTCACTGCTTCTTAAAGCAGCTTTCTAGTACAAAAATTTTAATTTTTGTACTAGAAAGCTGCTTTTAAAAGCAGTAAAAAAGCCGCCTCAAACGAAGTCTTAATGTCACGTGCATTTTAAAAATATTTTTCGACCTCATAAGATCATCAATACCAATGTCAATGGTTGTCATCGCTAATAAAGTTGATACCCATCACATACATTGACACCCACACTCAATGTCATCAATAAGATTCGTCATTGACATGAAGGTTGACTCTAATCATCACCATCAAAGTTGTCACCGTCCATCATCAACAATCTCAACTCCCACTAGCACCAGCATAGCTAACATCTGATATCATCGCTGAGAGTGACAACACTAAAGTTCTCTATTGTGAATAATGTCAATATCTATTGTCAACAACAATTTCGACATCCACCATTGTCGTCAGTAATGAAAATGTTTGCCATCGCTATCAACGTTGACATCTATCATCACTAAAATTAATGTATACGTCTGTCGTCAATAATAAGGCTGATACTCACCATCGACATGATTAACATTCTGATGCATGCTCAGTACTCCATATGCTTCCCTGCAACAATCATGCAAAGCAGATCTCAGATCTGCAAGCAACAAAATCTTCTTGCTTCCCTCCACCTCTTACCTTCACTGCCCTTTTCTTCTTGGTCCCCCAAGCATCTTTAGGATTTAAGGTTATCGATCACAGTCTTTTGATTTTTGAAAATTTGTATATATAATTACGATTTAATGGTCCCTTCTGATTTCTTTTTCTCATTTTTATCTTGGTAGGGTTGCTTTGGGACGGAGACCTGTTTTGGCC
The DNA here is from genome assembly GCA_016618105.1 of Dendrobium huoshanense. Taxonomy (NCBI): domain Eukaryota; kingdom Viridiplantae; phylum Streptophyta; class Magnoliopsida; order Asparagales; family Orchidaceae; genus Dendrobium; species Dendrobium huoshanense. The sequence goes on along the minus strand of CM028358.1, from coordinate 5,069,421 downwards.
TTTAGGGTGGTTACAAATTTTTGCAAAAGTGATTGTAAAATTTTGATGGGGGAAAATAATTTTTAAAGGCTATTATGATTATTATAAAAATATAGTTTTTTTTTAATTGAATAATAATTTTCTTATATCTATCATACTTCAAGAGATTTATGAATACTTTATTTTTCTGAAAATAATTATAATTTTATTTGGCAACTTTTTTATAATTGACTTTTAGATATTTCTGTTAGACCTGTCAAAATTGGACCCGATTCAAAAACCCGACACGAACCCGACAAAAAAATTTCGGGGTTGTGTTTACCCGAACCGAAGCGAGTCGGGTTCGGTTCCTAAAAATCGATCCGTTTGCAAAATTGGATCGGGTTCGGGTTGACCCAGGAACCCGAGCATGACCCGGAAACCCAGCAAAACCCGATGCCCCGTGCCCGCTGCTCAGTGCCCGCTACTCCGCGCACTGCGCCCGCTGCACCGCGCCAGCCTGCCCTCACGTCGCTGCCTCGCCATCGCTCGCTGCCCCGCTGTCGCACCGCCGCTCGCCCTCGCGTTGCGTCGCTGCCTCGCCGCGTAGCCCTCGTGTCTCTGCCTCGTCGACACTGCCGCTGCTGTACCCTTCCGGCCTGCCGGTGCCGCTGCCGCACCCTTCCGCCGCTGCAACCTTCCGAAACTCAAGAAAATCAACCCAAAAGCATGTCGGGTTCGGGTCCAGAAAATCGACCCCTTTGTAAAAACGGGTCGGGTTGACCCGAACCCGAATAGTGCCGGGTCAGTTCCGGGTTCGACCCGAACCCGACCCGTGACCTGGAATTGACAGGTCTAATTTCTGTGGTGGAAATTTGTTTTTTTTTTTACAACTTGAGTTGTTAAGTTACTTTTCATAAGATAACTTTATAATCAACTTTCTAAAACACTACAGTTGTTCTAATGAGGCCCTTTCGGTTTATTTGGAATTGTTGTAACATTTTAAAAAATTAATAGTGAAGTTATTACAAATAATTTGTGTACTAAAAATAATGGTATAATTTTTGTACTAATTTTTAATTCAAATAATTTGTGTACTAAAAATAATGGTATAATTATATCCATCCAAATGGTGGATTAAACAAAATTTATAAATGAATTTTAAAACTATTGAATTTAGAAAGTTTTCATATATATGTCATTCAAACTTTGAAATCATATTAAAAACATCACTAATATTCATTTTTAAAAATGAAATACAATTTTTTATAAGAAATTAAAGTTTTCATATAACTTCATTTTTCATCAGAATATCTTAACATTTTTCGATCAAATTTTAATCACAATATCCCCAACTCAAAATTTATAACATCGAAGATCCAAATGAACCCTAGAGGCAATTTAACCACGGCTCAAATCGGCCCACAGTGACCACTTTAAAAACAAGCAATAATGGCAGCAGCACGCCACCGGCCGGCAGCTGCTGCACCGCCGCGAGATCTCTGAACTCGCGTACGAGGTCACGCACGCTTGGTCCCCGCACTGCACGGCGGCCGTTTGGTTTTGCCGGGTTGAGGACTTGCGAAGGAGGTTTTCGTTGAGGCATTATAGCAAACACGCGGAGGGCATGGTCCCCCGACTCCCGATCTCTTTGTTTTTCACTCTAGAAATCCATCTGCAGGATATCTACTGCGATGGTGGAATCGGTTTCGACGTCAGCGGAGGACGGGGAAGTGCTCGCTGTCGGAGGAGCCACCGGACAGGGCTTTTGGGACCATTCATATTTAAGCGCTTTGTGAGCTGTGAATTATTAGGCGTTCGTTTGTGGCAGCTTTTTTAATAACTTTATTTTTGTTTTAATTTTCTGATGAGATATAACATTTTATCATAAAATTTGCTACAACAACTATAAGAATATTACTTTTCCGATTTTTTGGATAAAAATTATAATGCCACAAAAATAAAATAAAAAAGTCATTTTTAAAATAATAGTAATATTATATTTACTTAATAGTTGTAATCCTAAATAGTTCGTAATTTGCTTTTCAATAAAAAAAATTTATTAGGGTCTAGTTTTTTGTTTAAAGTAAAAAGGGTGTAAAGTGTTGCAAATAAGACAGATTTGAAAATATGTATTTGGTTTGAAGTAAAAAAAGTATATGGTAAAACTTTGAAGTAATTGAAATTCACCATCTAATTTAATTTCAGTATATTTGAAATCTTTATATTTAACTGATTTCAAAATATACTCTAAATTATTTTTCGTTGTTGCTGCAAGTATATGCCACCAACCCCTCACCACTATTGTCCTACACAACCGTCGTCATCGCCGGTCGCACCTAACTCCGCCATGACCACCAACCACCACTCACCATCTGTCAATGGCATCCCAAAGTTGTTCGGTGCCTGGCTGTAACGCCCCAAGATCTAACTTGAAAAAAATTTCAATCAAACCATCAACAATTTACCAGAGCTATCTATAACACCAATGAACGGTCTAGCAAAATTCTATAACATTTAAAACATCAATAAACGATACTATTCATATCTCAAAACATCATATACAATACTCAGGAACTACACCAAATACACATGAACTGAAATCTATCCTGTCCTGAGTACAAAAGAATCACTACAATAAAAAAGAACAGAAACCTGGAGATCCTGATCAACCTCAATCACCTGCTCCCTTGCCCTGACCTGAAAATATTAATCACATATAATGAGCTTCAAAAAGCCCAGCAGATCACCTAATACCTACAACTGTAATCAAAGCACAATACTGGAAATAATATGCATGTCAATCAGTCGAATCAATAATAGTCAATTACACATGATCAGTGAATCAATGCAGCGGAAATCAAATCAGTAATCAATGCAGCAGTAGAAGAATCAATAACAGTAGAAAGAATCAACGATCAATCAAATCAATCGTATCAAATCAAATCAATCAAAACAATACTATCTTGTCAATTAAATCAATCGGTAGGAAATCATAAAAAATCAATACAATACAGTCCAGTCTATACTACCAATGAATCAAATGCAGCAGTTCAATACAATGCAGCAGCAATAATATCAATGTCCGTATTCTATAACAGTAGCAATGCGCAATGACAGAATATAAATATCAATGAAATCGTACGATAGCAATAAGTCCGTAAATCCGTCAGTAAATTCAAATCAAATAAGCAATAAATCCAACACAAATCAATGCTGAACACATGCATTTCAATACAATAGTCTTACTGAACAAGTTCAATCACTGGCTATTAGTGCTGGTGTAGAAATCCATATGTTGGTTCAATAAGAGTCGTCACTCTGAGCCCGTCGGCATAAGAATCTCCTTATGCCTCCCAATCAATGTATCAATAATCAATAGTTTAAAGGAAATCCCGTCGGCCCACCATCCTGTACAGGTCAATCAATCTCCAACCAACAGTTCAACCAGACTTCCCTTGTCTTTCAGTATCAATAATCATATATTCATATTCATATGCATATCATTTCAAATCATCAATTTCAGAAAATCGAAAATCGTACGAAAATCCAGCGGCATAACGGCAGTATACGGAATTTACACAGAAATTCCTAAAAATCACAATTTATCAAATTAATACATAACGTGCATGACAACAATATAAGACTTCTATTCTACTGAAGCAACAACAATCAACATCCTGATTTTTATCTATTCGATCAAAAACGCATAGATCCCAAAATAACCTGTAGAATCGTTACAGAAAATACTCAAAACGTGTAGAATAATCATATCAATAACATATCAAAAGTTGTGCGGTGAAAGATTCGTCAATACAAAATGTGGCGCGTTTATCGGTAACAAAAATACAAAATTGTGCACAAAACGACCAAAACTCAACATCTTCGAAAACAGAGATAGGATTCGGAGTCCTTACCGCGAAATAAACACTTTACTCAACAGCGGCGACGGACAAAAAGCGCTCAGCGGCCTCCGAAAACTAGCTTTTCCTTTGCTTTCCTTCTCCTTCTCTCTCCTCAGATATTTTGTTTTATAAAAATGATTTTCTCTCTCCTCAAAACGAGTAGATTTTCTTATAAAACCGACCTGATCGGCCTGATCGGCTCGGCCGATCGCCACATCGTCCAGGACGATATGACTAAATTTCAATCGTCCAGGACGATTTCTCAGGACGATCTTGAATTTTTCCTTGGACGATAAAATCCCTTGCTCACTGATGTGGGTCTCCGAAAGGATTCCGCTCGTGTGGTTCGAATGCAAAGGGTACGATCACACTATCCCGTAGGACAAAATGGTCGTAGACCTTTACACTCGGCATAAGCAGGCCGATGGAAGAGCAGATGGAGTTATAGATACGATTAGCCATGGAGAATAGCGGGTTTTCACCTACACACCTCGATGGATAATAATATCTATAACCCTAAATTCACGAGATTTCCCCCATTCGATACATCAGCTCGAATGGGGTTTATTTGATTGTGGGGATCGGTTTCCTACGGGCGCAAGCCCCCGTAGTTAATTACATCTTAGACCTCGATCTAAGAAGACTCTCGATTAGGGACGTTAGATTATCTTCTCTAATGGGTTTAGTGCAATGGGATTTTCTAGGTTTTCCTAATCAAAGGGGAATGTCCCAACTTGGCTCGATCAGTCATACAGGGTTCAGTCAACATCCGGACGGGAAGAGAAAACTGGAGAAAAAGAGAGGAGACACGCACTCAGACATGCACGAGAGAAAGAGGGAGGTGGCGTCATCTGTGTGACGCGGATGGGTAGGATTTATAGCTTCCGAAAGGATGGATAGCTTACCCACCAATAAGGTGTATAGGGGTACACTCGTACCACTCACCTTTAGACCCTAAATCTATAAAAGATGTAGTGTTGCACACACAACACTAACATCTACGACCTAGCTAATGCAATCTGGACTTATTCCTTGCCTGAAAAAGGATGCCAGCTAAAATCCTAAGCACAACCAATCGCCCTATATGTATGCAAGATGGGAAGGCTCTATCCTAAAGATTCAAGGATTAATAGTTCAAAAGAGTTAAATCAGAGACTCTACAATATGCAAACGAACATATCTAGCGTTGTTAATGATGCATGAAAAGATGCATAAGTAAGAAAGATCCTTAGGTCCACTAATGCGATGCATGTATGTAAGTGTATTGTGGAGAAAAATGTGTAAGAATGTATGCATGACATCCAGAGTACAGAAAAAGTAAATAAACACACCCTAAGGGTATCCTTCAGGCAAGATACCCGCACAGAGAATCATCATAGTCATGCCCACTTCGTGTGGGAAAACAACGGTGCCCAATGGCACGAGTAGGTGGCCTACTCTACAGGCCTAAATGACCCTAATGGTCTCTAAGGCTCACAGAAAGAAAGAAAAAAAAAAGGGGGGGGTATCGTACCCAAAACCGGAAAAGGCCAAAGTCCTAGCAGAAAAACAACGATGCCCACTTCGTGTGGGAAAACAACGATGCCAACCGGCATAATAGGTGGCCTACTCTACAGGCCTAAATGACCCTAATGGTCTCTAGGGCTCACAGAAGGGGGGCAAGCTTTGACCTATAGGGCCAAAGCTTCGTTAGTGAACTACCCTATGGCTGGCTACCTACACATGCTAGAATACCTATTAATAATTTGTGTGTGATGTGAAGCAGTTCGATATATAATTACAAGAAATTTGCTTTACAAGTTGCAGAGGTTATACCTGACTGTGGCGCTGCCACTTACAAGCTTATAAGCAAATACTCCCCGATTGTGGCGCGGCCACTCAAAAGCTCCTAAGCAAATGCTCTTCTTTAGTTCTCAACCCTCAGGATCCAATGTACCTCGCAAGATAAGATAAAAGAAAAATATACAAATGAGCGTAGATGCCATTCAGAAAATAAAGGCAGGTAAATAACAAAAAGTAACTAACATGAAGTATATAAAAAAAAGCATTTATAGAATATGTGCATGTAGTAAATACTGAACAGCAGAAGAAAATGTCAGCCTAACCTAGGGCTAGAAGTCGTGCCCTAACCAAACCAGTCTAAGGTGTATGCAGGCTGTGTAGTTTTGGTAGATCCTATATAGGATAGTTTTAGTTAGAGTTGTATGTATATTTGATTTGTTTGTTGAAAGGGACAAAGGAAAGATTTTGGTTAAAGTTCAAATATTAGTGTTTTAGGATTGATTTTAGGTATCTTTTATTTTTAATGTTTAATTAACTACCACCTTTGTTTCACACCGAGGCCGTGAGGTTTATTTCACCCTCCTTGGAGCTAACTTAATAGCCTCGTAGGCCTGGGTTACCCAGTGATAATCAACTTTGTTTGATTATTGTAGTTTGTTATTAAAGAAAGAAAAAGAAAAGGGGTAGATTAAACCTTTTGTTATTAAGGTTTGAATTAAGCCAATTAGAAAGATTAATTTTAGATTTTGACGCTCCATTAGATCCATTCGTGGCGTTGTGCCACCAGGCTCGAGGAACCAGCCTCCTTAGGACACTTAGCCCCGCAGCCCGGAGTAGTCCATCCAATAAACTTCACTTCTGGAGCGGTTGTTATGTATTAAGGGGTTTGTTGATTGATTTTATAAAGGTTAGTCTAAGGTTTGATATTTAGGAGTCTCTTATCCTAATGAATCTTAATTTGTAATTTAATCCCTAATAAAATCTATATCTTTTAGATTTTAGATTGGTTAAGGATTAATTATTATATTAGTTAGAATTGGTTTAAGTTCATGTTTTAGACTTATAGTTTAATAATTATAAATGTTAATAATAACTTGATTAAGAATTAAGAATTTTTAACACATTTTAAGAGTTAGATTATAAATTGTTGATTGATTATTAATGGATTAAAGAGAGAAAAGGCTAAACCTAGGAAGACATGTCGCTAAGTTTAATTTTAATGTCTCTACCCTATAGGGAGCATGCACCCTAAGTCTATATTTTCTAAGACTCAATCCTTAATTTTTGTCCTTAGGTGTCACTAAGGTTATAGGATAAAAGGAGATTTTGTTTTCTAACTCTTAGAATTTTCGTACAAGTGTCACTAGGTTTAGGAATTTATAGCAAAGCAGTAAAAAGAAAAGAATGAAAAATTACAAATAAAAGGGATGTAGGCATTGTTGTTATTGGACACACTTCGTAGAAGTCAAGTGCATCCTATTATATCAACAATGCCCTTTAATGTTCCCACAATCCAAATAAGGCACTTGATATGATTAAGACCTCTACCTACAACACACTATAAACAAAGCCCAAAATAACTTAGGGAGACAAACCTCTAAAATTAAACTTAAGGCTAGACTCTCTCAGTTACAAACAGACTTATCCAAAGTTCTATACCTCTCTTTTTTAGAAACTAACACTAAAGGAATCTAACTCAAAAAAAAAACAAGTAAGGACTATCTTACTACCAAAAGACGCTAGAGACTTTCCAATACGAAGCTCCCTAATATCTCAAACTCCAAAATCTATCTTATAGAAAGAAACACTAAGGGAATCTAACCCAAATGAGAAGAACATTATTTGTACCCGAAAGACACTAAAGAATTCTACTAAGCAAGTCTAACCACAAAATTATAGATCTCAAAATAACTAATAAAAACTTCTAAATGAACTGCTACACAAAAGCTCCCAAAAGTTATCTACCCAAAATCTCTTTATTTCGACACAAAATCCTACCCAACAACCCATAATCAAGTGCCTCTCCTTTCATTTGGAGTGGGGTAATAAACCACAAAGCTTTCCAACGAGAAGGTTTTATAAAAAAAAACCTCTCATTACAAAGCACTCGTCACAAAACATTCACAAAAATTCTCGATAAAGCCTTTCGATGTAAAACAATTCGCGAAACTCATGATAAAGCTTTTCGATGCAAAATACTTGACAAAATCTTTCTAGTATAAAACCATTCTTGAAAATCTTCTAATATAAAACAACCTCCAACGATAAACAAAATACTTTTGAAAAACCTTCTCAACACAACATATATGCTTATCAATTAGAGTAGAAACTAACTTTCAAAGCTTTTCTATCACAGAATAAATCTCACATGGTGCATGTCAACAAATATCCAAAAGAAACTTACAAATATATAATTTGGAGAACGATGAAGTTTATAACAATTCATGCTTTGGACTACTTTTACCATGTAATAAAATTCATGCTCTCACAACAATGATTCTTGCCAAAACCCAAAACTAATGCTATGTTATCATGGCGACGAAAAGAAAATATAAAACTCATGGTCACTTGATATTATCTCCAAACTCCACTAATGAAACCATTGGTTTAAATACATGAAGCTTCCTTAACCAATTATAACTCAAAGAGACCAAACAAATATTTGATTTTATCTATTAAAATAATTTGAGGCACAAAACAAGTGAAAATATATGTCTAAATTGTTTACAAATAAATTTGGGGCATAGAGTAATTGAAAATCTGCACTAGGTTTGCCTCCAAAATAGTTTAGAGGCTAAAACAACAACAAAAACTGCACATGTCTCGCTTCCCAATGCTATTTGGAGCCTAAATAAATAGAAATCTGCATATAATTTGTTCCCAACACAATTTAGAGACACAAAACAGTAGAATTCTGCACATATCTCATCCCTACAACCATCCGGAAGCTAAAAACATTGAAAAACTGCATGCGTTTGTTTCCGAAATCAGTTTGCAACATGAAACCAGTGAAAATCTGCAACTAACACATTTCTAAATAATTTTAGAACATAAAACCAGTGAGCGAGACAGCGTTTAACTTGTTCCCAATCAACTTAGAACTTAAAACATTTAAATTCTGCACTTGTTTTGTCTTCAGAAGGTAGTTTGGAAATTAAATAAAGCAAATTCTGCATTTTTTATCACAAATCTACATACCGAATTAAATTTAACTCATAAATGAACCACAAAGCATATGAATCTCCTCCAACATACCTCCACAATGCTTTATGAGGGTCACAGGAAAGCTACTTATAAAAGAAGGAAGAAAGAACACATACAATTGCTTTCCAACACTTCTCCAAAATCTTTTCACAAGATCCCAATGAATGCTTACCGCATACAGTACCCACCTTATTCATGCTCAATCAAAGTCTTATGAGAGAAGCAGATAAAACATTAATCATAGCCCACACACAAGCCCAAGGAGCTAACTTTGATATTCTAAGCCAAAAGACCTCATGTCACCTCACAAACATCAAATCTAATTATAGGTTAGGTACAAACAAAAAGAAATTCATGAAATAGCATGTCTCCGATTCATCGAGTCTCAACACCATTCATGCAATGTATAAGCAAAATAACTATGAATTTCATTTGAGGCATTTCACTCAACACTCCACATGCATGTTTTAGTGAAAGAGCAAAGTAACTCTTCAAGCTTCCTTGCCAAACTCAAAGCTTCATGAATCATTAGACAAATACCAAAATATTTCTTAAAGGGCATTCCAACAAATACCTCATGCGTACATGATTCAACTCAAATCATGTACCTAAACAAAACAACTAGAGTAAAAAAAAAAAAGAGTAGCTTGTTTCTTTCAAACCCAAGGAAGTTCACATTCCACTGAAATAATATAAGTGTCATTTATGCAATGGCCAAAGCAAATCCACATTTGAAAGAACCTTTGTGTATGAAATAAACACGGCAAGTAACCCCTTAAAACAAGGCTTCAATACAAGTGAAATCTCATTGAATCATTGCATCAAACAGTTGATGTTCAGTTTTCATGAAGGCACGTAAGACAAGCTAGTATAGCAAAGCCCAACTTATACACCTATTTGGTTAAGCACATCTAACCAACCTACACAAGATTGCTCATGATTTTATATGATAATCATCCCAACAATATGCATGCATGTAGAAAATAAAACCAACAGAGATTTTATTTCTCAGATTTTGTAAGGAGTGCAAGTGGTATTATCCCTTTCTTTCCTTTTGAGATTAGCGTGAAGGTGTGGGAATGAGGAGAAAGAGAGTAGAAGAAGAGGGAGGAACCGTAGGAGAAATAAGGAGAAGAAGAAGAGGAGGGAGAGCTTACATGCTTGCAAATAGAAGAGGGCCATCGGCTAGGGCTGGACGATATCCAAGGAGAAGCTCCGGCCTTGGCGGGACGGCGTCGGAGCCACTTCGACTTCCACGCGAAAGAGAAGCTTCGGCTTCCCTCGTTTATACAAACCGGGAAATACAAAGAGAAAGGGGATCGGGATCCGTCCAGGCGGCGTCAGGACCGATCCTGGAGAGCGGACCTGCCCTGGGTCCGGTCTTCCTTGGTTCACGCGAGAGAAGGAGAAGGAGCGGGAGGCCTCGGGCTTCTTTCTGCTTCTGCGAACCGAAGAGAGCGGAGAGGTAGAGGGAGCGAGCCTGAGTGAAAAATCGAGAGCGAGAGAGAGGAAGCAGGGATGCCGTCGGGTTCGCGAACAGCAAGGAAGAGTGAGAGAGGGAGCCAATGCCCTAGCCGAGAGCCTCGTTTCGAGTAAATGGAACTCGTCGCCGAAAGAGGAATCCCGCCCTCTTTCATCCATCAGTGCAGTAGCTCACACACGCGAATAGGGCCTGCAGTTATCAAGGGCCAGGTACGAATCGCTGCCAACGAGTATTAGCCATCTGATTAAATTCCTTGATTTAGAGAAAATTTCAAACGGCTTGGAAAAGGGATTTGGATTTTAATAAAAAAAAAAACTGAACCAATTGAGGCTCGATTGAACCAGAATCGGATCCGATTTAAGCTGATTTGGGCTAGATTTGAAAGTGGATTTGACTCAAATTGGTTTGATTTAAGAGCGAATTAGGTTCAATCGATCTGATCAAATCAAACTAAGTGATTAGAGTCAAATTGAATAGGGTCGAGTCTAATTAAAATTAATTTGGATATATTCGAACTCGAATTGGGCTTGACAAAGTCTAATTGATTCAATCGAAAGTGCTCGAGAATATTCGAGCGAAAATCGAGGTGAACAAACGGACCCCCAACATATGCGGCGAGCAACAAGTGAACCGCGTATGTTGGCGTTGACCTTCCTAACTCCAGGAAGATGTAACTCTAGGGTCAACTAATGGAACCAGATCAACGAAGAGAGAATCAAAGAAAGCAGCTCAACTATCTGCCCAACCAAAGTGGCAGAATAGGAGAAAGAAAATTTCATGCTCACATGAGCAAGACTGAAACAAGCACATAAAGAGTCCAAAGGAAATTCAACGATCATCCAAACATAAGTCAGAGAGTGAGGGAAAAGACGATCAACGATCACCCGACCATCAGTCTGGCGGTGATACGAAAGGGACAAAGAAAGCACCTCCGCTCGGCCATAGGCCCCGAAACAGCGAAGTTCCTACCCGACCATAGGTCTGTCGGTAAGATAAAGCGAAAAAAGAACAATCACCCGACCATAGGTCTGTCGGCGAAGAGGAGAAGAAACACCCTCGCTCGGCCATAGGCCCCGAAACAGCGAGGTTCCTACCCGACCATAGGTCTGTCGGTAGAAGAACAATCACCCGACAATAGGTCTGTCGGCGAAGAGGAGAAGAAACACCCTCGCTCGGCCATAGGCCCCGAAACAGCGAGGTTCCTACCCGACCATAGGTCTGTCGGTAGGAGAACGGTCACCCGACCATAGGTCTGTCGGTGAAGAGGAAAGCACCCTCGCTCGGCCATAGGGCCCCAAAACAGCAAGGTTCCTACCCGACCATAGGTCTGCCGGTAAGATAAAGCGAAAACTCAACAACCCCCTAACAGGTAAAAGAAAATTGGGGGAATGAAGAGGTGGTGAAGTGTACCCCCCAGGGACTCTGTCGGGTAACCAACCAAAAGCCCGATGTCCACCCGACCATAGGTCTGTCGATGGAACAAAACGGGAAGCTCCACGTCTATCCAGCCATGGGTCTGGCGATAGAATGAAGAGGAAAGATCCACCTTTGCTCGGCCATAGGCCCCGAAACAGCAAAGTCTCTACCCGACCATAGGTCTGTCGGCAGAATAAAGGTAAGCTCAACAATCACCCGACCATAGGTCTGTCGGTGAAGAAAGGGAGCACCCTCGCTCGGCCATAGGCCCCGAAACAGCGAAGTCCCTACCCGACCATAGGTCTGCCGGTAGGATAAAGCGGAAACTCGACAATCCCCTAGCGCACACGTGCGTGGTGATGTGAGAAAAACGAAGAGGTAAGTAATTCCTCACCTAAGAAATCTCAAGCTCACATTTTAGTTACCACATGGTAGAGGACAAATCGTCGTGGCCATGAGTAATTCAAACATAAGTGAAATTTCTTTATGTGAAATAGGAATCATACAACAACAAGCGAGAATAATTTTATATTAAAGAAGGGATATTAGAAGTGGCGACAGAACACGCTTGCCACTAAGAACCAACAACTACACCAAAGATCAATGATTACTAAAGGAACACTCAACTACCACCTGGCGCAGCTGCCGAGGTGATAAGGAGAGGACAAGAAACACTCTACTACCACCTGGCGCATATGCCAAGGTGATACAAAGAGAAAAGAACACTCTAATATCGTCCGGCGCATATGCCGCGGCGATAAGAAGAGGAAAAGTACACTCTACTATCACTGGCGCATATGCCAAAATGATACGAAGAGGAAAGAACACTCTACTACCGCCGGGCGCATATGCCGCGACGATCAGAAGAGGAAAGAAAACACTCTAATACCGCCGGGCGCATATGCCGCGACGATCAGAAGAGGAAAGAACACTCCACTACCGCCGGGCGCATATGCCGCGACGATCAGAAGAGGAAAGAACACTCTACTACCGCCGGGCGCATATGCCGCGACGATCAGAAAAGGAAAGAAAACACTCTAATACCGCCGGGCGCATATGCCGCGACGATCAGAAGAGGAAAGAAAATGCTCTAACATCGTCGGGCGCATATGCCGCGGCGATGAAAAGAGGAAAGAAAATACTCTAATACCGCCGGGCGCATATGCCGCGACGATTAGAAGAGGAAGGGGTGGTGAGGAATGCCTCCCAGGGACTCTGTCGGGCTCTCTCAACCAGCAAAGGGAACTCTACACTCTAATACCGTCGGGCGCATATGCCGCGGCGATAAAAAGAGGAAAGAACACCACTCTAATACCGCCGGGCGCATATGCCGCGACGATCAGAAGAGGAAAAGGCACTCTCTACTACCGCCGGGCGCATATGCCGCGACGATCAGAAGAGGAGAAGAAAACACTCTAATACCGCCGGGCGCATATGCCGCGACGATCAGAAGAGGAAAGAACACTCTACTACCGCCGGGCGCATATGCCGCGACGATCAGAAGAGGAAAGGACACTCTACTACCGCCGGGCGCATATGCCGCGACGATCAGAAGAGGAAAGGGTGGTGAGGAATGCCTCCCAGGGACTCTGTCGGGCTCTCTCAACCAGCAAAGGGAACTCTACACTCTAATACCGTCGGGCGCATATGCCGCGACGATAAAAAGAGGAAAGAACACCACTCTAATACCGCCGGGCGCATATGCCGCGGCGATAAAAAGAGGAAAGAAAGCACTCTACTACCGCCGGGCGCATATGCCGCGACGATCAGAAGAGGAAAAGGTACACTCTACTACCGCCGGGCGCATATGCCGCGACGATCAGAAGAGGAAGGGGTGGTGAGGAATGCCTCCCAGGGACTCTGTCGGGCTCTCTCAACCAGAAAAGGGAACTCTACACTCTTATACCGTCGGGCGCATATGCCGCGGCGATAAGAAGAGGAAAGAACACCACTCTAATATCGTCGGGCGCATATGCCGCGACGATAAAAAGAGTAAAGAAAACACTCTAATACCGTCGGGCGCATATGCCGCGACGATCAGAAGAGGAAAGAAAACGCTCTAACATCGTCGGGCGCATATGCCGCGGCGATGAAAAGAGGAAAGAAAACACTCTAATACCACCGGGCGCATATGCCGCGACGATCAGAAGAGGAAGGGGTGGTGAGGAATGCCTCCCAGGGACTCTGTCGGGCTCTCTCAACCAACAAAAGGGAACTCTACACTCTAATACCGTCGGGCGCATATGCCGCGGCGATAAAAAGAGGAAAGAACACCACTCTAATATCGTCGGGCGCATATGCCGCGACGATAAAAAGAGTAAAGAAAACACTCTAATACCGTCGGGCGCATATGCCGCGACGATCAGAAGAGGAAAGAAAATGCTCTAACATCGTCGGGCGCATATGCCGCGGCGATGAAAAGAGGAAAGAAAACACTCTAATACCGCCGGGCGCATATGCCGCGACGATTAGAAGAGGAAGGGGTGGTGAGGAATGCCTCCCAGGGACTCTGTCGGGCTCTCTCAACCAGCAAAGGGAACTCTACACTCTAATACCGTCGGGCGCATATGCCGCGGCGATAAAAAGAGGAAAGAACACCACTCTAATACCGCCGGGCGCATATGCCGCGACGATCAGAAGAGGAAAAGGCACTCTCTACTACCGCCGGGCGCATATGCCGCGACGATCAGAAGAGGAGAAGAAAACACTCTAATACCGCCGGGCGCATATGCCGCGACGATCAGAAGAGGAAAGAACACTCTACTACCGCCGGGCGCATATGCCGCGACGATCAGAAGAGGAAAGGACACTCTACTACCGCCGGGCGCATATGCCGCGACGATCAGAAGAGGAAAGGGTGGTGAGGAATGCCTCCCAGGGACTCTGTCGGGCTCTCTCAACCAGCAAAGGGAACTCTACACTCTAATACCGTCGGGCGCATATGCCGCGGCGATAAAAAGAGGAAAGAACACCACTCTAATACCGCCGGGCGCATATGCCGCGGCGATAAAAAGAGGAAAGAAAGCACTCTACTACCGCCGGGCGCATATGCCGCGACGATCAGAAGAGGAAAAGGTACACTCTACTACCGCCGGGCGCATATGCCGCGACGATCAGAAGAGGAAGGGGTGGTGAGGAATGCCTCCCAGGGACTCTGTCGGGCTCTCTCAACCAGAAAAGGGAACTCTACACTCTTATACCGTCGGGCGCATATGCCGCGGCGATAAGAAGAGGAAAGAACACCACTCTAATATCGTCGGGCGCATATGCCGCGACGATAAAAAGAGTAAAGAAAACACTCTAATACCGTCGGGCGCATATGCCGCGACGATCAGAAGAGGAAAGAAAACGCTCTAACATCGTCGGGCGCATATGCCGCGGCGATGAAAAGAGGAAAGAAAACACTCTAATACCACCGGGCGCATATGCCGCGACGATCAGAAGAGGAAGGGGTGGTGAGGAATGCCTCCCAGGGACTCTGTCGGGCTCTCTCAACCAACAAAAGGGAACTCTACACTCTAATACCGTCGGGCGCATATACCGCGGCGATAAAAAGAGGAAAGAACACCACTCTAATATCGTCGGGCGCATATGCCGCGACGATAAAAAGAGTAAAGAAAACACTCTAATACCGTCGGGCGCATATGCCGCGACGATCAGAAGAGGAAAAAAAATGCTCTAACATCGTCGGGCGCATATGCCGCGGCGATGAAAAGAGGAAAGAAAACACTCTAATACCGCCGGGCGCATATGCCGCGACGATTAGAAGAGGAAGGGGTGGTGAGGAATGCCTCCCAGGGACTCTGTCGGGCTCTCTCAACCAACAAAAGGGAACTCTACACTCTAATACCGTCGGGCGCATATGCCGCGGCGATAAAAAGAGGAAAGAACACCACTCTAATATCGTCGGGCGCATATGCCGCGACGATAAAAAGAGTAAAGAAAACACTCTAATACCGCCGGGCGCATATGCCGCGACGATAAAAAGAGGAAAGGGTACGCTCTAACATCGTCGGGCGCATATGCCGCGGCGATGAAAAGAGGAAAGAACAACACTCTAATATCGTCGGGCGCATATGCCGCGACGATAAAAAAAGGCCAGAGCTCCACAACCAACCAACGCTCATATGCGTGGTGCTGTGAGAAAGCCAAATAAGTAATCCATCATCCAAGAAATCTCAAACTTATACTTTAGTTACCACATGGTAGAGGACAAATCGTCGTGGCCATGAGTAATCCAAATACAAGTAGAATTTCTTAGATAAACTGAAATCATATACGACGATGTGAAATGAACGATCGATATATATCTCTCTAAACAAAGAAACATATAAACGACCGAGTAGGAAGAGTAAATGTCATATCAAAGATCAAGTGAAGTGGCGAGGGAACAAATTTGCCACTAAAAATAACATTCATCAAATTGAATATCAGTGATTGAAAAAGGGATCACAGTGGTAACACCCATACTAACTGATGGGACCCTGTGAGAAGTGCAAGCAACATTTATTCGTCCTAAGAACTGCTCTTTCAGCTAAGGACAAAATCTCCATGGGAAATTATGTCACCAAAGGAGGTAGTGGATTGACTTTCTACTAGAAGATCAAAAATCCACTAAGAAATGATGTTGACATCTAAGGCAAGATGTACCACATCATAGGAGAGGGAAAACATCTCCGTTATAAGTGAATAATCATAATATAATGAATAAATATATGGTTCTCCTAAACAATCAACAGAATGCTTTAAGGAGATAAATAGAAGAGAATTTGGAGGGATTTTGGGCTATTGGAGTGTAGAACCGGGTTCTACTCAACTAAGAACTTCCCTCTCTTTTAACCTCAATTTTTTTTTTATTTTCAAATTATATTCACAGTTATAGATTAAGTACACTGGAATATAAAGAGAGGGGAAAATTATTGGCTTTGATAACCCAGGCCATATTCATCACATGAATAAAACTGGGGAGCACAGATATTATGACAAAATTTGTAGATAAATGAAATTTATTTTATGATCGTGGGTCAACATCATCTCACCTAACTGATATAGGTCAAGGATGGACCCAGTATCACATTCCATAGAAGTTCAAGTTAGTAGTTTTGATATCACAGACCACACTTGAAAGTGACAAGTGAAACTGGAGAAAGTCAACCCTCGAAGGGGATTGAAAAGAAGTTTTCATGCTACAACACCGAAGAGATTGGTGGGCACGAGTGCGAGTACAAACACCCCTACGGCGTATTTACATACAACTACTAAGGATAATCTCATACTTTGCATGACGAACATCACGTGGTAGAGGACAAATCGTCGTGGCCACGGACTGTCGAAAAGTAAAAGAGATCCTTTGGAGTTATGTCTATACATAGGGATACATACAAGTGACAGGAAAATAACAACTATCGTATCATGACCGATAAGAGAAGGAAACTTATATAGGGACATTGGATCACCATAACCACACCTGACTAACACAAGTGGGCATGGACTCAATATCACCTATGGAAAATAGATTTGAATTAGGGACATTGGATCAACATAACCACACCTGACTAACACAGGTTGGTATGGACCCAGTATCACCTAAAGAAAGTATATTTGAATTAGGGATATTGGCTCAACATAACCACACCTGACTAACACAGATTGGTATGGACCCAATATCACCTAAAGAAAGTAGATTTGAATTAGGGATATTGGATCAACATAACCACACCTGACTAACACAGGTTGGCATAGACCCAGTATCACCTAAAAAAGGTATATTTGAATTAGGGACATTGGATCAACATAACCACACCTGACTAACACAGGTGGGTATGGACCCAGTATCACCTATAGAAAGTAGATTTGAAATTATTGGTTTTGGTATCCCAGACCACGCTTGGGGTGACAAGCGAAACTGGGTAAAAGAACAACTCTCGAATCATGACTGATAGAAGAAAGAAATTTAAATAGGGATAGTGGATCAACATCTCCACACCTGACTAGCGTAGGTGGGCATGGACCCAGTATCACCTCTAGAAATGGGGGTTTGACTTATTGGTTTTGATATCCCAGACCACGCTTTAGGTGACAAGCGAAACTGGGTAAAACAATCCTTCACAAAAGGAGGGACAAATCAAAGGTTTCATGTGCTAGCACCAATATGATTTTTGTGCACAAATAGAAAGACAAGTATCCCTACGACATTTTAGCGTATCCCCTTTAAGGATAGCCTTATACTCTTCGAAGCGAACATCGTGTGGTAGAGGACAAATCGTCGTGGCCACAAAGACTGCCGAAAAGTAAAAAGTATCCTTTTAAGGAGTACGCATATAGAGGGATATTTATAGGAGGTAGGAATGTTTGCTAGTCTGTAGCAAACAACCAACACTAGTGGAAGAAGTGTCAAAAGATTTTTGACGGGAAATCCTCGACTCTAATTCCACACATTTGATGGGGAATAAGTTGCTTGCTAGTAGTCTGACGTCGGAAGTCTCCTTCCTCATCTGAACTACTATCAACAACGAATTCACCCTTAGGTATCAAGTACCTACGAAAGGAAGGAAGGTGCCGGGGTCTACTCGACGATCTCAGAGTGAGAGAGTCGAGTGAACAATAAACCCGACGAAAAGAAGAGAATTTGATAGGGTATGAAATAGCCTAAAAAGGCCGGAAGGAAAGGAACCAGAGCTAGGGGAAAGCCTAGCCAAGAAGGGAACCTAACTAAGAAAAGGACCCTATCTAAGAGTAGGAAGAACCTAATCTAAAGAGCACCAAACCCAGAGTGCACACAAGAGAGGATAATATAACATCCAAAGATGGAGAGAGAAACCTGTCCCACCGTGGTCGCCAGAAATCTGTGGGTCTCCGAAAGGATTCCGCTCGTGTGGTTCGAATGCAAAGGGTACGATCACACTATCCCGTAGGACAAAATGGTCGTAGACCTTTACACTCGGCATAAGCAGGCCGATGGAAGAGCAGATGGAGTTATAGATACGATTAGCCATGGAGAATAGCGGGTTTTCACCTACACACCTCGATGGATAATAATATCTATAACCCTAAATTCACGAGATTTCCCCCATTCGATACATCAGCTCGAATGGGGTTTATTTGATTGTGGGGATCGGTTTCCTACGGGCGCAAGCCCCCGTAGTTAATTACATCTTAGACCTCGATCTAAGAAGACTCTCGATTAGGGACGTTAGATTATCTTCTCTAATGGGTTTAGTGCAATGGGATTTTCTAGGTTTTCCTAATCAAAGGGGAATGTCCCAACTTGGCTCGATCAGTCATACAGGGTTCAGTCAACATCCGGACGGGAAGAGAAAACTGGAGAAAAAGAGAGGAGACACGCACTCAGACATGCACGAGAGAAAGAGGGAGGTGGCGTCATCTGTGTGACGCGGATGGGTAGGATTTATAGCTTCCGAAAGGATGGATAGCTTACCCACCAATAAGGTGTATAGGGGTACACTCGTACCACTCACCTTTAGACCCTAAATCTATAAAAGATGTAGTGTTGCACACACAACACTAACATCTACGACCTAGCTAATGCAATCTGGACTTATTCCTTGCCTGAAAAAGGATGCCAGCTAAAATCCTAAGCACAACCAATCGCCCTATATGTATGCAAGATGGGAAGGCTCTATCCTAAAGATTCAAGGATTAATAGTTCAAAAGAGTTAAATCAGAGACTCTACAATATGCAAACGAACATATCTAGCGTTGTTAATGATGCATGAAAAGATGCATAAGTAAGAAAGATCCTTAGGTCCACTAATGCGATGCATGTATGTAAGTGTATTGTGGAGAAAAATGTGTAAGAACGTATGCATGACATCCAGAGTACAGAAAAAGTAAATAAACACACCCTAAGGGTATCCTTCAGGCAAGATACCCGCACAGAGAATCATCATAGTCATGCCCACTTCGTGTGGGAAAACAACGGTGCCCAATGGCACGAGTAGGTGGCCTACTCTACAGGCCTAAATGACCCTAATGGTCTCTAAGGCTCACAGAAAGAAAGAAAAAAAAAAAGGGGGGGGGTATCGTACCCAAAACCGGAAAAGGCCAAAGTCCTAGCAGAAAAACAACGATGCCCACTTCGTGTGGGAAAACAACGATGCCAACCGGCATAATAGGTGGCCTACTCTACAGGCCTAAATGACCCTAATGGTCTCTAGGGCTCACAGAAGGGGGGCAAGCTTTGACCTATAGGGCCAAAGCTTCGTTAGTGAACTACCCTATGGCTGGCTACCTACACATGCTAGAATACCTATTAACAATTTGTGTGTGATGTGAAGCAGTTCGATATATAATTACAAGAAATTTGCTTTACAAGTTGCAGAGGTTATACCTGACTGTGGCGCTGCCACTTACAAGCTTATAAGCAAATACTCCCCGATTGTGGCGCGGCCACTCAAAAGCTCCTAAGCAAATGCTCTTCTTTAGTTCTCAACCCTCAGGATCCAATGTACCTCGCAAGATAAGATAAAAGAAAAATATACAAATGAGCGTAGATGTCATTCAGAAAATAAAGGCAGGTAAATAACAAAAAGTAACTAACATGAAGTATATAAAAAAAAACATTTATAGAATATGTGCATGTAGTAAATACTGAACAGCAGAAGAAAATATCAGCCTAACCTAGGGCTAGAAGTCGTGCCCTAACCAAACCAGTCTAAGGTGTATGCAGGCTGTGTAGTTTTGGTAGATCCTATATAGGATAGTTTTAGTTAGAGTTGTATGTATATTTGATTTGTTTGTTGAAAGGGACAAAGGAAAGATTTTGGTTAAAGTTCAAATATTAGTGTTTTAGGATTGATTTTAGGTATCTTTTATTTTTAATGTTTAATTAACTACCACCTTTGTTTCACACCGAGGCCGTGAGGTTTATTTCACCCTCCTTGGGGCTAACTTAATAGCCTCGTAGGCCTGGGTTACCCAGTGATAATCAACTTTGTTTGATTATTGTAGTTTGTTATTAAAGAAAGAAAAAGAAAAGGGGTAGATTAAACCTTTTGTTATTAAGGTTTGAATTAAGCCAATTAGAAAGATTAATTTTAGATTTTGACGCTCCATTAGATCCATTCGTGGCGTTGTGCCACCAGGCTCGAGGAACCAGCCTCCTTAGGACACTTAGCCCCGCAGCCCGGAGTAGTCCATCCAATAAACTTCACTTCTGGAGCGGTTGTTATGTATTAAGGGGTTTGTTGATTGATTTTATAAAGGTTAGTCTAAGGTTTGATATTTATGAGTCTCTTATCCTAATGAATCTTAATTTGTAATTTAATCCCTAATAAAATCTATATCTTTTAGATTTTAGATTGGTTAAAGATTAATTATTATATTAGTTAGAATTGGTTTAAGTTCATGTTTTAGACTTATAGTTTAATAATTATAAATGTTAATAATAACTTGATTAAGAATTAAGAATTTTTAACACATTTTAAGAGTTAGATTATAAATTGTTGATTGATTATTAATGGATTAAAGAGAGAAAAGGCTAAACCTAGGAAGACATGTCGCTAAGTTTAATTTTAATGTCTCTACCCTATAGGGAGCATGCACCCTAAGTCTATATTTTCTAAGACTCAATCCTTAATTTTTGTCCTTAGGTGTCACTAAGGTTATAGGATAAAAGGAGATTTTGTTTTCTAACTCTTAGAATTTTCGTACAAGTGTCACTAGGTTTAGGAATTTATAGCAAAGCAGTAAAAAGAAAAGAATGAAAAATTACAAATAAAAGGGATGTAGGCATTGTTGTTATTGGACACACTTCGTAGAAGTCAAGTGCATCCTATTATATCAACAATGCCCTTTAATGTTCCCACAATCCAAATAAGGCACTTGATATGATTAAGACCTCTACCTACAACACACTATAAACAAAGCCCAAAATAACTTAGGGAGACAAACCTCTAAAATTAAACTTAAGGCTAGACTCTCTCAGTTACAAACAGACTTATCCAAAGTTCTATACCTCTCTTTTTTAGAAACTAACACTAAAGGAATCTAACTCAAAAAAAAAAACAAGTAAGGACTATCTTACTCCCAAAAGACGCTAGAGACTTTCCAATACGAAGCTCCCTAATATCTCAAACTCCAAAATCTATCTTATAGAAAGAAACACTAAGGGAATCTAACCCAAATGAGAAGAACATTATTTGTACCCGAAAGACACTAAAGAATTCTACTAAGCAAGTCTAACCACAAAATTATAGATCTCAAAATAACTAATAAAAACTTCTAAATGAACTGCTACACAAAAGCTCCCAAAAGTTATCTACCCAAAATCTCTTTATTTCGACACAAAATCCTACCCAACAACCCATAATCAAGTGCCTCTCCTTTCATTTGGAGTGGGGTAATAAACCACAAAGCTTTCCAACGAGAAGGTTTTATAAAAAAAAACCTCTCATTACAAAGCACTCGTCACAAAACATTCACAAAAATTCTCGATAAAGCCTTTCGATGTAAAACAATTCGCGAAACTCATGATAAAGCTTTTCGATGCAAAATACTTGACAAAATCTTTCTAGTATAAAACCATTCTTGAAAATCTTCTAATATAAAACAACCTCCAACGATAAACAAAATACTTTTGAAAAACCTTCTCAACACAACATATATGCTTATCAATTAGAGTAGAAACTAACTTTCAAAGCTTTTCTATCACAGAATAAATCTCACATGGTGCATGTCAACAAATATCCAAAAGAAACTTACAAATATATAATTTGGAGAACGATGAAGTTTATAACAATTCATGCTTTGGACTACTTTTACCATGTAATAAAATTCATGCTCTCACAACAATGATTCTTGCCAAAACCCAAAACTAATGCTATGTTATCATGGCGACGAAAAGAAAATATAAAACTCATGGTCACTTGATATTATCTCCAAACTCCACTAATGAAACCATTGGTTTAAATACATGAAGCTTCCTTAACCAATTATAACTCAAAGAGACCAAACAAATATTTGATTTTATCTATTAAAATAATTTGAGGCACAAAACAAGTGAAAATATATGTCTAAATTGTTTACAAATAAATTTGGGGCATAGAGTAATTGAAAATCTGCACTAGGTTTGCCTCCAAAATAGTTTAGAGGCTAAAACAACAACAAAAACTGCACATGTCTCGCTTCCCAATGCTATTTGGAGCCTAAATAAATAGAAATCTGCATATAATTTGTTCCCAACACAATTTAGAGACACAAAACAGTAGAATTCTGCACATATCTCATCCCTACAACCATCCGGAAGCTAAAAACATTGAAAAACTGCATGCGTTTGTTTCCGAAATCAGTTTGCAACATGAAACCAGTGAAAATCTGCAACTAACACATTTCTAAATAATTTTAGAACATAAAACCAGTGAGCGAGACAGCGTTTAACTTGTTCCCAATCAACTTAGAACTTAAAACATTTAAATTCTGCACTTGTTTTGTCTTCAGAAGGTAGTTTGGAAACTAAATAAAGCAAATTCTGCATTTTTTATCACAAATCTACATACCGAATTAAATTTAACTCATAAATGAACCACAAAGCATATGAATCTCCTCCAACATACCTCCACAATGCTTTATGAGGGTCACAGGAAAGCTACTTATAAAAGAAGGAAGAAAGAACACATACAATTGCTTTCCAACACTTCTCCAAAATCTTTTCACAAGATCCCAATGAATGCTTACCGCATACAGTACCCACCTTATTCATGCTCAATCAAAGTCTTATGAGAGAAGCAGATAAAACATTAATCATAGCCCACACACAAGCCCAAGGAGCTAACTTTGATATTCTAAGCCAAAAGACCTCATGTCACCTCACAAACATCAAATCTAATTATAGGTTAGGTACAAACAAAAAGAAATTCATGAAATAGCATGTCTCCGATTCATCGAGTCTCAACACCATTCATGCAATGTATAAGCAAAATAACTATGAATTTCATTTGAGGCATTTCACTCAACACTCCACATGCATGTTTTAGTGAAAGAGCAAAGTAACTCTTCAAGCTTCCTTGCCAAACTCAAAGCTTCATGAATCATTAGACAAATACCAAAATATTTCTTAAAGGGCATTCCAACAAATACCTCATGCGTACATGATTCAACTCAAATCATGTACCTAAACAAAACAACTAGAGTAAAAAAAAAAAAGAGTAGCTTGTTTCTTTCAAACCCAAGGAAGTTCACATTCCACTGAAATAATATAAGTGTCATTTATGCAATGGCCAAAGCAAATCCACATTTGAAAGAACCTTTGTGTATGAAATAAACACGGCAAGTAACCCCTTAAAACAAGGCTTCAATACAAGTGAAATCTCATTGAATCATTGCATCAAACAGTTGATGTTCAGTTTTCATGAAGGCACGTAAGACAAGCTAGTATAGCAAAGCCCAACTTATACACCTATTTGGTTAAGCACATCTAACCAACCTACACAAGATTGCTCATGATTTTATATGATAATCATCCCAACAATATGCATGCATGTAGAAAATAAAACCAACAGAGATTTTATTTCTCAGATTTTGTAAGGAGTGCAAGTGGTATTATCCCTTTCTTTCCTTTTGAGATTAGCGTGAAGGTGTGGGAATGAGGAGAAAGAGAGTAGAAGAAGAGGGAGGAACCGTAGGAGAAATAAGGAGAAGAAGAAGAGGAGGGAGAGCTTACATGCTTGCAAATAGAAGAGGGCCATCGGCTAGGGCTGGACGATATCCAAGGAGAAGCTCCGGCCTTGGCGGGACGGCGTCAGAGCCACTTCGACTTCCACGCGAAAGAGAAGCTTCGGCTTCCCTCGTTTATACAAACCGGGAAATACAAAGAGAAAGGGGATCGGGATCCGTCCAGGCGGCGTCAGGACCGATCCTGAAGAGCGGACCTGCCCTGGGTCCGGTCTTCCTTGGTTCACGCGAGAGAAGGAGAAGGAGCGGGAGGCCTCGGGCTTCTTTCTGCTTCTGCGAACCGAAGAGAGCGGAGAGGTAGAGGGAGCGAGCCTGAGTGAAAAATCGAGAGCGAGAGAGAGGAAGCAGGGATGCCGTCGGGTTCGCGAACAGCAAGGAAGAGTGAGAGAGGGAGCCAATGCCCTAGCCGAGAGCCTCGTTTCGAGTAAATGGAACTCGTCGCCGAAAGAGGAATCCCGCCCTCTTTCATCCATCAGTGCAGTAGCTCACACACGCGAATAGGGCCTGCAGTTATCAAGGGCCAGGTACGAATCGCTGCCAACGAGTATTAGCCATCTGATTAAATTCCTTGATTTAGAGAAAATTTCAAACGGCTTGGAAAAGGGATTTGGATTTTAATAAAAAAAAAACTGAACCAATTGAGGCTCGATTGAACCAGAATCGGATCCGATTTAAGCAGATTTGGGCTAGATTTGAAAGTGGATTTGACTCAAATTGGTTTGATTTAAGAGCGAATTAGGTTCAATCGATCTGATCAAATCAAACTAAGTGATTAGAGTCAAATTGAATAGGGTCGAGTCTAATTAAAATTAATTTGGATATATTCGAACTCGAATTGGGCTTGACAAAGTCTAATTGATTCAATCGAAAGTGCTCGAGAATATTCGAGCGAAAATCGAGGTCAACAACTGACTTTGATCGTCCCAGGACGATCCAAAATCGGCCCGGACGATCCACCCAGAAATCAGTCGTTTCTGATGGTTCTGGATGATCTCAACATCGTCCCGAACGATCCCAGAAGGAAATCAAAGAAACGAGCTATTACACTGGCACTGTCCACCATTAATTATTGGCTAACACAATCGTTAAGTTTTACATTATATTTTGTTACTTTAAGACCAAAAAATCACATTTATTTATTTTATACTTATTGCAGACTAGAATATACGAGGTAATAGAGTTGTAATTCTACGTCTTAGCGTTACACGGATATCCAGGTCACACATAGAGAACCCAAGATTTTTTATGTGGAAAACCATGGAATTGAAAAAACCACGGGGTCTAGCCAGCTGAAAAGATTTCACTAGAATTTGAGTTGAATATAATGGGCTAACTCATCCTTGAGGGCTATCAGATTACAAATGTCAATTGTATGGTTGAAGTCTAATGTCAAATATGACGTTACTTGGAAGTTAGGGCGTCAGTTAGTAGTCCAGAAGTGACTTGACAGAACTCTGACGTTAATTGATGGTCTGACGGAGTTTAGGGCCTCAAGTGGTGGTCCGACGAAGATGAGGGCCTCAAGTGACGGTCCGAAGAGGGTGAGGGCATTCAGTGGTGGTGCGGTGAGGGTGAGGGCCTCAAGTGGTGGTTCAGCGGAGCAACGACGTCAGGCGGTGGTCTGGAGAATGTGAGGGGAGGGCCTCAAGTGGTGGTCCGGGGAAGCAACGACATCAGGCGGTGGTCCAGCAGAACTCAGGCGGTGGTCCGGCAGAACTCAGGCGGTGGTCAAGGAGGAGCAAGGAGGCAAGAGCAATAGCTGATCCTTTAGCTTGGGGTCCCCTTTCAAGAGAAAATAGGGGTTTATTTATAGATTTCTGGAGTGGCACGGCCCATAAATATATAGGTGAGAAATCAAGGGTAAATAGGGAGTGGTCGGATGAACGGCTGATGTTGAATCCCTTGATCAAGAACTGTTTGATGGACATTTGAATGTCTTAGTGATGTCAGAATTTGGTGATCTTGGTCTCGTCGAGCGTCTCGATTCGATTATAAGCATGTTATGTTTGGAAACCGTTTGGTAATCCAAATTATGATTTCAACCTTCCAATAACACTTCTAACCCTTGATTTGGACCTATTTGGGCTCGGACTGGGTTAAATTTGGTGTAGTTGGGTTTGTATTCTTGAGACTTTCAGTTTGACTGTATGTTTGCTAAAATCAAAGTTCGAATGGTCCCAATTTTAATTTAGGAAGTTTCCAACTTGATTTTACATCGAGATTCATGCCCGATCAAGATAATTTTTTGATGATGTATCAATACTCATCTAAATAATTTAAAATATTTCAAATACATTACTTTCCCTTTAAACTATATTCCATTTTATTCCTCGTTTTCTTTTTGGGCAAACCAAATGTCTCCTTTAGTATGAGTTTCAAATTTGTTGAATTTATTCTTGAGATGAATGTGAGAAATAAATCAAAATTCATATTGTATTCATCTTAATATAATTTCGATAATTTTGACTAAATTTTTGTTATAATATTTTGACCCAAATTTTGTTTCTAAAATAATATAAATTATTTAAGAGATTTAAACGTATAATGTTTTAAACATTCATCATTATTATTATCATTAATCATATCAAAATGCAAATGTTTCTTACCCTTAGGCTAAATTAATTATTATATATATATATATATATATACACTCTTTCTCTCTTATCAAATAACTTAGTTGACACCCATGATTATTGTTATGTGTCAGAATATTCTCAACAGTAGAGAGATATAATGCTAAGGGTCTGAGTTTTATCTGAATATCTAGTACACAAACATATAAGAGATATGGGTGCGAGAGTAACAAGAGACCATAATTTTTACGTGAAAATCACTGTAAAGGAAGAAATCACGGGGAATTGCCCAATTGAAATGAATCAACTAAAGTTTGTAGTTGATTATAGAGTATGTATGGTAGGAGTTTGAAGAATATAGCGATACAAGAGTTGCTCTCAAGAAATTGTTTTATTGTTCATTTGGTCGGTATGACCATGGTCGACACACCATTGAGGCTGTAGGGATCGTAGTCGGCGGACGGCGGAAGCTGAAGGACCGTTATTGATGAGCTACTTAGGTCGGGAGTGACTGTAGTCAACGGGCTACTGAGGTCGGGAGTGACCATAGTCGGTAAGCTACGGAGGTTGGACGTAGGGTTCATAATTAGCGGCCAACGGAGGCCGAAGGGACCATAGTCAATGAGCAACGATGGTCGAAGGGTGTTGATGGCAGTTAGACTGAGGTTCGATGGAGGTCGACAATAGATGATCGGGTGGAGTTCCAGTGAAGGTCGGTAGACGGGCTATGATCGGATGGCAATTTACAGACGGGCAGTGGTCCGGCAAGGGTCGGTACACAGGCTATGGTACAATGGTTGTTAGTATATAGATGTTGGTCAAGCGATTCTAACATTCAGTGGTCTGTCAAAACCATTTCAGGTAAGCATTATAATATTCATTTTTTTAATTGAAGATGAATGTGATATTATTTTATCACAAGCATTTAAAATATTGATTTACAAAACTTTTTAACTTAATAGTTACCGACAAGAGCTAGGGCCCAATCTTGAAGGTTGAGTTGGTGGCATCGCAGGAGGATGTCGAGATGATTTTCTCTCCAATAGTCGTAGGGTCTATTGTAAATGAAAAGAAAAAGTGTAATATGTTCTCAGAGAGAAAATTTATAGTTGAGAGATGTATTCAAATGACGGATGATAGAGCAAAAATCCTATCCCATCTTACCTTATCAAACTTTTAATTTTCCCCATCAAAGATAAAGGGTCGAATAGAATGAGTCTTTGATTAAAGCACTTCTCGAATAGTAATTAATTAAGGGATATAATAGTAATTAAATTTTTTCTTTAATTTTGTGGTAAAAAGTCATTAAATTATTTTATATCTTCAAATTTGGGCATCCAAAATTTAAAAATATATATATTCATAAATAAGCTAATCATGATTAAAAGTCTCTGGTTAAATCGATTTGTAAAAAGGACATGTAACAGTCCCAAAATCCCTACTTTGGATCGACAAGTGTCAAGTTCTTGAAAAATTCCTAAAAAATTATGACAAAAATGAGTGAAACTAAAACAAAATAATATATATGCTACAGCAAAGACGTTTGTAATTTGGACTTACAATGACTCATGAAATAATATTTTACTTTTAGAGGTAAAAAATAATCTTAAAAAAATTAAGGGTTTTCACGCCGACGATGGTTGATGAAAGTTCGTTGGCGATGGTGCTTGGGTGGAGCTCTAGATCCTTGAAACTTTAAAGCACTCTCTCATATCCAGCCAAAGGTCCCCTCATGAAAAGAGCATGAGCCAATTTATAGGTTTTTTAGAGTGGCATGCCCCGTTAATTGAAGAAGATTTGAGGCAAATTTAGAGTCCTCCATCAAATGACACATATTGAGCCCCTGGTTCATAGAGTGTTTATCAAGCATTTAAGTGCCATAATAATGTCGAAATTAAGTTATTTTGGCTTGTTGGATTCGTCTCGTCGAGTCACTCGATTCGACTATAAGCATGCTATACTTGGATATAATTTGATCATCTAATTTATGCTTTGAATCTTTCAAATATACTTCGGTCCCTTAATTTGGACCCATTTTGACTCATATTAAATTACCCCTCCTTTGTGTACAACGGCTACTTATTGAAGTTTGTCGTGGGCAAATTTGGTTCGAAGTAATTGAATCGAATTACTGAACTAAAATTCAAATTGACTAAAGATTTTAGCATAATAAATTACCACATTATAAAAAAATTTAATATCGAAGAAAATGTGACTCAAACTCTCATAGTAAATAAAAGAACAGAACAGTGATGCCATTATTCACCTTTAGCACTTCATACGACGAGAAATTTTTGGGCGGATTTCGTTGAGGCGTTTCTGCAAACAGGTAGCGAGCATGGTCCCCAAATCCCTAACTCCATGTTTTTCACTGTAGAAATCACATGGAAATCTACTGCGACGAAGGAATTGGTTTCTACGTGCGTGGCGGAAGGGGAAGTGCTCGCTGTCGGAGGAGCCACCGGACATAGCTTTTGGGACCATTTGTATTTTCGCGCTTTGTGAGCTGTGATTTCTTTGAAATTTTAGCTTGATTAGGACTGCAAGTGAACCAAGCGTTAGACGAGCTACTCGTTGCTCGGTTCGATTAAAGCTCGTTTGTGATCGTTTAATTAACTAAACAAACAAACTTTAGCAATATTTTAAATACTCGATCCTTAAATAAACAAGCTTGAACACTAATGTGTTCGGCTCATTTATGTTCGTGAATAACATCATTTAAAGCTTGTGAACAAGCTTGACTTTTGGCTCGATAAAAGCTCGATTTGTGTTCGATTCATATACAAGAGACATTTCACATTTGTCCATATTTGCTTGATTATTTGTTTAAAATATTAACGAACAAAAATAATATGAATCATAGGTCACTTGTTCGTGAACGAGCTCATTTGGTAGTTCAAAAAAACTAGTTATATATGTTCATGAATTTGCTCATTTGATAGCTCAAGAATAATCATTAGATGTGTTCATAAACATGCTTGTTTGATATTAAAAAAAAATCACTAAATAAGTTCACGAACATGCTCGATGTAATTACTTGTTAGGATGCTTGATAAAGCTCGTTTGTTAAGTTAATGAACATCTAGAAGTAGAGCTCGTTTATAGTTCGTGAAGGCTTGTTTGTTTAAAGCTCGATAAGCATTAAATGAAATGAACATGAACACTCATTAATTTAAACGAACCAAACATGAACACAAACAATAAAGCTCGAATCAAATACAAACCAAACTTGAACAAACTGATAATAAATGAACACTCACATACTCGGCTCAGCTCGGTTCTTTTGCAGCCCTGGCTTGATTTTGTGTAAGTTATATGTATTTCAAGCATTTTTTTGTTAAATTAAATTAGAGCAATTAACGAATAAAGGCTAAGGATTCATTTGGGATGATTTTCTTACTATTTTGTAAAATTATTGTAGATAAGTAACTTTTAAAAGCTATTGTAAAAAACAGCTTTCTAATACAAATTTTTTTGTAAGGTAGCGATAAAAAGTTGGGGTTAAACATAAATTATGATTGGGATTTGAGAGGCAAATAAGAAAAAAACTTATCCCAAATAAAACCTAAATTCTTAAATATATATATGGAAGAAGGACAATTATTCAACTCTAGATAGTGATTATATATATGCTCTTTATTTTTGTAATGAGTTGGGGGGCATCTGCCCGTTTTTTTTTAATTGGCGCATGGCAATAAAAAAGCTACATACATTTGTGGGTCATATCTATGTACGTTCGTATAAGTGTGTATTATAAAGTTATTTTAGAAAGTAGTAAGAAGGTAGTCGCAAATGATCTTAATTTGATAAATGACTTATTAGTTAAGAACAATATGGAAACGAGTCAAAATTTGAGTCAATCCTGATTCAAGTTGTTAATTCACGAGCTGGCTCATTAATGGATATTAATATACAAGTTATTGAAGATACATTAGCATCAAGAGTTTAACTTAGAATAACTAAAAAAAATTAAAACTATATCCCACTTTGTTTTAAAAAATGATTCTTTAGTATTTCTTTTCAATAAGAAAGAAAGAAAAAAAAGTGGTAGTCGAGTGTAATCATTACTATCTCAGGTGTCGATCTTCATCTACAAATATGTCACTGTACTGGTTGCTCTATTCTAAACTAAGGCGGCATGGGCGGAACCACATGGTTCCTAGGGGGGGCAATTCAAGAGTTTAACTTAGAATAACTAAAAAAAATTAAAACTATATCCCACTTTGTTTTAAAAAATGATTATTTAGTATTTCTTTTCAAATAATTTATTTATTTTTTCTATTTTATTATAATAATCACTCAAATCATAATTATGTTCTCTTTCATAATAAACGAGTCAGCTCATGAGGTGACTCAATCTGGTAGAATTAAGCTAGAGCTTAAGCTTGAATTTGATAAATTAATCAAGCTCAAGCTCTAACTAGCAGTGGCTTAGGTTTCATTTCGGAAGGCTTTCTTACAGTTTCTTAAATCAGTTTTTAGTAAAACAAATAAAATTTTTATACTGGAATAGAGGTGATGGGCAACGAAAGTGGTCGTCGACGGTGGTCAAGCAAGTGACCAACCGGTGTAAAACGTTCTCGGCCAAAGCAGGCGAGAATGCTTTGCCTTAAAAATGAACTAGAATGAAATACAATGCATTTACTTTACGACTTTACTTTGGATTTGTTTTTCAAATCCAACCAAACACAAAAAATTTAAAGCCCCATGCATTAGGAAATGCATCTCATTCACTTTTCAAGCTATAGAAAAAAAAATTGTATCGATCTCATTCTGACTTCATTTGAGATATCTTTCTTACTGTTTATTAAAATAAATTTTTAGTATGAAATTATCTATTTCAATAAATTTTTGTAATAAAAAATTGCTTTAAAAATATTAAGAAAGTTATAACAAATGAAACCTTAATTTATTTAAGCTCTAATTATCACGATTGCCTCTAATACAATTATGTAGATGCAGAGCTTAGCTCCTTTCTAAACATCTCTTGTATAAGATTATTAAATATTCAAAAAAGATATGTACTTCTCTCCCAAAAAATAAAGTCATATATATATATATATATATATATATATATAAGATACACAACTCTCCTTGGCCTATTGGTTGAGAGCTTAGGCTTTCAACTAAGAGGTCCAAGGTTGAGTCCATGTGTATGGATTGTGTGTGTGATCTTATCTTAAATGGCCTAAATGTCTCAATATATATATATATATATATATATATATATATATATATATATATATATATATATATATATATATATATATATATATATATATATATATATATATATATATATATATATAAGATTAAATTTAAATATTTTTTGAATAAAAATAAATTATTAATCAATATATTAAGATGAGCTTTATGTTCTCATCTCTTATATTAAAGAAAAATAAAATTTTCATAAATATTTTTAAGGAAAAAAAATGCGCGGAAGCACACATAAGTCAGAACTGTAGCAGCTGATTAGTTTATGAGCTTCTTGTGTTCAGTGATGGAGGGCCAGAGTCTGGGCTTTTGAACCTGAAATGAAATGACATGACCATACTTTATACTATTCTTTTATGGATAAGTTATCAGTTCCTTATTTGGATCCTTTGAACACTGCTGAGTGTTGTCACACCTAAGTACCTTTATAAGGATCCAAATAAATAAACAAGATAATAGATAAGTCAACTCCTTTTTTTTTTTTTTTAATGCATATCACCTTTTGGATTTGTTAATTGAAATCTTTAGCTATATTCATCCTTGCTTAGCTTGATTGGTGGGTGAGTATGGTTGGGAATCTCTAGCCCATGCAAGATTCATTTCGAGCGGCAACGCCTCTTAAGTGGGGCCCAATCAAATATCGACTAGGAGGTTTCTAGGGTGTCTCTTCTAGGTCAGCTGAGGATTAGTCATCCCACCAAACACCCTTTCGAAGGTGGCAGCCGATGAATACCCCGTTCAAAAAAAAAAAAAAAAAAAATCTTTAGCTATCATTCAAAAAATTTTAAGTTCAAAATTTATATATTTGATGTGTCTGTAAGTTTATCTTAATTGATGTAAATGCTTAAAAATTATAATACTAATAAATGTGCTTAGATGCTTCAAAATGAATATATAGTAGATTTTGTAATATATATAAAAATTTATTTATTTTTTAGAAGCATTGTTATTGCTTTTTTTTTTTTTTTTTGTAATCTTTTTAAAACTCTAAAATTGATGGAAATATGGATGAGATTTTATGTTTTATAGAAAATCATGATCATATTAATAATTTATATTTTATTTGAAGTAAAATTCATTTGAATTTAATCTAAATCCTAAACCTTATTTATTAAAAATAATTTGTGCATAATCTAAAAATAAAATAAATAAATAAAATAAATAAATAAAAAATAATATGAAAATAAAATAAAATAAAAATATTAATAAAAAAGTAAAATAGAAAGTGATCCCAATGATCCCTAAGTTAATAAGTCACGTGTTTTTAGCTTAGATTGAGAATAAATTAAACTATCTTAAAATCAAATTTTACTACACTCCCTATCAATTCTAAAGATTCTGAATTGATCCAAACAATTATTGAATTTTACTTAGGGTCTGTTTGGAATGGTTGAAACTTTTTGTAAAAGTAATTGTGAAGATATTGTGGGGAAAGTAAATTTTTTAAAGCTGTTGTAAAATGCAGTTTCCTTGCATTGAAATTTATTGAGAATAGCAACGTTTTGAAAATCGGACCGGACCGGCCGGTTCAAATGGTTGAACCCTGAACCGGCCGGTTGCGGGCTGCTTAAGAACCGTTTCAGCAAAGAACCGGGATTGAACCAGTCGAACCGGCGGTTCGACCGCCGAACCGGAAAACCGGGCTTGTTATAAAAACCCGGCCGGTTCAAATAAAACCTTTTTTAGCCGTCCGATTTAATCCAATGGCTTAGAGAAAGATCGGAACAAAACAAATACAAAATTTACGAACCGTGAAACCCTATTCTTCTCCTCATTTTCGGGATTCGTCCAGGCGGAGCGATTTACAAACCGCGACTCCTCTTGGACGGGAGGTTGTTTTGCCGGAGCGACGGAGCCGATCGAACTCATAGAAGGCTTCCTTCTCTTGGTCAAGTTCTCCTCTCCTACCCACCGTGAGTTTTTTTCATTTTCACGCACTTCTCCTTTCTCTTATTTGCAGCCGACGGTAGGCTGTGAATCTTGATGAGTTTTCTTGTTTAATGGTGGAAATTGAAATTTCAGTTGTGTGTTTATGTTTCAATGTTTCCTTTCCACCAAAATCTTTGTTTTTTTTTTTTTTTTGGATTTGCAAGCCTTTGGGTTTATGTTTCAATGTTTCATTTCATGGAAACATTATTTGTTTTTTTTTTTTTTTTTTTTTTTTTTTTTTTTTTTTTTTTTTTTTTTGAATTGGCAACTGTTTAGAGCAAGGTTTTTAATCCTTAGAGACATTTCATTATGTGCTTACTCACTGCTGCATGGGGATTTCACGGTTCTGTTAAGCAATATATTAATGGCATTTCACGGTTTTTAAGCCTTTGTATTGCTAATTCGGTATGTTTCTCATTTTGCGAGCTCTGTTTTTATACAGTTATTTGTATTCTAACTTTTGGTTAATCATTTTAGGCCAATTGAATCGTGTTAATTGAATATGCTTAAATACAGTGCTAATCAAGTGCTTGAGTTTGCTTGTAATCTACTCGAACGAATTCTTTGCAAATTAGAAATTAATGCTGCAAGGGGAAGATACTTAAAAATCTTTGAATGTTGATGAAAACTATTTAAATGACTTTAGATAATTGTTTTAAAAATCTTGAGGACTTTAAATCTACACGAACTAATGCGTTTTTTTAACTGTAAGTGCACTTGTACATTTTATGATTTATGATTGTTTATTAAAATTGTGTTTATGTTCTGATTGGTGTTTTTTGTCGTTCTCCACATACCTTAGCATTGTATACAAAATGGATCTACCAACAGTTTCGTCTCATGGTGTGCGTGAAAAGATCGATATTGCTTAGAGTCATTGCAGTGAAAGTAAAGGTCCAGATGAAAAAAAAAAACAATATAGATGCCTACATTGTGGGATTATATATAAAGGTGGAGGAATTAATAGGCTAAAGCAGCATCTAGCAGGAGTAAGAGGTAACATATCTTCGTGCAAAAAAGTCCCACATGGCATTCGTCATCAGATGATAGAAAATTTAAAAGAAATAGGCAAGAAAAAAGTACAAACCCAGGAGGAGTTAGAGCAGAACACAACATTGTTTGTTGATGAAAATATAGATGATGAAAGGGGGTCTTCATCACTTCCAAAGTCACAAACCTCTGATGCACACCATGAAGGACTTGATAAAGGGAAGAGAAAGAAAGATGAAATATATAACTTTTTTGCACCAAGAACTAAACCAGTTTCTCAACCCTCATTTAAAAGTGTAATGGCTTCCAAAGAAGCCATATATCGTGCTGATTTAGCAGTTGGAAGATGGTTTTACGATAGTTGCACCCCCTTCAATGCCATAAACTCTCCTTTTGCGCAGAAGGCAATTGATGCTATAGCTGCAATTGGACCTGGTTATAAGTTGCCATCCTATCACAAATTGAGAGTTAATCTTCTGCGAGATTGCAAAGAGGAATGTCGGTTGCTGATAGATTCATATAGAAGATCTTGGAAAGAAATAGGTTGCACACTCATGGTAGATGGTTGGACAGATAACAGGAATAGAACTTCGATTAATTTTCTTGTTTATTGTCCAAGGGGCTTAGCTTTCCTGAAATCTGTTGATGCTTCTGATATTACAAAGGATGTGAAGACACTTTGTTCACTATTTGGTGAAGTTGTAGAATGGGTGGGGCCACAGAATGTTGTGCAACTTGTAACAGATAATGCTGCAAATTATAAAAAGGCCGGTGAATTACTACATGAAAGGTTTGGCAACATTTATTGGTCTCCATGTTCAACACACTGTTTAAATCTTATTCTTAAAGATTTTGGGAACATGCCTCACATTCAGGATCTTGCCCAAAGAGCTTCAAAAGTTATAATTTTCATCTACAATCATGTCTTTGTTCTAGCTTGGCTAAGAAAAAAAGAAGGTTGGAAAGAGATTATTAGGCTTGGAGCTACTAGATTTGTTACAACTTTCATCACTTTGAAAAGCATATCTGAACACAAGCAACATTTACATGCATTTATAACAAGCAAAGCATTCTTTGAATCAAAGATTTCCAAAACAGTCAAAGGGTAAGAAGCATCATCTATCATTCTGGATAATAAATTTTGGAATGACTGTTTGGTAAGTTCCAAATTGACTGGGCCTTTAATTCGATTATTGAGAATTGTGGATTCGGATGAAAAACCATCAATAGGATTTCTTTATGATGGAATGTACAGAGCAAGGAGAGCAATCAAGTTAATGTTTAGGAATGTCAAAAGGTTGTACAAACTTTACACAAGTATTATAAAGAGGAGATGGGATAGTCAGCTAAGACAAGGTATACATTGTGCAGCATATTTTCTTAATCCACATTTTCAGTATGATAAAGATAATTTTTGCAAAAAAACTTGAAGTGCTGCAAGGTTTAACTGAACTGATTGGAAATAAAGATATATGTCCTAAACCATCAGTAATAATGAATGAAGTTAGGCTTTTCCGTGACAATTTAGAAAGCTTTGGGAAACCAATTGCTCTAAGAATGGCCAAAGAAATGCAGCCTGGTAAGTGAAACAAATATGTTAGAATGCATTTATTCTATCATGCATATCAGATATTAATTAACTAATATTTATCTCTTTATAGATGAATGGTGGAAGATGTTCGGATCAAGTGCCCCAAATTTGTAGAAATTAGCTGTTAGAATTCTCAGCCAAACATCTTCCTCTTCTGGATGTGAAAGGAATTGGAGTGTATTTGAACAAATTCATACGAAGAGAAGAAATCATTTAGAACATCAAAGGCTTAATGATCTTATATTTGTTCGATACAACCTCAATTTGAGAAATATGTATGAATACATGACTTGTAATTATATTTATATGTCATTTTGTATGATTGTATATCTTAATAATCTTTTAATTATATTTAGATTTCAAACAAAAAAAAGAAACAATGATCCTTTGGATTATACAAGCATATAGATGGTGGATTTTTGGGTTCTTGATGAAGAACCAATTTCAATGCTTATTATGGAGAATTTAGAGAATGAAATATATGCAGAAGATGTTATTCCTGTTGCTGAAGAACTTAATACTAGTTCTACTAAAGAACCTCAAAGTAAGTTCATAATTAGTTTAAGTTATATCATTTGAAAAAGATGTTTAATATATATATAATATTTTTTATTTCTAATATGCAGATGATGATGTCCTAGAGGATGTTCGAAATGACAATGAAATAATTGACAATGAATATATTGATGCTTTTGGAGGGGAATGTTTTGATGAACAAGGATTTATGGATATAACTTTTGATGCTTCAAATCTAGGAAACGACTTCTAGATTTATTTTGATATTTATGTTTGAATTTTGAAGCTTGACTTGATATGAAATTATGAACATTTTGTGTGATGACAAAAGCTATGCATTTGTTTATGTTTTATTGACTTATTTGAAGAGACACTTATAGTATATGCTATT
This sequence comes from Dendrobium huoshanense, assembly GCA_016618105.1. NCBI lineage: Eukaryota > Viridiplantae > Streptophyta > Magnoliopsida > Asparagales > Orchidaceae > Dendrobium > Dendrobium huoshanense. The sequence continues at coordinate 5,031,776 of CM028358.1, read as the reverse complement.
TGTTTATGCTTCAAATTGATTTTTATTTTATTTTTTAAATAATATTATTATTTATTACGTCATCCGGTTCGACCCCGATTCAACTGGTCGAACCGTGAACCCCTCCTTCCTCCGGTTCGTTGTCCGGTCCGGTTCTGAAAACCTTGGAGAATAGTGAAAAGTAGAAGCTAAATATAAATTGTGGTTGCAATATGAAAAATAAAGCAGTGTGAAAGTAATCTTAAACAGACCCTTATAATAAAATAATTAGCATCCGTGAAGCTAATAGCTTTCTCACATTGGTGGAAAAGTCATTTCATTGGATCCTTAAAAGTATCGCAGATACCACTCTCATAAGTCATAAACTCTTATGTTTTGATTATTGAAATAAAAAGTAAAAAGTAATTTTTATTTTATATATTGATTTAATTATTTATTTTCTAAATCATCATTTTTTATTTTACCAAAAATTTCGTATAAAATCATTTAGAAAAATAATATATATTTTTCAAGGTTATATTTTTTATTTTCTTATGAATTTTGCAGGACGAATATTTGCTAGTCTTGACTCAGTCTTAAGAATTACTTCAACTCTTTTAATGAAAATTTATTTTGTTTCAAAATCAAGTGGCAAACTATTAAGTGCTCATAAATTCTAATTAATATGTAAATTCGAAGAATTTTGTGAATTGTTGGAGATTTTATATTGGATCCTATTTTAAGTTGGATTAGTGTGTATAGATTGGCCCATTATTTTTTACCAAATTGGAGAACTGAGGCCCATTAATACCACAAACAGGTAATGGAAATTGGAAGGCCGAAGGGCCAAAATTACCCGCATTCAACAAATATGGTTAAGAGAAAGCATTCTATTTTAATATATTGGTTAATAGTTTTGACTTTCAACTAAAAAATATTGATTTTGAAGCTTATGTATATGAGTTAATCTTAACTGGCCTAAATATCCCAAAAAAATTTAAATTATATGACTTTTTTTTTTTTTAATTTTAATGCGATGAAAATCTATTTTTTGCAGCTAAAGTGACTAAATTATTTTCCTCACAACAACTTTTCAATCAACTTTATAGAAAGCTAAAGTCATGTCAAACAGACCTTTATTTTCCTCACAACAACTTTTCAATCAACTTTATAGAAAGCTAAAGTCATGTCAAACAAACCTGTCCTACTAGTAACCCAAATGATCAGAAACAAACCTGATAATCTAATTTATTATTATTTTTTAATAACTTATTAACTATAAAACTTAAATTTATTAATAAAAAAATAAGAAGATCATATCAATAAACAATATATTGAATGATTTACTTTTAGGTCAAAAATAGGTTTTTGGGTCAACTTGAATATGACCAATTTAATCATTGGATTAGAATTATAAAGCACGACCCATTTAATAAACATATAAACTCAAACCCATATTCTTCTAATCGGATAATTTTCTTACACTTCTAATTAAAACACATTTGATTTCATTCAACGAGAAAATATATTTTAAAAATAAAAATTCATTTCAGTTCTCCTTTATTTGTAAAAATATTCTTTTTATTTTAAAAATTTCAAAGATGTTTGTAGAGTTTAAAATTTGAGTTGATTTTAATTTTACCAATTTAAATAACAAATTTCTTAATTAAAAAAAAACTAATTTTCTAACTTCAAATGGGGAAAATATATAAATAAATAAAATAGAAACTAAGAAAAATAGACAAACAAACACCTTAACTCTCACATCCCACCTCTATTAATTTGCATGTCTATTACAAAAGCTTTAGGTTTTGTTTGGGACGACTTTTTTATTGCTTCTTAAAGCGGTTTTTTAGTAAAAAATTAAAATTTTTGTACTAGAAAGCTACTTTAAGAAGCAGCAAAAAAGTCGTCCTAAACGAAGACTTAGGCTTCGTTTGGGACGGCTTTTTTATTGCTTTCTAAAACGGAGTTTTAGTATAAAATTTTTTATTTTTGTACTAAAACTCCGTTTTAGAAAGCAATAAAAAAGCCGTCCCAAACGAAGCCTTAGGCTTCGTTTGGGGCGGCTTTTTTACTGCTTCTTAAAGCAGCTTTTTATTACAAAAATTAAAATTTTTGTACTAGAAAGCTGCTTTAAGAAGCAGTGAAAAAGCCGTCCCAAACGAAGCCTTAGGCTTCGTTTGGGACGGCTTTTTTATTGCTTTCTAAAATAGAGTTTTAGTACAAAAAAAAAATTGTACTAAAACTCCGTTTTAGAAAGCAGTAAAAAAGCCGTCCCAAACGAAGCCTTAGGCTTCGTTTGGGACGGCTTTTTTACTGCTTTCTAAAACGGAGTTTTAGTACAAAATTTTTTATTTTTGTACTAAAACTCCGTTTTAGAAAGCAATAAAAAAGCCGTCCCAAACGAAGACTAAGGCTATGTTTGGAACGGCTTTCTTCCTGCTTCATAAAGTTGCTTTCTAGTACAAAAATTTTTGTACTAGAAAGCCGCTTTAAGAAGCAGTAAGGAAGCCGTTCCAAACATAGCCTTAGTCTTCGTTTGGGACGGCTTTTTTATTGCTTTCTAAAACAGAGTTTTAATACAATTTTTTTTTTTTTTTTTGTACTAAAACTCCGTTTTAGAAAGCAATGAAAAAGACGTCCCAAACGAAGCCTTATTATTTTTTTAGCACTCTGCTTCATTGCAGCCCAACAGAAGCAATTCATCCAAGAAACGTGCATGCTTTCTAAATTTTAACTATACATCTGGCTTTTAAAGTTTCAGAAGGAACATAATTCCTGCTTAAGGATTAGCTAACACGAAAGAAATAAAATCTTTATTAGGATATTCTCATACGTCTTATATTAATATTACAAATAAAAATAATATAGATAGGAGAAGGAGAACTGTAGAGGAGATAGAATTGAATTACAGAAATCCAAAAGGATCACCCTTACTTCGTTCTTTCTTCGCCTCCTTATGCTTCTTCTTCTTTCTTTCTAAATGCTAACTCTCTGATTTTCCCTCTTCCTTGCTCGAATTCTCTGTTCTTCTTGTGTTTTCTGCAGGTATTCCTGGTTCCACACCATATTGGTATCAGAGCTCGGCTCAGAACGGCAATGGCGGAAGGGAGTAAGCGTCCCGCGGTGGAGGACGACAGGAGCTTAGACGCTCTTTGGAATGCTCAGACGAGCATAGCGCGACAACTCGAAGTACTCACCAATGAGTTCACTCGGTTTTCAACGGAAATGCGGACGGAGATTCGCTCGCTGAAAACTCATCGGATGTTACCAACGGGAGCTCGAACTATGACGCCGGCACCAGCTCCAGTCCATCGGCAAGTAAACCTCCGGCGACCTATGACGACAGATCCAATCGGATCTGATTCAGACCATGAAACCGAACTTCAACATTTGGGAGCATCTGATTCAGAGGAGGATGAACGTCATCAGTTCTACGAACCCCCACGACGACATCCTATTCCACAGCGACAACAAGGTGAATTTCGCATAAAACTTGATATCCCTTTCTTCGAGGGACGATTGAGGATTATCTCGATTGGGAACGAGCTGTCGAAGCATTCTTCGATTATATGGAAATAGCTCCGGAGAAACAAGTAAAATATGTCGCTTGTCGTCTAAAAGGGGGAGCCGGAGCTTGGTGGATGCAGTTATTGCAATCTAGGCGACGCGAAGGGAAGAGCAGCATTACAAGCTGGTACCGGATGAAATGTTTGCTCCGTGGCCATTTCCTTCCAGTTGATTTTGAGCAAATGTTATATCTACAATACCAACACTGTTCACAAGGAGGAAGAACGGTGAATGAATACACCGAAGAATTCTATAGGTTGAGTGCTCGGAACAACCTAAATGAATCGGAGAATCAACTCATAGCACGATACATTGGCGGACTCAAGGAGGCTATTCAGGACAAATTGGAGTTGAATTCTGTTTGGACATTGTCACAGGCTATAAACTATGCCCTCAAGGTCGAATTGCAACTCAGTCGGCAACCGAGGAGCCGCACTGTTAACCGGTATACTCCTGAGGCCACGGGAGATGTTGCCAAACCAGCTATGGGACGTAGCAATAAACTTATCACGCCACATATTGGGGGAGCAGGCATCCTAGGCGCTGAACCGAAAATCATAGCCCCACCTCGGCCGAGAGTGCCTATGCCAAACAGAGACAATAACCCCTATGCAAAGCCCACAACCTTCAAATGCTATCGCTGTTTTCAGCCCGGTCATAAGTCGAATGACTGTCCGAATCGTCAATAACTACACTTAGTTGATGCAGAGCAAGAAGGTGAACATCACGTTGGAGAGGCGCTGAACGAGCAAGATTTCGAGGAGCTCGAAGCTGGTGATGGGGAACAACTAATTTGCATATTAGAGAAAATGTTGTTGGCTCCGCGGCAAGCCAACAATACACAACGCCATTCCATCTTCCGAACCCGCTGTACTATTAATGAAAAAGTATGCGATATGCTGATCGACAGCGGGTGTACCGAGAACATAATTGCTCGGTCAGTCGTGCAAAAGCTCCAACTAAAAACAACCAAGAATCCCCAACCGTACAAGATCAGTTGGGTGAAGAAGGGCGTTGAAATTCTTGTGTCTGAAATGTGCCGAGTAACTTTCACCATTGGGAAGAACTACATGTGCGAGGTACTGTGTGATGTCCTAGAAATGGACGTGTGCCACATTATCTTGGGGCGTCCTTGGCAGTATGACGCAGGGGCTGTATATGACGGACGCCTGAATACTTATTCATTTGAATGGAAGAACCGTAACATTCGGTTGCTTCCGCAGGCACCCAAAGACATCCCCAAATCCTTCCCTGAGAATGCTACGATGCTTATGGTGTCTGGACCAAGTCTTCTTACTTCCTGGAAAGAGGAAACTGATATGCTTGCTTTGATAGTGACTGCCTCCTGCTCTAGAGATAAAATACAACAACTTCCAGTGGAAGTGCAAGCACTGATGCAGCGGTATACCGATCTCTGGCCAGATGAACTGCCGAACTCTTTGCTGCCTCTACGCAACCTGCAGCACCAAATTGAACTACATCCGGGAGCCACCCTCCCCAATTTACCACACTACAGATTGAGTCCACAGGAACATGAAGCATTACAGGGCATAGTGGACGAACTGCTACAGAAAAACTTGATACAACCAAGTTTGAGTCCTTGCGCCGTCCCTGCATTGTTGGTGTCGAAGAAGGACGGGAGTTGGCGAATGTGCGTGGATAGCAGGGCCATCAATAAGATTACGGTGAAGTATCGATTTCCGGTGCCGCGCCTGGAGGATATGTTGGACAAATTAGCCGGTGCTACCATTTTTTCTAAACTTGATCTAAGAAGCGGATACCACCAAATCCGCATCCGGCCAGGAGACGAGTGGAAGACAGCTTTTAAAACTCGTGACGGATTATACGAATGGCGTGTTATGCCATTCGGCTTGTGCAATGCTCCTGCCACCTTCATGAGGCTTATGAATGAAATCTTGAAACCGGTGCTCGGAAAGTGCTGTGTCGTCTATTTCGACGACATCCTTGTTTTTAGCTCTTCACCAGAAGATCACATCACCCATCTCATATCTATTTTTGATATTCTGAGAACTAATAAACTTTACTTGAATTTTCCAAAGTGTGAAATTGCCACAGATTCAGTACACTTCCTCGGCTTTATAGTATCTGGAGCTGGCGTGCATATGGATCCGCATAAGGTGGCAGCAATCAAGGATTGGCCGCTTCCCAAAACCATCTCCGATGTCCGTAGTTTCATTGGCTTAGCCAATTTTTATCGACGCTTCGTACGCGGATTCAGCATTTTAATCGCACCCCTCACAGATTGTCTCAAACACAAGGTGCTGCAATGGGCGCCAGACCAGCAAACTAGCTTCGACAATGTCAAGGCGGCATTGACATCCGCCCCGGTTTTGGTGGTTCCGGACTTCAACAAGCCATTCAGTGTGGATACTGACGCATCAGCAATTGGCATCGGGGCGGTCCTGTCGCAGGAAGATAGACCACTTGAATTTTTCAGTGAAAAATTGAGCCTCACACGACAAAATTGGTCAGCCTATGAGCAGGAATTGTATGCCGTTGTGCGAGCTTTAAAGCAATGGGAACACTATCTTATCTACCAAGATTTCGTGCTGAGTAGTGACAACCACGCACTACAATTCATTAATAGTCAAAAGACTATTAACCGCATGCATGCAAGATGGGTGGCATTCTTACAACGTTTCAGCTTCGTCTTGAAGCACAAGTCCGGTAAGCAAAATAGAGTTACTGACGCCCTCAGTAGACGCTCCGCCTTAATCACCAAGCTCCAGACCGATCTGCAAGGTTTGTACTGCCTTAAAGAGCTCTACTCATCGGATAGAGACTTCGCAGAAGCTTGGAATACACTCTCCTCAACTACAGCTGCTACTTTTCATGATTTCTCTATAAGGCATGATTACCTATTCAAGGGAAACCTACTGTGTATACCACAATCATCATGGCGAGAGCACTTAATCAAGGAAATGCATGCAGGTGGGCTTGCTGCCCATGCTGGCCAAAACAAAACTTTGGAACAATTGCAAAGCCGTTTCTTTTGGCCACACCTACGACGTGATGTTATTAAATTCGTGGAACGTTGTCCTGTGTGTCAACTCTATAAAGGTAATGCTCAAAATACCGGCTTGTACACACCGTTACCTATACCCAATTCCATTTGGGAAGACTTAAGCATGGATTTTGTGCTTGGGTTACCGAAGACAAAACGAGGGGCAGATTCCATAATGGTGGTCGTCGACAGATTTTCAAAAATGGCGCATTTTCTTGCCTGCAAAAAGACCTTTGATGCCTTAAATGTCGCCATTTTGTTCTTCAAGGAAATAGTACGTTTACACGGCTTGCCCCGTAGCATCACGTCTGATAGGGATGTAAGGTTCGTTAGCCATTTCTGGCGCGAGCTTTGGAAGCGATTGCACACCGAAATCAAGCTAAGCTCGGCATATCACCCTCAAACTGACGGCCAAACAGAGGTCGTCAATCGCTCTCTCGGCAACATGCTGCGCTGTATTGCTCACGAACACCCCCAAGCAGTGGGACGATTATCTGGGACAGGCCGAATTTGCGTACAATTCTATGGCCAATCGGTCAACAGGGAGGTGTCCGTTCAGCATAGTATACACTAAAATGCCTAATCATGTTGTAGATATTGTTGTTTTACCAAATTGCAGGAGCAAAGCTGCGGAGGAAACCACCGAACAGCTCACTAAAATGCTGACCGATGTCAAAGACAAACTGTCTGCCTCAACTACACAGTATAAACAGCACGCCGATGCTCACAGACGGGAGCAAATTTTCGAACCTGGAGAGCTCGTAATGGTTCGTCTGCGAAAAGAACGTTTCCAGCCAGGAACATACTCCAAACTGAGTCCTCGGCGAATCGGTCCAGTACCGATTATTCGACGTATTAACAACAACGCTTACATCGTCGATCTACCACCTGGATTTTTGACACCAGCCACATTCAATGTTGCTGACATTGTCGCCTACAAGTCAGCAGATGCCGGCATTGCTCAAGCTTCTTCCTCAGGCGAGGAATCTCTCGAAGGAGGGGAGACCTGATGTGGTCTATCCTAGTCCAGCAGACTACCACATGCGCTTTCCCTAACGAACCTACAGGCTCCACTACCGCATATTACCTTTTTCTGTTTTTAGCAGTTTATGCTTAGTATGGTTTTATTTTCTTTTAGCAAAGTTATTACCAATATAGATAGGAGAAGGAGAACTGTAGAGGAGATAGAATTGAATTACATAAATCCAAAAGGATCACCCTTACTTCGTTCTTTCTTCGCCTCCTTATGCTTCTTCTTCTTTCTTTCTAAATGCTAACTCTCTGATTTTCCCTCTTCCTTGCTCGAATTCTCTGTTCTTCTTGTGTTTTCTGCAGGTATTCCTGGTTCCACACCAACTTTTTTTCCTATGTTTTGGTGGATGCTATGCATGTGGTCTTATTTTTTGCAGGTGATGATCAAGACTTGGTACCTTATAGTTATCCAAGATTTAGCTTTTTTTTTTTGCCTATCTTTCTGCAAGGATATATCCAGCTTCAAGCACTATTATTTTATGATATCCCCTTTTAGTTGATGGCTCCTGGCCTCCCTAGATCATTTTATTTTAGGTTTTGTTTTACTTTCTTTATACATGTATTTAGGAGGGATCTTTAGCTCGTTGGGCTTTATTTTCATTTTGCTTGTAGCTCGCCTGAACGGTAGTGAGCATTAGATCCCTATTAAAGACTTGTAATTTTCTCAATATGAACTCATATGTCTATTCGTAGGTTTTCTAAAAAAAAAGTACAAAGCAGCTTCCTAGCACACAAAAAATTGTTGGAAGCAGTGAAAAAGTAGCGGCCAAATGAAAAATATTATTGTGGCTTGAAAAGCAAAGTATTAAAAAAATTGTCCCAAATAAAGCCTTAATTCTTCTTTTTTTCTCTCTAGTACATGGAAATCACAATTTATCAAAGGTCCTCATTGATCAACTTTCATCCTATTTTTTCTATGCACAAATGATCTCTAAGCCTTTGTTTAAGACAGCTTTTGACCACTGCATTTTCAAAAAATTTTTGCACTAAAAATCTGCTTTAAAAAATAATAAAAATTTGTTCCAAATCAAACCCAGATTTCATTAAAAATTTTGACTTTTCTTATCAAAATAAAGTTGAAAGCACTCATACTTCAATGCATGGTAAGTGTTCTAATTTTTATTCAATTAAGGATTTTGGGAACAATATGATCACTATAAGAGGTCACACATAATTCAAAAAAAAAAAAATCATAAATATTATCAATGATTTGAAGAGAATTTTCTTTAGCCATAGGAAGGTGAGAGGCAAGGCTTGCATTTCTTAACTTCCCTTTAGTGGAATAACAGCAAAGATGCCAAGTAAAAGAGTGTGACTTTTATGCTGTTAATTTCAACTATTAAGATTGCTAATTAATGGCCTTTGACTATAATTATTATGCATAATATTTATTATTATTATATTATATTATTGAGCTTTAAATTAAGCTAATAACTTTTATGATTCAAATTAATTCATAATTCAGCTTTAAAAAATAATTTAATTATGACAATTCTAAAATATATATATATATATATATATATATATATATATATTTCTCCAACTCCATAAATTTGAAAATTTGAAGTGTAAGGAAGATCAGTGTTAGGTAGTTTGCAGGTTCAATACTAATGAAATGAAAGCTATATATTGCAAAATATCCATCTATCTTTATTTTGTTAAGGTCTTAATTATGTTAAATTTATTAATTGATTAAGTATAATTATTTGGATAATTATTAATTATTAAATTCTATATAAATTAAACATAAAATAATATAAAGTGATCCGTACCTAAGTTTAGGATGATTAGTGGGCGACCACGGTTGGGAACTCTCATCTCAGGTTCGAATCCTCTCTACTACAATCTCGCCTCTTCAGTATGGCAAAATTAATAAGTGTCGGTCCGATAGGGGTGTCAATTCGGGTCAACGGGGTCGAGTTCGGGTCGACCCCGAAACTGACCCGGCACTATTCGGGTCAACCTGAACCCGACCCGTTTTTAAAAACGGGTCAGATTCCAGGACCTGAACCAGACCCGATTCGGGTTCGGGTCAACCCGACCCGACACGAATGACCCGAAGTTGACCTAAAATTGTTAGTTTTCGGGTCAAAAATCGGGTAAATCTTCGATTTTCTGGTCAAAATCGTGTAAAAAAAGGATTAATCTCCGGTTTTCGGTCAAATAGGAGTTTTCGTGTCAATTTTGGGTCATTTTCGGGTTAATTTTGAGTTACTAGGTCAACCCGAACCCGACCCGATTTTTAAAACGGGTTGATTTGTTGAACCCGAACCCGACCCGTTTCTGGTCCGGGTTGACCCTAACCCGGATTTTTCCTGGTCAGGCACGGATCGTGTTTCGGGTCGTGTCAAAAATTGACACCCCTAGGGTCCGATGCTGGTGGTTGACCTCGCTAGGATCCGCCGAGAGATTAGTGACGTGGTCAAACGCTTCATTTGGAGTGACAGGGATAGATACCCCCTTCCAAAATAATAATAAATAATAATAATATAAAGTGTCCCATCTCAATATTTTTTTACTACAAGTGGGCCCCATGATATGATTGGCATGAAAAAGATGTGAAAATATCACACTATTTGTAACAAATATAGTTAATTCAAATATACTAAAAAAAATTTAATATTTGCTGAGAGAAATATTAGTAAATTTATTTATATATAACCTCCTGGCTAAAAAATAAATAAAATAATGGTTAGAGAAAGATAAACACATTGTCTTATACAAAGAAATGAGAAAGATATCAAATACTCTCACCTCTCATGAACCCTAATTAGCCTTAAACCAACTTCATCAGCCAAAGCCAGAAGAGAAATCCCAATAAAAATTACCATTCTTCTTCTTCTTCTTTTTCTCTTACTGTTTCTAAGGTCTGAAAGATTCATACGAGATGAAAAGATAACAGTTTCATTACTCTTAACTTAGCATCTTTAGAAATTTTACTCTACTTCGTCTCTTTTCATTTCATTTCTTGCAGGGTGAAGTGCAGAGAAGAACCTCGGCGATGTTCGAGGATTTGAGCTATTTGGATCCTCTTCATGTGGCCGAGGAGCCCATAATACCCTCATCTCTTGTAGATAGCAGCAGCAGCAATGAATATTTGTTAGAAGATCATAAGATTCTTCCTTCTTTCAATCTCGACGACCCAACCGCCCAGGCGGATTTAGGCCTCAATCACATCAACAATCAACTCAGCTTCGACGTGGAAGTAGCTTCGCTGCCTCCGCCCTCTTTTGAACTATCAAATTGGGACATTTGTTACAGTGATCAACTAGCACCGCCATTATCGCTACCACAACCTTTGTTTCCCGACCCGAACTACTTTCAGGGCGGGCCGAGCGTCCCCGACCTCCTAAACATGCTTGAGCTACCACGGTGTGCGGCGAATCCACCGATGACGAGCTCCATCTCATTCGATGGCATCTCGATGCTTTATGAGCCGATGATCGGTGCGAGGAATTCGATGGGGACGGATAATTATGGGTTGTTGCCGCAGAATTATGGGTTGTTTTGTGGGTTGGAGGGGAGGGAAGGAGGGATGATGGGAGGTGGAGAAGGAGAGAGGAGGAAGTTTGATGGAGTGTTGGAATGTAGAAGAGAATTAATGGCGAAGGGTGAAATGAAGGGGAGCTTTGCAACTGAGAGGCAAAGGAGGGTGCAGCTGAATGAGAAGTTTGCTGCTTTGAGATCACTTGTTCCTAATCCCAGTAAGGTAATGCTTGTAGTTTTGAGTAAGGAATATCTCTCTCTCTCTTGCTTTTTCAGATATTTCTCTCTCTTAAGCTGTTCATGTGTGCTTGATGAACATAGGAACACCTAAAAAAAATTTATTACATGATTTTTTTTTTTTATAATTTGTCTCCCTCCAATTATTTTTTAGTCTTTATTATAAGGATTTTTAGGCAATTGACCCTCATAAAAGTTTTAAATTACTATGATTTTTAGGCAATTGCCCTTCATAATTAAACACATTGTGTACAAGTGTTATTATTAGAGAGCAGTGAACTAAAAACAAAGAGAAATAGTAAAGATAATTCCTCATTTTCTTTATTAATTTGAAAATATCCTTACAACTAAAATTTGTTTCGGGGGTGGTGCCCTCATAAACCTTTGTATGGTCGAATTCCTCAAGGGTGCACTGCCCCTTGAACCCCCGATATATCTGTTAAGCATACGACGATCAATGATATGAACAAATATCAACTTTCCTTTTTTATTTAGAGGCTTTAGTTACTTTTGTAGCCAAAATATATTTTTAATGATCATTTTTTGCCTCTATTTTTTATTGTTATTGACACATTTTCTTGTAGTGAATGGTTGAGCCAAATTCTAGGCAATACCAACATTTACTTATAAATTCGCCCCCTGAAAATTAAGACTAGTTCCGTCCTTGGTCATGAACTTGATCAGCTTTTTGTTTTGAACTGAAAAATTGTTATGTTTGGACTAATAAGCTTGTTTGAGAATCAATTTTTCTTAACCCCATTTTAACTTTCCAAATCTCTCTCTCTCTCTCTCTCTCTCTCTCTCTCTCTCTCTCTCTCTCTCTCTCTCTCTCTCTCTCTCTCTCAGGTTAGGAGATCATCAGAGGTAGTTTTAGGAATCTGAAGCGAACCAATCGGTTTCACATGTTGCTCCATCACCAATCGAGATTTCAAAATATTGATCATATAGTTTCAAATCTTCCTCTATAATATTACTAAATATACATTCAATTAATTTAGTCACAGATTAACTTTCTTTCTTTCTTTCTTTCTTCAAACCCCACAGCCTGACCGAGCTTCCACCGTTGGAGACGCCATAGACTATATCAAAGAGCTCCTCCGAACAATAGACGACTTGAAACTACTAGTAGAGAAGAAGCAATTAGGCCGAGAAAGAAGCAAGCAAATAATAAGAACTGAGGAGGCCACAGCCTGCACTGACATGGAGAGCTCAACAATAATAAGATCAGCTAAGGAAGATAATCAGGAAAACCTTGCGGCCATTAATGGACCTCTTCGAAGCTCATGGATCCAAAGAAAGTCCAAAGAAACCTTTGTGGATGTTCGGATTATCGATGATGAGGTGAATATAAAGCTCACTCAAAAGAAGAAGATGAACACTCTGCTCTTTGTCTCCAAGGCATTAGATGAACTTCAACTTGATCTCAACCATGTTGCTGGAGGAAATATTGGAGATTATCACATTTTCATGTTTAATGCTAAGGTTAGTTAATTAATTTACTTAATTTCTATCTTCCTATCTTAATACGTACTTACATAAGATTAGTATGCTTAGAGTTTCTCATTAAACTTATAAGGTTTCATTTGGGACGATTTTTTTTATTGCTTCTTAAAATGGAAGTTTATTTAAAAAATTAAATTTTTTTTACTAAAACTCTATTTTAAGAAGCAATAAAAAAGCCGTCCTTCGTTTGGGGCGACTTTCTTACTGCTTCTTAAAACATCTTTCTAGTACAAAAAAAAAATTATACTATAAAGCTGCTTTAAGAAGCAGTAAGAAAGCTGTAGGCTTCGTTTGGGACGGCTTTCTTACCACTTTAAGAAACAATAAAAAAGCCGTCTCAAACGAAGCCTTAATTAAACCTTGAGTTAAGAATGAGATTAATGATAATTATATCTAGCTTAATTTTAATCCCACTATAAATCACTCTCTAATATGTATATATATATATATATATATATATATATATATATATATATATATATATATATATGACTGCAGATATGTGAAGGTTCAACAGTGTATGCTGGAGCAGTAGCCAACAAACTCCTTGAAGCCATGGCTAGACGTACAGTGCATGACTCTATATTTTACTTGTAACTATAGAGAATATGCTCCTCTAATCTAAAACCATGAAGTTTTAATAGTTATTTCTGAAGGGAGAAATAATTCATTGCAGATGTTCTAAGAAAAATATTGTTAAAAAGAGAGAACAGTTCTTCTTTCATTAATTCCTTTCAGTATTTTATTAAGAAATGTTTTTATTTTACAGCAAACTAGTTATTATTATTATTATTATATTGATGTTATATTGCATATGGATCATGGGAAATATGACACAGTGCAATTTAAAAATATAAGAAGCATGAACAATATAGTAAAGTGTAATTCAATTAAATATCACAATTGTCATAACACAATATATGTAAATTAAGGAGTTGACAAAAACAGTCTTAGTGAATTTTTATATGATCATATGTAACTTCTAATAGATATTTGATGTTGTGGTCCTTGTTTTACATCTAACAATTTTTTTTTTATTAAAATGATATAATTTTGAATCATATTGAAACTAATTTTCTTAAAAGTTAATAGTCACTATAAACTAGCACAAATTATATATAAGAAAGTGAATATAGAAACTCTTGAAGATTAATTATCAGGATTCAAATCATTCTCATAAAAGTAAGCATGGTAGTTTGCTTGGGATAGCAAACTTATATATTGCTAATAGGCCCATCTTTGCATTCATCTTTAGCTCACTTATAATGGATGCATTCGGGAGTAACCTATGATTATGTCATCTTAGCTCTAAAGGAAAATTAATAGACCTAAAGAAAGATGGGACGTATAATATGACGCATCAACATGTAATGTTGAAAGAATTACATCATTTTGAACATTTCACATTTCAACCAGAGCTAGACAAATTGCATAAACAAGGGAAAAGTATAAATACATTACTATTCATTAAATATTTACATTATTCTCAGCCCAAATAACATATTTATAATAGCTATGATGCTCAACCAACACAGTTTATCATGATAAATACACCATGACAAAAAAAAAATTTAATAATAAAAGAAAGACTAAAGGATGCATAAAGAAACTCCAACCTTCATCCCAAAACAACATTAATCTACAATAGCATTACCCGTGCATGAAAATATGTTAAATCCATATAATGAGTTTAAAATCCCAACAAATAACTAATATCTACAATTGAAGTCAATGCATCAACCATAAATAGTAAACATATAATTATAAGGATGTGTAGTTGTCAATATATCATGTATTTCATATATTGTATTACCAAATAATACATATCAATCATATTCTCATCATATATTACATGTTCATATCAATACTCTTTCAATTTAACTAAGTGTCATTCATGTGATGAGTTAATCATGTCATTAATCAATTAATTCTTGTGTATCATATATAATATGTCTTTAGTCTTAAATATCAATTATCAGGCTTATTAATCATCAACTATATCTATCACATGTCTAACATCTATCACTACAGGAAAAATGGCCTATACCGGCGGTTTTGACCGGCGGTTTATAGCCCGTCGGTAATACCGACGGCTCCGCCGGCGGTTAAGCCGTCGGACTCTAACGACGGCCAAATCGACGGCTTAGCTACGATACATTGTCGGTATTACCGACGGTCTCTAAACCGCCGGAAAACCGCCAGATATCAACGTGAACTGGCGGTTTTCCGGCGGTCTGAACCGCCGGTGATAAGTGATTTTGTTCCGGCGGTCTAGACCGCCGGAAAACCGTCGGTAAAAGCCCTAATACGAGCCCCCTCGCCCCGCTCATTTCATTTTCCCAGTTTCCTTCTCTCTCTCGGTCGCTCGCTCTATCGGCTCCTCCGCTCGTCCGATCAGCCCCCGACGAAGGAACTCCGACCGCCGACCCCAGTCCGACCGCCGCCGACCCCAGTCCGACCGCCGCCGTCCCCAGTTCGACCGCCGCCGACGAGTTTACTCCGACGCCCGACCGCCGACCGATTCCGACCCCAAACAAACCGATTTCTCTTTTAAGGTTATTTTTTATGGTTTTTCTTTGATTATTTGTTGATATTATCTTGTTAGTTAATATTTTATACTTTAAAAATGTGGGAGAGAGTTATGGTGCATAGGTTTAGGTGTGCTTGGATTAATGCTTATAATGTTTCTCAAAATCAATTTGGATTAATGCTTGGTTGTGATGCAATGGAAGTCATACATTTTTTGAGAGGTTTGATGGAGAAATATAATGAGAATAATGAGGTCCTATTGTGAAAATGTACACATATTTTTGTAGTTTAGATTGTATTTTAGTTTTATTAAAATCATTGTAATCTAGATTATTTTGAATATCGTATATACTCTGTAGATGAGCATTCTTTATGGTTTGAGATGATAGCTTGCTCTGGTGAAATAATAAATTACAAGAGTATTAGCAAGTAAATCAAAAAAGTAGGTTTAAATTTCTCATTTAGATCATGGGGCGTTATAATACACTTGTGTGGCTGATTTATAATCCTCTTTATGTGTAGGATAAATGAGTTGAGTTTTACTTGGTGTTATTGGTCGAATCTCAAATAAATTTGGAGTTCATGTCGCTCACTTAAGAATAACTATTATTTACTATGTTTATGAGTTAAATATACCCTTCTATCGTAGAGATGTAATTCATATTACCTTTATTAAGTTATTAGATATTTGGTAGGATTTTGAGTCTTCGTTGTTATTCAGCTATTTATTTATGCTGCTTGTATATCTCTTTTATTGATCATAAGAAAATATCACATAGTGTAGGCACTTTTGCCTTGTTATGTTGTATAATTCTTGTGCTTTGAAAAAACCTATTTCCTTGGGCATTATATATATTTAATATAATATTTATTTCTTTCAAAATTCATATTTTATTATGAGAAGAACACTATTAATATAGATTTTAATATGAATGAGAATAAGGAGGACCAAGTCAACCAGGGTTGACCACCTTGCCCCTTTAGGCCCCAAGTCAAATAAATGCAACATATGGATAAGCTTTTGTTCTTTTAGAGCATGATTAAGTCATTCAAAGCATAAAAATCTATTTTGATGTATAACAGATTGTTTATGCCTCCAACATGTAGGGTACGTTTACTTCAACGTGCAAATGACTATCCAAGAAGAGAGATATTGGATGTATAATAGATTGTTGCCGGGTCGAAAAGAATTGACAGTTGAATTTATACAGGGAGTTGAAACTTTCATTCAAGTTGCATCTCAATTGCATTCCTTTCAGCTTGATAAAATGTTTAGATGTCCGTGTTCGAAGCATAAAAATCTAGCATTCCTAAAGCCCGATGATGTGAAACTTGATTTATATCGTAGGGGATTTCTTCCAAACTATTGGATTTGGACATCACATGGCGAGTACGAGCCACATAGAGATGCTCATGCTGGTTCATCTACAACTTATGAAACATTTGATGAAGATCAAATGAGTAGACCCTATGAAGACCTTATTTTTGATGTAGCAGGTCATAATTTAAGGTCTAATGTGGAAGAGCCACCAAATGCAAAGACACAAAAATTCTTTGAGTTATTACATTCAGCTCAAAAGCCAATTTGGGAAGGTTGCAGTACGCATTCGGAATTATCCATTGCAGTGAGGATGCTAAGTATTAAAACTGAGTATAATATTCCCCGTGAGTGTTTTAATGACGTTATTGGTCTTATGAAGGAAACTAATCCGGCTGACAATATAATTCCCTCAGACTTGTACCGAACAAAGAAATTAGTATCCAAGCTGGGTCTCACTGCTATAAAGATTGATTGTTGTATCAATGGATGTATGTTATACTATAAGGATGATGCAGCAGAAGTTATTTGTCGCAGCTGCAATGCTCCTCGTTTTAAGCAGAACTCGGGAAAACAATGTCGTCCAAAGAAAGATGTGTCATATTCCCGTTTGTTTTATTTACCAATCATTCCAAGACTTCAGCGGCTCTATGCATCAATGAGTTCAGCAGGCCATATGAGATGGCATAAGGAGAAAATAGCAAAAAGTGATGTTCTTTCTCATCCATCAGATGCTGAAGCGTGGAAACATTTTGATCGAGTGCATCCTTCATTTGCTGCTGAACCCCGCAACATAAGATTGAGATTATGTACTGATAGTTTTACTCCTTATAGTCAAACAGCTACACCGTATTCTTGTTGGCCAGTTATATTAACACCATACAACCTGCCACCAGAGATGTGTATGACTACTCCGTTCATGTTCTTAACTCTGATTATACCTGAACCACATAATCCGAAGGCTAAGATTGATATCTATTTGCAACCATTAATTGATGACCTTAAATTATTATGGGAAGAAGGAGTGCTCACATATGACATATCAATAAAACAAAATTTTCTCCTTCGAGCTGCTTTGCTGTGGACTATCGGTGATTTTCCAGCTTATGGTATGTTGTCTGGTTGGAGCACAGCAGGGAAATTAGCATGTCCTTACTGCATGGAGAACAGTAAAGCTTTCACATTAAAATATGGAGGGAAAAATACTTGGTTTGATTGTCATCGTATGTTTCTAAATGCTAATCATCAGTTCCGAAGAAATAAAGAAGCATTTGTTAAAAACAGAATTGAGCGATCACCTCCTCCACCCAGATTAAGTGGTGATGAGATACTACAGAGACTATCCAACATTCCAACAATTATTGATTATCCAATGCTATCAGAATCTAAATTTCCGGGTTATGGTGTTCAACATAATTGGATTAAAAAAAATATTTTCTGGACATTACCTTATTGGAGAACTAATTTGATAAGACATAACTTGGATGTTATGCACATTGAGAAGAACTTTCTGGATAATATTTTTAATACAATTATGGATGTTAAAGGCAAGAGTAAAGATAATGTCAAAGCAAGGATGGACATTAAAGAGTTTTGTCGGCGAAAAAATTTGGAGTTGGTAACAACAACTGACGGTAAACTAATGAAGTCCAAAGCTTCTTACTCTTTCACGTTAGAGCAAAAAAGAATGATATGTCAGTGGTTTAAAGGTTTAAAAATGCCGGATGGTTATGGATCAAATATAAGCCGATGTGTTGACTTGAAATCTGCAAGGTTATTTGGACTCAAAAGTCATGATTGTCACATAATTATGGAGGTTCTTCTTCCGATCATAGTCAGTATGTTACCCGATTACATATCAAATCCGTTGATTGAGCTTAGCATTTTCTTCAAAGATTTATGTTCATCTAAACTAAGTGAAAATGCTTTACGGAGGTACGAGGATAACATACCAATCATCCTATGCAAGTTAGAGAAGATATTTCTCCCGGGTTTTTTTGATTCTATGGAACATCTTCCAGTCCATCTACCTTACGAAGTTAGAGTTGGTGGACCTGTACAATATCGTTGGATGTATCCTTTCGAAAGATAAATGTGTTAAGATTTTTATTAGTTACTCAATATTTTTGAATCAGTTAAGATAACATATTTTTATTTGATTAATAGATATCTGAACAAGTTGAAGAAATATGTTAAGAATAAAGCACGACCAGAAGGATCGATATGTGAAGCATATTTATATCAAGAAACAACTCACTTTTGCTCATACTATTTCGAGCCACATGTAAGGAGTACAAGAACAAAAATGGGTCGTAACATGGACTTCGATGTAGAAGAACAATCATATGCTACACTAACAGTATTTAGAAGGCAAGAAAAGCCTAGTGGCAAATGTGTTGAAAGATATCTCAACGATTTAGAAATAAATACAGCGAATTTGTATATACTACTGAACTGTGAAGAAGTTGAGCCAATCTTAGAGTAAGTTCTTACATAATGTTAATAATAAATTAGTAATGTTTATTTAAAATACTTATGTATTATTTGTCACCAGGTATTTCGTAAGCAATTTGCCTTTGACAGATTCAAGGGAAATTGAGCAAGCTGTTGCAAATGAATTTCCAACTTGGTTCAGATCATATGTGAGTACATTTTTTTTTTATAAATTTAAATCTTATTTATTATCAAAAATACTAAAATTTGAAAATATTTTTAGGTACAAAATCCTGATAACAAATGTTTCGATAAAGGTTTGCAAGCATTAGCATGGGGTCCAATGCGAAAAGTAAAAACTTGGCCAATATATATAGTGAATGGGTTCAGATTTCATACCAAATCGTGGAGTGAAGGAAGAAAAACTGAAAATTGTGGAGTATGTGTTAGAGGAAACACTCATAAAGAAGATGAGTGTGATTATTATGGTATTTTGAATGAGGTCCTTGACTTGGAATACCCAGGCGAAGATGAGAACTTTGTATGCTTGTTTAACTGTCAGTGGTATGATCCAGTACAAAATAGAGGCACAATGGTTCATCCTGTGTATGGTTTAGTAGATGTTAAACATAGTAGAAGATACGGAAAGTTTGATCCATTTGTGTTAGCAAGCCAAGCTATTCAAGTTTATTTCAGCAAATATCCCAGTGGTCGCAGAGACAAACAAGATTGGCTAGCTGTCATAAAAACAAAAGCACGGGGAATAATTGATCAACAATACATTGTAGCAACTGCACATCAAGAGGATGAGATGTCAAGTTATATGCATGTTGAAATTGAGGATATGCAACTACAACCTCTACTATTGAAATGGAGTTAGAAGATGTCAATAATTCAACTAATTCAGAAGAAGAAGAGAACCAGGATGAAAGTGAAGATACTCTTGAGAGTGATGAAAATAGTTTTGATGATTCTGATTAATTTCTGTAATTTAGAATTGTAGAATTTAAATGTTTTATAATTTTTATTACTGCTTAGAAATGATATTGTATTTTGCCACCTTGTCTTTTATTAACTGCTTCATTAACTGCTTTATTAACTGCTTCTCGTAATTCATTACCTGCTTCATTAACTGCTTCATTAACTGTTTTATTAACTGCTTTATTAACTGTTTTATTAATTGTTTCTCAATTATTTTTTTTTTTAATATTGCAGATGGCTTCAGACGACGATCCTCCTCGTAAATCATTTGCCTCAAAGTTCCGCCGGAAGAAGATTACGACTAGCAGAGTACCCACACAGACTGAGGTAGGTGAGGGGCCTTCAGTTGCACCAGATCTACCTACACCACCACCGCCACCACCTGCCAGAAGCTAGCAGCCTTCACCAGAGTAGGGTCAGGGACAGTTAGATCCACCTGTTGTTGTACCTCCATACTTCCCTGGCCACTTCCCTCCCAGCTCGACGAGTCCTCGCTTCCCCTCTCCAGATCAGACACATGCTTCTCCATTCTATCCATATTACCCCCCACCATCATCACAGGCTGCTGGTCCATCCACTGGTCCTCACCCTCCTTACCCTTACCCATATTACTACCCCTATTCGGTGCAGCATGAACAGGGTGGACCATCACGACCACCAGAGGTTGGCGCTACCGATCCTGCAACAGCAACAGATAAGCGTCAATACATCGAGCCTGACGGCGATAAGTAAGTTCAATTTAAGTTATTCAGTTGTTTTTATTTTGATATATTACATGTTATTGATAAACAAAGTCACTTGCAGCTTCAATCCTTTAAGGTCACCTATACATATGATTCGGAATATAATAAAGAATAAGTATGATGCTCCTTACTTATCCTGGAAGAAGATCCCAAAGCCAGTTAGAGATATGTGGTTTGGAGAATTTCAGGTAATTTTTTTTGGGTATGATTTCAAATATATGATTTAATTTGTACTAATCTTTTTGATATTGCCTAAATTTGTACAGAAAGAATTTAGGTGGTTGCCTGAGTACAGCACGAGGATCAGATCAAATTTTGAGAGGAGAGGAGCGACCCGTCTCAGAGACATGTTCACGGACATTAGAAAGTCCGGGCAGAGGCCTAATTGGATTGGAGAGGGCGTTTGGGCAGATTTGAGTAGTGCTTGGGCTACCCCGGAGTTTATAAAAATGAGAGAGCAGAATAAACAGAACAGAGCATATGACAGCGGCGGTTTAGGAAGCTCTCTTCATACTGGTGGATCTGTACCTCATACAGAACATAGGCGGCGACTGGTAAGTGTTTTGAATTGGTTTATTACATATATTTATGTTAGTATAACTAAGCATCAAATTTGCAGAAAGAGCACCTGGGTCGGGAGCCAACACCATTGGAGCTGCATACAAGAACTCATCAACATCAAGCTGACCACCAGTGGGTTGATGAGAAGTCTAAGAAGGCTCATGTGAGTAAAATTTTTTGGATTTTTAGAATAAAAATTTATTTTAATAAAACTATTTGTAACTCGCAGGATGATTTCTTACGAGCTAGAGAAAGTCGGCAGTCCACTGGCGAGGAATCATCTTCTAGATCGGCCCATATTTCTGAGTATCAGACATGGTTAGAAGTTGTTGGTGGAAGACAGAGGGGGAGGGTATATGGCATGGGTTCACAGGCTTTTGCTATTGAGGGCAGTTCATACACCTCTGCATTTCATGATCCAAGTGGAGCTGAAGAATCTGTAAGTGAGAGGGTTGCAGCACTTACTAGAGAGATTGAAGAGATGAAAAGGGTTCAAGCTAGAGAGATTGAAGAAATGAGGAAGGCTCAGAATGAAATGCAAGCACGGTTGCAATCCTACACAGCTGGAAAACAAAGGAAGAAGGACCAACAGGAGCAGCCATCTGCAGACAGTGAGGATACCGATGATGATTAGATGTTTATTATGTTTGATGAATGTATTAATTAGAACTTGGGAACTTCTGAACTTGTGATTGTAACATTATCATGAACTATCTTGTGAATTTGTGATTGTAATGTTGTGATGAATTTTGTATTTTCTGGTTGTGATGAATATAGCGGCGTGTTGCCCAACATATATATGCTTTTTCTGCAGGTTTAGACTTTAGGGTGAACCTCCCTCAAATAGAGGGGATGCTGTCATTTTTTTTTTCAAGTGCTACAGGTTTCCGGCGGCTAACCGGCGGTTTAGCCGCCGGAAACTACGATACCGGACGAACAAGATAAAGCCACCGGTTATATTATTAAACCGCCGGTACGTACCGGCGGCTTACCGACGGCCATCGGCGGTTATACGATGGACGCACGACGGTTTAAACCGTCGGTAATACCGACGGTTATAACCGTCGTCCACCGCCGGTACTTTACCGGCAGTCTAACGGCGCCGTCCGGTGGTCTAATGAACCAGACGACGCCAGGTTTAACCGTCGGAAAACCGCCGGTACTTTGACCGGCGGTTTGCTGGCGGTTACAATACCGGCGGCCAAACCGCCGGAATACCGACGGTTAAAATTCCGGTGTTCGCCGGCGGTATTTGCCGCCGGAAAACCGCCGTAAAAATAAACCGCCGGTAAAAAGCCGTCGGAATTGGTTTCCTACGCCGTTTTTACCGGCGGTTACCAAACCGCCGTTAGACCGCCGGTAACGTAAAAAACCGCCGGTAATTCTACACTAGCCGCCGGAAAAAACCGCCGGTTTTCAGCGTTTTCCCTGTAGTGTATCATTTATATATTTATTAGTCATATCATGTTTACAACTATGCATGCTACTATATATGCATATCAATATGAAATTTATTAGCGCAGGACATTCAACTTTAAAGTGGCATTTTCATTCTCTTATCTATCATCCATCTATTTTATCAATTCATCATCATCAGTCAAACATATCTTTCAATTATTTATATGAATTGTTTATTTAAACAGACAAATTTTGATGAATAAATAAAGAATCAATCGATTACAGGCTAATATCTAATATTACACCAAAAAACTTTTTATTTAAATGAAAGTCCGCCTTCCCACCTTCTTGTACAGGGTATTAAATTTTAAGAGCCAACCAATATTAGTTATAGTGTTAGTAGTCAGCCTTTCTTGCATACATGTAAATATATTATGTATTCGTCATATTATTTTCTCTATCTAGTTTACATTCAATTTCATGTACAAAATACAATGCTCTTTAAAATGCAAAAAAAAAAAAAATTGTATACTGTTCATTAAATTTAAAAAATAATAACTATCAATTTATGCAATAAAAGTTTCATATAAACTAGTCAAAACGTTCATAATAACGATATCTATCACATACCAAAAGTTGCATGGTTATATATAATAATATATATTTTTATCATTTTTAGGAGGAAGAAATGTACCAAACTCTAAATTATTGAAAACAAAAGTAGAGTTTAGGCCACTTACTATGATTATAACAACTTTTATAATGGAAAAACGGACAAAAAACCCTAAAAGATATTGTGTAACACCCCAAGGATTAATTTTGAAAGAATTATCTATTTATTAATTAATTAATCAACCACAAACACTAATATCTTTTAATTAAAATAATTATCAATAGAAGTAAATAAATCATATTCATCAAAATAACTAATTGTATTTATTTTTCATTATTCATATACAATTGCCAATAGTTCCATCCATACATTCATCAATCTACCTTTTGGCTCTTGACTATAAAAGAGTAAAACTAAAGTAAAGATAAAAATAAAATTAAATCTAAATTATAAATCTATCATCTCTCCACTGGATCTCAAACCCTTTCTTAAAAATATATAAAGCCCTAGCAAGCTAACAGCTCAATGGGTTATGAAACATACAGCTGAAATCAATATAATATAATATAAATAATATGTATATAGTCATTCAATCAGTATCAATATGAATATATAAATATAAAAGTATATAAAAATCAATGAAATAGTAACATGTTATATAAATGTAATTATGCCAATTATTTAGTTTTTAACATAAAATTCTTATAAATCTTTTTATACTTTTAAATCCAAGGATTAAAAAATTATAGAATATAATAGCTCAACATATCTAGAAGACTTTGATAAAATTAGTTTATAAAACATACACCTAAGAGTCCCAAAAAATGTCTTGTACCAACATACTTCAATATTTTTAAGAATTGCAATATTTCTTGTTTTTATATCTACACTGTCCATAAAATTAGGAAAAAAAAGTATTATAATTAGAGAACATCAACATCCATGAGTAGATAGAAAAGACGATTTGTAAATTAGATTTATAATGACTTATGAAATATTATTTGCCTAGGCGAAAGTATGAGATGATAAACTTTTTGACTCCCTTCTCTTTTACTTCTCCTTGGTTCCTTTCCTGACAATAAATGAAATGAGGGAGGACAGGGATGATGGGGTGGTAGGAATATTTATATTAAAAATATTAAAAACTCATTTCACTACCATAGCTGCGATGCGTAAGCCCCATCACCACTGCATTACATGTCAATCCTAGAGTTATTATAGAGCATAACCCTCAATGCTGCGACAATGTTTCTTGGTGTCATAGTGCTCTCAGTGTTGCTACGCTCACAAGCGTACATCGCAACATTGTGTGCAAAATTTTCGTATTTTCATAATAAATATTTTGTTATGAAATTCAGAGTTGTTACATATAAGGACTTTGAATTCGATTAAGTCTAGCTACTACCACTTTGAACTCTAAATTCAAAACATGTACAAAACCTTAGTACTTTCTTAGTTATGATAAATTTTCTTCATTTCAATGAGATTAAAGTCATGCGTCTATTTTTAGGAGTTGGTGGATGTTGTAAGGCTTGTTTCACACAAAATATTATGGTTTTAAAAAATCAAATCGGAATGGTCAGTTTAACCCAATTGAATTGTGAACACCTAGGCCGACTGATTCAGTTTATTTTCATAACCGATTTGAAATCAAAACGGGAAAAAATCACTCGTCCGGTCGGTCGGCCCACTGAATCGAAAAGCCATCAACGTTTATAAGAACCTTGTGATAAAAAAAAAAAAATGCAATGTGAGCCTTCCATTTTATATACAATTGTCCACATGCAAAATTAGAAAAATAAGTAAATAAAATTTCTATTCCCCCTCCATTTCATTTGTTTTTCGCGTCACATGCATCATGTTTGTCTCCTCCTCTAGCCCTAGGTTTCGCTCGTGATTAGCAAACTCCACTAGCTCAACCCCCCAACACCCAACAAAGATAACATTCCTCTCCGACATCACTCTCACTTCTTCTCTTCTCTATTGACCTTGGGATGTAAGTTTATAAACTATTTGGATCCTTCTTTTCTAGTTTAGTAAGTTCCATGCTTTATCAAGGAGTTTATAAATTAAGCATGATTTTGTTGTGTGAACTTTTGTGATTGCTCCAAATACCTTCATTTAAACCTGCAACTCATCATTAGTTTGAATATTTGATATATATGCTTTCACTGTTTCATAAATGCAAGCTTGTACCCCACTTTAATGTTATTGCCCTTCCACATAAACCCTAAGTATTTTATGATGCTTTTGATTTGATCAATGCCTTAGACCTGAGATTTTTTTCAATCCATTTTCAGTTGCTGGTGTGCATTTTAGAAAACATTAGAGAAACAAGAGTTTTAATGATTCAAGCCTTCATTATTGAGTAAAATATATATTTTTTAAATATAGTTAGTATTTATTATATCATCCGATTCAATCTTGATTCGACCTCAATGGAACCTTGAACTGTGAGCCCCTCCCCCTTCCAATTCATTGTCCGATTTGATTTTCACAATCTTGAAAAATAATTCTTATTTAGATAAATATTTATATTTAATTTTAAAGTTTTTTTCAGAATTAATTAAATATATTATTAGTGAATCAATGTATGGGTTAGATATAATCCCTTCTTGTTTTTTCATTTCATTAAACAAGCACTAGTATTTTTTTTTATATTATATGATTATAATAAAATTTATTTATTACTTATTATTTCTTTTAATTAAGGTTTATTTAATTATTATCAAGTTGTTAGATATTAATTCTAATTTATAAAATATTTTTTGATATATAAAATCTTTTATTAATTTATTTAAATACTCATTCAAACATCTAGTCTACTTAGGGCATCTCCAACCGAACGCCAAACGAGCGTTTGGCGTCATTCCTTCCCTCCAGCCGAACGCCAAAAAATCCTCCATTTGCTTGCGGGTGAATAGTGCAACGCCAATATTGATGTTGCACTGTTCACCCACGCCATTTTTCTCTGTCAACCGGAAAAATGAGGGAAATGAGAAGGGTCGTTACCTTGGGGCAGAAGCAAAAAAATGGCGTTGGATTGGAGCAGCACCACGTCATTTTTACTTTTTGCACTATTTTGACGTGAAAAATAGAGTTCTCGGTTGGAGATGACCTTATAAACTTATAATAGTATGGATACAATAGCAAAAATTTTGCTCATATAAAATAATGACATATTTCTCCAAATTTGACGCAACTGCGAAGTCAGATTGAAAGATTCGAACTTTCCGTGGGCCCGTTAAGTAAATAATTGCCTCATCCTTGTCGAGTAGAGCCGAGTGGATCTCGTCACCGCCTTCTCCTACTTAAGCATAATTTATTCGCGCATTTATTATATTTTCTTTGTTAATCAATTCTGCAAAAAGAAATGAAGCCGAAAACTGAAACGAGTAGAACAAGAAAAACGCCGGAATCTATGGAGGTTCGTCTCCGATTCAGATTACGAAGACCAGTTTGATCGGCTTCGAGGCATACGAATCTGAGACAGTCGGAGAAGAAGGCGAGGAACTCGGTGTTGTGACTGATACACTTGTGGGAAAGCTCGAGAACTATGAGATCGTATCCGATATGAATGGAAACCCTAAATTTCAGGCAGGAAGCTTCCGACCAGATCCGATCGGCAAAGGGGGTATTCGGCGAGCCGATATCCTTTTCCGGTGGCTGAGCTTTACTGGCGCATGGAATCCTCCGCTGGCGGAGACGGTGGAGGGGTCGGTGTCGATTGCGGCGTGGGTACGATTGTTTGGGTGCGGCGGAGGAATGGCTCTTGGTGGCCGGGTCGCATTCTCGGGTCGGATGAGCTGTCGGCGTCTCATCTGATGTCGCCGAGATCGGGAACGCCGGTGAAGCTTCTTGGGAGAGAGGATGCCAGCGTGTGAGCTTGCTTTTTTGCCTTTGGATTTTTTTGTCGTATAAGTTAGAAACTTCTTAAACGTGTTTTGATGAAAGGATTGGTTTTGGGATGTTAATGCACCTGTCACCTCTTGAGGAAAAGAAAAACAATGTTAAGTTCTCACCAGTGTTTCGTTTCAGTTGTTTGGTGATTTTCTTAGTTCGATCAGTATGTTTTGCATTGAGATGGATGTTACTGAACTGGAGAAATTTTATTGTTTTTGGTCGCCTGACCCTGCTTTGTTTGAGTTTGCTGTGTTTCTGTGAAATTGAAATTTGAAGAGCAAGAACTTCCTAGCTTATTAGTGTCGAGGGAATTTTGTTTTGCATGCATTACATGCTAGCTGCCCATGGATTTTGTCTCATGAAAACTTGATATAAATAATGCGGATTATTGTCTGTTGAATGTCTTTGAAGAAGATCCGAACTCCCATAGGAGGCCCAGTTTGCTAATGAAGTTAATTAGACTTTTGAAGCGTTTCAGCTTTCTGATTGCTATAACGATGACATGTTTTGTACTTGTTGGCGTTTGTAAGAAGATAGAGTAATAACATGCTTGTTTGTAAGTAATGTAACCATAATTCCATTTTAAAATGCCAGCCATGGATAGTTCCTTAAACTGTTAGATTCGTGTTTTTTTAATAGTTTTCTTGAACATTAATATTGAGAAGCTATATCTAAAATTGTAAGCCTATATGAAGCTTTATCTAGAGCACTCCTCATCCCATCACTGTATTTCATCTCAAAGATTAAATTTTAAACAAGTTAGTGAGAGTTGGACAGTTATTGACTTTTAACAAGGCCATCTTCATGCTTGTGAATAACATAAAGAAATTCAACACTATTGATAAGTCTCATCTACTAATTCAAATGCACACCAGTTATTTTTACTGGACACCTTTTTTTTTTTTTTTTTTTTTTTCTAATTTTGACTTCATTGGATAAGTGGTCAGAGCTATGACTTGTCTATCATGCATGTTTGACTGAATCAATATTGAAATGTATTGTATTTGATTTTTTGTAAAGCATATTAAATTGATAATCAATAATTTTGTGCAATATTTTTCTTGTTAGTCATGCGGATTATGCCTTTTTGTCGGGACTTGCTTATTGGAACAATCACCCTGTCTTTTTAGGTTTGTTGCATGCTGTAGTATTCATGGTGGTAGAGAGAGAACTTATCGCATTAAATGAAAATTCCAAACACACTTTGATAAATAGTTACAAGCAACTCATAGAAGATATGAGTGTTTTTATGTGAAAAATTCGACAAGAGGGAAAATCTGTCTCACGAGGCTTGATTCAATTTAAATGAATTTATTAATGTGAGTTGTTTATTGGAAAAAAAATGTCTTTCCTTGTAGCTAGAGAAAGCATTGATATAATATAGTGAACAATGGAAGCTTAGGAACTCGCTCACTTCCTCTTGGATTTCAACTGCCCATACGATGAAAAGGGGGTGGCAATTAGTGAGGATCCATCCCGAACATTGTATGTAAATGGGGTGTCAGGTGACCATGTTATAGGAGTGGACATGGTATTAAAATGACTAGCATAAATCATTATAACACAAGCCACCCAAATATAATTTCAAGTCACTAATAATCAAGCTTAGTGGGAGACTCTCATTGTAGGGTTAAAGTTTGCCACGAGAATGTGCACCAAGCATCAAATCGTCTACTCCGACTCATAGTTGGTTGTATTGTTAAATAAATGGCAAGTAAGAAGTGTCCGATAAGTCACCAAAAATATATATTTTCAAAGTAAAGGCAGAGATCAAGTTGTTAGAGCACTTCAAAATGATATAAATCTCAGAGAGTATAATCAATTTACTGACTTGTTGTTAAAGTCAAGTAACCTTGAAGAGTGACCAGCCATAAAGGTGTCATGATCCAACATCGAGGAAGGTGAGGTGATGTAAATGAAAGTTGAGTGCTCAACAAGTTGTGTAGGCCCTTACATCGAATAACCATAGACGGGAAAGACTGTGTCGAGCTATTCAAAATCAAAGCTGCCCATATGTCTTAATCGCTGACTGGTTATTCAGAAGATTGATGACTTCTTGAGCCTGAGATGTTTTAAGGAAGGCTAAAACTAGACAAGGTGCACTTTGGCGAGTGTGAGAGCTACTCATGAGAAAGAATACGCTCATATAATCCTTCGATAGGGTTATTTTTGGCAGAAGCTCCAAAAAATTTAGATGAATTCTCAGAAAGGTGTGTACAGTATAAAAAATTCTCTCCCATGTAGTTGTAAACTTCCTACAATTTCCAACTAATCACTTGCCCATAGTTATTTGTCATTTGGGGAATGAATCTCATTGGTCCATTTCCTCTTTCTAGTGGGTAAAGAAAGTTCATTATAGTCATGTTCGACTACTTCAAGTGGATAGAGTGGAATGCGCTCGATAAAATAATTGTCAAGATCGTCCGAAACTTTTCATATAAAATAACTGTCGAGGTCGTTCGAAACTTTTCATGGTCGAACATCATCTCCAGGTATTGACTTCTTTCACAATCATCATATACAATGGGTAACAGTACTAATAAGAGAATCAAAGACTTCTATTAGTTAAAAAGTATTTGTCTCAAGTTTGCTTTTGTACATCACCCTTAAACTAATGAATAAGTTGAGGCGGCGAATAAGCAGATACTGAACTTGTTAAAGAAGAAAATGGACGAAGCAAAAGCCGAGTAACACAACTAGAAAATGGTCACAGTCGGCTTTGAGAAAGATAAACTCACGGAGTGGGAAGAGAGAAACAAGGGAGGTATGGAGATTGCAATCAACATCCTAGAAGAACTCAGAGCTTAAACCACAATTAAGTAGTAGGAGGGGAAGATAATGATTGCCAAATGCCAAATACTACAGCGCGAATGCCAAGGATAATGTGTTTCACCATGAAAACTTGGTGTTAAAGAAAGTAGATGTAGAAGTTTTTTTTTTTAAATGGTAGATGTAGAAGCATGTCACTTGATGTTGGGAAAGATTAGGTCAACATGGGAATGGCCCCCTTAGAAGGGTTGGTGATTCGGATTTCGAGGCTCAAGTCTCATCAATCATAAATGCACTAGATCTCACCCATATCTTCAACATTACGAAATGATTTGTTTTATTGTCTTTCACTTGACCTATGCGGAGCTATCCTCGTAGAAAGAACAAGAGGTCATGCACAATTATCAAACCTCCACTACAAAGAATCATTCTTGACTCACTTTTCATAGAATTGCCCTTGACTCATAGAATAAAGAGTCTCAAAGCCAATTATTGAAGTGTCAATCCTAAATTAAAATTGTTGACTCACCCACAATAAAAACATCAGAGAAAAGATAAAGCATTCATTGTCCACAAAAAATTGAATAGTCGATGCGAGAAGGAAATTAAAGTAGAGAAAACATAACTTGCCAAAAAAGTATGTAAACGCTTAGAAAATTTTATTACTCAGAATTATTTACATAATGGGGTGAAGCTACTCATCTCCCAAAAAATAGCCTTTACAAAGTATCTAATAATAATTTGGGAAGCACCACTCTCTTCTCTACTAAGTTTCATGAGATAAATCGCTCACCAGCTAGGAATTGACACAATTGTGGCAACTTTAGAAGTCGATGAGTTGCCATTACCTTTGCTTTGAATTATGACACCTCCTTGTTCAACATGGAGGCCTCGTCGCTTGTTGAGCTTTCCCTCTCCAATGCTCAAATTCTTCTCTTAGACTTGGCTTGGATGCGAGCAAGCTCCTCCAACGGACTTATTCGGTGATTGTCCAGAACTGGTTGTCCTAAAGCAGGGATCTTAGTAGCTTGGCCACCAGCAGGAGGAGAAGGCTCACAATTTATTGGAGTCGTCAAAGGTAGAGTTGTGAGGAGTTCCTGGGTTGGGGACGACTGCACTGCTCCCCTACATGCTTGCCCTTCGAGACCTCGATGGTCTTCGTCGCTAAATAAGTCTCTACAGAGGTTGACGTGTACTGACCTACTATGCTCGATGCTCATGGTGTTGCTCCTGTGGTATCGAGGGAAGGATCTTGAAGGAGTAATTATTTCTCTAAAAGATTAGTAACCTATCATGAATATTTATAGTCATTGTATATAAGATTTGTGCCCGTTGAGTCGGTGCTAACGCCTCTAACTCATTCGACAGGTGACCTAGGAACTTGCCCGAGGTCAGGAGGACTTTGGGCTGGCTCGAGGCTTGTGACACTCAGCCTCCAAACATAACCATTTCAAAAATTGAAAATGAACTCCTTTTACGTCCATCAATGGCCCGCAATTACATAACCTCCAACAATATGGGTTCATGGCTACTTGTTGGTTCCACCAAGAAGGACTGCATTAGCACCAAGGCCAAATGAGGAGTTGTTGCTTCAAGGGCTGCGGTCCTTGCCACTGATACCTGGAGAGCTCCCTGCAATATGGACACTATAGTGCATGCATGGCGGTAAGCAATACATTAGTAGAACCCCCGAGAGGATGACCCTCTCCTGGCTTTTTCCAACCAGTACTGTCTTATGAGGTTCTACGTTCTCGACCCTCTTTGGCATAGTCATTGTTGCCTTGCTCGGCTTCATGTTGATGGGACCTCTTGCCACAATAGCCACAACCTTTTTCTTGCCATTGATTGAACTTTTTATCCTCACTTATTGATTGCTTACGCTTATGGAGGGCAACCTTCCTTAGTTTATGTTGCCCATGTCAACGTACTTAATTGCCACCTCTCACTGCTATTCAGTCAAATCAAGGTTTTAATGAGAATCTTGAGGGAGGGTGTGCCGATTATGGCAACAATAATAATGTGGCATTAATTATTATTTACTCTCCCTTTTACTATTAAGTACATATAATAAATGCTTCTCGCCTTAAATTTTACTTGTATGTTTTGTGACCCACCCCTCAACGAACTAAGTGAACCTAAAAATTGAATAATTACTCATATATCTCCATGGAGATAACTTGCATGTATCTAAGCAAGTTTTTGTCTAGGAGCTCAGCCAGGGGGTACATGAGGTCAAAGCAGCATTAGCTCAAAGGAAGTGTGGCCCCATAGAGCAGTGGCTGGCACAAGCCTGTGTCCAAGTGGCCACTACCCCTTGTAGAGATCATAGCATGCAGGCTCGCCCTAGAATATCAAACTAAGGGTGCAATCATTTTTTATGGACTCCTCTAAAAGACTCACATATACTAGTTGCTGGATGGAGTAATACTCGGCCCAATAAAACTCTTTTTTCCACAATAATTATTCACAATCAAGACCACCTTTCTATCACATATGTCCCCAACTAAGCTACAGAAAACGTACATCTATGAATCCCATGACCTGACTTCACTGATTGAACTCATCTTTGACTCATAGTCATTTACACATTGGGGAATTGTCCCTCATTCCCAGGGACTTGTCTCTCCTGCTTAAGGACTTGCCTTCGCAGATTCGTCTGACATGCCAAATCTCGAAGGCTCGCCGTAGGTGCTCGCCGATTAAAGACTCGTCCAAAGCACTCGCTTGAGAGGAGAGGGGAATGTTAAAAAGGGGGAGGCACATGTACATTATCTAGCTAATTCATGTGTTTGTGTTGGCCTATGTTGATTATATCCTGCACTATTTTTTTGATTTATTCTAAGCATATTCTTTCCTGTCGTCCTTTTAACTTTATGAATAAGGGGTGAAAGCATATTTTAGATTTCATATTGTGCCGAACGAATATATTAAAATTTTCTACTTACATTCCATACTCACTAGTTTCACTCACTTAATTCTCTAGCTCTAAATATTCAATGCGCTATTAGTAAGGTTGGATATCATTCACATACAAATTTTGATTGAACAGTCGGACTTTTCCTTAGGATTGTAATTGAACTTCATATCTTTCAATTGTATATTAAGATTGCAAATTTTCTTTCAATAATGATCATATGCTCTTTTGGCTCTGCATTTGTCAAATGCGGATAAATTTGACTTAATTTGTTGGAAAATGTTTGGGTGCTTGTTTACCTCTTGATAGCTCCGTTCCTTCCTCATTTGTAACTCAGTTCATATTTCAGGGACTGGTACAATTTAGAAAAATCCAAACGTGTTAAGGCATTTAGATGTGGAGAGTTTGATGCTTGTATTGAGAGGGCTGAAGCTTCCCAGGGCACTCCTATAAAGAAAAGGGAGAAATATGCCCGTAGAGAAGATGCTATTCTTCATGCTCTGGAGCTAGAGAAGAAGCAGCTCGGGTTGCAGCAACGAAAACGGGGCATTGCTACATATGTTATGAGCAGAAAAAACAGTGGAAGTCATAGAAGTGAGTTCTCTAACCTCTGTTCTCCAGAATCCTACATGATACATGATGATCATGTTACCGATAGGAAGTTGTCTGATAAACCACAGAACATTTTGACAGAAACAAATTTTTCTGAGGGGGAAGAGAATTTGAATGGCCCTTCGTATGCAATCAATAGAAGTGTTAAGCAGTTCAGATGGGAAGATGATAATTCTGAAGTCATGCCTAGGATGAGAGGTCTTCAAGATTTTGGTCTTCGGACAGCCCAATCAAAAAAAAAGCTTTCTAAATTTGATAATTTGCGGAAATCTGGGAAACCTTTAGATAATTATGTTGAGGTGCCATCTGGTTCTGGGTGTAATCTGGAGGATGCAGTTCATGCCACTAATAGCAAAAACTGTGTGTCAGTTAAAAGGAAAAGATCACAGAGCCGGTTGGTTGAAGAATCTCTCTTGAGAAGACGTGACCGTCGTCGGCCGCTTGTTCAAGTTTTGCAAAGCAGTGCAAAGTTAGGTTCTCATTTGTTTCAGTGCAATTACAATACTGTAGGGATTTCAACGCCCGGAGAAAAGGAGCAAGTGCAATCTATCTGCAGGGCAAAACGGAATAGATGCGCATATTTACCCCGTGATTCAGATGAGACTCTTGAGCATGCTGAGCATGATTCTGAGTCAATGCCAGAAAATCAGTTTGGGGCAAGCAAATTCCTTGATAATCCAGTTGATGTTGTTGAAGGATATATATCTTCTGGTATGATTGAAGCAAATGACTCAGATTCTTCAGAAGCTGACTATTTGGAACCTAATATGGGAGCACTGGCAAATATCTTAACAGGTATCATTTACTCTTACTTTGTTTTATATATTCTTTGTTCCTCTTGATTCACAATCTACTCTCAATTTTAAGTTTAATCATTCAGTTTGATTGAAAGATCTAAGTTTGGTTGCGCTTCTTTTTGGGAGACTGACTTTAGGTCTCTTTTACTTCAGCAAATGCCAACTTATGACTTCTAACGTAGAACGTTATAGAGTCTAGGATTTCTAAATGTGAATCTAAATCACATGCTATGATGATTTGGTGAGAGGAAGTGTTAATATGCAATTTCTGTTAGGATTTAATGAGAGAAAATGTTACACAATGATTATTAGGTACTGACCGTTAATAACAGAAAATGCATGAAGCCCAATTTTCAATGACCATTATAATCTCTTTCTAGAAATTAACAGTACAAAATAGATAACATAAAAACATGCAATTGATGGAGATATTGTGTTCAAAGAAAGAAATTAGGAATCTGACATTTGAAAAAAGATAGTTGCACTTCCTAACCAATCATCACAAAATAAAGTAGATAGTGAAATTAAAGAAGGAAATAACATCAACATCAAGCCTTTATTTTACTACGTGGGGAGATTAAAGAAGGAAGAAGAGAGGAAAAAATAACAGGCCTAACACGTAGGGGATACCTTCTCTTGGAAGAGCTTTAGATGTCAGACTTTTACAATATATATAGATTAAATCTCAAGATAATCTATCAACTATTTATATGTGGTTAATTTAATCCTAAAGCATACCATTTCTCCAATTTAGCCCCTTGGCTATACGAAATTGATTCAAAATTATGCCATGTAGAAATTGTGATAAAAATTTGACCCCATTTTAGTAACTATACAATTGTTCCAAAATAGTCTCTCAAGTACTAAATTATGATCGATTTTGTCCAGTCGAGGGATTAAATTGGAGAGATGTGATACTCTATGATTAAATTGGTCATTTACGAATAGTTGATGACCATTTTGGTATTTAACCCCAATAGATGTGATCTTAACATGTAATTAAAAAAAATATTCATACCAATGATGTCCCCTTAAATGCCTGAATATTTGTATATTTAAACTTTCACGGAATAGACTCTGGATTAGGAGTACTCGATAAGCATAATAATTTACCTTTGAGTGTCTTGTATAAAGTTGCATAAGAGCTACAAATATAAATGCTTCTAAGTGAAACATTAAGTAGAAAAGCCATCATATACTAGTCCATGTTAAGTCACCCGTAGGAAGAGGAGCTGAGGAAGCATCACCTATGATGCTATCAAGAAATTCTTTACTTTTTATTTTATTTTGAACAATAGTATATATATATATTTTTAGCTATCCAATGATGGGAAAGCATCCAATGAACATGGTAGGTAGTGCATATGGCTTGGTAGACCTTTGGTTTGCTGGCTTGATTGGTCCGTAGCTGCTGGTGGTTCTCGGTTGGCTGTTTTGGAGCATTCGTTATTGAGCTGGTTCTCTAAGTTGCTTGAGCTGAAGTTTAGTAGCTCATTAATATCCAAAAAGGTACCTCATTATGAAGTTTACTTTTGGAGTGACCTTGTCCCTTCCCCTTCCCCTTTTCTTCTTGTCTCTTGGGATTCCGTGGCTTGTATTAATTGGGGGCTGAATTCTATGCTTTGAATTCATTGGGAAGTTAATGATTTTTGTGCTTTACCTCTTGGGATCTCACGGCTGGCTCCTTATTCCGTGACCGTCCCTCGTTTCCCGTGGCTATGGCTCTCGGTCCGTGCGGTTCCCTTCGTCTCCCGTGGCTGTCTCCTTGGTTCCTGGTTTAGGTGTTTATCCGTGAGCTTTGGGGGAAGATTTCTATGCTTATTATGCTTTGGTTCTAATGGAAATTAAAGACATGTGGCTCTTGGCATTCCTCTCTCTTGCCTATAAATATGAGAAGATGTTATGAAGAAAGGAAGTTGATATTTTGTGAGCATATTTGCTGTTAACCTGCGGGTTTATTCGAAAATCTTGCGGGCTCTTTCCAACCTTCTTTTC
The DNA here is from genome assembly GCA_016618105.1 of Dendrobium huoshanense. Lineage (NCBI taxonomy): Eukaryota > Viridiplantae > Streptophyta > Magnoliopsida > Asparagales > Orchidaceae > Dendrobium > Dendrobium huoshanense. The sequence goes on along the minus strand of CM028358.1, from coordinate 4,995,396 downwards.
TCATCCCCTCCGGAAATCCTGCGGGCTCTTTCCACCCTTTCTTCTCGGGCTTCTAATCTCTTTCGTCTCTCCGCAAGTGCTACTCCATCTGTATCATTCTTCTCAAAGTAAAACAACTTTAGGGTGTCGTATCAGAGTTGACTTGAAGCATCTATTGAAGAAATTGGACAATCTTGCAGTGGTGGACCATCGGTTTGCTAGTTCTATGCACTTTACTTATTTAACCTACAAATTCGATGCATGTGAGGAACCCGCTCTGACGGTTGTCTGAGGATAGCGTCTTTTTAAATTTCTTTATTTCTTTAAAATCTCCTAGCATCTTTGTTGTGTTTGTCAAGTTTTGGGTCGTTTGCGTTTATTTAATAAAGTTTGTTTTAAGTTCTACTCATTGTGTCAGTTTTTCTCTTGTTTGTCTACATCAATTTGGTATCAGAGCAAGTCCGTCTTTTTTTTTGGTTTTTAGGAGTCTTTTTCTTTCGTGTCAAAAAAAAAAAGCTAATGAACAAGGAGGTTGGCAACAAATGATATAACAATTGAATGATTTGCAACATCAAATTAATATTATAGCTGAAGCCATTGCTAATCTAAATGTCAATCAAGTGTTAGACCGGCCCATCCTGGGCCGGTTGGACCGGTCCAACAGGGACCGGTCCAATTCTATTCGAGGCGGAGACGGAAGGGGCGGGCGGAAGGCGCGATTCGCTTGGGGCTTGAGGGGGAAAGTTAGGAGGGAAATTTTGAACGTGTGAGGCTGTTTTAGGAAGTTTATGATTGTCCTTTATTGTCTTTTATGATTAATTCTGTATAATTAGGAGTTGGGGGGAAAGATTAGGGAGGATCTTGAATTTGAGTTTTCTCTTTGAGATCTAGGTTTTGCTTTTGGCTCTTGGCTTCGCCGGAGACTTTGGAGAGTACGTTCTTCCTCTCGAATTGAAGAACAAATTGTATCTTTGCTATTTTCATTGTCTTCTAGTGAAATACAAGTCTTTTCTCCTCATCTTCTACAATTTTTCCCTCTTTTTCCACTGTTTTTGGCTGATTTCCTGCTGTGGACAGCAGTTGGCTTCGTGATTTGTTGCTAAAGCGATTAGGGAATACTTGAAATCAAGTATTTCCTATCAAATTGGTATCAGAGCATCGATTCGGGACCACCGGCGGCTGAAATTCTGAAATTTCAGCAAGTTTTTCCTTTCCGGAAGAAGATTTTGTGGGATCCGTTAGAAGAAAGATGGCCGGAAAGAAGGTGGAAGTATTAGAAGGCGAGTTCGGACAACTGAAGACAAATATGGAAGGAAAGTTCCTGGAGATTTCCACCAACAATGATAGGTTGGAAGGGAGGTTCGCGGCTATGGAAGAGATGATGAAGAAATTACTTGAGATGAAGACTAATCCGACGGCGTCGGAAGCAAGAGAGACTGTCGGCGACCATGGCGTAGGAGGAAATCCGAACCCGCTTCGGGGGAGGAGGAATCCGGCTGTGGAGATCCTTGAGGGAGACGACGACATGCCACCTCTAGAGCCACTGTCTAGAGAGGAGATGAGCCTGGGAAACGACCGTCGAGGTGCTGATTTTCAGCGTCGAGGTGCTGATTTTCAGCGTCAAGGTGTGAAATTTGAAGGCCGGAGTGGAGAATATGAAGGAAGTGCAGATTTTGGCGAAAGAAGAGAAGAATATCAGCGTCGAGGTGCTGAATTTCAGCGTCGAGGTGCTGATTTTGAAAGGGGAAGAGGGGATTATGACGATGGACTCGGATACCAACGTCGGAGGGAGGACCGGGACACTTGGGGAGCTCCTCATCTACGAGGAATGGGAGGTTATGGAGATTACCGGGATAACGGAAGGGATCCGAAGGTGAGGAAGTTGAAGATGCCCATCTTTGAGGGGGAAGATGGCCATGGCTGGATCTACAAGGTGGAGCGTTACTTTGCTGTCAACGGGTTGACAGATGATGAGAAGCTGACGGCGGCAGGATTGTGTCTGGAAGGGAAGGCGTTGGCATGGTATCAATGGCGAGACAGGAGAGAGCCTATCAGGAACTGGAGAGAGTTCAAGGATTGTTTATTAGAACGTTTCCGAGCCGATGGGGGAGGAGACTTCTATGAACAGTTCTTTGCTCTGACTCAGGAGGGGACCGTGGCCGACTACCGGGACAGATTCGAGTACTTGGCTAGCCGTCTGGATCACATCTCTGAATCGGCCCTGGAGGGGAATTTCATGAAGGGGCTCAAACCGGAGATAAGAACAGCTGTCAGAGTGCTGGAGCCAAGGAACTTGGGCAAGGCCATGGAGCTTGCACAACTGGTGGAAGATCAGAAGAGATCAGAAAGAGGAGCTAGAGACAACTACTCAGGAGGATCATACAAAATGACTACTGTTGTATTACCCTCAAAAGGGGTAGCCCCAGGGAACCAGAGGGAGGTGCCCCAGGAGAAATCTGGTGGAGGAGGAAATGGGGGACAATTCAAAAGGTTGACCGACAAAGAAATGCAAGACAAAAGAGCAAAAGGGTTGTGCTTCAGATGCGATGAGAAGTACATGCCGGGGCACAAGTGCAAGGATCGATCTCTTCAGGTTCTCCTCGTTTGTGAAGATGAGGAAGACGAAGAGAGAGGTGGAAATGACCCCGAGGTGGAGGAGGATGAGAAGCTGCATCTGGATGTAGCAGAAGTCTCTCTGAACTCTGTAGTGGGATTCACTCTGAGTCACACTATGAAGGTGAGAGGAGAGATAGCTGACCGGGAGGTGGTGGTGTTGATCGATAGTGGGGCAACCCATAATTTCATTTCCACCCAGATAGTGGAGTCGCTAGGGATGGAGCTAGTGGACACAGGTGGCTATGGGGTGATGATGGGCACGGGAAAGGTGGAAATGGGTAGGGGAGTTTGTAGAGAGGTGGTGCTGATGATTCAGGGAATCCAGGTAAAGGAAGATTTCCTTCCTTTGGAATTAGGGAGTACTGACGTCATCCTAGGGATGAAGTGGCTGTGTACATTGGGGGAGACGAAGATTAATTGGGGGACTTTGAGGATGGAACTTGTGATAGGGGAGAGAAGGAGAACGATTCAAGGAGACGCTGGGTTGACCAAGGCTGAGGTTTCTCTCAAATCCCTAATCCGAACCATTCAGCAGGAGGGAGGAGGCTACCTGGTGGAATTGCATAGTTTGGAGGGGGCAGGAGTGGAGGAGGAAGGAGCTATACCCCTCTCCGTTCAGCCGTTGATTCAACAGTTCCAAGAGGTGTTTCAGCCGCCTCAGGGATTACCACCGCAGAGGGAGCATGAGCATGCTATTGTGTTGAGGGAGGGAGTATCACCCATCAGTGTACGTCCTTACCACTACCCTCAGTTCCAGAAGGATGAAATTGGACGGTTGATCAGAGAGATGCTGGAGGCAGAGATCATCAGACCCAGCATCAGCCATTTCTCTAGTCCCGTTCTGTTGGTGAAAAAGAAGGACGACAGCTGACGTTTTTGTGTAGATTACAGAGCACTCAACAAGGAGACTGTAGCTGATAAGTTTCCTATACCAGTCATCGATGAGCTCTTGGATGAATTAAGTGGGACCGTGATTTTCAGCAAGATAGATTTGAAATCGGGCTACCACCAGATTCGAATGAAGAAGGAAGATGTTTCCAAAACAGCTTTTAGAACTCATGAAGGACATTATGAGTTCTTGGTGATGCCCTTTGGCCTCACCAATGCACCTGCTACTTTCCAGGCCCTGATGAATAAGGTCTTCAAACCTTATCTCAGACGGTTTGTGTTAGTATTTTTTGATGACATCCTGATATACAGCAAATCAGAGGTCGAACATTGGGAACACTTGAAGAAAGTGTTAGAGGTATTGCAGGAGCACCAGTTGAGGGAAAATTTAAAAAAATACTGCTTTGCACAAGCCAGTGTAGAGTACTTGGGTCATGTGGTGTCCAAGGAAGGGGTGACAGCTGATCACTCCAAAATTGAGGCAATGCTAAAGTGGCCACTACCAAAGAATCTGAAGGCGCTGAGAGGATTTCTGGGATTGACAGGGTATTACAGAAGATTTGTAAAGGGATATAGCACCATAGCATGGCCACTTACGGAGCAATTGAAGAAGGATGGCTTCCTGTGGGGAGAAGCAGCCACATCCGCGTTCGAGAGCCTGAAGAAGGCAATGACTACAGTGCCGGTCCTAGCTTTGCCGGATTTTTTCTCAGACTTTCATCGTGGAGACCGATGCATCGGGATACGGATTGGGTGCAGTACTTATGCAGAATCGGAGACCCGTCGCTTATTTCAGCCAGGTATTGACTGCTCGAGCAAGGATGAAATCAGTATATGAGAGGGAATTGATGGCCATCGTGTTGGCCATTCAGAAGTGGCGGCCTTACCTACTGGGAAGACACTTCGTTGTCAGGACTCATCAGCGGAGCCTGAAATTTCTCTTAGAACAACGGATGGTAACGGAAGAGCATCAGAGGTGGTTGTCCAAGTTACTGGGGTATGATTTTGAGATCCAGTACAGGCCGGGGGTGGAGAACAAGGCGGCTGATGCCCTATCCAGATGTATGGAGGAATTGCAGACAGTTGCTCTATCCGTGCCCTGGATGCTTGACTGGGAGGCCATCAGAGAAGAAAGCGCTAGAGATGAGAGTTTGGGAAAGATCAGGACAGAGTTACTGAAGGAACCAGATAGCCACCCGGGATACTCCATGGAGGGAGACAAGCTGCTGTATCAGGGGAGGTTTGTGATGCCTCGGACGTCTATCCACATCCCAAACCTACTCCAGGAGTTTCATGGGAGTGCAATAGGGGGTCATTCAGGCGTACAAAAGACATACAGGAGGCTAGCTGGGGAGTTGTACTGGAAGGGGATGCATAAAGATATAGAGGAGATGGTAGCCAGATGTGAGGTCTGTGAAAGGAGTAAGTACTTAGCCATGTCACCAGGAGGATTACTACAGCCTTTAGCTTTGCCGGGTAGAGTATGGGAGGAGATCTCTATGGATTTCATAGATGGGCTGCCCGTTCAGAGGGATTCACAGTGATCTTAGTAGTGGTGGACAGGTTGAGCAAGTATGCTCATTTCATTTCCCTCCGACATCCCTACACCGCAGTAACAGTAGCATCAGCCTTTATCAGAGAAGTGATCAGATTACATGGGGTGCCAGAGGCGATCGTATCAGATAGGGACAAGGTGTTCCTCAGTCATTTCTGGAAGGAGCTATTCCGATTGCAGGGAACAGTGCTCAAGAGAAGTACAGTCTACCACCCACAGACGGATGGCCAGACGGAAGTAGTCAACAGGAGCTTGGAGACGTACCTCAGATGCTTTGTTTCAGAGACACCAAAGCTATGGGCGAAGTGGCTATCCTGGGCTGAATACTGGTACAACACATCATTTCACTCGGCTTCACAAATGACCCCATTCAAAGTGTTGTACGGACGGGATCCCCCTCACTTGGTACACTTTGGGAGCAGTAGTACTCCTGTTTCATCAGTAGAGGAGTACTTGGAGGAGAGGGACCGAGTGTTAGAGGAGTTAAAAAGGCACTTACTGAGGGCGCAGCAAATCATGAAGAAGCAAGCGGATGGGCATAGAAAAGATATCCATTTTGAGGCAGGGGATAAGGTGTTTTTGAAGCTCCGCCCATACAGGCAGAAGACAGTCGCCAACAAGAGAAATGAAAAGCTAGCTCCAAGGTACTTTGGTCCTTATGAAGTGATAGAAAAGATCGGAGCAGTAGCATATCGACTAAAATTACCCCCATCGGCAACTATACACCCGGTTTTTCACGTCTCACAGCTGAGAAGGGTCATTGGTGATCACATCGCCATTCTCGAGCTACCGCCGACACTTACAGAGGAGTTAGAGGTGATCCTGGAACCTTTGGAGCTGAGGGGTGTTCGCCAGAAAGAAGAGGGAACTAAGAAAGTGTTGATCCAGTGGAAGAACCTTCCTGACTACGAGGCCACGTGGGAGCCATACGAGATGGCGAAACAGCAGTTTCCAGATTTTCACCTTGAGGACAAGGTGATTATTTGGGAGGGCGGTAATGTTAGACCGGCCCATCCTGGGCCGGTTGGACCGGTCCAACAGGGACCGGTCCAATTCTATTCGAGGCGGAGACGGAAGGGGCGGGCGGAAGGCGCGATTCGCGTGGGGCTTGAGGGGGAAAGTTAGGAGGGAAATTTTGAACGTGTGAGGCTGTTTTAGGAAGTTTATGATTGTCCTTTATTGTCTTTTATGATTAATTCTGTATAATTAGGAGTTGGGGGGAAAGATTAGGGAGGATCTTGAATTTGAGTTTTCTCTTTGAGATCTAGGTTTTGCTTTTGGCTCTTGGCTTCGCCGGAGACTTTGAAGAGTACGTTCTTCCTCTCGAATTGAAGAACAAATTGTATCTTTGCTATTTTCATTGTCTTCTAGTGAAATACAAGTCTTTTCTCCTCATCTTCTACAGTTTTTCCCTCTTTTTCCACTGTTTTTGGCTGATTTCCTGCTGTGGACAGCAGTTGGCTTCGTGATTTGTTGCTAAAGCGATTAGGGAATACTTGAAATCAAGTATTTCCTATCATCAAGCTAACATTAATCCTAGCATAATATCTTCTGGGAGTGAAGAGGAAGAACCTTGAAATCGAAATAGGCGACAAAGAAATTGGGATCACGGAATTAAAATCGACGTTCATAATTTCGAAGGAAAATTACAACCTGAACAATTCATAGAATGGGTAGAAAAAATGGATCAATTTTTTGAATGGAAAGACATTCCGGATAATCGAAAAGTTAAATTTGCAAGCTTGAAACTAACGGGACATGCATTAACGTGGTGGAAAAATTTACAAAACAACAGACTAAGAATAGGCAAAGAAAAAATTCAAACTTGGGATAGAATGAAAGAAAAGATGAAAGAAAAATTTTTACCTTCTGATCACTCGAGAACTATTTTTCAGGAGTTTAACAATTTGCGTCAAGGTAATCAAACTGTAGAGGAATACACTGAAAACTTTTACAAGTTGCAAGCTAGAAATGATTTGGATGAGTATGAAGAGAAAACTGTAACAAGATATCTCAATGGGTTAAAATGGACAATTCAGGATCAACTCAACCTACATTATGTGGTTAAATTAGATGAAGCTTATCGAATGTCTTTGAAAATTGAAAAACAACATTTGCGGGGAAGCAATAAAATCACTGAAACATATAAACGAAAGCAAACAAGTGGGACTAAAATTCAAACTTCTGTGGGGACTTCGAGTGCAAAAGTTAAAACTGTTGAAAGTCAAAATCAAGAAAAAGGAAAAGGGGTAGCAGGAAATAAACCGTCTGAACAACTTAAGCAAATTGGGCCTTATTACAAATGTGGGTTATATGATCACTTGTCAGCTACTTGCAGAAAGAATAATCCTCCGCGATCTAATTTCATAGAAGGTAAAAATGAAATAGAAGAAGAGGAAGGAGATGAAACAGAATCTGAAAATGAAGCTGAGTTAGAAAAAATTGACTTAGAAGGTGATGAAGGAGAACCATTGTTAGTAATTCAACAAGTCTTAACTGCTCAAATTGAAAAGGAAGATAAATGGCTTAGGAGGAACATTTTTAGAACTACTTGTATTGTTGAAGGAAAAGTTTGCACTTTAATGATTGAGAGTGGAAGTTCAGGAAACTTTGTATCACAACATATGGTGAAGAAATTAAAGCTGAAAACGAAACATCTTGATAAGTCGTATAAAATATCTTGGTTCAAAGAGGGAAGTGAGGTTCCTATAAATAAACAATGCATTGTGAACTTAACGATTGGAGGAACTTATAAAGATCAAATTGTTTGTGATGTTGTGCCTTTGGAAGTATGTCACATCCTTTTAGGTCGTCCCTGGCAATATGATCATAAAACCATCCACAATGGAGAAAATAATACATATTCTTTCATTAAAGATAACAAAGAATTCACACTCTTTCCACAAAAGAACATTCCTGATCCGGTAACAAAAAACAAAAAAAATTCGAAATCTGTCACTTCTGAATTGCTTCTGAATACAAGTGAGTTAACAAAATCTGATGTGATATATCTATTTTTTGGAAAAGAGTCTGATTTAGATATTGAGATTCCTAAAGAAATACAACTATTGCTTGATGAATTTTCTGATTTGATACTTGATGAATTACCAGCTGGATTACCCCCGATGAGAGACATTCAACATCATATTGATTTGATTCCTGGAGCAAGATTGCCTAATCGATCACATTATAAAATGAGTCCAAATGAACATCAAGAACTTTCAAAACAAGTGTCTGAACTTCTAGAAAAGGGTTTGATTCAAGAAAGTCTAAGTCCTTGTGCTGTACCTGCTTTGCTTACTCCTAAAAAAGATGAAACTTGGAGAATATGTGTGGATAGTCGAGCTATAAATAAAATAACCATCAAATACCGATTTCCAATTCCTAGACTGGATGACATGCTGGATATGTTAACCGGTGCTAAGATTTTCTCGAAAATTGATTTGAAAAGTGGGTATCATCAGATAAGAATTAGACCTGGAGATGAGTGGAAAACTACTTTTAAAACTAAAGAGGGCTTATATGAATGACTTGTTATGCCTTTTGGTTTGTCTAACGCTCCGAGTACTTTCATGCGAACAATGAATCATGTTTTACGATCTTTTATTGGAAAATTTGTGGTTGTATATTTTGATGACATTCTAATTTATAGCATTCATCCATCTGAACACCTTTTTCATGTTGAAGAGATTATGAAAACTTTGAGAGAACATAAGTTATACATCAATTTGAAAAAATGCTCTTTTATGACTTCGAGTTTAACATTTTTGGGTTACATTGTATCTGCCAAAGGAATCAAAGTAGATACTGTGAAAATCGAGGCAATAAAAAGTTGCCATGTTCCTAAGAATATCAGAGAGGTAAGAGGGTTTCATGGTTTAGCTTCTTTTTATCGACAATTCGTTAAGAACTTCAGTACTGTTATTGCTCCTATCACTGACTGTTTGAAAAAAGAAACTTTTAAATGGACCCCTGAAGCTGATTCTACTTTTCAATTGATTAAATAAAAAATGAGTCAAACTCCTATTCTGAGCTTACCAAATTTTGAAAAAGTTTTTGAAGTTGATTGTGATGCTTCACATGTTGGTATTGGTGCTGTTTTAAGTCAAGAAGGGAAGTCTATTGCATATTTTAGTGAAAAGCTAAATGATGTTCGATCTCGATATTCTACTTATGACTTGGAATTTTATGCCATTGTTCAAGCTTTGAAATTCTGGAGATGCTATCTGATTCAACGAGAATTTATTTTGAATACGGATCACGAGACTTTACGATTTTTGGGATCACAAAAAAATCTGAACAAAAGACATGCCAAATGGGTTTCTTTTTTACAAGAATACACTTTTCATATCAAACATAAAACTGAAATTTTGAATAAAGTTGCTGATGCTTTAAGCCGAAGATCTCATTTGTTAATAACTGTTTTTCCGACTGTTACTTCTTTTGATTTCTTAAAGGACACTTATGTAAATGATTCTGATTTTAAAAACATTTGGAATGCTTGTTATGCTTATGGAACTGATCCTTCTGCTCAATTTGTTATACATCAAGGTTTCTTATTTAAGGGAACTAGACTTTGCATATCAAAAAGTTCTTTAAGAGAACAACTTGTGAAAGAATTGCATAGTGGAGGTTTGGGAGTACATTTTGGGCAAGAAAAAACAATTGCTTTAGTTGAAGAAAAATATTTCTGGCCTCACATGAGAAAATATATTGCTAAATTAGTAAAACAATGCAAGGTATGTCAAGCTTTTAAAGGAAATACACAAAATTCTGGTTTGTATACTCCTTTACCTATTCCTAATAAACCTTGGGAGGATATTTCTATGGATTTTATTTTGGGTTTGCCGGTGACTTTTCGAAAATATGATTCTATTTTTGTGGTAGTGGATCGATTCAGTAAAATGACACATTTTATTTCTTGCAAGAAAACTTCTGATGCTTCTTACATTGCTGATTTGTTTTTTAAAGAAATCGTTCGTCTGCATGGTATTCCCCGTACTTTTACTTCTGATCGTGACACTAGATTTTTAAGTCATTTTTGGATAACTCTGTGGGCAAAACTTGGAACTACTCTACAATTTAGCAGTGCCTATCACCCTCAAACTGATGGACAGACTGAGGTAGTAAATCGAAGCTTGGGAAATTTGTTAAGATGTCTTGCTGGAGAAAAACCATCTCAATGGGATTTAGTGTTGCGTCAAGCTGAGTTGATAGAGGATACTTCAGATCGTGACACTAGATTTCTTCGCACTGACTCAGACTGGTACAATATCTGCTTATAGGGACAGGTTCGAGTTCCTGTCCAGTAGACTTCGTGGGATGACGGATGAGGTGCTTGAGGGGAACTTCATGAAGGGTTTGATGCCCCACATTCGATCAGCAGTTAGAGCGGCCAAACCAAGGAGTCTGAGGGAGACCTTGGAGATGGCTGAGCTGATAGAGGATAGATCGTCTTCTGATCAATACCGCAGGCCTGCTTTCTTTGGAGGGGGACAGAAGGTGGCAAATCCTACGGGAGGAGCCGAGGGTACTTACTTGGGGGCAGGAGGAGAAGGACAGAAGGAGAGGGACCGGAGTGCACCGGCCAAGGGGGAGTTCAGGAGGCTCACTGAGGCAGAGCTGAAGGATAAAAGAGCCAAGGGGCTCTGTTACAGGTGTGATGAGAAGTTTGGGCCCGGGCATAGGTGCAAAGACAAATCACTCCAAGTCCTATTGGTGGAAGACCCCGAGGAGGAGGAAGTTGAGGAAGAGTTAGGAGGGAGAGAAGGTGTAGATCATCTACATCTTGACATGATTGAGGTTTCCCTCAATTCAGTGGCAGGGTTGACAGCACATTCCACCATGAAGATGGAAGGGAGGATTGGGAGTTATACAATCACGGTGCTAATAGATAGTGGGGCCACCCACAACTTTATAGCTTGCAGATTAGTGGAAGAGTTGGGCATTCCTATGGTCCAAGGGAGAGGAGTGGGAGTCTCCTTGGGGACTGGTCAGAAGGAACAGTGTGCGGGAAGATGCAGCGTGGTTACTCTATCTATACAAGAGAAAGATATTACCCAGAATTTTTTGGTGCTTGAGCTGGGTAATACTGATGTTATTTTAGGTATTCAGTGGTTACAAACTTTGGGGGAGATGAAGGTCAACTGGAAGACCTTGATGTTGGAGTATGGTGAAGGGGAACATCGAGTTACTTTGCATGGGGACCCCAAATTATGCCGATCTAAGGTGGCTTTGAAGACTATTCTCAAGTCTCTTAGGAGTGAGGGGGAAGGATTTCTGGTAGAGTTATGGCGATTGGAGGGAAGGGAGCCAGTTGAGCAGAGTAATATTCCAGCAGAGGTGGGAGAGTTGTTGGAGCGTTTCGCCCCAGTTTTTCAGCTGCCAGCAGGGCTGCCACCACAGAGAAGCAAGGAGCACGCCATTGTACTGAAGGGGGGAGCAGATCCAGTTAGTGTGCGGCCATATCGATATCCTCATGCTCAGAAGGAGGAGATTGAGAAGCTAGTCAGGGAGATGATGGAGGCGGGGATCATCCAACCTAGCGTGAGCCCTTTTTCGAGCCCAGTACTATTGGTAAAAAAGGACGGTAGCTGGCGATTTTGTGTTGATTATCGGGCTCTCAACAAGGAGACTGTTTTAGACAAATTTCCAATCCCCGTTATTGATGAGCTTCTTGATGAGTTGGGGGGTGCTACAATGTTCTCCAAGCTTGATTTGAAGTCAGGGTATCACCAGATCCGGATGAAGAGGGAGGACATTCCCAAGACTGCTTTCAGGACTCACGAGGGACACTACGAGTTCTTGGTGATGCCGTTTGGACTCACCAATGCTCCCTCTACATTTCAGGCTTTGATGAACCAAGTGTTTCGACCCCTGTTGAGGAGGTTTGTTCTAGTGTTTTTTGATGATATTTTGATCTATAGCAGGACCCTACAGGAACACTTGGAGCACTTGAGGGAGGTGTTGAGCACTTTACAACATCATCAGTTGTATGTCAATCAAAAAAAGTGTTCTTTTGCTCAAGGAAGTGTGGAATATTTGGGGCACATTATCTCAGCAGGAGTAGCAGCTGACCCTTCCAAGGTGGAGGCCATGATGAGCTGGCCAACTCCTAAGAACCTTCGGGCTCTCCGGGGCTTCTTGGGACTCACAGGTTACTACCGGAAGTTCATAAAAGGGTATGGATCTATTGCAGCTCCACTCACTGAGCAGTTGAAGAAAGACAGCTTCAATTGGGGACCGGAGTCAGATAGCGCTATGGAGGCTTTGAAAAGTGCTATGGTTAGTGCCCCGGTGTTAGCATTATCGGATTTCGGACAGCTGCTTGTGGTGGAAACTGATGCATCTGGTTTAGGGTTAGGAGCGGTTCTCATGCAGCAAGGGCGACCCATAGTTTTCTACAGTCAGGTGTTATCAGGGAGGGCAAAGCTCAAATCTGTCTATGAAAGAGAACTGATGGCCATTATTAAGGCCATTCAGAAGTGGCGCCCGTACTTGTTGGGTAGAAGATTCCTTGTGAGGACTGATCAAAGGAGTCTAAAATATCTGTTGGAGCAACGCATGGTGACAGAAGAACATCATAGATGGCTCTCCAAATTATTGGGCTATGATTTCGAGATTCAGTACAAGCCAGGATTGGAGAATAAAACTGCTGATGCCTTATCCAGGAAGGTGGAGTGCTCTCAACTTATTGCTACATATGTGCCTCAGTTAGTAGATTGGGGGAATTTGAGGACAGAAAATATGACTAGTGAAGAATTGGGGAGCATCAGAGAGGCCATAAGGAAGGGGGAGGAAATACCATCAGGATATACAGTGGAGGATCAGCTTTTGCTACACAGAGGAAGGTTAGTGTTACCTAAGACCTCTTCCCATATTCCACTGATACTTCAGGAGTTTCATGCCAGTGCTATTGGAGGACATTCAGGAGGGCAGAAGACTTATCAGAGATTGGCTAGAGAGATATACTGGAAGGGAATGAGGAAGGATGTGGAGGAAATGGTGGCCCAGTGTGATATTTGTCAGAGGAACAAGTATCAAGCTTGTGCCCCTGGGGGACTGTTACAGCCACTGGAGCTACCTGATCAGGTTTGGTCAGAGGTGACTATGGACTTCATCGAAGGCTTACCCAAGTCGGAAGGCTACACTGTCATTCTAGTTGTAGTTGACCGGCTTAGTAAGTATGCTCATTTCATACCCTTGAGACATCCTTTTAATGCCACTACCATTGCAGCAGTTTTCATCCGAGAGATTGTGAGGCTTCATGGCTTTCCTGAGTCGATAGTCTCTGACAGAGATAAAGTGTTCCTGAGTCACTTTTGGAAGGAGATGTTCAAGTTACAAGAGACACGTTTGAAGCGCAGTTCAGCCTACCATCCACAGACAGATGAGCAATCTGAGGTAGTTAATAGAAGTGTCGAGACTTACCTTAGATGTTTTGCAGGGGAGAAGCCCAAGCATTGGGTAAGGTGGCTACCTTGGGCTGAATATTGGTATAACACTTCATTTCACAAGGCGGCGCAGGTCACACCTTTCAAGGTGCTTTATGGAAGGGATCCTCCAACCCTGATACAGTACAAGCCTCATTCTACATCAGTGTCCTTGGTGGAGCAACAGTTGTCAGAAAGGGATGAGATCTTGGGGGAGCTGAACACTTATTACGAGCCCAGAACATCATGAAGCAGGCAGCAGATCATCATAGGAAGGATGTTCATTTTGAGATTGGGGAATTTGTATACTTGAAGTTGAGGCCTTACAGGCAGAATACTTTAGCAAGGAGGCTAAGTGTTAAGTTGGCCCCAAGGTATTATGGCCCCTATGAAGTAGAGCAGAAGATTGGGAATGTATCATATCGCCTGAAGTTACCACCCACTACTACGATTAATCCAGTCTTTCATGTGTCACAGTTAAAGAAGTTCAAGGGAGATTCTGTATCAGTCGATACTTTACCACCAACATTGTCTGAAGAGGGTACAAGCCTATTAGAGCCTCTTCATTGAAAGGGGTTAGATCCACTGAGGAAGGAGGGAAAGAAGTTTTGATTGAGTGGAAAGATCTACCGGCACATGACGCTACTTGGGAGGCCTATGAGAGCATACAAGCCCAGTTTCCCGCTTTCAACCTTGAGGACAAGGTTAATCTTTGGGCGGGGAGTGATGATGGACCGGACCGCCCGGTCCATCCCGCATCCGCACCGGCCCACAAGGGGCCGGTTCTCGCCTATTGCAGGCGGAGAAAACGCCCGCCTGGGCGTTCGGTCGAAGGAGAGGGAGGAGGTGGGTGGGCCCAAGGGGCCCACCAAATGTAAGAGGGAGTTTGTTTTGTTTGCCCTAGGGGTAATTAGGGTATTTTGGGGGGATCATGTGAGGGTTAAAGGGGAGTTAGGGTTTGTTTTGGAGGCATCTTGTTTTGGTGGCTGTTTTAGGTTTTTCTAATCTAGGGCTTGGGAGAAAGCTTCTCTTCTCGAATTGAGAGCATTGTATCCGTGGAAACTTGTAAGTCTTTTGATGTTTAAGTAATCGAAGTGTTTGTGAGTGTTTTCATCCAAGAAATCTTCCATTTTTCCACTGTTTTTCCTGGATTCCGAATTTTGCAACTCAAGTTCCATCAGTATCATCAAGGGATCAACTTGTAGACATCCTTACCAAAGGATTGGACAGTTCTGCCTTTCACAGAATGATTGACAAGCTGGGAATGACAGATCCATATTTTCTAGCTTGAGGAGGAGTGTTGAAATCCTGAAATTCAGTCGTTCCCAATATGAAGGATCTGACGGTCACATAAATCAATTCGTGGAAAGCTCTCATGGATCACACCATAATGAAAGAACTAATTTAAGAAAGAGTATATTAGGAATTTTATGTATTAAATTTGTAATTTATTGTTTCCTCATTAAGATCTCTCTCTCTCTCTCTCTCTCTCTCTATATATATATATATATATATATATATATATATATATATATATATATATATGGAAGATATTACGGAATAAAGGCAAGCTTTTCCCTCAAACTTACTGTTTTAACAACTATAAATATATAAATACTCTCATTTATCTTTTCAATCAAGCTTAAAATTACCATGATTAAATTTTCAGGTTTGTTGGCTTTTGTAATATGTATTGACTTTTCTTTCCATTGACAACTTAATAATACTTTTTTCTAGGGATGCACTGTCTTTGTACTAGTGCTCAGACATTCATCTAATGAGGTCTGTCCAGGTTACTTTGTCAAGTTCATTGATTGTCCTAATGCTTGTCACATTCATAGATTGGTGGCTATCTGACTTGTTGGATATGTTTTGAGAAATATAGAGTGCTGCATGTAATAATAGTTAGGATTGTCTTGCACATCCTTAGTGTATTATATTTATGACTTTCATGAATTATGTTAATAGAACTTTCAATTTTGTATTTTGAGATATTTTCAATGGAAAAATAATTACCTAGCACGCTGAAATTTCATAAGTTAAAGATATGTTGATGGAGATTAGCATATTAGCGTGTTATTATGAACTTTTAAGTTTTTTAATTTCTATTTTCTAACCTTATTGTTTGTCAATATTATTCATTTTGTAGTATAGTAAGTGATGTAGAGATATTATAGAACTATGAGTACTATATTATATAGGATGTCTCAAGTCTAAGATTTCTAATGCATATCTATTATGTGTTGCAAAAGCTCATGCAATATACAAAATTCACAGCTTACAAAATTTTGATCTTTAACAAATGGCCTGCTATCTTTGATGAAAATTAACAACCAAATGGAAATCAATTCAGATGAAATTTCAATGGGCTTTTATACAACTTGAAATTATACTCACGTAAATCGCTTGTTTAAAATCATATTTAATTGAGTTTTCTTAAAATAAATCACAATCTCAAACTAATAATAAAATTTAGAATAAGAAAAAAAATAGAAGAAAAATGAATTCAACAAAGCAAGCCTCGTGCTTGTAAAACAAGATAATCTCTTCAAGAAATTTTCATTCCTCTTACTTGATCAAGGAATTGACTTCTGAAAGTTGAAGGAATAGGATATCCAAGTAGAGAATTTTTTTTTTTAAAAGTAGAGAATTTTATTTAAAATTCAATTGTTATTTTTGTATTAACCTTAGCATCATATTTATGATCACAAAATTCCTTGGAATAGGTCAAAAGATTAGCATACGCTTATTGTCCGAAAATAGAGGAAATGCTGATAACAGAGGAAAAAATCCTGCCAACCCGATAAAAGCTACAAAATAACTATAGGTGCTGTTACAAAATATGGGAAGGAAAATTGTTAGATCCTACACTATAGGTAGTTGTAATAGAACTCACCAAAAGGCCTAGCCACAAGTATTGATAATATAAGAGTACTGAATCCAAAACTCTTTGCTAAAATCGCTAGGGTCACTAAAGCCACTGATAGAGATACATTAAATAATGAGAATTCCAAAAAACTCGAACAAAAGAAGGTTTGAAGAAGCCAATGGGTATCATAATGCTTGAATAGAGGAAGGATCATGATGTAGTGGATCGTCGGAAGATGCGACCTGCAAGAAGGATTTGGGTTTTCCCAATCCAGGGAAGAAGAAGGAGAAGCTTTCAAAGCTTTTAAAAGGGGATAATATCATTCAATAATGCCTCTACTCTTCTTACATCATATATATATATATATATATATATATATATATATATATATATAATACTTTAGGTAGAAAACTAGAGGAAACTAGAAGGTTCTTTGTAACAAACTATATAAGATATCCTAAGGATCATTTTAGGCTAAAGTGCTCCGCATCATTCCCCCCTTGCGTCAAAAGAGCTCAACTCCGTTGAGGTGCGTTATGGAGGGGGAGATAGATGTAAGAAAAATTATAATCAATCCACCAGGGTCGAAGACTTTGCATCTTGGATCCATTGCTTCTTCTAAACGTCTTGCACGACCAAGGATGTCAACCATGCAACCATAGTGCCCAATATCTGGTGCAATTCCATATAAAGGAAGCATTTGACTGCCTTCTTTCGCCAGGCTGACATGTCTACAAGCACTAAAGATGTTGGTGAAAGTAACATGACTGGGCTTAATTTTGGCCTCCTGCATCTCATTGAAGGAACCAAAGGTTTCCTTTCTCTAGCCATGCATTGCACCCAACTGTGAACATGCAGATAATGCATCTACCAATGTGAGATGGTTAGGCTCGACATTAGCATCCTGCAGTTCATTGAAGGCGGCCAGAACTTCTTTGGGTCTTTCGTTCTGTTCATAGCTAGAGATTAACGTATTCCAAATAAATATATCATGATATGGCATTTCATCAAACACACGAAGTGATGTGAAACAACATGCGATGAAAACAAGAACTGCTTGGGGATTTTAATATAAGAGTTTAAAGCTTTGCTAGTTATAGAATTAATGCTTACCCAAGTTAGGTTTTCAGAATTATCAATTCGAAATTAAGTAAGGCATGCAGTTATAACTAGATTAATGGGCCAATATTAAATTGACAACATAGAATTAAAGAGTAATGCTATGGGGAGAAACAATAATCCACAATTAACAAATAGAACTTTTCACCTTGGGTCTCTCACTCACTCTCTTGTTGGTGGCACTTTTAATGGAGGAAGATTGAGAGCAACCGAGCGATGCCACTAGGAGACAAATGGCGCACAAAAGTGTAGTCCGTTGGAGTGGTAGCCGGTGGCGGGTAGTCCATGGGATGACTAGTGAGCATCCAACGTCTTATCCATTCTTTCTTGATCTTCAAAGACGAAGCCGTGGCCGAAGTCGGGATCGGCCGTCCATGGATGTGGAGAACTCTCTTCTTGAGCCCCTTGAGCCGACCACTTGTTGAAGCAAAAGAGGAGAAGATGGGGGGAGTCGGCTATGGTGGGGGCTACGAGGCAAATGCAAGAAATCTGAAATAAAATTCAGATTTTAGTGGTTTAGGAGAGGGATTTAATTTGAATTTCAAATTAATCCAAGGAGGGAGAGGGATGGAAATGGGGAGAAGAATTGGGCTGAATTTGTGGAGTTATTAAGGTGATTATGAGAGAAGTAAGTTTGGGATCTTAATTAATTGGATCCATAATGAGATACCAATTAATGAAGATTGGTGAGGTGGATAAAGGGACTTAATGGGGGAGAGAGAGGAGAGAGGGGCCGGCCATGTATAGTGGTGAGAAGGCTTGAGAATTTAAATGAGTGGGGACCACAAGGAGTTAATTAAGCATAATAAAACTGATATTTAATTTCAGAATTAATTATATCATAAGTAACTCCCAAATTCAAATGAAAATTAGAGGGAATTTGAATTTGAGTTTCAAACATGTGTAACTCCTCTTAATTAATTATCATAACTCCCAAATTCAAATGAAAGTAAGAGGGAATTTGAATTTGAATTTCAAATGTGTGTAACTCCTCTTAATTAATTTTCCAAATTAATATGGCTTAATTAGGAAAGTCATTAAGAGAGGGGAATTCAAAATTCAAAAGGGGGAGCTAGAGGGGGCCGGCGACATGGGGGTCCAAGGGGTGGCCGGCTGCTGGCCGGCAGGAGGGTGGCCGGCGCCGACTGAGCTGGCCGGCGGAAGATGGAGGCAGGGTTGCCGGCGGCTTGAGTTGCTTGGCGTGGGCGGCGGGAAGAGCAAGGGGAAAATGAAGAAATGGATATTTCAAGGCTTCGACGACTACGGATTTACTAACCTCGATTGTCTCCACGTTGATTTTCCACAAGATGAGATAATTCGAAAACTAGAACTCACAAAGAGATCTAGTCTTCTCCGGCGAACTAGAACTCACAAATAGATCTAGTCTTCTCCGGCGAACTAGAACTCACAAAGAGATCTAGTCTTCTCCGGCGAACTCACTAAGAGATCTTGGAGGGAGGAACTCACAAAGAGAACAAGTAGTAAATTTCATTTCATCCAAAACTAAACTATTACATAAGAAAAGAGCCATATAAATAGGCCTCAAAATGACAAGAAAGCAAAAGACTAAAATGCCCCTCGGGCTACAATAACAACTAAATACTCATAAGGGCAAAAACGGAAAAACATAAAAAACAAATAAACTACTACATAAAATGACTCAAAATAAAACTCATGATCATAGCCGTTGATCTCCGACGTCTCCTGATGGTACATGTGTCGAAATATCTGACGATGTCCTCATCATTCTCCCCAGGTGGGAGAAAACTCGACCCCGTCGAGTAAGCACCTATAGAGCTCTCGTACCACTCTAGTAAGTCGGGGTCCACTCGCTGCAGCTCGTCACGATCGACCCATGTGTTCTCCGTCTCCGGTTTCCCTGCCCACTGAACTAGATGCCTTTGTTGACCATCATCTCTAGTGGAGATTTGAGTTCATCACTCAGTATTGTCTCAATCTTCTCTGTATTGGGTAAATTAGGCAATTTTGGGGGTGGAGTTAGGCTGGGGATCTCACCAGGTGGGTTCACACAAGGCTCATTATTTTGTAGAATAGAAGGGTTACACTCTGGACCTTCGAAGGTTACAAGATCTTCGATGTTAATATAGGATTAATGTTAAAACCTTCAAGAAGGTCTAACACATAAGCAATACTATTTAAATCTTTTTGCTGTTTATTTGCACGGTCCAACGCTTCTAGCATATAATCTTTATAACGGTCCCTTGTGGGAACCGCTCCGGACTAATCCGAACCAATACAAAATCTCTAATATCAAATTCTTTGAACCGTCTCTTGAGATCGGCAGTAAGTTTATAACTGGCATTGCTTTGGTTATTCTTTGTATTAATATCCTTACGCAGTTCTTAAAGATGAGATGCAAATGTGGATGCAAGAGACTCGATGTGCATGATGAATGACAAGAATCATGAGCTTACAAAATTAAAACATCAACAATTTAGAAAGACAACAAACTACAACACACACACATAACATACTAACTCACACGAACACGGTTAGAAATAAACGTGGAAGAGTCTCTAAATGAGGGGATCTAAAGTGTTCAGGTCTAAGGGAACTGGTTTAGGGGGAGCAATGAAGACATCCTTAGCTACCACGACACTTCGATAGGGAGTTTCAGTTAAGGTCGTAGGTTGTCTCCTATGGTCAATTGTGTCATCTTGTAAATTCATCCCACTAGGAGAGAGATTGTCCTTAACAGGGGGGGACAAGAACATATTAGGCAAAACAAATGAATCAGGAACAAGATAAGATGATGGCTCCTGACTTACAACCATAATGGAATATCCAAACGAGTCACCAGCAGGTATGAGGCTTAAGAAATTGGGTATGGTATCCATTACATAAGAGGGCACAACAGCTAGATTGGTGATATGAAAGTGCGGGTTAAGATTATCTCTAACATTAAAGTCGGTACGAGGAGTGGTGAGATAAGCCCAATCATGAAAGTCACACTCTTTAAAATGTAAATCTAGATGAGTGATTCCTAAAATAGACTCCAATAAAATAAGATGAGACCCATTATTCAAGTCAGGCTCAGAAACTTTCAGAATCAAATCATTGTCTTCCGAACTCATATTTCTATCATCAATAGAAACAGATTTGGGCATAACCTTAAGATTGACGGGCTCGGAGTTGGTTAAATTGGGACTCACATCAGGTAGTAAATTCAATTTAACCACTTCTGACTCGAGATCGTTATCATTAAGATTATCTAAATTCAACTTAGTAGGGGTTACAGCTAAGTCAGAATCTTCCAAATTTAAATTCAATGTGTTCAAAGTCAGATTGACTTCTTTCAAGATCACATTACTATCATCCAGGCACACTTTATTCAAGGAGTTATCCTCGAGGAGACTAGGATCGGGGTGGGCTAAGGTGTCGACGTTTAAAGTTTCTAATTTTCCTAGCTCAGGATTTAAGTCATGCTGGTAGTCTGATTCATTCACTTTTGTTTCCTCCTCAAAGAAGTCTTCGTTATCCTTAATATCATTAGCATCCATGAAATGGATGCACTCCGTTTTAGGTTCAGAGGACGTTTTCTTGTTGATGCGTTTCTCTATCAAAAGTACACTTTCAGGGTCAAGGACTGGGGAGGCTAAAGGTTGACTGAGCTGGTTAGAAGTCAATCCAAGTGGTGAGTCATATGGGCTCGAATCAACAGAAGACCCGCTAAAGGGTCGGTCACCCAGATTGAATGAAGACCTACAGGGTGGGGCAGCAACCCTGTCGTTACTAAAGGGTGGGTGGTCTCGACCACAGTAAGGTCCACGGGTTGTCCCAACAAACGAGGTCTGGTGATGCTCTAGATGGTGGTCACTAGTAGAGGATCGGTATTTCAACTTAAGTTCTCGTTTCATGTCTCTCCAAGTAAGGTACTCACCGCAAAACTCTCTATGATCTTCCAATTTCATCCAAAATTGAAGAGCTCGACCTTTAAGGTGAGACTTAGCGATCCTAATCAGGTGGGACTCAGGGATATAACAAGATTCAAAATAATCCTCTAATTGCCTAACCCAATCCCTAAGGTAGTAAGGGTCCGAGGAACCATTAAAGGTGGGTAGACGGTAAGGTGGCTCAAAGTGAGGTCGTTGTGGCTTAAACTCGGGTCTAGGTTGAAAAGCAGAGTGGGACACATAATTCGAGTGTGGATAGTCAACAGGTTTCTCCGTTATCATTCTAGTCATATTGCCCACTAGGTTAACGATGTCATCTAAACTCTTTTGGAGTCTTATCGGGTCCATAGAAAAGTGTCAAGTGAAACTCAAAGATGATTGGGTGTAAGGGACGTCATTTAGACTCTAAGTTAGGCTCACTTAGACTCACTACAAGGTGCAGAAAAGTTTGGACAGCAAACCACAACAGTTGGTGAAGAAGCCTAGGTGTTTAGGATGGGTTTTGGGGTGGAGGAAAGCACCTAGATGCTAAGGTAGGATGCTCCTAATACCTCTATATGCTGCTGGAATCCTAAGGACAGCAACCTAATACAATGAAACAGGTTGGCTAAGTGTTGGGGACAGGTTTAGAAGGTTGGACAGCAACTTGTTAAAGGTTTAGGGTCACCTAAATGTCCCTAAATATTGCAGGAAAAGATCTGGACAGCAAGTATTTCAAGCATAGCAAGTGACCTAAACACTTAGATGAAGTGGCAAGACTAAGACTTCACTTAGGTGATGAACTAAACTTGCGTATTATGATAACAACATGCAGAAAATATTCTAGACAGCAAAATAAAACAGGAAATTCTTATGAAATTAGCAATGGTATGCATGCAAATGAGCCACACAAATGGTAACTAACTTCCTAGGAACTTCTAGCACAAGTAAAGCATGCTAGCCATGCTCTGATATCAAGATGATGTGAAACAACATGCGATGAAAACAAGAACTGCTTGGGGATTTTAATATAAGAGTTTAAAGCTTTGCTAGTTATAGAATTAATGCTTACCCAAGTTAGGTTTTCAGAATTATCAATTCGAAATTAAGTAAGGCATGCAGTTATAACTAGATTAATGGGCCAATATCAAATTGACAACATAGAATTAAAGAGTAATGCTATGGGGAGAAACAATAAT
This sequence comes from Dendrobium huoshanense, assembly GCA_016618105.1. Lineage (NCBI taxonomy): Eukaryota > Viridiplantae > Streptophyta > Magnoliopsida > Asparagales > Orchidaceae > Dendrobium > Dendrobium huoshanense. The sequence goes on along the minus strand of CM028358.1, from coordinate 4,972,846 downwards.
CCACAATTAACAAATAGAACTTTTCACCTTGGGTCTCTCACTCACTCTCTTGTTGGTGGCACTTTTAATGGAGGAAGATTGAGAGCAACCGAGCGATGCCACTAGGAGACAAATGGCGCACAAAAGTGTAGTCCGTTGGAGTGGTAGCCGGTGGCGGGTAGTCCATGGGATGACTAGTGAGCATCCAACGTCTTATCCATTCTTCCTTGATCTTCAAAGACGAAGCCGTGGCCGAAGTCGGGATCGGCCGTCCATGGATGTGGAGAACTCTCTTCTTGAGCCCCTTGAGCCGACCACTTGTTGAAGCAAAAGAGGAGAAGATGGGGGGAGTCGGCTATGGTGGGGGCTACGAGGCAAATGCAAGAAATCTGAAATAAAATTCAGATTTTAGTGGTTTAGGAGAGGGATTTAATTTGAATTTCAAATTAATCCAAGGAGGGAGAGGGATGGAAATGGGGATAAGAATTGGGCTGAATTTGTGGAGTTATTAAGGTGATTAGGAGAGAAGTAAGTTTGGGATCTTAATTAATTGGATCCATAATGAGATACCAATTAATGAAGATTGGTGAAGTGGATAAAGGGACTTAATGGGGGAGAGAGATGAGAGAGGGGCCGGCCATGTATAGTGGTGAGAAGGCTTGAGAATTTAAATGAGTGGGGACCACAAGGAGTTAATTAAGCATAATAAAACTGACATTTAATTTCAGAATTAATTATATCATAAGTAACTCCCAAATTCAAATGAAAATAAGAGGGAATTTGAATTTGAGTTTCAAACATGTGTAACTCCTCTTAATTAATTATCATAACTCCCAAATTCAAATGAAAGTAAGAGGGAATTTGAATTTGAATTTCAAATGTGTGTAACTCCTCTTAATTAATTTTCCAAATTAATATGGCTTAATTAGGAAAGTCATTAAGAGAGGGGAATTCAAAATTCAAAAGGGGGAGCTAGAGGGGGCCGGCGACATGGGGGTCCAAGGGGTGGCCGGCTGCTGGCCGGCGGCTGGCCGGCAGGAGGGTGGCCGGCGCCGACTGAGCTGGCCAGCGGAAGATGGAGGCAGGGTTGCCGGCGGCTTGAGTTGCTTGGCGTGGGCGGCGGGAAGAGCAAGGGGAAAAGGAAGAAATGGATATTTCAAGGCTTCGACGACTACGGATTTACTAACCTCGATTGTCTCCACGTTGATTTTCCACAAGATGAGATAATTCGAAAACTAGAACTCACAAAGAGATCTAGTCTTCTCCGGCGAACTAGAACTCACAAAGAGATCTAGTCTTCTCCGGCGAACTCACTAAGAGATCTTGGAGGGAGGAACTCACAAAGAGAACAAGTAGTAAATTTCATTTCATCCAAAACTAAACTATTACATAAGAAAAGAGCCATATAAATAGGCCTCAAAATGACAAGAAAGCAAAAGACTAAAATGCCCCTCGGGCTACAATAACAACTAAATACCCATAAGGGCAAAAACGGAAAAACATAAAAAACAAATAAACTACTACATAAAATGACACAAAATAAAACTCATGATCATAGCCGTTGATCTCCGACGTCTCCTGATGGTACATGTGTCGAAATATCTGACGATGTCCTCATCACGAAGGGCAGTATCGAATTTACAAGATTCTGTATATGCAACCCTGTCAACCAGAAGCCTCCCCAAGACCTCGCCAAAGCATTGCTGACACACAATGTTTGGTAGGTCTTGGGTGCACCTTGCCATTCCGTAGATGTTTCTAAGATCAGAGTAGTTAATTTGCCCTGCTCCAAAAGATATAATAACTCCAAATGTTCCAACCAAAAGTATCATTTCTGGCATCGTGCTCATTTTCCATCCGGCTGAGGTGGTAGCATTCTGCGATTCTAGCACTGGGAGAAGCTTATAGTCAACTGAGAGTTCGTCTTGAAGAGGATAGCAACACGCTTCCCCAACTGTACCGAACACAAGCTGTTGAACCATAATGCTCTCCGAAATGTAACCTCTTACCTTCCGGAAGATGGATCCAGAAGCCGACTGGACCAGTTCGAACGCCGGACTTGGTTCGGCGGGGTTGCCGGAGGCGCGTGAGGCAGCACTAGTGTGTGCTGCGGACCGGAGCAATGCAGGAGATGCCGGAGGCGAGCTGTTGGTTCTTGTGCAAGAAGCCGGCGACAGGTCCGTCGAGCAAGCCGACGTGAGGGCTGTGGTCGGGCTTGTGGATCGCGAAACGAGCCACTGCACGTCGGAGTCGCGCTGGAGTCTCGCAGATGCTGAAGCTGTGCGGGTGAGTGCGTAGGACGCCATGGCGAGCCTGATAAGGGCTTTGCACAAGCTGCAGGCGGATGTCCGGGTGGCCGAAGGACACTGCAGGGGCGAAGGCGCTCTGTCGAAACCGCAGTGGGCGTGATTTGCGGATTCGGCTGAAGGCTGGAGCCAATGCGATTGCTTCACGTGGGATGGAGGCGGAAGCTGCTTAAAGCAGGAGAGCCTCTTAGATGCCAACAGGTGATGGCTTGAAGAATCTTCTTGCAGTGAGAAGAAATAAAATAACCAATGACGAAAGCTCGAAAACGAGATCAGTCCTAGGCGGACTAGAGGAGGTGCCAGAGTGGTATTGCGGGAGCTGAGCGACAGGTCAGGCGGGAGCGGAGGAAATCTGGCATTGGCGGGTTTGGTTTGGTAATCGAGCTTCCCGGTGTCTTCGCTGGATGCTTCCGGGTCGGGGCTGAAGTCACGCTGTTCGACGGAGTCGGAGCAGGCAGCAACACTGGAATAGGGTCGTGATAGCTCGAGCTCAATACCTGGAGCAACATCGTGATAACAGAGTGAGTTCTCTGTCTGCTGCCGCCGGAGTGGCATGTGCAGCAACCGAGGAATGGTGTCGCTGGACGCCATCGGAGAAATGGTAACGGCAATCATACCACCTGGAGCGAGATGGCAAGACTGGCGCTGCAAAGGAGCGGAGTCGCCAGAGATCGGCGCTGGGTGTGTGGGAGTTTGTTTGGGCAAGCGTCGGGCATAGTCACGCACGCGTCGCGTCGGCGAATCGGCGGCTGGGGGTGCGGGAGCCTGGTCGGCAGCTGGGGGTGCGGGAAGCTGGTCGACGGGGGTCTGGTCGGCTGCTGTATGCGGCGAAGGAGCGACGGCTGTGAGATGGGGCTCCGTCTGAGCGGGCGATAATGGAGGATGGGTAGCGGAGGGATTGAGAGGAGCTAGAAGCAGACCAGTGAGCTGAGCAGAGGCGTCAGACTCGTGCAGGTAAGGCGTGCAGGTGTTGCACGCGGAAGGCCATGCTGTATGCAGCGGGCCAGACTCAGTCGCTGGACCTTCGAGGGCGAAAGGTCTTGAGCGGGCAGGTCTGCGTTGGAGACGAACGAAGTCGGATGCGGATGGAGTAGAGGAGATCAGAGTAGAAACAGAGGATGCGGAAGTAATCTGTGGAGGCGGATCGCGCCATCTCAGCGGAAGCTCGAGCGGCGGATACTCCGGCGGTGGGTCACGCCATCAGAGAGGGAGTTTGAGCGGAGGGTAGTCGTCAACCACAATCGGTTGATTACGGATCCCTTTGCGGGAAGAGGAGTAGAAGAGGGAAGGTGAAGACGAATACCTCGGTATGGTTGCCGACGACATTCACATCTTCCTTATTGCCCGAAGGTTCCGATCTACCCGATCGAGTGATTCCTTCGCTTGAGCTTGATAGAAGGCGATCCGGCTTCGAGCATCGTCGACAGCCCACCTTCCTTGGCGTCGATCGTCGTCGACCGCCAAGCTTATTTTGCGTCTTCGATCATCGTCGACAGCCGACCTTCTTCTGCAGTCCATCGATCTTCACAAGCTCCAGGCTCTGATACCAACTGATGTAGTGGATCGTCGGAAGATGCGACCTGCAAGAAGGATTTGGGTTTTCCCAATCCAGGGAAGAAGAAGAAGAAGCTTTCAAAGCTTTTAAAAGGGGATAATATCATTCAATAATGCCTCTACTCTTCTTATATATATATATATATATATATATATATATATATATATATATATATATATATATATATATATATATATATATATATATATATATATATATAATACTTTAGGTAGAAAACTAGAGGAAACTAGAATGTTCTTTGTAACAAACTATATAAGATATCATAAGGATCATTTTAGGCTAAAGTGCTCCGCATCAGATCATAGAAACTAAGGAATTCTAGAAAGTCACAATGACAAAGGACTTTGCCAAAAATTAAAAATTTTATTATGATATAATATGTTATGCATATGCATACAAACTCTTACAAAATTAAAGAGAAAATGATCAAGATGGTCTCTCAACTCTTTGTGAGGGCCAATTTGGCCTCTCAACTCCTTAAAAATGATCATCTTTGGCCATAACATCAAATTTTAGGGTTAATGGTATTAAATTAATGGGTGTTTTGGTCATTTTTAATTAAATTATTTATTTTCAAGTAATAATATTTTTAAAAAGATATATTATTAAACATTTATTTATTAAAAAAAATAGTAATAAAATATGATATTTTATAAAATATGACCAAAATTTTTGAAATTAAAACTAAAATTATTATTAATTTTTTTATTAAAGTAACGTCTAATAAATTTTTTTAGAAAATTATATTTAATAAATATTTAATTAAAAAATGTTCAAAATATTCTTATATTTAACATCATTAATTCAAACATTGGATGTTATGACAAAAAAAGTCTCATTTTAAAGAGTTGAGTGACCAAATTGGTTTCTTAAAAAAGTTGAGGATCATTTTAGTCCCTTACAAAAAGTTGAGGGACCATTTTGATATTCTTCTCGAAAGTTATTTATGTCCACTTTCTTTTTGCTAATAGGTTTGACATACTCAAAACTATTTCACCTGTATATCAGTTGATATTTCAATAACATTAACATATAATTTTTCCCTCGTTAAAATTATATGTTACATACTCAATCTTTATTAATCCTAAACCTATGGTCCTTTAAAAATTTTCTCATAGTTCTAACTATTCAGTTTGTTCTGAAGAGTATTTCCATATCAAATTAGGATATTTGTTAATACAGTTCACTGAGGGATCACGCCTTGAATAATTTTTGTAAGCTTTTAGTCTTCTAAAATTTTATAATGGATCAGATCTAGAAGATTTTTTTTTTTAATTTCCTTATCTTTTTCTGCTATTGTTCTTTGATATGATTTTACTCGTTTGATCTGCAGATACCGCACATGTACTGCTACCAGGATCAAAAGATTGTGAAGCTCCTGAATTTCAAGTTTCAGACAAGTTTAGGAAGCTAAATGACCCTCATTCTGGACTTATTTCTCAGCTAAATAAGCACATTACAGATGTATCTGCAGAAGTTGGAGTTTCCAAGTGGCATATGAAGGGGAAGCGGAACTGTAGAAATATAGGAAAGAGACCCATGGATGCAAGTGATGGAAAGATCAATTCTGCAGAGAACTGCAATGGCTTCATGAATGAAACCACATATGAAAACAAAGCAAGCAGTTTGAATTTTGAAAGAGCAGAGCTATCCAACGAAAGAGCCCTAAGTTGGAGAAGGGAATCCTTCTATAATTGTGATGAGAGTGATCTGATCGATAAGGCTTTAGCTGAAAACCAGTTGAATATATATGACGATTGGAGAAATCCTGTCTCTTTGCAGACTACCAAAGACGATGGGAGAAACCACAGCAGCCTCAGCCTCAATGATTCTGACAACCATTCCCCTTCTATCTGGGAGGCTGATGGTCCATCTAATCTAAGTCACAGTACATTCTGGGAGGAGCCAACAGAAAATTTCCACCCTGTTTATGCTAGCGACATTGTCAATGAAATGGAGCCCTTGCTGGTTGATGTGGATCTCAAGGTTGAAGCTAGCTATCAAGGCGAGCATGTCCCTCTGGTTTCTTTGATGAGCAGACTCAATGGCAAGGCAATAATTGGTCACCCTGTTCAGATCGAAATACTCGAAATTGGCTCAACCATTCATCTTTTCTCTAAATTTGATGTTATTTCAGATGAAACTGCAGCGCCACAGCCCATGTGGCGGACTGGAAGAAGAACTGCAATGCAAAGAGTTCCTCGTGTCAACCCATTAACTACTGCTGTGGATGATGAGGATCCTTCAGATCATGGAAGCAAACCACCATCTAATAAGAAGCCATATTCTGGCTACTTAAACCATCAAACAAGGCTCCCAAAAAAGAGCATTTTCCGTACTCGATCGAAGAAGTTCCAGAAGAAAATTTCGAAGAGGTTAAGCTCGTCGAGTCAGAAAACAAGAACCTTATCTTCCTTTGCATCAGGTGACAAGCTTGATGATGAGAGCAGTGGTGTTAAACTAACCAGAAGCAATAATGATATAATGGAAGGCCTAATCAAACCTGAAGGTTCTGTGCCACTTGTGGCTTGCGTCCCTGTGAAAGTTGTGTTCAGTAGGTTGTTGGAAGCCGTCGGCAAACCATCAGCAGCGGCAGTAACTCGTCGCATTAGAATGAACAATCCAGCACTCAGAGCTCCATCATAGCCATCTGTGCAGTATATTACTTTTGAATCTTAAGCAAACAAAGAGAAGTTTGAAACCGAGCTGGGAATTCCGCCATTAATGCCTGAAGTTTCTTAGCTCATAGTTGCATGTATTGAAGGTGGATGTGCCTTCCCAGAATCATTATCAGGAAATTCTGTTAAATTCAAGTAAGTTCAGTAGAAAAATGTAATGTATTGTTGTTCAAAGTATCCTGTATCTTATTCAAATAGAAATTAGAGACTTGGCTTAGTTGAGCTTCCATGACAATTGCTTCCGAGAGCACCAGCTGCCTCAAGGTAAGAGCTTTTGGTGGGCTCTCTTGTAAAGTACTAACGGCAACTTTTGTTATTTAAGCTTTGTTGCTACAGATTCGGTCTAATAAATTTGCAGAATTCTTGTAAAAGAACATTAGAATTAGTTCAATTTTTGTAATCGGTATTATGTATTTGATGTTTCCTGTATCTATGTGATGTGGAACAGAAAAAAAAAATTAAATCAAATGGTTCTGCTATTGACCAAAATATTCTGAGAGTTTTATGAACTGCATTGCTGCTTTTTCCAATGTTTGAGAGGATATAAACTGTTCATCAAAATATATGAAGGATTTTGATTTGAACTGCTAATTTTAGCTACTAACTTTCTTCTTGTTACCATTAGAAGAAGCCATGTATGGTCGATTTGTTCCTCGAATTAATATTTCAGAGTTTTCAATCACGCCTCAAATGATGGATTTGTGCTCATTCAAATTCAAATTAGATCACTTTTGATATCTTTCGATTGTTCTAGTCAAACCAATTAATATGATTACACATTATAAATAAAATTTATTGAAATCAAAGTTTGGACTATCATCAAATTAATTTGCTAATTATCTGGAAATTCATATCCAATCAAAATAAATTTTTATGACATATTAATAGTGATTATAATTAACTAAAATTAATATATAATTTTGTAGTAAGTGAAAAAAAAACCCCTATCTAGATTTTTTATTTTGTATTTTTATTTGGGTGATTAGTTTTGGCTCGCTCTTTAAGCTGTATTGTCTAACTTGGGTTGCAAATGAACCGAGCGTTTGACGAGGTACTCGTGGCTCGGCTCAATAAGAGTTCGTTCATGTTCGTTTGATAAAGTAAATGAACGAGCTTGAACACTTGATAAATACTTGATAACAAAATAAACGAGATTGAACAACTTAGTGTTCAGTTCGTTTATGTTCATGAACAATATCGTTTAACGCTCACGAATAAGCCCATTAAAAAACTTGATTAGAGCTCAACTAAGAAGCTCGATTAGAACTATATTAGCGTTTTAAAAAATATATATTGTTTAATTTAATAATTTATTTTTTACTTCTCACATCCACCTAAAATCACGAACAACCAGCTTTCTGAATAAATATAAGATGAATCATAGATCGTTTGTTCGTAAACGAGCTCATTTTATTGCTCGAAAATACTAATTAGATGTGTTCATAAATGAGCTTATTTGACAGCTTGAGAATGCTTATTAGATATGTTTGTGAACAACCTTATTTGATAGTTTGAAAAACTTCGCTAGATATGTTCACGAACATGCTCAATATAATTATTTGATAGAATGCTCAATGTAATTATTTGTTAGAAGACACGATAAAGCTCGTTTGGTACACTAGAAATACAGTTCATTTATAGCTCGATAAGACTCATTTATTTAAAATCCGATAAACATAAAATGAATCAAATATAAATCAAATAGGAACACAAATTAATTTAAAATAATTTAACTTAGAACCCAAACAAAAAAGCTCCTATCAAACTTAAACAAGCCAACATGAATACGTATGATACTCCGCCCCGCTGAGTTCGTCTTGCAGCCCTACGTCTAAACCCCTCACTGCGCCGTCGCTGGAGCTGTACCTCTTTATCTTGGTCGATTTACCTTCTCAGTGACAACCTTGCTTTCATCTTCTACATTTCCGATATTTTCCATTACGAAATTTCTTTTCATCTCCATATCTTGTAATTCTGGTTTTAGGTTTGTGGAGATGCCGCTGGGTTTGATAATTGGATTAGGGAGAGCGATGCGGAGAAAGAGGACATCTTCGCTTAGTATATTGTCATCAAAAAGAGCACCTCGGGATTATTACAAGGGAAAGAACTGCAAGCCCACTGGCTTCCATACTCGTAAAGGTCATGCTTTCTCTTGCTTCGAAGGCCTTCTCTGTCTTTGACTACGTATGGTTTCCATCACTTTCTGCATTACGTTGTTCTTGAGCTGATCTAGTTATAGTATTTAGGTCGTCATTTTTGTTTGTGAAATGAAAATTGGGGATACTCCGTGTTTTTGGGAAATGCATTAGGCCATCTCTAACCGAAAAACCCTACCTAAATTGATCATGGATCTTGTTGAAGTAGGGTTGGCTGAACTTTGCACAAATCTGATGCTCATCAGAAATGCCCGGACCTTGACGTGCAAGTAGTAGTTATTGAAGATAGAGGCCGATTATCTCCAAATATCCCATTTTCACGTCTCTCGTAACCTAAAGTTTGTGTCCTAGTGCTGACGCTATCGCAATAGCCCTTCGCTAACACCATCCCTTGATTCGTCAACCAATCGTCGTTGTGACGCCACCATTGTCACCTGGTGGCCGGAGGCTTCATCATTTTGGGGAAGAATATTGGAGAGGCCGCATGCCTGTTCATTCAATGCAACCAACAACAGTCATAGTATCCTCACATTATTTCAAGATTATAGGTGATGTTGAGTTACCTAAAAGTTTCTTAGGCTATTGTCATCCTCCGACCTCCATATTCTGCAATAGCCGCATTTGCCCGACTACCACCTTCTCTAGTGACACGGTAGTTACATCTTTTATATAAGAATAATTCTATGGATTGGGAAGGATAAGACGTCTTTGATCTACCAACTAAGCAGGTTAAATTCAATTCAGCCCAATTCAATTGGTTTAGGTTCCAGTTTCTCTACAAATTTTTGTGAGGTGTTCTACTTCACTGATAGTATGCTTGAGCTGATGCAGGACTAAGTATGTGATGCTATTAGTTCAATAGGATTTTGCACAACTCGTGACTAGAATAATCAAAGATCAAAACTATTAGCACTTTAAAACAATGAATTAAAACAAATAGGGGTCACACCCGTTTAGGCCAAATTACGTAGCAAGAGATTTGAAGCCTTCCAAATAGATTAAGAAAACAACACAAAGACAAATAGTAGTTTCAAAGAAATCCCTAATCTAACAACGAAAGTTAATAAGCATAAATGTGCACTCAAGCCCTACTTTTACTAAGCTTAGCATGAGCGGCAGGGAGTCATCCTTCATGACTGTCATCAATTCCAAGAGAAGTTAGATTTAGGAAATATAATGAAAGGAGAAAGAGAAACCTTCGTCAGGGGGTGGTGGAGATCCTCCACTCAATGCATTCGAAGTGCTCGTCAATGGCTTCGACCAAGTAGATCAAAGTGCGCTCCAGGTAATCCTCGACTGTGTGATCAATCCTTGGATTCACGTCGAAGGTGGATTGTAGGATGTCGACGAAGCCGTCCTCGTCCCACGTTATTCCATAACCAGTCTCCAGATCCGCCATTCATAGGGGCTAGGTGGCAAAGTCTTCAAGGGAACTTGCTCTCTTTAATAATGTGTCGAGAAAGAAGTGTCTCGACTTCGTAGAGTAGAGTAGAGATATGAGCAACTCCCCTTTCAAAATCTGAAGTTGTATTTCAAATTTTTTGAAAACCTGAAGTATTCTCCAACGGTGGTATGGCGATTCAGATTAGTGGAAATAGATGGACAACAGGTTGGTCTTGTAAAACAGCAACTTGAAGCTCCAAGTTGCTGGGAAAACAATAACAATTGCTGGAATTCTCTGGCTGTAGCCTTAGAAGGCAGAAAACTCCATGTTAGATGGAATTTGGGGAGAGATTTATGGAGGGAACTTAATGTACATGTATTGGAAAGTTCGGCCAACAGGGGAAAGAAGGAATGAAATGAATTCCAATTTAGAAAATTGAGTTTTGGCAAGATTTAATGAGGAGGATGCTTAGGTAAGAGTTTCGGACAGGTGAGGTGGAGGATTTTGAATTCTTTCCAAGAGGGATAAGGGATTTTAGGCAATAAATCCCTAGGATTTATTAGGGGGGGGGGGGGGGGGGGTTAATGATAGAGGAGATTGGGTAGGTGATTTTGGGTGCTTAATTAGGGATTTAGGAAAGGTTTAAATAAATCTCATTTGAATTTGAAATTCAAATTGCTTTAATTAAAGAACATTCCTAAAATAGATTTGATAAATCAGGAAATATTTTGAATTTTAAATCAATTAAATTTGAACTTCAAATCTATCCAAATTCCCCTCAATCTAATTTAGGAAACAAAGCTTGAATGGGGAAAGAGGGGCCTTGGCCGGCGGCTAGAGGGATTGGGGCCGGTAGCATTGGGGTTCGGGCACGGGGGTTAGTCGTGGGATTGACAGGGGGAGAATTCGTGGAGTTAGGTAGTGGGGAGATGATGGCTTAGAGGAGGAAGTGATTGGATGCAAGGTGGATCGAAAGTGGAGGTGGGTGAAAAGAATATGATAAAGGATGAAATGAAAACCACGAACCCGGCCGTCTCCAAGGTTGATGGGCGATCCGCTCTCCCTCTCATAAGGGATATCTCCAAAGTTCTCTCCAAGAACTCTCAAACGCTCTCAAACACAAGAGGGGGGAAATTTTCTCATAATCATTCATTAATCAAAACATCAAACAAGAGGCTATAAATAGCCAAGTACAATGGACTCAAAGAAATAAAAGACCAACTTGCCCTTTGGGCTCACACACGACAATTCCCACTAAAGGGGTACAAACGAAAAAACCAAATTGACACTAAGCAAATAGAAAAATACATGAATAATAAAATAACATAAATGACTCAAAAATACAAAGACTCGATCGTGGCCGTATATCGGCGGCCAAGCTTCTGATAAACTTTCCACGATCTGATGTCCCCATCATGAGCTCTACAACCATTGTTTATAGTTATTCTAATGTATCTTGTGGCTGATCTTTATAGGTAGAACCTCTAATAAGCATTTTGACTTGTTTAAGTATCATTTAGATTCTTGGCTAAGATAAAAGGGAGAGTGAGCATATCTTCAAGGATAATTCTATAATAACAATCTATGTAGGCATTTCAATATATGTTAAACTCTTTAGACTTAGAAGCGCTCTAGTTTTGTTTAAAATAGAGGTTAAGATGATGGAAACTGTGATCATTCTTCATGCTGTGGTTGAATTGATCTTTCATTATATGCACTGAGACCTATGAAGTCAGCAAGTTTGCAAAGGGATTTCTCTCCTAACCAACCAAATTGACTTTTACTTTTAGGTCCATTTAGTTACTTATTACTAAAAATATATTTTAGAAAATAATGATTTTGTTTCATCATTTTGAGCGTCAAAATTAAATCATTACTTTTGAAGGATTTTTTAGGAGGTTTGTTGAGTTTGAAATAAATATTGGCATGTAAATGCATCCAACCAAATGATTGATTTAACAAATTACATCATTTGTGATTTCTAACTTCAAGCAACCAAATGAGCCATTATTTCACACAATCGATCCATGGTTAGAGTATTTTGATTGGAGTAAGCATCCTCGAGGTAGTCTAACTTCTCTTTTGGCTTACTGTGTGCAGTTGTGATTTAAAGTGATATGCATTATTCATGAACCATCTTGGCATGCAAGCATATCTAATCATCTTTAAAATCTAGGCTAAAATGTTGGAAAGAGAGGCCGCCCTTCACAATTCAACTAGAAAAACTATGGTTGGGGAAGTTTGCAAATTTGCATAGGGATCACCCTAGTATTGCTTTTAGTTCACACATTTGATTTTATGTTCAAAATATCTTGAATAAAGTAAGCACCCTCGAGTAACTCTAAAATCATTTTTGACTTATTATGTGTAGTTTTCTTCTAAACTAGCATGCCTATTTTTAAGAAATATATTGGCACATGTGGTGTATTTATTTTTCTTCAAAATATTGCCTATGATGATGGAAAATGAGAACTCCTTCACGATTTTGCTGGATTAGTTTTATTTGTATGATTTATGACTTGAAAAGTCCACAAATTTGCAAAAGGTTCTCCCTCTTATTCTAGCCAAATTGAATTGCTTTTACTTCTCATGTTTGCTGTAAGTATTATGATTGGAGTGAGTGCCTACGAGGTAGTCTAACTTCTCGTTTAGCTTATTGTGTGAAGTTTTGATTTAAAGTGACAAGTTTACTATCTTTGAACATGAGGTGTGTCTAATTTTCTTCAAAAGATAGGTGAAATGACAGAAAGTAAAACCAACATTCATGATTTAGTTAAATTAGTCTGCAATGTATGCAACTCGAGAAGTTTGTAAATTTGTGAAGGGATCCCTTATAATATAGCCAAATTGAATTTCTTTTAGCTCACTCAATTGATCTGAGGTTCAACGTATTATGATTCGAGTGAGCATCCTCGAGGTAGTCTAATATCGATTTTGGCTTATTGTGTTTAGTTTCATTTTAAAGTGATATTCCTACTTTCAAGTACCATATTGGCCCATGCGGTATGTCTGGTTTTATCAAAATCTTGGCTATGTTTCTTGGAAGTGAGAACACCCGTTTTTAGTGTATGAATTATGACTTAGAAAGTTGATGAATTTGCAAAGGGTTCTCCTTCCTATTTTAACCAAAATGAATTGGTTGTTTATATGAGGTTCAAAGTATTATTATTGGAATAAGCACCCTTGAGGAAGTCTAACTTCACTTTTATCTTATTTTTCTCAATTGATTACTTCTAGGTAAACATAAGGTAAATCTAAGTTTTCTTAAAATTTTGGATAAAATGATGGGAAGTAAGATCACCTTCATGATTTAGTTGGATTGATCTTGAATGCATGAAAAATGTTTTGGGAAGTTATTGTATTTGCAGATAGATCACCAACCTAATTTAGTGAAATCAAATTATCTTTAGTTCATTTTGTTTATGTGAGGTTCAAAGCATTATTATTGGAGCAAGCTCCATAAAGGTAGTCTAACCTTGTATTTGGCTTATTGTGTGCAATTGCAATTTAAACTGACAAGCATACTTTCAAGAATTATCTCGTCATGTTAGGTACATTTAGCATGCAATAGGTTGTCATTGTTTTCCTAAATTCTCCCCCTTAATATTATTAATTGGCACCCACCGTATCGCTCATCAATACTATGTCTATAAGTGATAACCCCTCAATTGGTAGATACTGACATTTAAATGCCCGCCACGAAGTGTTATGACCAATTCTTCTCAATTTAGGTGTTGATCCCCTTGCTTTAAGCAAATTTTGACCTTACCTACACGAAGAAGGCACTAACCTTCTCCTGATCTTAAATACAATCACTATATTTACGTAGCACAAATCCCCTCTGTTAAGTAAACGCGCTTCTTGAAAAGGTGCAAGCCCCTCTTCCCCACTTCAAATGCCAATTTTAAAGGGCGGATGCTTCTTAATTCCTTTTGATGAGCCTGCCACATGATTTATTGTTTGTTTTTGGTTTATAATTTTCAAGTTTGGGTTTGATCATTCATGGTTCTAGAGGACCTATAGCATTGATCATTATGCTTGGTCAGTACAAGTGTACAACACAGACTAACAAAAGTTATGGGTATCTCATTCAAATGCACATGAGGCATACATTTTGACGGAGTGGCCTTCATCATGATTGACACTTTACCACTACCTTTTACTTTTTTGTCCATTCATGAATAGCGCTTGTTTGAAGGGTATAAATCAAACCTTACTAAGCATTTTGATTCATTTTCAACTTCATAGTATTGGAATCACGTGGGTTTATTTCAGAGGCAAAGCTATAACTAAATGAAAAGGACTGCCTTCAGATGGCTCCCCTCCTATTTTTATTAAGCTAACCTTTATAGTCAGTGCTATGATTTTGCAATTCAGCATATTAAAAAGGAGATCTCCATCCTAATTTGCCATAATTCTGAGAGTTGATAATAGGGCTACAAATGAACCGAGCGTTCGACGAGCTAGTCGTGGCTTGGCTCGATAAGGGCTCATTTATGTTCGTTTGATAAGGTAAATGAACAAGCTTGAACAACTTTGACAATACTCGATAGCTAAATAAACAAACTTGAACACCCTTACGTTCGGCTCGTTTATGTTCACGAACAAGATCATTTAGAGCCCGTAAACATGCTCGTTATGAAACTCGATTAAAATATTTAAATATAACATTATTTAACTATTATAACATTATTATTATTATTATTATTATATATATATATATATATATATATATATATATATATATATATTGCTATTATTTAATTATTATAACATTATTTAACTATTATAACGTTATTATTGTTTTATATATATTACTATTTAAAATAAATAATATTTAGTCTACTAATTTAATAATTTATTTTTACTAATTTAATATTGTTAAATCTTTTCTCCCCATTAATTGTTTTATTTTATTAAAATTTTTACTGTCCCATCTCATATTCCTGCCCTCTCTCTATATATTTTTTGTTTTTTAAATTCTGCATGCTCTCTCTCCCTCCTCCATGGCATCACCAAATTAAAAAAATATAAAATTTGTAGACGCTTAGTCCCACATCGCCTGGAGGTAAATGATTATGCTGCATAAAAACAAATTCATCTAGCACCAAGTCAAAAGACGGGCATCCGGTTGGGTGCTAGCTGTGTTATCTCGGCGGGAGGCTCTATCGAGCTGCTCGGTTTCGTCTAACGAGCCACTACACAAACAAGCTCATATTCGAACACGAGCCGAGTTAAAACACTTTTTTTAAACGAGCTCGAACAGGTTTCCGAGAAGCTCGACGAGCTTCGAGCCGAGTTTGAACTCGATTTTGACAAGCGAACCCGAACTCGAACAGGCCAAGGCTCGGCTCGGTTCATTTGCAGCCTTAGTTGATAAAACTCGCGTGATATGTTTTTTTTTTTCTTCTGGAAATCAAAAAATAAATAAATCGTATGCTATAATGTCATATATGTATCATTTATTATTATTATTATTATTATTATATATACAATCACATTCGTTCATCCGTCATCGAGATATTTTATTTAACTTTAGTTTAAATGCAGAAAGAGAAAAGGAAAAACATGTCATCAATATTGATTATATATATTAACATACAGTGTCAATCGAGACACATAAGTCATGAATGCAAATTAATATATTACTAAAAAAAATAAATCAACATCAAAACGCAGTATAAACGTTATATAAGCAAAGACAAAGAAAGATTCATTAATTTTTTGACCATTTATGATAAGATTATGTTGAATGTCGTGAGGGAGATAGAGATAGAGATAGAGATAGATAGATAGAGAGAGAGAGAGAGAGAGAGAGAGAGAGAGAGAGAGAGAGAGAGAGAGAGTAGTATGGCTCAAACAATCAGATCACGCGAAAAGCAGGGAACTACATGTGAACCTCAGATTTTTTCATATTTTGTTTGGGAAAGGAGCAAAAGTTGTACTGATTTTTTAAATGCTTTAAATGCATATAATTTATTAAAAAATAATTATATTTTAATTATATATATATATATATATATATATATATATATACACACACACGCATTAATTTATCATTTATAGACATTTGCATTAAAAAACTGGCAAGCATCTAAGAGCGCATTTGCTTGGCTTCCTTTGTGTGAATGTGATAATGGTCGTGACAAAACCCTATAGTTCATGTAAACTTATTCAGATCTTAATTTTCCATTTTGTTTCTCTTCATTTTAATATTTTTTCCATATTATATATATATATATATATATATATATATATATATATATATATATATATATATATATATATATATATATATATATATATAATCTATATTTTTTGTTTTATTACGATGTTAATGTAACAAGCTTTAACTTATTTCTTTTCCAAACTCACCACCATTTCCATCTTCACACATAAACATTACAGTGGTGAGTTTGAAAAAGAAAAAAGTTAAGGTTTTTTATATTAACATCGCATTAAAATAAAAAATTATAGATATCCACATATGCATGTATATATAAAATATGGAAAAAATATTAAAATGAAGAGAAAACAAATGAAAAATTAAGATATGAATAAGTTACATGGAGTAGAGGATTCTGTCACCACCATTGTCACCTTCACACATAGGAAACTAAGTAGAAGCGCTTCTAGATGCTGACTAGTTTTTTAATGGAAAGGTCTACGAATGATAATGATAAATTCATATGTATATATATATATATATATTAAAAAATTAAAATATAATTATTTTTTAATAAATTATATGCATTTAATGCACTTACAAAAATTAGTACAAGTTTTGCTTCTTCTATAAACAAAATATGAAAAAACTGAGGTTCAACTGTAGTTTCCTGCCTTTCACGCTATCCGGTCTTTGGAGCCATATTACCCCTCTCTCTCTCCCCCCCCCTCACAACATTCAGCACAATCTTATCATAAATGATAAAAAGAATTAGTGAATCCTTTCTTGCCTTTACATATATATTGTTTATACGGTGCATTGATGACTTAATTTATTTTTTAAATAATATAGTAATGCACATTCATAACTTTTGTGTCTCGACTGATGTTATATGTTAATGTATATAATGCATATAAATGACGTGTTTCTCCTTTCTCTCTGTGTATTTAAAATAAAAGTTAAATCAAATATCTCGATGACAGATGAACGAATGTGATTATATATATAAAATAAACAGTACATAGATGACAGTATAACATATGATTTATTTATTTATTTTTTCGATTCCTAAAGGAAAAAAAAATAGTTTCAACTAGCATAAAAATACTGAGCAATGGAGGTTAAGATAACCTTTAAAGTCCGTGTATATTAATTTTGCAAGTCAGTATATTGAAAAAGATATCTCTTTCTTAATTTTCGAGCATATTGAACAAGATGATAAAACTCGCATGATCTTTCTTTTTTTCTTTTGAAAATTGATGAAAAAAACTAAATCATATACTTTATAGTCATTATGTACCATTATTATATATATTTACAATACAATCACATTCGCTCATCCGTTATCGAGATATTTTATTTAACTTCAGTTTAAATATATATAGAGATAGGAGAAACACATCATCAATATACATTATATACATTAATATGTAGCGCCAATGGAGACACAAAAGTAATGAATACGTATTAATATATTACTTAAAAAGTAAATCAAGTCATCAAAGCACCGTATAAACATTGAATCTGCAAAGGCAAAAAAATATTTATTAATTCCTTTTTACCCTTTATGATAGAATTGCGTTGAATGTCGCGGGGGGGGGGGGGGGGAGAGAGAGATAGAGAGAGTAGTATGACTCCAACGATCGAATCATGCGAAAAGCAAGGAACTACAATTGAACCTCAATTTTTTTATATTTCGTTTATGGAAGGAGAAAAAGGTGTACTAATTTTCTTAAATGATTTAATGCATATATATATATAATTTGGAAAAGATATTAAGATGATGAGAAAAGAAAAGGAAAATTAAGATCCGAATAAGTTATATAAAGTAGAGAGTTTTGTCACCACCATTATCACCTTCACACAAAGGAATCCAAGCATAAACAGTCTTAAATGCTGTCCAATTTTAAATTATATACACTTAAATCATTTACAAAAATTAGTACAACTTTTGCTTCTTCACCAAACAAAATATGAAAAAAATGGTGGTTTAACTGCAATTCCCTTCTTTTCGCGTGATTTGATTGTTAGAGCCATACTAACCCCCCTCTCTCTCGCTCCCTCACGACATTCAGCACAATCTTATCATAAAGGGTAAAAAAATTAATGAATTATTTCTTGCATTTGCATATATAACGTTTACACGGCGCTTTAATGACTTGATTTATTTTTTTAAGTAATATATTAATGCGCATCCATGACTTTTATGTCTCGGTTGGCGCTGCATGTTAATGTATATAGATGACATGTTACTCATTTCTTCCTACACTTAAACTAAAGTTTAAAAAAATATCTCAATGACGGATGGACGAATGTGATTGTGTGTATATATAATAAATGGTACATAAATGACACTATAATATATGATTTAGTTTTTATTTTATTTTATTTCCAAAAGAAAAAAAAATAGATCACACTGCTTTCAGCTAGCATAAAAACACTGAGCAATGGAGGTTAAGCTAACTGTTATAGTCAGTGTATACTGATTTTGCAAGTCAGCATATTTAAAAGGATTTCTCCATCCTAATTTACCATAATTTTATCAGGAGATGATAAAACTCACATGATATATTTTTTCTTTTAGAAATAAAAAATAATAATAGTAAAAACTAAGTCATATGCTATCTAGTTATTTATGTACCATTATTATTATGCACATACAATTATATTCGTTAATCCGTCATCAAAATATTTTATTTAACTTTAGTTTAAATGCAAAAAGAGAAAGGAGAAACACGTCATCAATATTCATTATATATTAACATGCAGCGCCAACATAGACACTGAGATAATGAATGTGTATTAATATATTATTAAGAAAATAAATCAAGTCATCAAAACGCCGTAAAAACATTATATATCTAAAGGCAAGAAAAGATTATTTATTTTTTTATCATTTATAATAAGATTGTGCTGAATGCCGTGAGATATATATATATATATATATATATATATGGGTAGTATGGCTCCAAACGACTGGATCGCATGGAAAGCAATGAACTGTAGTTGAACCTTAGTTTTTTTTCATATTTTTTTTGGAGGAGCAAAAGTTGTACTAATTTTTGTAAGTGATTTAAATGCATATAATTTATTAGAAAATTATTATTATTATTATTATTATTATATATATATATATATATATATATATATATACACGCACACACACACATGAATTTATCGTTCTTAGAACTTTGTATTAAATAACTGATCAGCATCTAAGAGCGTTCTGCTTGGCTTCCTCTATGTGAAGGTGATCATTGTGGTGACGAAACTCTCTACTCAATGTAACTTATTCAAATTTTAATTTTTTATTTCGTTTCTCTTCATTTTAATATTTTTTTACATATTATATATATATATATATATATATATATATATATATATATATATATATATATATATGTGACTAGCTCTAGTTTATTTCTTTTTCAAACTCAGCACCATTGTCACGTTCACACAAACATCGCAGTTGTGTGTTTTAAAAAATATAATTACTTGTGTGTGTGTGTGTGTGTATATACATATATATAATTAAAATATAATTTTTTTTAATAAATTATATGCTTTTAAAGAACTTACAAAAATTAGTACAACTTTTGCTCCTTCCCCGAACAAAATATAAAAAAACTAAGGTTTAACTGCAGCTTCTTTCGTTTCCACGCAATTTGGTCGTTGGAGCCGTACTACCCTCTCTCTCTCTCTCACGACATTCAACACAATCTTATCATAAAGGGTAAAAAAGAATAAATGAAAATTTTCTTGCCTTTGCATATATAACGTTTATACGACGTTTTGGTGACTTAATTTATTTTTTTAAGTAATATATTAATGCACATTCTTGACTTCTGTGTCTCGGTTAACACTGCATGTTAATATATATAATACATATTAATGACATGTTTCTCTTTTCTCACTTTGCATTTAAACTAAAGTTAAATAAAATATCTTGATAGGGGATGGACGAATGTGATTGTATATATAAATGGTACATAGATGACAATATAACATATGATTTAGTTTTTGTTTCCTTTTCTTTATTTCCAAAAGAAAAAAAAAGTTTTTGTTTACTTTGCTTGCGAACTCAAGTATTTCCTATCAAATTGATATAAGTTCATTTTTTAAATCAGATGGTTCTGCTTTTTAAGCTTGTTTTGATATTGGCTGGAGCTATTCTTGAACTGGTCTTTGTTTATCTAGTTTTTTGATTTTGGTTTAATCTAATCACTCAAGAATTATACAACTAAATTTTTGTCATGCTTTTTGGATGTTGTTGAAATACTTTTCACTTGATTATAATCAATGCAACATTTGGAGCAGGCGGCTATGTTGTGCAGGATGAGAAGTTGCCTCGTTATGTTGTCCCTGATCTAACTGACTTCAAGGTAATTCCAATTGGCAGTTTCAAGTGTAATTCAATTACTATTATCAGTAGCCAATTCTTCTTGTTAAACAAATCATCAGGACATATGGCTATTTATTTGCGTTCATTTTAGAATTAACTTAGAGTGTTATCTGTGTTTGAGACTAAACACAAAATTAGATTACATGTTTTAGCTGTGGTTTTTGGTTGACTGACCCGTTAATGGCATCTACAACCTATTCCGCAAACATTGCACTGCCCAGTTTCATGCATGATTCTAACTACGTTGACCCAACTATGTTAAGGGCATCTCCAACCAAAAATCCCATTTTTCACTCCAAAATGCAGTGAAACTAAAAAATGTCGTGAATCATCTCCAATCGAACTCCATTATGTGGGCTTCTGCGAAGGTAACAGTCTTTCTCTTCTTTGGCACGCTTCTTCGACAAATCTGGTTGAGACAGAAAAATGACGTTGTTGAACAGTGCAACGCCAATATTAACATCGCACTGTTCACCCGCAAGAAAATAGTGGAAGATTCAGCGTTCGGCTGAAGTGACTGAACGATGCCATAAGCATGTTGGAGATGCTCTAAACAAAACCTTAAGACCTACCAAGTGGCTAATCAACCGTGTTTAAACAAAACTCATGCATTTGAAGGTAACCGTAAGTACACTTATCTGTTTTACCTTAGATGTTTGGCTTAATACAAATTAATATGGCTCCAATGCCCTCATACAGGATCCACTTATTGTAAATTTAGGATAAATAAGTGGCAATATGTCTCATTTACTTTACATTGAAAAGTCAGGTTTAGATGCTTCCTTTATAGTGAAGATCTTCTTCACAGACACTTCTCCATTGGTAGCACACCTTCTTATACTTTGCACTCACATATTTCCTCAACCAAACCGTCCATATGCTTTCTTAAGCACATAAATGGATGACAGTGCAGAAGCACTTTTTACTTGTTAGACTCGTACATATGCATAGCTTAATCTGTAAATGTTGTTTTATTTTGGATTCAGGTGATTGTTATTAGTTTTATAACTCTTCCTTTCTAAAAAATTCTATGGGCTTAACAATCATTTTCTATATATATATATATATATATATATATATATATATATATATATATATATATATATATATATATATATATATATATATATATATATTCGAAAGAGTAAATTTCATATCTAAAGTATATGAATATCTGAAATTATATTCCTTAAAATAGGAATTCATTTTTTAAATTATAACTTCTCTCCCTCTTCCTCTTAGCTCTCCCTCCCTTCAACTAGTATTCATTCTGCACTTCTAGTTACCATAAAGCCTTCTGCAACATACATGTAGTTTTAAATTCTCAGTTACTGTCACGTTTTAAGGTGTAACTTCTTTTGACGTTGTGCCTCAGGACTGTCAATCCCCTCATTAGCGAGTTGATGCACTCTAAGCGTCTGAACACTACCATTTCATGAGAGTATTTTCACTTGGACTTATCGACCCACTATTATAATTCATTTAAAGAATTCAAGCTAAAGCATTTTTTCATACAAATATTTCATGCTAATGGTCACATGCATTTCCTGCATTCAAGTATTCATAATTCTTGAGTTAAGGTCGGCTTTGTATAGGTCATGAAAATAAGCAAAAAAGCATACTTAGTATGTAAATAGGTAAGCATGGAGGAAATTACATAAGAGTGCCAGGTGAAGCATGAAATAAAATTTATTAACAAAGACTCCACATTTCTTCCCTTTTGTGTAGGCACAAAGACTTTAGTTGTTCCTTACTTTCTAATTTGTTGCTTGCCTTGTTATTGGCCTCATAATAACAGAGTTATGCATAACATCTTAGTAACTCTTTCCCCGTTGGCTAGGCCTATTATATAATGGTTTGCCAGGGAGGAGCCTTTTATCAACAGTAGATGACATATTAAAGGCCTTACATCCTTTTCACACGTGGCATCTCCCTATGTCATACCTGTCCAAGCGATTAATGCCGCTGATCATGAGTTGTTCAGTTTTTCAAAGCTAAGTTTGTATTTCGTCTTATGATTGAATCACAAAGACCCCTCCTAAAGAGAAGATGGTGTAGCTCTTCCATCAACACCATGATCAACATTTAGCTGGCTTGTTCAACAAACTAATTCATCTTTCACCATCATATCATATAAGACAAGTTGAATATATCATTTTGTTATGTGGCTGGCCTAGGAGGGGCCGGTTGAACCGGTCCAACAGGAACCGGTTCAATTTTACAGCAACCGGCCCAGGTTTGGGCGGAACCTAGGGGGCAGAAGCCCTAATAGGGCCTGCTTATTTATTTAAACAGCGTTTAGGAGGAAAAATTTGAATTATGGGCTGTTTAGGAATTTTGTAAGCCTCCTTTGGCCTTAATTAGTCTCTGGGAGGTTAGGGTTGCCTTGAGATTTGCTAAATTTTTGAGATATAGGGTTTGTTTGGGCTGTAAGCTTTGCTAGAGATTTTGGAGAGTATTTCTTCCTCTAGAGTTGAAGAAAATTGTATCTTGCTTTGTTTTTCTTGTTTGTTGTTTGAATCAAAGATTTTCCCTTGTGTTTTTTCTCCAATCTACAAAATTTCCTACATCATTCTTGCTGATTTCTCCCTGAAATCAGCCCTTTTACCCGCTGTTTTTGCCAATTATTGCTATAGGTTTGCTTACGAACTCAAGTATTACCCTTGGGGTTACTTGCGAACTCAAGTACTTCCTATCACATTCCACCATCATGTCTCTAGTGATTGGCGATTGTACTTGTCAAGAAAGGCACAACAAATTCCTCCCATAAGATGGCGACACTTGATTTGTCCTAGAAGTTAACGTTGTCAAACATTCTACCAATGATTACATATTTTGTTAGCATGTAGACTGCCAAGGTTAACGCATTGTTAGGTTGTTAATCTATTTTGTTAAAATCTTTCAACAATTATGAGAACCCATCCCTAGCTTCCTTTGGATTTGTACTCATGGGAATTTCGACAATTTCATCTTGATAAACAACTCTAGCTACAAATCACGCACTTTGGTGGGATTTGTTATTGTTAGCATTCCTGTTGCATGCATCAAAAGAAGCTAGAGTTTGGGCTAAAGGCACTATCGGGTCATGCATGGGTTGTGTCATCATAGTAACTGAAGGTATGAACATGGATAGTGTTGAACTTGCAGTAATCTCTTCCTATTATTCGTAACATCCCCGTGTTATAATGGAGTTTATAACATAGCGGCAAAAGAAGCAAGGCGATGGTGGCAACTGAGAGGGACAAGATGGTATAAAGCCATTTGCAATATGGATGCTATGACTTGTTAGTTTTCTTAGATGTAACTTATTTATAAGTTCCTGCATCATGAACTATCAATCCTGTCGTTAGAGAGCTAGACTACTTGTAGAGTCAACAATTATCAATTAATGAGAGTGTTTCCACCAGGACTTGTTACCCCACTACGATATAATTTAATTAAAGTATTCAATATAATCTTTATTTCATGCAATCATTTTATGCATTCAAGCATTCAGATCTCACACACCTATCGGCCCACTTGATTTCCTTCATGCTTACATGTTTTACACAATATATCTAGACTTTATCCTTCCCTAGCAATCATTTATGGTGTAGGGTACCTTTTCTCACTTAGGCTTCATTTGGAACGGCTTTCTTATTGCTTCTTAAAATAATTTTTTAATATAAAAAATTAATTTTTATATAGAAAGCTATTTTAAGTAGTAAGAAAGCCGTCCCAAATGAAGCCTTTGCCTACTAATCCTCTTCACTTTAACCACGTCACTTGCTGGCTCTGACTGAAATGTTAAAGCTTGGTCAAGGCATGCTTCTTAAAGCGAGTCGTCAACTAGGCAAGATCTAACAGCACAAGTTGCCATTCCCTTGGTGGCGGAGCCATTAAGGCCTCGTTTGATTCCCCGGCTCTATTTTCTCGTTTTTAACGGAGCTTTCAGAACGGCAAATGGAGAAAAAAATTTCTTCTCAAATCGGCGGAAATACGGAGGTTCACCGGAAGTTATTTTGAAGAAGCTGTGCTACCAAACAACAAAACAATCATTTTTTCGCCAATTCAAACTGCATACGGAGAAATTATGGAGAAACAAACGAGGCCTAAGTCAATTTGATCAATCTAAGCTCGATAAGCTAAAGACTTGTAATAAACCAAATGTAGACCACCAGTTCCAATGGCTGCTCATTGATTAACTGCAAATATAATTAATTTTTATCTTGTTTTAATCAATTTTTCATTAAGCTATCAAAAATTCTAATACCATTCAAAATATTTTTGAGTTCAACTCTTGAAAGTCAATCTAATTGGTTGATTAGACGAAAATTGTAACTTTCTGCCTGAGTTGTCCATTGATTGAAGGTACTATGGAGATTTTTTTAACCACAACTGGCTCTTATATTTTTCATTTATGCTTGATTTGATTTTTGACCTATTTCTATTTCTTTTCATGGCTGTTGTTACTCTGCAGCTCAAGCCATATGTCTCACAGTGTGTTAGAGAAGCTGCTTCAACTGCTGCTTCAAACAACACTGAATCCACTACCACTTCAAACTAAGCAGAGAGACAGACCAAGGAAGAGGGAGCTATCCTTTGCTGTCTTATCGGTATTTAAATTGTTCTCTGTTCAGTATTTTTTGCCCTTTTAAGGAATCAGGCTTGACTATTGCCTCATTTGTTTAAATTTGAATTTGATGAGAGGGCTTGAGTTTTTTAATCAAATTCGCTCAGATTTGATCAGATTTTAAGCAGTTTCTATTATAGATGCGCCTGAATTGAATATTATCTCACTTTGTGAGGTCAGTTGCATGAATTTTTTTTCCCATTATGTTCTAAGTCAAATTCTCATTTAAATCTATTTAAAAAATATCTTTTTTTAATATTTTTGAACCATCTTTCTCCATCTTGATTAACATAAATCAAATTTAATACATCAATTTTCATAATCGGCTCACTGGATCGTCTACCTTTTATGTGACCAAATTATCTAAAACAACTCTAATCTTATCTTCCATTGGAGTTAATTCAACCTTTCCATGTATATGCTCATTTCACAACTTAGGCTTTGTTTGGAATTGTCTTCTTAGTGCTTTCTGAAGCAGTTTTTTAAGATAAATTTTTTTAATTTAAATTTGTTTTTGTTTTTTTTAAACAATAAAAAAACCATTTCAAACAAAGCCTTAATATTATACTTTTCTGTTAATCGCCAATATTTTGCACAAGTATTAGCAAGTCTCAACATCTTACAAGATGAAATACCATTTTCCTTAAATTTTCCATCTTACAAGATGGAATACCAGATTATAATGCAGATCCTAAAAGCTACATGAAAAGCAAAATATTTATGGTGCTTAATTATATAAATTATGTAGTATATAAACACTTGAATGTTATATTTATATGATTAAAATGTAAGAAAACTAATGATTGGAAATATAAAAATATTGAAAGCTGATGTTCTCAAAATTTTGGACAGATCAAGTGAATGAGTTGGTAAAAAGTCTACTCTATGATACATGATTCATGTGATATATATCACTACCATTCATAAATTTTTCATAAAAACGAACAGAATTACTTACAATTATATGAATGCTCTGCTCTCATATAAAATTATAAATCATGGACTGCATTAACACGCTTGTGATATAAAGTTCAAAACTAAGCTTCAAAAAGTTTAGCAGAAGAAAAGATTTATGTCCCACAAATTTGCAATGAAATAGCCATCAAAATCCTCACAGTAGACACAGATGCTTAAAAGAAAATATTCCCTCATTACAGAATACTAATAATCATCATAAACCGCTAAGAAAAATGGAACATTGTTTAGGTGTTGGTAGCTCTTGTATAAATTTGCTGGGCAGAGTGTGCAGAAACCATCCTGATTGAACCCCTCGCCATTAAATCTTTGATAGCCCTTCTAGCCAATGATCCATTAATCTGAAAGCAAAAGAACATATACACTTCAGAAGAAGGCATGGATGATACAAGTAATATCAATAGAGGGGGATGCAAAGATGCTGGTGGATAGAGCTTGAAATAGTGGAAGATCATTAGTTTGCAAGGAACTCAAACAAGCGGTTGCTATTAAGGAATTTGAAATAAGAATGACAACTTTTAAAGGCCTAGAGAGTTTATTCTATGTGGTGTCTGAACGCACCCGGAGGTCAATTCAAATGCACCATGTCAACCAATGCACTGTGCATTGGTTGACATGACTCATCCGGAGGCCGACGCGTCTGGACACCGACATAATATTTTTTCCTGATCAAGCCATGGCCCGATCATAGTGTTCTAAGGGCATTTTCAATTATAATCCAATCAAGTTCTAGTTGCCCATGGAAAAAATTATGTTTTATATTCATCTTTATTAATGTTTAAGATGTGTTGCATGACTATGAAGTATTAGTAAGAAAAACAAAGTTCCTTTAGGAGCTTATTTAATGAAGGTAATCTAATGTAAGAAAAATTCAGATTTGTAGCTGTGAATATTCATAGCCAAGTTTTTAGAGATCAAACCCTAAATCATTTTGTTTTAGTGATTAACTCATGCATCTTAATTTTTAGCTACCTTCTTCACTCGATGGTTAATAATCAGTAGTTATTCTTCAGATACTAAATCACTTTCTTTTTCGATATATCACCTACTAGCTAACTCCCCATCCCCTCTCTGACTCATCAATACTCCCTTCGCATGGTAAGAAATGTTTCTTATATCATTAAAAGAAAATGACAAACTTAAAACTCATCTCAGTTGCCCAAATATAGACCTGAATTAGCTATGCATTACACAATGTTGGTGCAGCTCAACTAATAGATTTCTATACTTTCTGTTAAGTTTCTTACTTTCCATGCCATGAAAAAAATGTTTGACAAACTTCAATTCCTGAATCTGAACAGCACAATTCACCTTAGTAATGCATTCAAACATGCTAATGATCTGTATAATGTATTTCCCCTATTCTATGAACTATCAAATTAATACAACATATCATTATTAAACTCGAGACATAGATGCTTTAGCATTCCCAACTAACAAGTACAACATGAAAACCAATAATACTAGATGAGAACTCATATAGCCATACCAAAAAGAAAACCTTGGAAAGTGTTACACGATATTAATTTTCAAGGAACCTAAGCAGCTGAGAGTTTTAGCTACCAGCCAAGAAGTCTTGGATAACAATTAAAAAAACAAGAAAAAATTACATACATACCACTTTATATCTAACACTCAAAACATTAATATTACATACACCCTATATTATTTTAATATCAAATATGTCACTTATATTTCCTTTCTACTACTCATATATTTTTTTTCTACTACTCATATTTGACATGAAAATGAACTATGAGTGGTATGTATGTAATATTAAAGTTTTAGGTGTTAAATATGTAAATAGAATAGTATAAGGTGGTATGTATGTAAATCTCCCAAAAAAAAAACCTTGGAAAGGTAGAGGAATTTGGCATATGCGCATTGTTGAATGCCCGCTTTGTCCATAGATGATTCAACGCTCCAATGAAAGTGAAGCATTACATGTTAAATTTACTTCTACATGGAAATAATTCTCAAATTTGAACCTTATCTTACAAAACCTGGCCATGAACACAAAGATAATAAGCAGGTAATCAATCCCTTCTCAACATAATCTCATAGTCTGCCAAGCTTTAATAAAACAGAAAACTTCGTTTATAGGCACATAAATTCTTAAGCTTAGACTATAGAAACTACCACTAGATGGGTCAAGCAGATATTTTGTAAAGACTTTGCATCACATCAGCTAAGTAATAACACATACATTTAACAAAACAATAAATTTTACAACTACATTAATCGTGAAAGAAAAATGGATGAGTAACATACCCTCAATCTATCAGATAACACAGAAGGTGTAATCATCTTATACTTGGGAACTTCTGTAAGCATCTTATCATAGCTTGCCTGATCAAATAGAACAGCATTGTTCACCTTCTCCTTTTGTTTCCCCTTGCTCCACTTCTGCAGGCCCAAAACCAACCAAACCCCAATTGATAATTTAAAATTTAAAAAAAAAATCTTCTGTAGAGCTCACTAATTTGGGAAAAAAGTTCCCTAACAGGTGAACAAATTCTGAGCGGGAAAACCAAATCCTGAAACACATTGGTGTAAAGAAACAACAAACCTTCTTCTTCTGCTTTCCTCCGCCGGATTTCGCCGGCTTGGAAGCCGGAGGCGGAGCTTTCTCCTTCTTTGGCGCCTGTGTACGAGAAAACATAAATTAGCTCAAAATCTTCAAAAAAATAACATGGATTCGTTAGAGATGACCGAAAAAACATCATAGACAATCAATGGATCGTACCATTTACGTTGAAACTCTGCTAGGCTTCCGATCTCAGGCTCAAGAAGGAGACGAGCGAGCGGCGGCAAAGCTTGTGTAAGGAGGTAGTTTTTCGCAATAATATATATGACCTCTATCTGGATTATTAGGGCATCGCTTGGAATAGTAGCCGAACTACTCACAGCCGTCCGATCTTGATCTAACCCGATCGTCTCGATTGCAGTTTCACTTGTCGTTTTCGGAACTGTTGTGTGCTTCTCATTTTGATAAATCAAATGCAGATTAGTATAAATTACAAATATATATATATATTGATACGACATCGCAAAATCATCTTGATCGGGCACGAATCTCGAGGCAAAATCAATCCAAAAACTTCAAAAATTAATTCCGGGAGCGTATGAACTCCGATTTCAGCGAGCTTATAGTCAAACTGAGCGTCTCGGAAATACGAACCCAACGACACCAAGATCAACCCAATCCAAGCCCAAATGAGTCCGAATCAAGGACTCGAAGCGCTGTTGGAAGGTTCAAACCACAATTTGAGTTACCAAACAGTCTCCGATTTTGATGAGTTTATACTCGAATCGAGCGGCTCGACGAGACGAATCCAACGAGCCCAAGATCATCGAATTCCGACATCATTAAGGCCTTCAAATGTCCAGCGAACGGTACATGATCAAAGGATTCGATATCGGCCGTCCATTCAAACCACTCCATGTTCGCCCTTGATCTCACGCCTATTTACGGGCTATGCCACTCCAGAAAAACTATAAATAGAGCCCTCATTCTACACCAAGGGGAGGAGGGAAGAGAGAGAAGAAGAAGAGGAGAAAGGGGAAAAGGAGATTCCTCACCTCCTCGACCACCGCCGGAGCTCTTCCTACCGCCTAAAGACGCCGGAACTCTGCCGAATTTTCAGGAAACGCAGGAATTCTGCACAACTTCCATGAGATGCTGAAATTCTTCCCAATTTAAAAGAGAGTTCCCTCCTGACGCCGAAACTCCGCCCAAGTGAAGACGGAGTTTCTCCTCTGCCATCAAAGACGTCGGACTTCTACCCGACATCGGACCTTCACTCTTCGCTAAGTTTCTACCCGACGCCGGACTTCTACCGGTTATCGGACTTCGTTGGACGTCTATGCGAAGATGCATTTCTTTCCATTGCTGGACTCCTACCTGACGCTGTCCTACTGATCTTCGTCGTCAGACTACAGTCCTTCCGACCTCCGTCGCCAGCCGACTACGGTCCTCCTGACTTACGTCGCCCGCCGACTACAATCTTTCTGACATCCGTCGCCCGTTGAATACGGTCTTCCTGACTTATGTCGCCCGCAGACTACATTCTTTCCGACCTCCGTCGCCCGCCGACTACGGTCCTCCTTACTTACGTCGCTCGCCGACTACAGTCCTCCGTCACCAGCTGACTACGGTCCTCCTGACCTACGTCGCCCGATGACTGCAGTCCTTCTAACAAAGCGAATACGTCGAGAGTAGATCTTTGTATTTACATCATGTAATGTACTCCATAAGATGTACATCAAGCTAAGGCCTTCCACCAAAGAAGGGCCTCATTTGTAATCGACTGCAATACTAGTGGATTCATTCAAGCTGGGTTAGGCCCCGTGGTTTTTCCCCCTTTTCAGGGGTTTTCCACGTAAAAATCTTGGTGTCTTATAAATGCTAGACCCTCTCTCACTTATCTGATTGCGTGCCGGATTTTCGTACAACGCTAAGACGTTAAATCTTATATTTCTCTACCGCCGCGAATACTCCTGGACGCAACAGTTTGGCGCCGTCTGTGGGAAACGTGGTTCCCGACTGGGGGGCAACTTTTGCTCCAATCTCAAAAGATCACACATAGCATCAATATCATAAGAAGCAGATGCGGACTGGGGGGCAACTTTGACTCAAACCATGGTCAAATAGATCCTCAAATACCTTCAACATCAAGTTGATATTTCAGGAATATCCGAGCAAATGCAAGGATACTTCAAATCAATTACAAGCTTTATACAGTCCATTGTTGGACTTCTACTCCTCGAGCAAGGTCTTAACCTCGACCTCAAAAAGGCAGTAACGGTCTAAAAATAGATCATCCTTCACCTTTGATTCGGGATACACGCGGCATTCGCCCCCTCCCAATCAAGGTAAAATCGATCCCAGGGGGATCCGATTCGACCTCTTCCACACAGGTTAACGTCGTCGAGCAAAGGCTCCGACATACAACCTCGAAAAGGTCTCACATCCTTGGTGGATTCTCTCAGCCTCTTCCACACAGGTTAACGTCGTCGAGCAAAGGCTCCGACATACAACCTCGGAAAGGTCCTACATCCTTGGTGGATTCTCCCGACCTCTTCCACACAGGTTAACGTCGTCGAGCAAAGACTCCGACATACAACCTCGGAAAGGTCCTACATCCTTGGTGGATTCTCCCGACCTCTTCCACACAGGTTAACGTCGTCGAGCAAAGGCTCCGACATACAACCTCGGAAAGGTCCTACATCCTTGGTGGATTCTCCCGACCTCTTCCACACAGGTTAACGTCGTCGAGCAGGGCTCCGGCATACAACCTTGGAAAGGTCCTACATCCTTGGTGGATTCTCTCGACCTTTTCCACACAGGTTAATGTCATCAAACAAATGTTCTAACATACAACCTCGGATAGGTCTTACATCCTTGGTTAACGTCGCCAGAATGCCGTCAAGGGACTTTCATTTAACTTCTCCACAAAGTTAAATTTCTACCCGATGTTGAATTTCCTCTTGTCGCTGAACTTTTGCATTGCAGGACTTTCAACGGACTAATACCCGACGTCGGAGTTCTGCTCGTCAGCAGACTTCTACTCGTCGTCAGACTCCTTCTCGTCGACGAATTCTCGTCGGTCTTCCACCCGATGTTGAACTTCTACCCGACGTCGGACTTCTGCTCGTCAGCGGACTACTGCTCGTCGTCAGACTCCTGCTCGTCGATGAATTCTCGTCGGTCTTCTACCCGACGTTGAACTTCTACCCGACGTTGGACTCCTACCCGACGTCGTACTTCTCCCTGTCGTCAGATTTCTGCTCGTTAGCGGACTCTTACCCGACATCGGACTTCTGCTCGTCAGCGGACTCCTACTCGTCGTCAGACTTCTGCTCGTCGACGAATCTTCGTCGGTCTTCTACCCGACGTTGAACTTCTACCCGACATCGGACTTCTGCTCGTCAGCGGACTCCTACTCGTCGTCAGACTTCTGCTCGTCAGCGGACTTCTACTCGTCGTCAGACTTCTGCTCGTCGACGAATCTTCGTCGGTCTTCTACCCGACATTGAACTTCTACCCGACATCGGACTTCTGCTCGTCAGCGGACTCCTACTCGTCGTCGGACTTCTGCTCGTCAGCGGACTTCTACTCGTCGTCAGACTTCTGCTCGTCGACGAATCTTCGTCGGTCTTCTACCCGACGTTGAACTTCTACCCGACATCGGACTTCTGCTCGTCAGCGGACTCCTACTCGTCGTCGGACTTCTGCTCATCAGCGGACTTCTACTCGTCGTCAGACTTCTGCTCGTCGACGAACCTTCGTTGGTCTTCTACCCGACGTTGAACTTCTACCCGACATCGGACTTCTGCTCGTCAGCGGACTCCTACTCGTCGTCGGACTTCTGCTCGTCAGCGGACTTCTACTCGTCGTCAGACTTCTGCTCGTCGACGAATCTTCGTCGGTCTTCTACCCGACGTTGAACTTCTACCCGACGTCGGACTTCTGCTTGTCAGCAGACTTCTACCCGACGTCGGACATCTGCTCGTCAGCGGACTTCTACCCGACGTCGGACTTTTGCTCGTCAGCGGACTTCTACTCGTCGCCAGACTCCTGGTCGTCGACGAATTTTCGTCGGTCTTCTACCCGAAGTCAGACTTCTTCCTGTCGTCGGACTTTTGCTCGTTGGCAGACTGCTACTCGCCATCGGCTTCTCGCTTGAATGCTATTTGCAACGCATTCTCGAACTCTCCCCTTTGGCTCCACACTCGATCGTTGACTACTAACGGGCTTCAACTCGATCGTCCATTGCCAGAAAACCTCCGCTCAGAGGGAGAGGAAGAAATCCCGTAACTCCTGCACCAGAGAGAGAGCGCTAATTCAAGCTGAGGATATTTCCCACTCGCAAATAGCGGTAGCCTCAATGCCAGAGAGCCAGAGGGAGAGAGAGGAGAAGGTGCAAGTTTTCTAAAGGCCTAGGGGGCCTATTTATAGGTTTTGGAGAAGACACGAGGTAGTTATAGCAATTTTCAAAAATCCAAAATTTTCTAAATTTTTTTCGAATTTTTTGGAATTTTTTGGGATTTTTTGGGAATTTTTTGGACCCAAAAATAGCAAAAATGCTATTTTTCAACGTACGTGGGGCCCACTTAAGGCGGTGGACCGAACAGGCGCCTCGCCGCCGTCGAAACGGCGCGAACAGCGCTCGAATCCGCGGCTATTTCACGCGGATTGCGGGCATGGCCGGTCCGGCCAGCTGGCGGCCGGCGGCTGGATGCCGCGGCGCGGCCAGGCAGGCCGCGGAGCTCCCGCGGAGCGGGCTGGGCAGACCGCGGAGCTGCCCGCGGAGCGGGCAGGGCAGGCCGCGGAGCGGCCCGCGGTTCGGTGCCGCCGGAGGCACCGGCAGTTGCCGGCGGCGGCGGCCGGCCGGATTCGGCCGGTTCGGCCGCCCGGTCCATTCCGGGTCCGAATTTCGTCCCGAAAACAGCAAATTAGGTGTTTTTGGGGTCCCCGGACACGTTTTTCGACGTTCCGGACTCGTTTTTGACACTTTCAGAACTCAACGGGGCCTCTATGGTGAAGTTTGAGCAAGATGTTAATTTTTGGAACGTATTTTTTGGTGTTTAGACCAATGCAATTTGTCGACACATGTATTTTCGGACTCCTGGTGCTTCGACGTCCGAAAATAGGGGGGCAACTGATACGACATCGCAAAATCATCTTGATCGGGCACGAATCTCGAGGCAAAATCAATCCGAAAACTTCAAAAATTAATTCCGGGAGCGTATGAACTCCGATTTCAGCGAGCTTATAGTCAAACTGAGCGTCTCGGAAATACGAACCCAACGACACCAAGATCAACCCAATCCAAGCCCAAATGAGTCCGAATCAAGGACTCGAAGCGCTGTTGGAAGGTTCAAACCACAATTTGAGTTACCAAACAGTCTCCGATTTTGATGAGTTTATACTCGAATCGAGCGGCTCGACGAGACGAATCCAACGAGCCCAAGATCATCGAATTCCGACATCATTAAGGCCTTCAAATGTCCAGCGAACGGTACATGATCAAAGGATTCGATATCGGCCGTCCATTCAAACCACTCCATGTTCGCCCTTGATCTCACGCCTATTTACGGGCTATGCCACTCCAGAAAAACTATAAATAGAGCCCTCATTCTACACCAAGGGGAGGAGGGAAGAGAGAGAAGAAGAAGAGGAGAAAGGGGAAAAGGAGATTCCTCACCTCCTCGACCACCGCCGGAGC
Organism: Dendrobium huoshanense; assembly: GCA_016618105.1. NCBI lineage: Eukaryota > Viridiplantae > Streptophyta > Magnoliopsida > Asparagales > Orchidaceae > Dendrobium > Dendrobium huoshanense. Next base: position 4,938,381 of record CM028358.1, on the reverse strand, counting down.
TCTTCCTGCTGCCTAAAGACGCCGGAACTCTGCCGAATTTTCAGGAAACGCAGGAATTCTGCACAACTTCCATGAGATGCTGAAATTCTTCCCAATTTAAAAGAGAGTTCCCTCCTGACGCCGAAACTCCGCCCAAGTGAAGACGGAGTTTCTCCTCTGCCATCAAAGACGTCGGACTTCTACCCGACATCGGACCTTCACTCTTCGCTAAGTTTCTACCCGACGCCGGACTTCTACCGGTTATCGAACTTCGTTGGACGTCTATGCGAAGATGCATTTCTTTCCATTGCTGGACTCCTACCTGACGCTGTCCTACTGATCTTCGTCGTCAGACTACAGTCCTTCCGACCTCCGTCGCCAGCCGACTACGGTCCTCCTGACTTACGTCGCCCGCCGACTACAATCTTTCTGACATCCGTCGCCCGTTGAATACGGTCTTCCTGACTTATGTCGCCCGCAGACTACATTCTTTCCGACCTCCGTCGCCCGCCGACTACGGTCCTCCTTACTTACGTCGCTCGCCGACTACAGTCCTCCGTCACCAGCTGACTACGGTCCTCCTGACCTACGTCGCCCGATGACTGCAGTCCTTCTAACAAAGCGAATACGTCGAGAGTAGATCTTTGTATTTACATCATGTAATGTACTCCATAAGATGTACATCAAGCTAAGGCCTTCCACCAAAGAAGGGCCTCATTTGTAATCGACTGCAATACTAGTGGATTCATTCAAGCTGGGCTAGGCCCCGTGGTTTTTCCCCCTTTTCAGGGGTTTTCCACGTAAAAATCTTGGTGTCTTATAAATGCTAGACCCTCTCTCACTTATCTGATTGCGTGCCGGATTTTCGTACAACGCTAAGACGTTAAATCTTATATTTCTCTACCGCCGCGAATACTCCTGGACGCAACATATATATATATATATATATATATATATATATATATATATATATATATATATATATATATATATATATATATATATATATATATATATATATATATATATATATATATATATATATATATATATATATATATATATATATATATATATATGAGAAATTTAATATATTTTAATTTCATGTGTGTTAATATCTTAGCTATTTATTAAAATTCAACACAAAAAAAAAAACTAGAAGATAAAAAAAAATTAAATGAAAAAAAAGAATGTACAAAATCAACATGTTTGCCCTAAGGTGGTGGTTCGGCGGAGCGAGGGCCTCAGGCAGTGATCCGACAAAGGCGAGTGCCTCAGGCGGTGGTTTGGCGGAACTTAAGCAGTGGTTTAGGAGAACACTCTTCCTTCTCCTTTATTATTCTCTTATTCTCTTTTTGTCTTTATCCATTTTAAAGAGAAATGAGGATCTATTTATAAATTTTTGGAGTCACATGATCCGTAAATAGGTGAGAGATCAATGGTAAAGGGGGAGTGGTCGGATGGACGGCCGATATTGAATCTCTTGATCATAAACTGTTTGATGGACATTTGAATGTCTTGGTGATGTCGGAATTCGGTGATCTTGGGTTCGTTGGATTCGTCTTGTAAAGCCCCTCGATTGAACTATAAGCACATTATGTTTGAAAACCGTTTGGTAATCCAAATTGTGGTTCAAACCTTCCAACAACACTTCTAACCCTTAATTTGGATCTGTTTGGGCTCGGATTGGGTTGCATTTAGTGTCGTTGTGTTTGTATTCTCAAAACGCTCAATTCAACCATAAGTTTGCTGGAATTGTAATTCATATGGTCCCAATTTTAATTTTAAAAGTTTTCAACTTGATTTTGCATCAAGATTCGTATCCGATCAATATAAAATTTTGATAACATATCAGTTCTATTTCAATTAATTTCAAATACATTGATAATATAATGTTTAACCTGCCATCCATCATAGTTGTACACTACCGCTAAAGTTGTTTATTCAACACTTTTAAGCCAATCATCCACTCGTATCAGTTTTTTTTTAGTAACTCAGGGCTTAATCGTTTGCCTTCCAACCTCATGTTACAATAACCGGCTATGACCACGAGAAAATATTATATGCGATCACCAGAACGTCTGGAGCTGAATCAGGATGCTTCACGTCACCCGATGCATAGATGTACTCAGCACGGATATATCTCAAAAAACTGACGTGACGTGTCATGATTCACCTTCGGACGACATTCGGTGACCATTCATAATAATTTCTCTTATGAACATACACCAACACCGCCAAAAAGCCAACAACTCATTGATGATGCCTCCTATCCCTTCATTCACTAAGCTACTATAATACAATTTGAATATGAACTAAAGCTGCTCGAAGTGATTTAAATTGAATTTTGTTATAAAATGAACTTTCAAACCTATTTTATCAAGAAAATAAACAACTCCTAATAGAAAGCTAAATTTACCAAGTCTATTGGCTCTAGCTTTTAACTATATTCAAATTCCATTTGAGTTGAATTTGATTCTTTAATTAATTAATTGATTTAACTTATATGAGCCTGCCTCAATACAAATGTATTAGGATAAATATAAAAACTATTAAATTTATTTTAAAATTTATATAAGACAAATTCTTCATATTCGTAATAAATTAAGTAAGATTTAACTTTAACAGGATAATTCCTGTAAATTCAGATTTATTTAATCACCTTTAATTTATTTAATTTTATTTTGCATTTTAATTTTTGTATAAATTATTTATTAATTTTAATTTTAATTACTATCAATATATTAGAATTACAAAAATATATAATTAGAAAACAATTTAAATATGAAATAACTTATTAATTTTAATTTTAAGTATTTATGAGTTAAAATTTAATTATCATACTAACTAATAATTATAAATAATATAATTAAAAGCTAAGTTAATTATCAATTAATTAATTATTTTAATTACATATTTGTTTTTAGCTAAATTAAACTAAACTAATTTATTCCTATGCTATACTTCTCTGGCGATGCCTGTCTTGTTCTAAACCGAAGTTTTCCGGGGTTTGCTTTTCCTCTTCTCCAGCTGGAGAAATTATTCCTTCCTGTCGGTTCCGAATCCGCACCCCCTCGCCGATCTTCTGTTGGATCGAAAGCAACGACGACGACGGAAGCTTGCTCGGAAACAAAGAACAGGTCAGGAAGTCTTGACGAGATTTTGCTGGGGTAAGGGTACAGGAAGGAGAAGAGGAGTTGGTGAGAGAAGAGAGGAGATCGGGAGCCAGCCTCCTTAACATCGAGGAGAGAGGAGATCGGGAGCCAGCCTCCTTAACATCGAGGAGAGAGGAGATCGTGAGCAGTCTTCATAGATATTCATAACTATGGTATGCGACATAACCTTCTTTTCCAAGTTTTTGGGGAATCTAAGCGAAGCTGTTTTCATAAGTTTGTTGGAACTATGGTTGTTTTGGTCCGCTCTGTTGATCATATTGTATTTTTAGTTTGTGATCGTTGTCATATTTTGATATGTTGTATGCATTAAGCTCGTTGTGTTGAATCCTATAGTCCATTTATGTGATTTTTTTTCCTGTTAAGGTCTGTTTGTTACAAGTTGGATTTAGTAAATCTTGAGAGGATTACAACCTGAAAACTTTTTGGCACGAAAATATTTATATCTTGCTAAGTCCTTATAAATTGTTTTACCGTTTGTTTCCGGATTTTAAATTTGCAAGGGAAGAAATCCTTAATATGTTAAGTCCCGTGGATGCTGAGATTTAATAAATCCCGAATTTAATCACTAATGGGGTTGAAGGGATTTATCAAACAATGGGATTTAAAGTCCTTAAAATCCTGTTCGGTAGGATTTAAGTTAAATCTTGCTTAAATCCTGCCAAACGTCAGATCCTTCCTTAAGAAAATAAATTTGAAACTAAGATTAGTTAAATGTTTTATAATGGATATCACAACTCCTTTGCACATTTTGTCATGATTGATGGGTGGAATCACCCATGATTGCTCAGAAGAATCTATTTGTTTCTTGCAATAAAATTACTGTTTTATCTGATTTTCGTTGGAGTTTAGAGAAAAGTTTTCGCTGTTTTATCATAGATTGATAGATATTCTTGATAACTTTAAGTGTTTCCTATCATATTGCTTTATTATATGGATTGCTTCATGTTGACTTGTAACTGCCGGCAAACCCCACGACCTAACCGATCGGCCTTACCCATGATCCCATGATCTTGTAACCACCCGCATTTACGACAAAAACAACGAAGACCCCTCTCATTTAGATTCACACTCTCAGAATCGCACACAAGAACACAAAGGGAGGCAAGGAAGTTTCAGGATTTACCTCTCTTGGTCTCTCGGTCATCTTCTTCAGCAGCAAGCAAAGCCTCCTCCGGCCGGGTGGATTGAAGGGGCAAGTGCCCTCCACAACCTCTCTTCATGAGGAGGGGACGCCGGGAGGTTGCTGAAATCGAAATCGACAAAGAACCTTCACTTAATTAATTTTAAGTGAAATTTTGTCAAATTAAATGATTAAAAAAAAAAATGCCTTAAAATTTTTTGAGTGGCTGAGCAATCATATTAAATGACTAGGGCTAAACTACATGATTCAACTTGTCATTACTAATACACACGAAGTAGGAAATTACATAATACATGATATTAAAATTTAAATAAAAATTTTTGTTGACGGTGACTTCTGTAGTTATCCCTTTGGTATGTGATTAAATACACCTCATTCATGTGGCATATTATTGCCCAAATTTGGTTCCATTCATATAAATTTTTTTTTTTGAATTGACAGTAATCAACATCATACTAGGGCATTGATGTTGAGAACACAGACTTTTGTCATTTTGAAGGATTATCAGCTAGCACTCTTTGATGTCAACAGACTGAAGGAACTTAATCCAGCATTAGATGTGTATTGAAACCTATAAGCAAAACTAAGAATACAATTTTATCTAGCTCCAATACCTGAATCTGAGGATAAACAATGTATTATGATGAAGATGAAAATGTTAAATCAACTACTTTTTATAAAGTAAATAAAAGAACGAGGCTCCATATATCTCTACAAAACCTATTGTTAAGGCTAAGATATCTTGAGATTCCAACTCATTCAAATCCACAAGGATGCGAAGCAATTCATAAACCTAAAAGACATCCTGGTTTAGATTACTCAAGATGAGATGATGTAGAAGGTGATTCAAGTAAAGACGAAGAAGATGAAATCATGAAACAGGAGAGTAGCTGTTTCAATATAAATTCCGTATTAGAAATGTTGATGTACATCTTGTAAAGTGAATGGTTGAATCAAGAGTGAATAGATCAGATTACACATAAATTTCCTAAACCAAATTTCATGCAATAGGTGTTTAGTATTTTATAGAGCTTAATTTCATGGTGTGGAAACAGTTATGCTGTTCGCATGTAGATATTCCGAACCCAATCAATCACTGTATAAAAAGATTGTCTGTCATAGAGCATAATGCCACAAGATTCACAACATTTATACAAGCAGACAGAATGCGATATTCCTATAATAATAATAATTTAATGATTACATGTAAAAATTATTGAATTTGAGATGATGGTCAAACGATTTATAATAAGAGAAAAATCATCATATAAACTACCATACACTAAAAATTGGATGCATATAATAAAAGATTTTAAATAATATTTGATTCTAGCATTATGAATTTGATTAAGAGTCATTTGGTCGCAAAAATTTGTAGTGCAAAAAAAAAAAAAAAAAAAAAAAAAGACTAAATGCATTGTATTTGAACTTGTAAGTGTTAGGTTTGAAGAAAAATGAATGCAAAATAATACTTTTAAGATATTTGGAATTATTTATTTAAATCATTTTTAGCATATTTAGAATTGGATTTTGATGCATCATCACAAAATTATAATGATCGGGCACGAGTCTTGAGGCAAAATCGGGTTGGAAACTTCCAAAATTAAAATTGGCACCATACGAACTCCGATTTTAACAAACTTATTATCGAACTGAACGTCTCGAAAATATGAACCCAACGACACCAAATTCAACTCAATCCGAGCTTAAATGGGTCCAAACTAAGGGCCTGAATCGCTGTTGGAAGGTTCGAACCACAATTTGGATTACCAAACGGTTTCCAAACGTGACATGCTTATAATCGAATCGAGCGGCTCGACGAGGCGAATCCAACAAGCCCAAGATCATTGAATTCTGTCATCATTAAGTTTTTCAAATGTCTAATGAACGGTCCACGATCAAGGGGTTCAACATCGATTGTCCATCCAAATCACTCCCCATTTGCCCTTAATCCTCCTCCTATTTACAGGCCATGCTACTATAGAAAATTTATAAATAGACCCCTCATTTCTCTTGAAAAGGGACCCCTAAGCTTAACGAGAAAAGAGATAGATCAGAGATCGCTCTTTCCTCCTTGCCTCCTCGACCACCGCCAGAGTTCTGCCGGACCACCACTTGAGGCCCAGATCTCCGTCAGACCACCACCTTAGGCCCTGAGCTTCGCCGGACCACCACTTGAGGCCCTGAGCTCCGCCGAACCACCACTTGAGGCCTTGAGTTCAACCGAACCACAACCTGACACCCTGAGTTTTGTTGAACCACCGCCTGAGGCTTGAACTTCTGCCGGACCACCGCCTGAGGCCCAAACTTCTGCCGTACCACCACCTGAGGCCTGAAGTTCTGTCGGACCACCACCTGAGGTCCTCACTTTTGTCGGACCACCACTTGAGGCCTAGACTTCTGCTGGATCATCACTTAAGGCCCTGACTCTTGCCGAACCACCACCTGAGGCCTGGAGTTCTACCATACCACCACCTGATGCCTAGAGTTCAGTCGGACCACCAAGTGACCTCGGAGTTTCGTCGGACTACTAATTAACGCTCGATTCAACTATAAGCATGTCACGTTTGGAAACCGTTTGGTAATCCAAATTGTGGTTTGAATCTTCCAACAATGCTTCGGGTCCTTGATTTGGACCCATTTGAGCTCGGATTGAGTCGAATTTGGTGTCGTTGGGTTCGTATTTTCGAGACGTTCAATTTGATTATAAGTTTGCTGAAATCGGAGTACGGATGGTCCCAATTTTAATTTCGGAAGTTTCTAACTTGATTTTGCCTTGAGATTTGTGCTCAATCAAGATAATTTTTGATAATGTATCAAGTACAATTTAAATTAATTGTTTATAAAAATGAGGAGCACACAAGTGGGTCGGGATTGGTCATTCCGGGCCTAGGCAACTAATTTTTATTGGATGCGGACACCGGACGTAGCTCTACGTTTGGACGCCGGTTAAATGACGTCACGCAGCGACCCGAAGACCCTCCGACCCGACTCTCTGAGAAGTCGAAACGACGCACGTGCGTTTCTAATTTCTGTGCGGCCCGAAGACCCAACCCGGATAGGATGCAAAAATTTAAAAGAAAAGTACCACGGGCCACTTTTAAAAACAATTCAAAATCGAGGCTTTTCAGTTTCTCTGGTGTTATTCATCGTCGAATGAAGCTTTAAGGTTTGCTCATCACCTTCTTTGGGGAGAGAGATTTTGAAGCCATGCCTAAGGTCAATATTTTGTAGCGAGATACGTTTAATATTCTTCAGTTTGGGATTTTTTTGTTGTGAAATAAAAAAAGGGTAAATAAAATGTTTAGCTTTAGGGTTTCCTTTATATCACAAAATGTAAATGTTTAGATCAGAAAATGTAAATGTTTATTTCGATGAACTCTCAATATATCAATTCTTGATACATATCGGTATCAGAACAACGTATCGAGTGTACCTGATGCGGACATCAGAACGAAGATTTGACGCATCTATCACAGGAGGCGTCGTAAATCGACGACTATAATTAAAATCTTCAATTATGAGTTATTTTCTGAATTTTAGCTCTTATTTTATGTTATTTCCTGTTTTACCCCTAGGTTGGTTTATGTGAGTGTTGTGGCCCAAGGGGCAATTTTGTCTTTTGAGTTTTCTTATGTTGTGGCCTATATATAGGGCCTTAAGCTATTGTATTAGGGGAGGGATTATTGATATTAAAAATTTGTGTTCAACACTTGTGTTCTTTTGAGAGGACGATAGCGAGATTCCTATGGGAAGGAATCAGAGTTTTCACCAACCGCAGGATGGGTCCGGGCTCGTGACTTGAAGTCCCTTGGAGAAGGGCAAAGCATCACCCGTCAGTCTTCGGAAGAGTCCAAGGCTCGCGGTTTTTTATTTTCTATCTTTTGTTTTTGTTTTTATTCCTCCTTATTGTCCTAGTTGTCATCTACATCCTCTCCCAATTCCCATGGCTCTGATACCTCACCCGACCCCTCCTCCTCCCTCAACCTCATGGGCCAAGCCCCCATACCGAGCTCCCCTAATTTTCCCCTAAAGCCGCCAGCCACCTCACTCGAAAATCCTCCAAACCGTCGGCCATGGCTCCCTAGCCGCTAGCTTCATCCTTTCTCCTCTCTTCTTGGATTTCCTAATTTGGGGTGCATGATATTAGGACTTAATTTGAAATTCAAATTGTTTAAAATTTGAAATTCAAATTTCTTTCCTAATTTAGTTCACCTATTTTTTAGAAAGTGCTTAATTGAAATCAATTTGAATTTTAAATTCAAATCTGATTTATTTTTTCACTTTCCTTATTCCTAAATTCAAATCTAAGAGCCTTAAATCACCTCATTAAATCCCCTTCCTGGCTTTGAAAACCGCCGGCCCCCCTGTAAGGATAATTAGGATTTATTTCCTAATTTATTACTAAGCCTCTTTAGAAATATTCTCCGTCTTTTGCCAGTCGAAATTTTCAAAGCCTAAAGTCATTCATTACTTTCCAAAACTGAGAGTGAAATTAGGAAATAATTCTCTAATTCACCTCTTCATTCCCGTAACTCCCACCTGGCCGAAATTTTCCTTCATATCTAGGCTCTAATTTATTTACTAATACTAGAGATTTGATTTAGGAAATAAGAGCCCGCCCCCTCTTAATCCCGTCAGCTTCCTCTCCCTGTCACCGCCCCTCCTCTTTCCTATTTGCATTGGGTGAGCTCTCTAGTCCAGAACATGTGAAGGAAGTTTACAAAGCCTTTAATTTCCTTCCCAAAGCTGGGAGCGTATTCAGGAATTAAATCCCTATTTTTCCTCTACTTCCCGCCAACTACACTACTGGAATTTCCTAAAGCCTCTTCAGGTTCCATTGCTTGTCTTTGGGAAGAGCTTGGATTTCAACCTGCTGTTGGCCGAATTCTCCCAAGACCTCACCTTGGGTTGCCTCTCTTCCAAATCAGCCTTAGATCGTCCCTTAGGTTATCAACCAAACTCCTCCTTCCCCTACCCCTATTTTCTCAAGAGAAAATCTGAGATTCTTCTCAGGTTTCGGGCAAAGAAATCAGAACTTGCTGTCAGATTTTGGAGAAGAGATCCTCTCTCTAGCAAAGCCCTTTCCCGTTCTACATCAGTACCGCTCGGTACCGTTCGCTACCTCTCAGTAACGCTTAGTACCGAGCTGCTGTGGTTTAGGGTTCATTTGGAAATTGTAATGCCTGGGGTAAAAAATGCTTTATTTGGTATTTTAATAGAAAATCTATGTTGCAAATACGCTAATTAAGCGCAGAACCGTTGTGTATGAAAGCTTGATACTGATGATCGGTCCTTTTTTGTGTATGAATGCTTGATACCGATCGATACCGAGAAACACCGAGCAATACTGCTCGTCATTGGTCAATACTGAGTTTTTCTATAAACAAAGTCGGCATCGGTTGGTGATATTGCTCGGTACCAAGCAATATGGTACCGAGAGGTAGTGCTCGATACCCATCGGTACCGCTCGGTACTGAACTTGTCTTGTGCGTATATTATTTGGTACTGCTCGGTACATTTCGGTACCGACTATACGTTATTAATTACCTAACTTTATTAACTTATTATCGATCCCAATGTTGTAGGGATATTCTCTGCCTATTCATTTCCGATGCAGAACATTTACATTTAGAGAATTTTGCAATCATTTAGTAAGTACATTCAGCCAACAGTTTGTTGATAGACTCATGCAGCTCCAACTTAATCAGCTACTGGTATTACCTCCATTATGTCAGAATGTTTCCCTGGTGCATAAGCTCCTCACCAAGTGGGACATCTGGAAGCAATGTTTTGTTATCAAAGGACAGAGGCTACCATTCACTTCAGATGAGGTTGCCCTTATGCTTGGATTGCCCAATCGAGGAGTTAAATTTGTGTCGGGAAGTGTTAGATTAAGTGAAAAAATAGCCAATGACATCAGGCGTGAGATTTAAAGTCAGGATGTCTCTACTCCGCCAGAAGATCTTGCGAAGAAATTCATATTATACTTACTATCAAACCTTTTTTTTTCCAATGGTGAACTTCAGGATACTTGTTGCAATCCTTAATGTTGCTGACAATGTTGATGATTTTTTAACTTACAACTGGCCAGCATCCATTAGGGAATTCCTAGTGACTGAATTCAATGGCATCACCAAGAAGAATTCCAAAGACAGCCCACTAAGTTACATAAATGGAGTTGCAATCATTGTAATTTTGAGTAAATCTGTCATGTAGATTCATTTTGTTACTGCAAAACCACATTCAATTTAGTAGATTAACTTGTTATTCTTAAAATATGTAGATTTGATTTCTAGAGCATACAAGTATCCACGATCCAGTGGATGACATATCCCGACCTCGTTTTGTTCGTTGGGACAGCCACATTATGTACAATGAAAAGGAGGTGACCAAATTATTTGCATGTCTACGCAAACGTCAGGTAACGATTCAAGATGTAGTGGTACTCATTTCATATTGAGCTTGGCCTAACAAAAAATATCCTGCAGATTGTCCGTAAATTTGAAAGAGTCATAGAAGTAGAGAGAATGTTATTAGAGAGTTCTCACATTCTTTCTCCACAGAAAATTTCAACTCCACCTAATCTAAACAATTGAATTAATGAATTCATGTCTCCATTCTTAATCTTGGCTCTTCTCTCTTTTTGAATGTAATTATATGCATCCCTTTTTTTGAACCCCAAATTTCTTACACCTCCCACTTCATCAGATAGGTATGTAAATGTATTAACTGTTCTTATCCCAGCTTCTCATATTGATTTAAGAACATATGCTTTCACATCACTAATGTGCCTACATGATTTAAGCAAATGTTGATCTTCCGGCCTAGCTAATTCATGATTGTGACTTTCAATCGTTTTTGCACCATCCAAACTCCATCTTTAATCACTGCAAATCTAATCATAGCTGGACGCTAGGTTCTTGTGTTTGATTTTCGATATTTTGATTTTACATTTAAGTCAATTTCCTTCTTGAATCCTGCTTTCGAACATACAAAGTCCTTTGATTTTATTTTCCTAGAACTAGGCTAGTAAGAATGATGTTTTTTCCGAACACTAAAATCATGACAATGAGCATAATCATAATACATATTATATGCTTCATTCTCATAATTATAAACACCCTGTACACATGACAAACATATTTAACATGCTGATATAAACGTAGCGGTACAAAAAATTAGATGTACAAAGCAAAACCTATTATGTACCAAGATTAGGTACCGAGTATCAATACCGAGACACTATGCAGGGTAGTGGTACCGAGTCTCAATACCAAGAAACTGTGCCGTGTAGCGGTACCGAGAATCAATACCTAGAAACTATACCAGGTAGCGGTCTCGGTACTATGATCGGTACTCGGTACTATAATCAGTAACGATTCTCGGTACTAATCCGCAAAATGGTACTGCTCGAAAGGTGGTATTGCTCGGTATCGAGGTGTAGCAGTAATCCGTTCCCGGAAGCTTCACACATAAGTAGATAGAGCAACAAAGAAGAGGTGCACACATAGTTACAATATCAAATGATAAATTCTAAAACCTCTTTAGTTAAGAAATTACCGATAATAATTTAGACTTATCTCCCGTACATTGCCTCAGAGTCTTCATCAACGTTTTGGGTCTCTACCATCTCCTCGAACTCTTCGATGTCATCAAAAGAGAATTCCATTTTCATATCATGTTCCTTGCTAATTCTTTCTTAGCACTCTTCTGTGGTGAAATCCTGTCTCACATCTCAAAAATAGTCTGCTAAAACTCATAAAACCTAAAAAAGGCTGGACTTTTCAATTTTCGCATCCTATCCGGGTCGGGTCGTCGGGCCGCACGGAAATTAAAAACACACGTGCGTCATTTTGACTTCTCCGCGAATCGGGTTGGCGGGTCGCTACGTGGCGTCATATAACTGGCGTCTGAACGTAGAGCTATGTCAAGTGTCCGCACTCAATAAAAATTCCTAGGCAACCGTTCGAAAACGACAAGTGAAACTGCAGTCGAGACGATTGGGTTAGATCGAGATCGGACGGCTGTGAGTAGTTCGGCTACTATTCCAAGCGATGCCCTAATAATCCAGATAGAGGTTATATATATTATTGGGAAAAGCTACCTCCTTTACACATGCTTGGCCTTTGCTCGCTCGTCTCCTTCTTGAGCCTGAAGATCGGAAGCCTAGCAGTGTTTCAACGTAAATGGTACGATCCATTGATTGTCTATGATATTTTTTCAGTCATCTCTAACGCATCCATGTTGTAAAGCGATTCTGTTGTTCCTTATGAAATATATATAGCAATTATTGAATGATTTTTTTTTTTGTTATTATTCTTCCAGGTTCTTTTGCAGCCGGACCCTTTTCTTAATGAGCTGACTAACATGTATGAGAGGACCAAAGAGAAGGGCTCTGTTTGGGTTACTTTTAAGCGATGTCTGTCTTGCTCTTTCTTTTACTTTTAGCTGAAATATCATTTTAGTTTATACTGTAAGCACCGTTGTTTCTTGTGAAAACTAATATCTTAATTCTTCAATAATGTTTTAGCTTCTATGAAATCCAAGGCCAAGAGGAAGAAGATGGAGTCTGCTGGTGAAGTCATTGAGTACAGGTGTCTTGTTCGTGCTACTGATGCAAAGAAAACCATCTCTACTTCGGTATTCTACTTCCATTTATTATGTGCTATAATTATTATTCTTTAGGGTTTTATTGGTCTTTTCTTGTCCTTGCCAGCATGTTCTGAACTATATCTTTGTATTTACTTACTACGCTTATGCATTTATATGTATATCAATAGATTATGTTTATATGCATGCATAAATGTAATATTTATGGATGCATCATGGATGGATGGATTAATTAGGGATATTGTAAAATCATGAGTTTGGTGGAAGAGATTATTATGTTTAAAATTTGTAATTAGGTTTAATCGGTTTCCTCCTTTTAGTCTGGGCATATGCATTTTTTTATAGTTGTGTGACACTACACTTAAAACTTCTTTCCCAATAATTTTTCAAGTTCCAACCAAGTTTTTGTAATCGAGATTATATATTTATCTTACTTGTTTCATTGCACATGCATTGTTCATTCTTAAAATTTAAAAAATCAATAACATGATAAATATATTAATTTTACATGTATCCTTGTGGAGGAAAAGTATTCAAGGATGCATGTAACTGACCCCATGTAGTGAGATAAATTTTTATTGCTATTGTTGTTGTTGTATGTTGTTATAATAAGGAGATTCATTTTATAATTTTCAACAATAACAACATCAAGCCTTTATCCCACTATGTGGGGTCGGCTACATGAATCTTTTTCTCCATTGTGCCATGTTAAAAATTAAATTCTCATTTAAATCTAATAAAGAAAAGTCATTTCTAATATTTTTTTAACCAAGTATTTTTTAGGTCTACGTCTCCCCTTCTTAAGAGAAAAGTCAAATCTAATACCTCTACTTTCCTAACTGGGTCATCGGAAGGCCACTGTTTTATGTGACAAAACCATCTAAGGCGACTCTAATCTTATCTTCCATTGGAGCTACTCCAACCTTTTCACGTATATGCTCATTTTGTATCATGTCTTTAAGAGTAAAGCCACTCATCCACCTGAGCATCCTCATCTCTGCAACACGTAACTTAATATTATGCTTCTCTTTTAATGGCCAACATTCTGCACCACAAAGCATTACAGGTCTAACCATCATCTTATAGAATTTTCTCTTAAGTTTGAGGTGGACTTTTCTATTGCACAACTGGCCCGATGCATTCCTCCACTTCAACTATCCAACTTGAATTCTATTAATAATATCCTCATTTATTTCACCATCACTATGAACAATAGATTCAAGATATCTAAAACATATGCTCTTATTAATGACTTGATCACCCAAAGTTAAAATTCCACCACTATAACTATTATTACTAAAATTACATTCTATATATTCAGTTTTAGATCTGCTCAAACGATAGCCTTTAGACTTTAAGGTTGACCTCTATAATTCAAGTTTACCTTCAACTCCCTCTATAGTCTAATCAACAATAAGAATATCATAAGCAAAAAACATGCACCAGGGTACCACCTCTTGCAAATGTCTAGTGAGAACATCCATAACTAAAGCAAAAAAGATTAGTGGCCAATTATAAAATATCATTTTATAATTTTATCATCACAAATATTTTTAAGAAGAATTAGATTAGCGGCCAACTTGAGAAATATTTTTGGAAACATATTATATCAACGTGAAGTTAGAAATCAAACCACTTTATTTTGACTTCAATAACACTTAATTATTTTAGCGAACAGAGTTTAGCCTTAAATAAAGAATGAAGAAAATAGAGTGAACAATGGGTAGCCTTAGATTACAACTAAAATATATTTCTAGAATTAAACTATATCATATTAGCAAATCAAGTGATAAGGAATGAAGAAAAGAGAGTAAGCAATAAATTATTTCCAAATTTAGAATGATGTGGCTGGCAAAAATGAATGCTTGCTTCGCATGATAATAACCCACTTTATTATCTTAACAAATAAGATTATTGATAACATATGGTTAACAGAAGATAAATAACTATTATGAAGTGCTCAGTTGATTTTTTTTAGATTTTATATTATGGTTTTTAATTTCAGATGCATACCTAATAGGAAGTGTTCATATCAATGGTTTCATGAATTCTGCTTAGGTGTCACTCAGTATGTTCCCCATAGGATCATAGGAAGGAAAAATTATTAGGTGCGGAGTGCGCACCGTCCGCACAAGCACTGGGTACCCAGCGGTACCGAGTGCGGGTACCGCTAGGTACCCAATGCTTGTGCGGATGGTTCTCCCCGTCCGCACTCCGCACCTAATAATCTCTTTATAGAAAGGGATGGTTTTAAAATATAAATTCTGTTTGACCAGAAAGTTCTTTTAGAACCATAAAGTTACAACAATTATTACCTTCACCTCCAAGATTTGAAGCTCATATGTGCCCACAAATAAATGCATGAAATCAAAAGGATATGGACTATAAAGCACACATAGTAATAAAAATATAAAATACATCATAGTCCAATTGTAAGTAAACACTAACACGTTCGCAGGTGTCACCTTATTCTCTTGTAGAAACGGCACAATGCCTTATTGTTGTGTCCTGTCAATGAATATTTATTAATGCTATTAAATTAGTAATGTAAATAAAAATAAAATATAAAAAACGGATTGATGCTTCATTTAAAATAACTTTTTTTACTACTTTTTAAAGCAGTTTTTTAGTATGAAATTTTTAATTTTTGTATTAAAAAAGCTGTTTTAAGAAGCAATAAGAAAGCCGTCACAAACAAAGTGATAGGAAATACTTAGATCCAAGTATTCCTATCGCTCCACGTGAAGAAAACAACAAGAAAGTTGCTGTTTTCTACAGGAAAACAGCCCCAAACGTATGAAAACAGTAGAAATTCGTAGGAAAACTGAGAGAAAAACGCTTAATGGACTTATATTCCACTAGTAGATGATCAAAGCAAAAGCAAGATACAATGTTCTTCGATTCGAGAGGAAGAACAACTCTCCGATCTTCTCCGGCAACGCCAAGAGCCCAAGCAAGAAAACCCTAGATCTCAAATTACATTCAAATTCAAGATAATCCCCTCTCCCTCCTAATCCTCTTAATTAACAATAATGGATTCCTACAAATTACCTAAACACCCCTTTGCATTCAAAATTTTCCCTCCCACACAATTAAATCAGCCCCAAGTGGGGTCCACCTTGTCCGCCCCCTCCTCTGGGCGTTTCCGCCCCCGCCTGGTGTAGACCCGGGCTGAACCGGGTCCAGCCGGCCCCTCCTGGGCCGGTTCACGCGTAACATTACTCCCCTCCCAAAAACTCACCTTGTCCTCAAGGTGAAAAGAAGGAAATTGCTCATTCACTCTTGTAAAAGGCTCCCATGTAGCATCGAAATCAGGGAGGCCTCTCCATTTGATCAGCACTTCTTTGTTGCCCATTTTATCTGGTCGGACTCCTGCAAGCTCTAGTGGTTCTAAAACCACTTCTAAATCCTCCGTCATAGTAGCTGGTAGTTCTGCACTCACTGCATGCTCCCCAATGGCTCTCCTCAACTGAGAAACATGGAACACTGGATGTATAGTGGCTGAGGGGGGTAACTTCAATCTGTATGCCACTGCTCCAATCCTATCCAACACTTCATAAGGGCCAAAATACCTCGGTGCCAATTTCTCGTTCTGCCTTCTAGCCACTGTCCTCTGCCTGTAGGGTCGTAGTTTTAGGAACACCTTCTCCCCCACTTCAAACTGCATGTCTCTCCTATGTGAATCCGCCTGTTTTTTCATGATTTGTTGTGCCCGCAGCAGATGTCTCTTTAGTTCTTCCAGTATCTTGTCTCGTTCCTCAAGGTACTGCTCCACAGACGATACTGGTGTGCTTTCTCTTCCATAGTGTACTAGGTGCGGAGGGTCCCTCCCATATAATACCTTGAATGGGGTCATCTGGGAAGCGGAATGGAATGAGGTATTGTACCAATACTCAGCCCATGGCAGCCATTTTGCCCACACTCGTGGGGTTTCGGAGACAAAGCACCTCAAATAGGTCTCCAAGCTTCGATTTACCACCTCCGTTTGTCCGTCTGTCTGTGGGTGATAGGCTGTACTTCTCTTTAGAACTGTGCCCTGCATCCTGAACAGCTCTCTCCAGAACTGGCTGAGGAACACTTTGTCTCGATCAGACACAATCGATTCAGGCACCCCATGTAGTCTCACCACCTCCCTGATAAAAGCTGCAGCAACTGACACTGCGGTGTATGGGTGTCTTAGGAGAACAAAATGTGCATACTTACTAAGCCTGTCAACTGTGAACCCCTCCGACTTTGGTAGGCCATCAATGAAATCCATGGATACTTCCTCCCAAACTCTGTTTGGAAGTGTCAATGGTTGTAGTAAGCCTCCCGGAGCCATGGCCATGTACTTGTTTCTCTGACATACCTCACACCTGGCCACCATCTCCTCCACATCTTTATGCATCCCCTTCCAGTAGAGCTCGGATGCTAGCCTCCTGTAAGTCTTCTGAACCCCTGAATGTCCCCCAACTGCACTGCCATGAAACCCTTGCAACAAGTGGGGAATGTGTATGGAAGTCCGTGGCATCACAAACCTCCCCTGATACAATAGTCTCTCCCCCTCAATACAGTAGCCCGGATGGCTACTCTTGTCCTTCTCTAGATCCTCCCTGATCTTCCTCAACTCTTCATTCAACATACTTTCCTCCTTGATGGACCCCCAATCTACCATTAAAGGAACTGACAAAGCTAATTCCTGAAGCTCCCCCACACATCTGGATAAGGCGTCAGCTGCTTTATTTTCCAAACCAGGTTTGTATTGGATCTCAAAATCATAACCTAGTAGTTTAGATAACCACCTCTGATGTTCCTCAGTCACCATTCTTTGTTCTAGCAGGTATTTCAAACTTCTCTGATCAGTCCTTACAATGAAGTGTCTTCCCAAAAGGTACGGCCGCCATTTCTGTATGGCCAAAACGATGGCCATTAGCTCCCTCTCATATACTGACTTCAATCTAGCTCTGGCTGACAGTACTTGACTGAAGTAAGCTATAGGCCGGTGGTTCTGCATCAACACTGCCCCCAGCCCATACCCTGAAGCATCTGTCTCTACCACAAAGACTTGGCTGAAATCAGGAAGGGCGAGGACTGGGACTGTAGTCATGGCAACCTTCAGTTTCTCAAATGCCTGCGTTGCTGCTTCACCCCAAGCAAATCCATCCTTCAGTTGCTCCGTCAAAGGCCATGCGATAGCACTATATCCTTTCACAAATCTCCTGTAGTATCCAGTCAACCCTAAGAACCCCCTTAACTCCTTTAGGTTCCTAGGAATGGGCCACTTCTGCATTGCTTCTATTTTATTCTGATCCGCTGCTACTCCGTCTTGGGACACCACGTGCCCCAAGTACTCTACCCTGGTCTGGGCAAAGCTGCATTTCTTCAGGTTGGCTTGTAACTGGTGTTCCTGCAATACTCCCAAAACCACCTTCAAGTGTTCTAAGTGTTCCCCCTCATTTTTGCTGTACACCAGTATATCATCAAAGAATACAAGTACAAACTTCCTGAGGTACTCCCTAAAGACCCTGTTCATCAGAGACTGAAATGTAGCAGGAGCGTTAGTCAAACCAAAGGGCATTACCAGAAATTCATAATGCCCTTCATGTGTCCTGAAGGCTGTCTTTGGAACATCCGCCTCTTTCATTCTGATCTGGTGGTATCCGGATTTTAAGTCTAGCTTGGAGAACACCACTGCCCCAAATAGTTCATACAACAGTTCATCAATCACTGGAATTGGGAACTTGTCTGGTACAGTGCCTTTATTCAGAGCCCTGTAGTCCACACAGAATCTCCAACTCCCATCCTTCTTCTTGACCAGGAGGACTGGACTAGAAAAAGGGCTTACACTTGGCCTTATGATCCCTGCCTCCAACATCTCCCGAATCAGCCTCTCTATCTCATCCTTTTGGATCTGGGGGTAGCGGTACGGGCGAACGCTGATCGGTGTCTCCCCTTCCTTCAAAATAATGGCGTGCTCCAGCTCCCTCTGAGGTGACAAACCCTGTGGAGGTTGAAAAACCTCCCTGAACTGTTGTATGACTAGTTGCACTTCAAGAGGAATGTCTCCCTCTTCACCCACACTGACTTTCTCCAATCGTTGCAGCTCCACCAAGTATCCACCCCCAACCTCCTGGATGGTTCGGATCATGGACTTGAGAGACACCCCCGTCCTAGACAGGCCGACATCTCCCTGTATCACCATTCTCCTCCCCTCCACTACCAGTTCCATCCTCAATTCTCCCCAGTTCACCTTGGTCTCCCCCAAAGTCTGCAACCACTTCATTCCCAAAATCACATCAGTACTTCCCAATTCTAAGGGAAGAAAATCCTCCCTCACCTGTATCCCTTGAATGGTCAGCACCACTCCTCTACAAACTCCTCTCCCCATTTCCACCTTCCCTGTGCCCATGATCACCCCATAGCCACCGATATCCACTAGTGCCATACCAAGCAACTCAACAAGCCGGGTGGAAATGAAATTGTGGGTTGCCCCACTATCTATCAGAACCACCACCTCTTGGTCAGCTATCACCCCTTTCACTTTCATAGTGTGACTCGAAGTGAATCCCACTACAGAGTTCAGGGAGACTTCTGCCACATCCAGGTGCAACTTCTCCTCCTCCTCCACTTCTGACCTGCTCCCACCTTCCTCTTCGTCTTCCTCGTCTTCGCAAACAAGGAGAACCTGAAGAGTCTGGTCCTTGCACCTATGTCCCGGCATGTACTTCTCATCACATCTAAAGCACAATCCCTTGGCCCTCTTCTCCTGCATCTCCTTATCAGTAAGCTTTTTAAAATTTCCCCCAGGCCCTCCTCCTCCGGTCCTCTCCTTTGGTACTTCTCGTGTACCCCCCGGTGCAGCTCCCTTGGAAGCTAAAAACGTGGTCGTCATCCTATGGGATCCCCCAGAGCTGCTGCCTCGAGTCCCCCTCTCCAGATGCTTCTGGTCCTCGACCAACTGTGCTAACTCCATGGCCTCCCCCAGGTCGTGTGGTCTCATCACTCTAACGGCGGCTCTGATTTCTGGTCTGAGCCCCTTCATGAAGTTACCCTCAAGCACGGTATCAGAAAGACGATCCAACCTGCTAGCTAGGTACTCAAACCGGTCCCGGAACTCTGCTACTGTCCCTTCCTGTGTCAGCGCAAAGAACTGCTCGTAGAAATCTCCTCCGCTGCTGGTTCGGAAACGCTCTAGCAGGCAATCCTTGAACTCCCTCCAGCTTCGAATAGGTCGTCTCATGTCCCTCCACTGGTACCATGCCAGTGCCTTCCCTTCCAAACACAGTCCTGCCGCTGTCAGTTTCTCCTCCTCTGTCAATCCGTTGACTGCAAAGTACCGTTCCACCTTGTAGATCCAGTCATGGCCATCTTCCCCCTCAAAGATGGGCATCTTCAACTTCCTCACCTTCGGATCCCTTCCGTTACCCCGGTACTCTCCATAACCTCCCATTCCTCGAAGATGAGGTGCTCCCCAAGTGTCCCGGTCCTCCCTCCGACGTTGGTATCCGAATCCATCATCATATTCCCCTTTTCCCCTTTCAAAATCAGCACCTCGACGCTGAAATTCAGCACCTCGACGCTGATATTCTTCTCCTTTATTGCCAAAATCTGCACTTCTCTCATATTCCTCCCTCCTGCCTTCAAAATCAACACCTTGACGCTGAAAATCAGCACCTCGACGTTGATTTCCCATGCTCATCTCCTCTCTAGAAAGTGGCTCTAGAGGTGGCATGTCGTTGTCTCCCTCCAAGATCTCTACATCCTGATTCCTCCTCCCCCTACGCGGGTTCGGATTTCCTCCTATGTCGTGGTCTCCGGTAGTCTCCCTTGCTTCCGACGTCGTCGGATTAGTCTTCATCTCCAATAATTTCTTCATCATTTCTTCCATGGCCGTGAATTTTCCCTCCAACCTTTCGTTGTTGGTGGTAATTTGATTTTGAAAATCAAAAAATCTTTCCTCCAAATCGGTTTTTAATTGACCGACTTCGCCTTCCAAGACATCCACCTTCTTTCCGGCCATTGTTCTTCTAACGGATCTACAAAAACCCTCTTCCGGAGACGAGAAACTTGCTGAAATTTCAGAATTTCAGCCGCCGGTGGCCCCGAATCGTTGCTCTGATACCAATTTGATAGGAAATACTTAGATCCAAGTATTCCTATCGCTCCACGTGAAGAAAACAACAAGAAAGTTGCTGTTTTCTACAGGAAAACAGCCCCAAACGTATGAAAACAGTAGAAATTCGTAGGAAAATTGAGAGAAAAACGCTTAATGGACTTATATTCCACTAGTAGATGATCAAAGCAAAAGCAAGATACAATGTTCTTCGATTCGAGAGGAAGAACAACTCTCCGATCTTCTCCGGCAACGCCAAGAGCCCAAGCAAGAAAACCCTAGATCTCAAATTACATTCAAATTCAAGATAATCCCCTCTCCCTCCTAATCCTCCTAATTAACAATAATGGATTCCTACAAATTACCTAAACACCCCTTTGCATTCAAAATTTTCCCTCCCACACAATTAAATCAGCCCCAAGTGGGGTCCACCTTGTCCGCCCCCTCCTCTGGGCGTTTCCGCCCCCGCCTGGTGTAGACCCGGGCTGAACCGGGTCCAGCCGGCCCCTCCTGGGCCGGTTCACGCGTAACACAAAGCTTGAATTGCATAGATGTATGGAGAAGTAAAGTTGTTCTAACAACCGACATTTAAAAAAATATACAATGAAACCCAATGAGCTTATTGCATTAGTAGTGTAGTTTGTATGAAAATCATATCTAGGAACATTGAAACCGGTTTATAGAGCGTAAGCTCTTAAGAAAAATCATAAGAGAAACCAAAAGGATGGCACAAGAATCTGTGGTTCTCATCAAAATTTGGAGGTCATTTTCGCTAAATTGGAGATTGTTTTCACTGTAATAGTGTAATTCCATAGATTTCTCTTAAGAATATGGAGTTTGTTCACAAACCTCCAATGTTTGTCCTCTTCTGGAAAGACTTGGAAGGGCTCAGAATAGCGTTCTACCTGCCTCAAGTCTCATTTTAACTCCATCGTTAGTTAGATGTAACCATTTAACACTGGCAGTTCTTCTTAGTTTAGAGCAGACGACTTGACATCAAAATTGTTTACGATTTGACACTAAAGAATTTTGAAAATTACACACTGGATGATGAGTTTTAAGTAAACATTTAACAATATATGGAGAAAGTATCTACAAGGAAAATAGAAAGGTTTTCATGCTATTAAGTAACAACACAACAAGATACAGAGAACAGTGTTTAGTGCAAACATTTAGCCATAAGCCACAATTAGGGGTGTCAATTCAGGTCACCGGGTCGGGTTTGGGTCGAACTCGGAACTGATCCGATGCTATCTGACACGACCTGAATCCGACCCGTTTTTGCAAATGGGTCAGAAAATGCAACCCGTACCCGACCCGCCGAGTTGCTGGGTTGACATGACCCGACCCGAAAATGGGCTGCGGAGTGCGGAGGTAGGCGCACCGAGCGCGTGGGGACTGTGACCTCGTGTCGCGTGGGCGTCCCACGTCTGCGTGGATCTTGCGCAGTCGCGTCGTGCGTGGGGACTGGCGGACTGCAGAGGCGCGCGTGCCCGCATGAGGACTGGCGGACTGCAGAGGCTGCGCCTGGGGATTGCTGAGGCGCGCCGTGTGGCATGTGGGGAGCTAGTTCTGTTTGGAGTCCGAAGGTGGGCTCATGCCGGACTGCAGTAAGCAGGCTAGGGCGAAACCGCAAAAGCGAGAAGCCGGCTAGGGCTAGGCTGGGCTAACAGACTCGGACCCCGGTCAACTTCGGGTTGATTTCTTCTGGGTCAACCCGACCCTGACCCGTTTTTTCAAACGGGTCAAATATCTGAACCCGAACCCGACCCGTTTGCTAACCGGGTCGACCCGAACCCGAACCCGGATTTTTCCAAGTCGGGTCTGGGTCGGGTAAAAAATTGACACCCCTAGCCACAATAGGGCTAGAATATATTCAAGGACACTGGGTAATTCAAGAAATGAATCATCATGGTTATTTCACCGACAAGATAGTCTCAGAGAATTGGCGATGATAAACATACAAAGAAAACAAGCTAATCTGCATTTGATTTAACGAACATTAATGTAGCCGTTCTACTATTATAGTCAGCAAAATAGCCATAATTAAAATGGTTACTTAGTTTTCAAATATGTGGTTGCTGTGCCAAATTCAACACTACCTGATAAAATAGGTTTTTATTTAATCAATTTTGAATCCTCTGCTAAAGGATGTAACTGACCAAAGTAGATCAGGGAGACTTGAATTTAAGCCTATTTGTTAGCTAGGTTGGACTAAATTTGATAAATGACTCATAATTTGAGTTTATATGTTGATGAACCAAGCTTAAGCTAACTTCCGCTTCACTTGTTAGCTCATGAGCTGACTTATTTAAAAAATATTAATATAAAATATATTAAAAATATGTTATAATTCAAGGTTTCAAGTACATAGTTGTTATAGATATTTAAAACTTTTTTTTTTCTGAACCATCTTCTTATTATTTCTCTATAATTTATTAGTCTGTTTATCAGTCTACTATAATTATTTGAATTAAACTCGATTAATTTGTCAAACTCGAGCTCAAGCCAAATGAGTCGAGCTTGACTAAACATATTTTTAAAAGTGCTCAACATATTTAGGTCCCTGATTGGTGTGACCTCTATGGCACACTCTTCTTTAGATTTTGTGCTATTTTATAGATGCTAGGAGGGTTGTAGATTGCTGCCATATTGTGTCGGACTCTCAGATATGTTGTTGGTGAGTAATATAACATCATTAAGGTTTTCTTTGAGACGGCTTTCTTACTGTTTTTAAATCAATTTTTAAGTACAAAAATTTCTAGAAAATTTTATATTAAAAAGTCATTTTAAAAAGCATTAAGTAAGGTTTCGTTTGGGACAACTTTATTACTGTTTTTTAAAATAAAATTTTTAATACAAGCATTAAAATTTTTGCACTAAAAAGCTGCTTTAAGAAGCAGTAAAATCCTACTTAAAAGAAAAAAGCCTACATTGAATTGCAATCTTAGTTTATGCATCAATTTCATTTCTTATCACTTGAATCCTAATTTTTTTTTTCTGTCAGCTCTCTGCAAAGGATTACCTTCGATTCCAAGCCTCATATGCGACTGTCCTTAAAGCGCATATGAATGCTTTAAAGAAAAGGGAAAGGAAAGACAAGAAGAAGAGTGCCGAAGGAGAAAAGAAACCAGCAGATCAGAGCAAGTAAGCTTCTAAGCCCAATGCATGAATGTTATTGAAGGGGCTTAATAAAATGGTTTCAGGACAAAGAAAAATATGTTTTCAGAATAATTAGTCTCTCTTTATCTAACTCTATGAGTGTGGCAGTTGTTCCTTTTTTGCACAATACAACAGTAGCTCAAAACTCCACATCTTTTTTGACGTGTTTGGTTCAAACTTAGAACTCTTAAGATCTATTTTCAGGATCTTCGGATCTTGGGTTATTTCTTCAAACATTTGCAACTTGGGTGTTTATTTAGGATAAAAATTCTGTTAGTATATCCTGAATCCCGAGACAATTTGCGTAAGGATTGATAAGTTTTTGGAAGGCATGCTGATAAGAAAGCTTTGATGGAAAGGACAAATTATTCTGTGCGGACGTCGAACGCCGTCCAGAGACCAATTAGAATGCGCCACATCGCCCCTTGCTCGGTACTTGGCTCGGTACTGCTGACATAGCGTATTCTGGTTGGTATCCAGATAATAAATTGTGTTCAACGTCTGCAAAGAATAATCTCTCGATGGTAAGATAGTACGTTAGCTGCGGCCCTTACTATGAAAGCTTTTCATAAGAGTAAAGCTTCGTTTGGATCGGCTTAGTTATTGCTATTTATAGTAATTTTTACTACAAAAATATAAATTTTTGCACTAAAAAATGTTTTAAGAAGCAGTATAAAATCCGTCTCAAACGAAGCTCAAGTAATAGATAAGATTTTATCTTAAATCTCAAAGGAGTTATGATTTATATTTATCAAAAAATTCAGAAAGGTGTTAGTCTAAGGTCATCTCCAACTGAACTTAATTCAGATGTTTCTAGTTTGTGTGAGTGTCCAATCGAGCGGCATTTGTAAATGTATTTTCGCTTTTTGAACAATGCAATTTTAATATTAGTGTTGCATTGTTTATGAGCTTTATTTTTTTTTTTTTTGAAAAAAAGAAAAAGAAAAATAGAGTTCAGTTAGTGATAAATTTTATTATTTGATATCCTTTTTTATATTTTATAGCGAAAATAAATTTTAAGTTTTCCACTTATCCATTCCTGAACATTAGAATGCATATGCTATAAAGTTTCAAGATTTTCACATGAAAAAATCTGTCACCTTTTAGGCGAATTATTGCGTCCAGTCACCGGATGTCCGGACATCCAATCCGGTGACGTCAAGTCATCCAAATACACTGGGTCACGGTGTATTTTGGTGACGTGGCGACACTGGATTGGTGTCCGGATGAATCCGGACACCGGTTAGCTGCACTCTACTTTAGATTACCTCTGTATGTGGTCATATCATATCTAGACTTTAAACTATCTATATTATCATAGCTATTCGCACAAAATAATTAGATTGTGAGACAATTATAAAATGATCAATTCAAATTAGTTAATTATATCTTAATCATTGAAATTAAATGAATGCCAATATTTTAAAATAATTTAAATTAGAAACAACAATAATATTAAGTTTTTATTCCATTATGTGGGGTTGGCTTATTTTATTGAAGGGAGAAATAGTAAGTGTGCAACAGAGCTTTGTATTGGTTACCCATAGGATTGGGCATGGGTGGGTATGAGTATGCCCATGACCTCATGGGTGGGTATGGGATTGAGCATGGGTGGGTATGTGTATGCCCATGACCTCATGGGTGGGTACTCAACATCATGGGACAAACCGATTTACATTACTAATCATCATATGCATGCAATATATTACAGTATTCTTTACTACGCAGTGCGTAGCACTAAACCACCCCACGCTCATGATAAATTTTGACATGTGGCTTGAAAGTTTGCAGTCAGAGAAAAGGGCAACAAACCTCAAGGCCATTAATCCGTGATAGATTGCATTCAAGAAGCGTGGAAAGTGGGTGTGTGTGTGTGGGTATGACATCCCGAAAGTCACCATAGGTGGGCGTGGGTGGGCAAAGCTTGCCATCACTAAGCGTGGGTACCCAACCAGGACCCCATGTAGTGCTCTGGTGTGCAACACTCATCTTGGTACTATTCTCGTTCAAGCACGCTTAACTGTGAAGTCTTGATGATGTTCAATGCATTGATGCTAATATGATCACACACTATAATTTAAATTAGATATTGAAACAAAATTTTATATCTGATCATTCAAATTATTTACATTAGAATATTGTAAATCTTTGAAATTAAATGAATGAAAACATCTTTCTATTTTTAAAATGTTAAAGAAGAATTTTGAATTTTAAATTTTTATTTTTTAAATGACTATAAAATTTAATTATAAATGAATATTGAAAAAAGTAAAAAAGTATAATTATTAAAAAATTAGATAAAGCATTTAAGTAATAAAGATGTTATATAGTTAATATTAAAGCTTCGTTTGATATAGATTTTTACTATTAAATTTTTTATTATTTTTAATAAGTTTTTTATTAAAAAGCTGCTGTAAGGAAGCCTAAATTTAAAAAAAAAAAATTAACATTTAAAATAAATGACGAATCTTGATTTTAAATATATAAACTATCTGGATTGTTATGATATATTACTCTATCGCAATTGCTAGAATTTTTTTTAATCTAATATGATTTTTCTATATAAATACAAATTAATTTTAAATTTTAAATTTATTTTAAAATTAAGATATTTATCTTATAACATTTTTTTTTTTTTTTGGCAGGGAGTATCGGCCTTCGGCCACTAATCTCCCTGGTCGACCTTGCGTGCAACCCACTCCATCTACACGGGCCGACACTTAGGGCTTTCACGAGGCACCGAGGGGATTCGAACTTGGGACCTGACCATTGGCCAGCCAAGTCTCCACCATCAGGCCACCCCGTGGTGGGTTCTTATAACATTTGGATCGGAGGTCAGCTCAAAATAGATAATTTGTTTTTTCTATTTATTTCAAGATGGAACGATTTGTTAGACTCAATTAATTATTTTAATATGTTATAATCTGTATACATAAATATAAACAAAATTTATTAAAACCTTACCAATAGCTTTATTTATATGTTCTATATAAAGTTAATTAATTACTTCTGTCACCAAAGATTGGAATGTGCATTCGATCGGTTCATATAAATTAGCAGTTGAATTTGTTAAACTTGCTAAATTAAGATTTTATTTGAGATAAAATTTTCTGCTGTTTTCTAAAGAAGTTTTTTTATTACAATTTTTTTTTTTTGAATTTAAAATTTTATGCTAAAACGTTAATTTAAAAAAAAGTTGTCCCAAACGAAGCCTTAATCAAACTATACATGAAGTTGAGCCCATTAAATCATAGATAGAACAAGACAAAGCTGAACATTAATATAATTAGTTGAAGGAACAAATAGCCTCCAAATATTGTATGCTTATAGTCAAATCAAGTAGCTCGAGGAGATGGATCAAAGAGCTTAAGATCTTTTAATTTTAAAATTATGAAGACACTTAAATGTTGGATGAATGATATATAATTAAGGGGATCAATATAAATCATTTAATATAGTGTTTTGAATTTTAGCTAAATTTACCATAGCATTCTTTTTTAAAAAGATTACATGCAGAGCTTGATTTTCTAAATGAATGAGGTTGGAACTACATCAACTAGAGAAATCTATTGTATTAGAGGAACGTAATTGGATGACGGTGGTCAGAGAGGCTATAGTCTGGAGACAACAGATGTCGGAGGGATTGTAGTTGGATGATAGAGGTCAAATGGAGCATAATTGGGTAATGATGGTCGAAGGGCCCATAGTCTGACGACGATGGTCAGAGGAACGGTGGTTGGTGAGTGATAAAGGTTGGGAGGACTGTAAGTTGGGGGACAGTGGTCGGCAAGACCGTTGTGGATGGGCGATAGAAGTTGGAAAGACTATAACTAGCAATAGGTGAAGGTTGTGCGGAGAGTTGATGGTGATGGCTGGACAAATGTTCGACAACGATGGTCAAACATATGTCAAGTAATGGCAGTCGAACTGCAAGGGTTTGTCGGTGATGGTGCTTGGGTGGAGCTTTAGGATTCTTCGAGCCTCATAGCTTTCTTAAATCTCTAACCCATGGTACATGCCTTCTCCAAAAGTCTCTCCCCCTCATATGAAGAATAAAAGTCTATTTATAAGTATTATGAAGTTGCATGTCCTGTAAATATGAAAAAAAAAATCAGGTATAAATTCAGAGTGCTACATCAGACATTCCTTACTGATTCTCTTAATCATGAAGCATTATCAATTATTTAAGTGCCTTAATAAAGAATTAAGTAAACTTAGGTTTGATGGATTTGTCTCGACGATCCACTCTATTTGACTATAAACATGCCTTATTTGAATATCATTTGGTTACCTAATTGATGCTATGTAACTTTTAAATATGATTTAAACACATGATTTGAGCTCATTTGGACTTATTTTAGTGTAACCGGACAATAGTGATCAGAGAGACTGTAATTGGTGGGCGACGAAGTTCTACGTATGCCTGATGATGGTGGCATGATGGAGGTTTGTCGATGATGGCATGACAGAAGTCCAGTAACGATGACTGGGTGGCGAGGGTTCACTGGCGGTGGTGTCGAGGTGGAGCTCTATGATTCTTCAAGCCTTAGAGTTCTCTTTAGTCTTTATCCCATGGTCTGAGCCTTCTCCCCAAAAAGTCCCCCTCATGTGGGAAAATGTAGTCTATTTATAAATATGGAGAACAACAGCCTCATACATATGAAGAAGATTTGCGACAAATTTAGAATGTTCCATCGAACTGCCCATATTGATTATTTCAATCATGAAGTATTTGTTTAGCATGTAAGTTCCTTAATGATGTTTTAGTTATTTTAAGCTAGCTAGAATAGTTTTGTTGAGACGCTCGATTTGATTGTAAGCATACTATATTTGGATATCATTTGGTTATATAGTTAACTCTTTAAAGCTTTCAAACATGCTTTAAGCCATTAATTTGAGCCCATCTGGGTTTGAATTGGATCGATTTTGGTCTCCTTGGGTTCGTCTGGCTGAGAAGTTCAATTTGGCTTTAAGTTTGTTGAAGGAGTTCAGATAGTCCCTAATTTAAATTTTGAAGTATTCAATTCAGACATGATTCGAGATTCATGCCTGATCCAAGCAATTTTCGATGACATATCAAGTCCGTACTCCTATACCTTTAACACATGTATGTTAAGATTGGCTACGAGATCTCATGGCAAAGGACACCAATGTGGGAGAGTTGTTATGTGCATAAAGGAAATTACGATGAGAACTCACTACGGAAGGCCATCCACAAGACCAACTACTTGTGTTGTCATGAAATCCTTAATGACCAACATGGGGAAGTCATGACAAGATTTTGTTAATAAATAAGTGACAGGACCAATGACACTGCATCTCATTCTCTCATTGATGAAGAAAAGTTTGATGTAGGCTTCATTTGGGATGACTTTTATATTACTTTTTATACTGCAAAGCTCTTTAAAAAATAATAAGAAAGTCATCCCAAACGAAGCCTAATCTCAATGGAGAAAAGCATTATTAATGAAGAAGTTAACCATAAGTGTAGAAATTGATATTTTTGATATCATTTGAAGAAAAGTAGATATCAAAATATTAAATATTAAATATGTGGATAAGTTTTTTTTGGGCGTGATTTGTATGTAAATCTAATTTAAAAACAGTAGCAATTTTAATATTTTATTAATAAAATGAAAAAAGCAAAGAATTAAGAATGACGGATAGTACGAACGACTTTGTAATAATAGAATTATTAATGGTATAGTTTTCAATCATTTGTTTTATGATAAAGTTAAGATATTATTAAATAAGGAAAATTTCTGTCTTACGTCCGTAAATATCTTTTAAATTTTAAGTAATAATATCCGGATTATTTTAATCCTGTTGCACTACAAGTTACTAAAATACCCCTATAAATAGTGGTGGGTACTGATGGGAAAGTGGGTTTGATGGGAAAGTGGGTTTATGTGGGTACTGCTATAAATAGGGGTTGTGTAGAAAAAAGCGAATACCGCTTACATTCCCCTTTTTTTCTCATCTGAGTTCAAACTTTCAATATCGCAAGCTGTTATATGGCAGCGGTCAGTTCGAAGGGGCGAGCGATCAGCGGAAGCTTTGGGAAGAGACTCATTAACCAGATCTCAACCGCGAAGCATTGCGATACTGGCCTGTTTTTGATCTCGAGGTACTGATTTCTTTAGAGGTCCCTGTGGGCTGATTCCGATCTTGTTTTTCCGGTACTTTTTCTGAAATCTTTGTTGATGTTAGTAGTTTGTGTGCTTAGGGCTTTTTTCGAAGTTTTTCTTGCTCGATATAGTGATCTTATAGGCGAATCTGTGCTTCTTGTTGAACCCCAACCTGACTTTTGGCCTTTTGGGGTATAGCGTTTCAGTGATGATGAAGAGTCGAAGTGCTTTTGATCGGATTTTCTTTAGGGGCATTTGGGCTGAATATCTCAATTTACCCGATCGCTGTTCTTCCCTTAGCAAATCTATCGGGGTGGTGATTTTGATCGGAGTTTTTTTAGGACATTTGATCTGACCCAGTCAGTTATTGCGCCTTTTTCGGATCTTCGAGGAGAATACTCACGCGAAATTAGACGATTACTGTTCCTCCATCCACAAATTTCTTGAGCTATTAGATATTTTTCCTCACACTGTGCTACATAATTTGTGTCTAAAATTCGAAGGAATCCCCATACTTCCTAGAAATTGTCTATAGCGCGTTCTCAAGGGCATTTGCATTGAGTCTAATCTTCGAGCTGAATCCGAGAAGCTTTAACCTTCCTTTTGATATGTTTCAGCTTTTCATTCATGATGAAAGGACGAAGTGCTTTGACTTCAAAATTTTCTTTCGGGGATCTGTATGCGCCTATTTTGAACCTATAAGAATGAAATTCCCAAGAAAAACTATTAGGTTACTGGTTTTTCATCGCGAATTTCTTGATGTTCTGCTTTTCATTTCCTTCCCTCACTGCACCATGCACCATGACTTTCGTCTAAAATTTAAGGCCAAAATATCATCGTGACTCGAGGGCATTTGAGTCCTTATCTTGTCTGGCAGAGTGGTTCTCACGTTCGTTGCCAATCCTAAAAAAAAAGGAATAAATAGCTGTTATTATCCAATTACTAGCTGAGTTAATCCCAACCTTCCTTTTAGGATATTTCATTTATCAATGATGATGAACGATGGAAGCGCTTTTGACTGGGATATTTTCTTTGAGGGGGGCATTTATGCTGAGCTACTCACTTTTACACGCCGTTTTCCGTTTTCGGACCTGTAAGAAGAAAATTATCAAGAAAAACTAAGCGGTTACTGGTTTTCAATCTGCAAATTTCTTGAGTTCTGCTTCTCATCCTTTTCTCTGTTCTCCATGGTTTTTGTCTAAAATTTAAACGTTACAAAATTTGACAGATATAATCGACTAGTTGAAAACATACCTCGTGGTCGATTGGGTCAATCGTCCATAGCTAACCCAAAAAACAATAAACAATAATTCTGCTATCATCCACGTTCAACATGCAATTCTCTCCTCTCTGGCTATTATGTTGAAATAAAAAATATATTTATAAACAGCAATAATGCTGGACTGCCAAATTCATACTCCGGAAAAACAAAAAAATGATAGGTAGAATTTTAAGTATTTATATATGAAACACACTTCAGCATACGCCACGTAAAAATCCGCGATACAATATTTTGTATTACAATTTTTTAGAATTAAATTCATAATAATTTGATTTTAGGCAAATTTATCAATATGCTGCACCCAAAATATTATAAATAGACCCCTTCTGTGCATGAAGGGGGGCCTCAACTTAAGTTCGTAAAGAGATTTAAAAACTCTAAAGTGGCCTACTTGATATTCGACGTCAATGAGCGCGCCAATTGCCGTCGTCCTCCAATGGCCACCATCATGCCCCAACTATTTCAGCAACAATCCCTATTATAGTTATAGAGCCAAATTTTGTAATCCCATTTTCTTCAGGTGTGCAGAAAATCGTGCTTGTATAATTACAAGTACATAGTAGATTATTTTAATCAGGTTAATCTCTATAATTTTTTCCTTGTTGAGTTTTTCATATAAAAATTATTATACATGTTGTGCGCTAGAATATACGCAGCAATAGAGTTAGAAAATATTCGTCTTAGCGTTGCACGAGTATTCCGCACACAAACAGAAAAGAGAAATGAACACCAGAGTTTTTACATGGAAAACCCAAAAAGGGAAAAAACCACGGGGCCTCGCCCATTTGTAAAGTTCCACTAGTGTTTGTATGGAGTACAAATGTTGATCCGTCTTACAAATCAAGATGATCAGTTTACAATCAACTTCTCACAAAGTTACAAAGTTCTGCAAATTCCCGGCGTTTCCCGAAAATTCAGCAGAGTTCCGGCTTCTTCGGGTGGCAGGAAGAGCTCCGGTGTTGGTCGAGGAGGAGCTTCTTCCTTCTCCTCCTTCTCTTCTTCTTCTCTCTCTTCACTTGAGTCCCTTTGGTGTAGAATAAGGGCTCTATTTATAGTTTTTCTGGAGTGGCATAGCCCATAAATAGGCGTGAGATCAGGGGCGAATTGGGAGTGTTTTGAATGGACGCCCGATATCGAATCCTTTGATCATGCACCGTTCGTTGGGCATTTGAAGGCCTTAATGATGTAGGAATTCGGCGATCTTGGACTCGTTGGATTCGTCTCGTTGAGCCGTTCGATTCGAGTATAAGCTCGTCAAAATCGAAGACCGTTTGGTAACTCAAATTGCGGTTTGAACCTTCCGACAACGCTTTGAGCCCTTGATTTGGACTCATTTGGGCTCGGATTGGGTTGATCTTGATGTCGTTGGTTTCGTATTTTCGAGACGCTCAGTTTGACTGTAAGCTCGTTGAAATCGGAGTTCGGGTGCTCCCAAATTTAATTTTTGAAGTTTCCAACTAGCCTTTGCCTCGAGATTCGTGACTGATCAAGCTAATTTTGTGATCAAGCTAATTTTATGATGACGTATCAATACATAAAAAAAAATTATTATACATCTTGAATTTTTATTTTTTATGTTTGTGTAATGAATCTTTGGGCAAAACTATTTTATAGAACTATCTATCATCATGAATTAATTTTGTAGCACATAATTATTTGATAATGACGTCTATGGGAGAATTTTCCAGCATTCCACAAAATGCATCTAATGGCTGACAACTAATCAACATAATTCTGTTGGGGAAATGAGGAGTAAACACCACAATGAAGAAACAAACAAGAAAGTAAAAGCAGCAGAAATAAATGACACCATGATTTAACGTGGAAAAACTCAAAATAGGGAAAAAACTACGGAGCCACTCCACACCAAGAAATCCACTATGAAAATTGAGAAAAATAAGTACAGATCTCTCTTCTCTCTCATTCTCTTATTGTTTATCTTCTCACTTGCATCGTTTTCAATGTATACACACACAAAATACAAAAGAAAGTCAAGTAAAATTACTCCAAGGGATGCAACCCTTAAAAAAACAAGAAAGAAAATCATCCAGTCTGTCTTGCAGCCTGCGGCTCTAGTTTGGGGCACTGCGGCGCTTAAACCTCTATCTTGATCCGCTGTGACGCTCTGCTCTCTGTCGTTTAATGTCGGGATGCTCGGGTATGCAGCACAGGGGTGTTGTGCGAAAAAAAAATGATGCAAATCACCCAAATCCAAGCAGGGGGTAAACCCCCGCACCTCCCAGCAAACACTATAAGCTTGGAGGTCTGAGACAACAGAAGTATTAGATTGATTAACACAATCAGATTTCACACATAACAAATCCAGCCGGTAAATGCTACTTAGGCTTAATTTTGGAGAGGATCATATATGTGCATGCATGACAAGGAGTTTCAAGTTGAAATTCTTCACCTCTTAAAATAAATTGGATGACAAAGAGCTTTATCACATAATGAGTTTTATTTTTTTACCATAAAATCAACAACAAAATGGGGTTGAACTTGTTTGAAAATGCTCGTGCCGCTCCCTATCAAAGCATAGCCCAATCAAATTCTCTTTGATATTGCTAGTTCAACCCATTCTTCTATGCTACTCTATTGAGTCGTAATCTTTTAGCATCCTTGGAGGATTTAAAACAACATTTTCTTGTTGGCTCTTCATGTAATGTTATATGAGACGAGCTTCGACATCTTATTCATGAGAAATTTTACTCTGAGTATCTTCATCTATTTTTGATGCAATTTTTTATTTTTTTTTTATTCAAATGAGGTTTAAGTTGCTTGCAATTGATCCACGTGATGAGACTTCAAACCCTTAAGAGCACATTAGCCTCTACATGTCATCATGCCCTTTAAACAAGATTTATATACGATTTTTTGTTAGATCTTCTACATAAATCCTAAAAGAGAAATCCACAACTAGCTTTACTCTTTTTTTTTTTTTTTAGTATAATTATTTATAATTTTGTTGATCCAAGTCTTTTCATCATGTTGACATTTATTGTGTTTTTTAAATATTTTTGCATATTTTATTTTTGTGGTCTTCATCTTGAACCTTTGTACTCATTGGTGCGACAAACAGTACGCATATTCATTGGATAGAAGCACAAATAACTGTTGATGATATCATAAGTACCCATTAAAAGTAATTTGAATAATCCTGCACAAATGAAATAAGCCTGCACATTCAAGAGAACAAAGGTTCATCAAAAGCTCTGAATATTTCAAGTGGCTTAAGTAAAAATAAATAAATAAAGATTGAGGCACATTTTAATAGTCATTTTCACTGTTTAAGAGGATATTTAAAAGCAAAATATTTCTATCATAGGAAGAGATTAACATTTGATTCATTAAAGACATATAGGTTGTTATTTGTAAGAACATCTTGATTGTCAATTATCAAAATATAGGAGATTAGAAAATTTTGGTGAGAAAAATATCGAAATTATTAAATAGGATTTGCCATCACTATTTTTACCATCATATACATGAAGATTCTATTATCGAAGCAACTCAAAGAAGTTGAGTTGTTCATCTCATTAAAATTTATAAAAATAATTATATATTAATTTTTGTTGTAGATAAAAAATTATCTTTCAAGTAAAAAATTTTATTTAAATTAGAAATATTTTTTTAATAAATAACTTTACATCTTATAAAATATTCAAGGAGGTACGCATTCGATGTAAACTCAATAGAATGCTAGTAGTAAACACGTTCCTTATCAGAAAGACTTTATGAGAGTACGTGATTGGCATTTACAATCCTTGAAATTTATGTTCATGAGATAGCCTTTATAAAAACTAATGAAGGAGAAGGTCCTCGTTGGAGGGAATTTATGAGATTAAGGCTTCGTTTGGGACGGCTTTTTTGTTGCTTCTGAAAATGAAGTTTTAGTACAAAAAATTAAAAAAATTTGTACTACAACTCCGTTTTAAAAACCAATAAAAAAACCGTCCCAAACGAAGCCTAAGTGATTGATAATACTTTTTTTTATTCAAAAATTTCAAAAGAAAAGTTTAAGAATGTATAGATACATCAAAAAATTTAAAAAAGCTAAAAATTTTAGATGATATAGGCATATTAAAAATTTTAGAAGGCATGAGCCTCATAAAAGTTTTGAAAAAAAAGCTGAACTTGCCAACGGAGCTTAACTGTGATAATACATCAGCCATAGCATTGGCATATAATCCTGTCTTTCATGCTAGAACAAAGCATATAGAGATAGATCACTATTTTATAAGGGATCATATTCAGTCAAAAACAGTTACTGTCTTACCAGTAACCACTCATGATCAGTTAGCAGATATTCTGACGAAAGCTTTGGCCACAAATCACTTCCAGCAACTAAGGCACAAGCTCACGGTTCAAGCTGAACCGTCATCTTGCAGGGGAGTAATAACAGAAACTAAAACTAATAAAACAAACAAGAACGTTTCTGCCAGCTGTTAGTTAGCTGTACCTGTACACGTGTAAGCAATTCATTTGTTAGTCCATGTTATAAATACTTGCTCACGGTTGTATGCAAGATATAGAAAGATAATCAAGATTTACTGATTGACTCTGTTCTTCCACTTTCTCATCTCTTCTATCATATTTCTCATAAGATGTATAACTAAAAATTTACATATTTCTTTGATTATCTAGAAAACTTAGAAAGTTAAAGTTTCGTAAGATCGATGTATGTCTTTGATGTCAACCTCGATGCATATCACACTAATGATCTTGATTGATACAATCAACACTGATGTGACACATGCATCACAAAAAAAGTCGATACCCATTCTTACTAATAAGGCCAATGCATATTGTTAACACCAATGTTGATGTATGCTATCACTAACAAATCAATTAATGTTAATGGCATCAACACCAACATTCATCATCACCAACAAGATCGATTCACACATTCAAAACTAACTTTGATGCATCGATGCCAACCATCGTCAAATGAGGTAGATGTATGACGTCGATATCAACACCAATCCATGTCATTGTCAACAAGCCCGATACCCACCATTGATATTAATGTCGATGTTTAACAATAGCGCCAACTCTCGACGTTCTGTTTTTATGATCTTATTCTCTTATCTCTACACCTTCAAAGACGACAATAGAACAGACCACCAATGATTTTGACAATACACCTCCAACAACTAAAGCCTCTACCCACTCTTAGATTGGAAATTAACATTCACAGTTCATTTGTCTTGATTTTTTTTCTTGTTGAGCTTTCACATATATAAAAAAAAATCTCATCCTTTGGGCAGCTCTTGATTTATTTTAGTTATGCATGTGAGAATTTCATATAGTTCTAAAACAATAAATCCTATATTGCCACTAATATTCTAATACATAATCATAATTCTTTTATTTTCTTGACTCATGATATCTTTAATATATTTTTTTTAATTTTCTAATGTTTTGATGCTGATTTTACCTATTTTGATGGCCATGTTTTCTAAGTATTTATTACACCTTTTAATTGTTGGATGTCATGAAAATCTATCTTTCGCGAACTATATCATCATTTAAGCAAGATAATTTTTAATCAAATAAATACATTATATTTGATAGATAATATTATTATCTAAATACTCGCCAAGCGTTTTTTCTTCATTCTTATTTTAATCACGTTTATTATGGCTTTTTTTTTTTAATATTATTTATCCATTCAATTAAATATAATTTCGAACAGGAGAGCATCGCACTCGAGTTCCGATTATGATAAGAACGTCGAGGAGAACGCGAGCCCGGTCATTGTGCCGGACCATGTGATTGGAACCCGACCGGAGAAGTACTGGGGCCCTGATCCCACCACCGGCGTCTTCGGCCCCGACGATCCGAAAGACGGTGAGGTCGCCTCAGTCTCCGGCCGCCCCAACCCGCCGGAATCCGGGAATCGTGGCTCGTTGGCGCTGGACGAGACCGTCCGGTTCCGGCAACTGGACCTTGAGGACCGCGAGCCGGAGGACCAAAAGTGAGCTCGGTGGTCCGCTCTCTTTTGAATATAAATAATAAATAAATAAACAGCCGGACGTGATGTGTATGTACAAAATAAGTACTACGTGTCTACCTGCCCAAAATAAAGAGTACTACGTGTCCGTATCGTGTTGTGATTGGATTGCCACCGTCCGTTTCACGGCACTTGCCGCATAGACCTAAAACCTATGATATCTGCCGCGTGTTCTTTGTTTTTTTAGGAATTCTTTATCTTTGTTTGTTCTTTGTTTATTTAAAAAATTCCTTATCTTCGTATGTTCTTTGTTTTTTTAAGTATTTCCTTTATTCAATTGTAGTTTATAATGAGCAACGTTACGCTCTCAAAAAATTTGCTTAGTAAATAGTTTTTTTTTAATATGTAGCTAAATTAAAAAAAAAAAAAACACAGTTTAAATTTTTAATGTAAACTGGGTCAGGATATCCATGTATTGATTAAAATAGGTTTTAAAATTATTAACTTTATTTTTAAAATTGTCTAAATTATAATTAATCAACAATAATAATAATAATAAATTTAAAATATATGCCGTTCAAATTTTGTTAAAGATTAATGACAATCATTTATCCAAATGTCTAATTATTCTGTTTCAAATTTAAATTTATATAAATTTAACTTTTATTTATTAATTTCAAATTGAAATTAGAATAAATTTTGGAGGCACTGAATACTAAAAATTAATTGACATAACAGTCGTCAAATTCGATTAAAAGAAATTTAAATTTAAATTAATAATTAAATATTTTTTATTTGGAGTTATTTGAATAAATAAGAACAGAATATTTTAACTTTTTTAAAATAAATTTAATTTAATATTTAAATAATTAATAATAAAAAGTAAAATATATTTTTAAGTGAAAAAGCATTAATTATATTTTTAACATTAATTTTTGTCAAATTTCTAATAAAAATGTTTGTTATGAATATTTAATAAAAACTAATGTTGTAAGTATTATTAACGTCATAAAATTTTATTTTAATTTTAAATTTAAATTTAAAAGAAATTAAAAAAATATTACTGATATGCTGAATATCATTATTCTTTATTCTTAAACTTTTTTAAAACAAAAAAAAAAAGATTATATCATTTCGTCAGAGATTTTGAGATTAACTACAGAAAAATGTTATTCCAAGACCAAAAAGGGAATTTTGAATATCAAAGTGGCATTACCGTTGATATCATTAGCGTGGTTCGACTTCAAAAGGGAACAGCATGTCATGGTCTCGAACTTCTGCAGCTAAAAAAAAAAACCAAAAAAAATCTATATGCATAATAATGATAATATGAAATAGAAAAAAAGACAAAAATGATCCAATAATTTTTTTTATGAAATATTAAAATAATCTTCTAATTATATTAAATAATTATTTTGATCCCTCAAATCTTTAAAATGAATCAAAAATAATCACACTATAGAATTATTTCAATTCCTTTGTACAAATTTGAAGGATCAAAATAATCTTCCATATAATTAAGATTATTTTATTCCTTCCTAAAGAGCTATGAATATCATCCCCTTAGTTAATAAAATCAATTTCTGAAATGACAAACTAAAACCAGAATTCAAGTGCTTAACCTTCTTAGTTCTTGCACAAGAACAATTAGCTTCCAAGCTTCCTTCGCCTAATGAATGTGAAGAAGTTAGGAAAGCACTTAAAAAGTTTTAGATTGCAGATCACATAAAACGATTGGCTGCTTTACGATTAAATATGTTTATGCAAATATGCAATACAGGATTTTTTTTTCTTTAATTGCAAACTGTCGAACATATTTAAAATATTTTTAATGATAAATGTTTGCAAAATAAATCAGCAAAGAGGCGTTCCTAAACAAAGGTGTAACTTTACATGTTTCCCTCTGCATGTCCATTTCCTACAATCATGAAAGAAATGATCAAACACCAAAGTGATAGTTGATTGTTAATTTATAATTATGTTATCATCACTTCTAAAAGTAGAAATGTATGCAGGTGCATGTGAAATATACTTATATTAGTCTGCGTGGAATATGATTATGTCGATTACTTAGATTGTATTGTTGCCTCGGACCTCAAGTCAATTTCTGGTTTTGGTGGATTGGGGTGGGGTTCCTCCCTTGCTTAGGCTCGGGTGCAAGTGTTGTATGCTCTAGTGCTCCTGTGCTGTGTACCTGAGCACCCCAGTGCTGTGTTCCTCAATGCCCAGGTGTTGCAAAGTTTATTGAGAGAAATAATAGAGAGCGGAGAGCACTTAAACACTTAAGATCATGGGCGGATCCCCATTTAGTTGAGGGGGGGCAAATGCCCCCCCTCAAAAAATTTTTTTTTTTAATTTTAGTGAGATATTTTGAAATATTTTGGATATTTTGGGTATTTTGCCCCCTCTCAAAAAAATTTTTTGCCCTCATTTAATCAATCCTAAGCATTTTTGCCCATCCCCCACAAAAAAAAATTTTTTGCCCACCCTGAAAAAAGAAGCTGGATCCGCCCCTGCTTAAGATTGGCACCACAACACTGTGTAGTGTCGCGGCATTGTTGGTTTGAGCATCGCAGCATCGTCAGACGGATCGGGATTAGAGTTTTGAGCACCACAATGCTTCAAATTAGCACTGCAACGCTTCGAGGCGGACTAAACATTTTTCTTTCTCGTTTTTCTCAAGGGTGGCATCCCTTGGTGTTATTACTTGTATTCTCTTTTGTTCAGTGTAAGAGAATAGTGCAAGAGAGGAGAGAAGCAATGATAGAGTGAGAGAGATCTGTACTTATTTCTCTCAATTTTCATAGTGAAATTCTTGGTGGTGTGACTTCGTGATTTTTTTTTTTATGATTTCGGATTTTTTTTTAATGTTAAATCATGGTGTCTTTACTTTCTGTTTTTTCTTATTTGTTTCATTGTAGTGTTTTACTTCCATCCCCAATAACATAAATTTATTACATATTTGTACATATTAAATTTATAATTGATGTTAAATTTTTGAAAATAGATCAGCTGAAAGAGTCTACCGAACAAAGGCGTATCTTTGCAGCTTGCCAACTTTCCTTCTTGATCCTTCAAATCGTGTAAGATAATCCAAAACCACATCACTAGAATCGATGCATTACCAGAAAATACATTTAATCATCGAGCATGAATTTCAATGCAATCTTAGAATTGAAAATTCTCAGGATTAAAATTTAAGGGCTATTTGAACTCTAATTGAAACAATTTTATAGTCGAATTGAATGTCTACCAACAAAATTGTTTATATCCAAAACAAAATGATCCTGAATCAAATACTTAAAGAGTAGTTTAAAGCTTAGTGAAACTAATTGAAGAACAAATTAATATCCGGATTTGGTATGCTTATAAGCAAATTGAGCTTCTCAATAAGAGGAAACCAACAAACCCTAAAATCACTCAATTCTTTGGTTATTAAGACACATAAATGCTGAAAGAAATATTCATAATCAAGAGAATCAATATAAGTTGTCCAATGGAGTGCTTTGGGGTTTTTAGTTAAATGTACTAAAGTATCACTTGGTAGAATAACAAATAAGCGTCAATTCTCTACACGAAGAATCTTAAAACATACCTGACCACTTTGACTAATTGCCACCGCTAAACTGACACTGCTCAACGGTCATCACCAAACCTCTGATGTTATACCACAATTACCCGACCATCGCCGTCAAACCGTCATAACCGCACCAAGTCAAGTTCTTCAGAAGTAGGTGAGACTCCATGTCTTGATGCAATGATTGTGCCTGATCCAATGAGTACTCATATTACTATTTGTTTTAGGCTTTATTTATCTTTGATTACAGTCATTGGTACTTTGATTATAGTCATGGTACTGAAGCAAGGTTACAAACACCACGCTGCTTTGCTGCGTGGAGGCACTCTACTATATTAATCACTATGATGTAAATAGTAAACACTTCTGATATACAAAAATCCTAACATAAATTATTCCTTAGCAATTCTTTTTTACTTTTTCCATGTTCTTCGTCTTCCGCAACTACGCCAATCAGTGCAGCGAACTATGAAGCATGAAGATGATCCAAAACTTACGTGATGGAATGGATTTACCTTAATCAATTTTTGTATGAAAGGGAAAATGGAAGAGGAAACTCTCGAGTTGGAGATTTTAAGAGTAAATGAGCTTGGCTTTGATGCTATGGGTTGGATTACTGGGAAGAACTAAGATTGCTTGGTCGATTAAGAATTTATCAGGGCTTTTGTACAAGGATAGTATTAGGAGAAGAGAATGAGAATCAGATATAAGATTGAGATTGGAATCACTTTGCCTTGATGAGCCAGAAAAAGAGTACTCTTGCTTGGATTGGATCTCCTCTTGTTTCACTTGGAACTTTTTTTCAGATCCCATAGATAAAAAAAAAATGTAAGGAACTTTTGATCATACCTAGAGAGAGCGAGGGTTGATCATGTAAAGAGATAGAGTAGTTAATGGAATCATATTACATTACACAATAGTAATCATAGAAGAAAAAGATAAAAGCTAAAATATAACTAATTTGATAGGTTCGAAACTACAAACTAGGGGAATAAAAACAACTATGGGGATGGTTGACCATCGGAATCTGATAGGAAATACTTGATTCCAAGTATTTCCTATTCACTTTAGCCAAAGATCTCACAGCAAACTGCTGTCCACAGCAGGAAATCAGCCAAAACAGTGGGAAAACACGAGAAAAACGATAGAAACACGAAGTAAGAACTTGTATTTTACTAGAAGATGAAAGGAAAATAGCAAAGATACAAGGATCCTCTATTCGAGAGGAGGATCGCACTCTCCAAATCTCTAGAATTCAATCTAGAGCCCTAGCCCCCAAAAGAGAACAAGAAAACTTTCACAAAATATCTCATAACCCTAATCCCCCCTTTTCTCCCCTACTTAATGCATACAATTCAAATCTAAAACAAAAGGACCTAATTACCCTTGCTTCCCCTCCTTTTGGCTCCAAGAAACAATTCAAACTTCAAGTGGACCCCACCCATCTCCCCTCTTCTTGTGTCCGCCGGCCCTCCTGGCGTAAACAAGCAAAGCCGGCCCAAGGGGCTGGGCCGGCTGGACCGGTCCTCCTTGGACCGGTCTAACATTACCGCCCTCCCAAAGAACCACCTTGTCCTCAAGGTGGAAGTCAGGAAACTGTTGCTGCATCCGCTCGTAAGGCTCCCACGTGGCCTCGTAGTCAGGGAGATTCTTCCATTTGATCAAGACTTCAGTTGCTCCATCATTTTTCTGACGAACCTCCATGAGCTCCAAAGGTTCCAGTATCATCTCCATCTCTTCCGTTAATGTTCCTGGCAGCTCCGTACTGGTAGCATGATTCCCGATGGCTCTCCTCAACTGGGATACATGGAAAACGGGGTGTATTGTCGACGTCGGTGGTAGCTGTAGACGATAGGCCACTGCTCCAATTTTTTCCAACACTTCGTAAGGACCGAAGTACCTTGGAGCAAGTTTCTCATTTCTCCGATTGGCGATCGTTTTCTGTCGATATGGGCGGAGTTTCAAAAATACCTTCTCACCCACCTCAAACTGAATATCCCTCCGATGTCCATCGGCCTGTTTCTTCATGATCTGTTGAGCCCTCAGCAGATGTCTCTTTAACTCTTCAAGTGTCTTATCCCTCTCCTTCAAATACTCCTCGACGGACGACACGGGTGTACTGCTACTCCCAAAATGTACCAAGTGGGGCGGGTCCCTTCCGTACAACACCTTAAATGGAGTCATCTGAGAGGCTGAATGATAAGAGGTGTTGTACCAGTACTCGGCCCATGATATCCATTTTGCCCATAGCTTGGGTGTTTCTGATACGAAGCACCTCAGATACGTTTCCAAACTTCTGTTGACTACTTCTGTTTGTCCATCCGTCTGTGGGTGGTACGCCGTGCTTCTCTTTAGTACTGTCCCTTGCAGTCTGAACAACTCCTTCCAGAAATGACTGAGGAATACTTTATCTCTGTCTGATACTATCGCTTCTGGTACTCCGTGTAGTCTGACTATTTCCCTGATGAATACTGATGCTACAGTCACTGCGGTGTATGGATGGCGGAGAGGAATAAAATGAGCATATTTGCTCAATCTATCCACTACTACTAGAATCACCGTGAATCCCTCAGAACGGGGTAGCCCATCAATGAAGTCCATAGATATCTCCTCCCAGACTCGTCCTGGTAATGCCAAAGGCTGCAGTAATCCCCCTGGTGACATGGCCATATACT
Organism: Dendrobium huoshanense; assembly: GCA_016618105.1. Classification (NCBI taxonomy): domain Eukaryota; kingdom Viridiplantae; phylum Streptophyta; class Magnoliopsida; order Asparagales; family Orchidaceae; genus Dendrobium; species Dendrobium huoshanense. The sequence continues at coordinate 4,894,603 of CM028358.1, read as the reverse complement.
TATTTCTTTGGCAGATCTCGCACCTGGATACCATCTCTTCCACATCTCTGTGCATACCTTTCCAGTAAAGCTCAGCTGCTAGCCTCCTATAGGTCTTTAACACTCCTGAATGACCTCCCACTGCAGTTCCATGGAACTCTTGGAGCAATTGTGGAATGTGTACTGACGTTCTGGGCAACACAAATCTCCCTTGATACAACAATCTCTCCCCCTCCAGTGAGTACCCTGGATGGCTCCCTTCTTCTTGCACTAATTCAGCTCTGATCTTGCTTAATTCCCCATCTTTAGCACTCTCCTTCTTTATGGCTTCCCAATCTAACATCATTGGGATTGATACAGCTACTGTCTGCAACTCGCCCATGCACCTGGACAAGGCGTCTGCTGCCTTATTTTCTACCCCAGGCCTGTATTGAATTTCAAAATCATACCCGAGCAGTTTTGATAGCCACCTCTGATGCTCCTCGGTCACCATGCGTTGCTCCAACAAATATTTCAGGCTCCGTTGATCAGTCCGGACGATGAAATGCCTTCCAAGTAGGTAGGGACGCCACTTTTGGATGGCCAAAACAATTGCCATCAATTCTCTCTCATATACAGATTTCAGACGGGCTCTGGCAGTCAACACTTGGCTGAAATAAGCAATGGGCTTGTGGCTCTGCATCAGCACTGCTCCCAGCCCGTATCCTGATGCATCTGTCTCCACAATAAAGACCTGAGTAAAATCTGGTAAAGCTAAGACCGGGACTGTGGTCATAGCTTTCTTCAACTGCTCGAATGCCGTAGTAGCTGCCTCTCCCCATAAAAATCCCTCTTTCTTCAACTGCTCAGTGAGTGGCCAGGCTATAGTGCTGTATCCTTTCACAAATCTTCTATAATATCCTGTAAGCCCTAGGAACCCCCTCAGCTCCCTTAGATTTTTGGGCAAAGGCCACTTAAGCATGGCTTCAATCTTGGACTGATCTGCTGCTACCCCTTCCTTGGATACCACATGACCCAGGTATTCCACACTGGTTTGGGCGAAGCAGCACTTCTTCAAGTTAGCTCTCAGCTGGTGCTCCTGGAGAACCTCTAACACTTTCTTCAAATGCCCCCAGTGTTCTTCCTCTGTTCTACTATATACTAAGATGTCATCGAAGAATACCAAAACAAATCGCCTCAGATATGATTTGAAGATCGTATTCATGAGTGCCTGGAAAGTGGCTGGGGCATTGGTGAGGCCAAATGGCATCACCAGGAACTCATAGTGACCCTCATGAGTTCTGAAGGCGGTCTTGGGCACATCTTCTTTCTTCATTCGGATCTGATGATATCCAGATTTCAGGTCGATCTTGCTGAAAATCACCGTTCCACTCAATTCATCCAACAATTCGTCAATCACTGGTATGGGAAACTTATCAGGAACCGTTTCCTTGTTGAGTGCACGATAGTCTACACAAAATCGCCAGCTGCCATCCTTCTTCTTCACCAATAGAACAGGACTAGAGAACGGGCTGGTGCTGGGCTTGATGATCCCTGCTTCCAGCATTTCCCTGATCAACCTTTCTATTTCATCCTTTTGAAACTGAGGGTATCGATAAGGCCGCACGCTGACCGGCGACACTCCCTCCCTTAATGTGATGGCGTGCTCCTGCTCCCTGGATGGTGGTAACCCTAGAGGGGGTTGAAAAACCTCCTCGAAATCCTGGATCAAAGGCTGCACTGAGAGGGGTATGTCTCCCCCTTCCTCCCCACTCGCTCCCTCTAAGCTGTGTAATTCCACCAAGTATCCTCCCCCTTCTTCCTGAATTGTTTTGATTAGGGATTTCAGAGAAACCCCTGCTTTGGTCAGCCCGGCATCCCCTTGGATCACCTTTTTCTTTCCCCTTTTTCCAACTCCATTCGTAGTGTGCCCCAATTGATTTTGGTTTCCCCCAAAGTTTGTAACCACTTCATCCCTAGGATGACATCCGTACTCCCCAGTTCCAGGGGAAGGAAGTCTTCCTTCACTTGTATACCTTGAATTTTTAGAACCACTCCTTTACAAACTCCTCTTCCCATTTCCACCTTTCCCGTGCCCATCATCACTCCATAGCCTCCCGTATCCACTAACTTCATCCCCAATAGCTCCACAAGTTGGGTGGAAATGAAATTGTGGGTTGCCCCACTATCAATCAGCACCACGACCCCACGGTCAGCTATCTCTCCCTTCACCTTCATAGTGTGACTCGGAGTGAATCCCACTACAGAGTTGAGAGAGACTTCTGCCACATCCAGATGCATCTTCTCTTCCTCCTCCACTTCAGACTTGCTCCCATCTTCCTCCTCGTCTTCCTCGTTATCACAAACGAGGAGAACCTGAAGAGTTCTGTCTCTGCACTTATGCCCTGGCATATACTTCTCGTCACATCGGAAACATAGCCCCTTTGCTCTCTTCTCCTGTACCTCCTTCTCAGACAACCTCTTGAACTGTCCTCCAGTACCTCCCCCACCAGATCTCTCCTTGGGCACCTCCCTCTGGTTCCCTGTGGCTACCCCTTTTGAGGGTAGTACAGCGGTAGTCATCTTGTACGATCCCCCCGAGTAGTTGCCTCGAGCCCCTCTTTCCGATTTCTTCTGATCTTCCACCAATTGCGCAAGCTCCATAGCCTTGCCTAAGTTCCTTGGCTCCAGCACCCGGACAGCTGTTCTTATCTCCGGTTTGAGCCCTTTCATGAAATTCCCTTCCAGGGCCGATTCGGAGATATGATCCAGACGGCTAGCCAAGTACTCGAATCTGTCCCGGTAGTCGGCCACGGTCCCCTCCTGAGTCAGAGCAAAGAACTGTTCATAGAAGTCTCCTCCCCCGTCGGCTCGGAAACGCTCTAATAAACAGTCCTTGAACTCTCGCCAGGTCCTGATAGGCTCTCTTCTGTCTCTCCACTGGTACCATGCCAGCGCCTTCCCTTCCAGACACAAACCTGCTGCCGTCAGTTTTTCGTCATCTGTCAACCCGTTGACAGCGAAATAGCGCTCCACCTTGTATATCCAGCCATGGCCATCTTCACCCTCAAAGATGGGCATCTTCAACTTCCTCACCTTCGGATCCCTCCCGTTACCCCGGAAATCTCCGTAATCTCCCGTTCCTCGAAGAGAAGGTGCTCCCCAGGTGTCCCGATCCTCCCTCCGGCGTTGGTAATCGAATCCTTCATCATAATCCCCTCTTCCCCTTTCAAAATCAGCACCTCGACGCTGAAAATCAGCACCTTGACGCTGGTATTCTTCTCTCCTTTCTCCAAAATCCGCACTACCTTCATATTCCCCCCGCCTGCCTCCAAACTCCACACCTCGACGCTGAAAATCAGCACCTCGACGCTGAAAATCAGCACCTCGACGTTGAAAATCAGCACCTCGGCGGTCATTTCTCATGCTCATCTCCTCTCTAGAGAGTGGCTCTAGAGGTGGCATGTCGTCTTCACCTTCAAGAATCTCCACTTCCGGATTCCTCCTTCCCCGGATCGGGTTCGGATTTCCTCTTACGCCATGGACGTCATTGGTCTCTCTCACTTCCGATGTGTCCGGATGGGTCTTAATTTCCAATAATTTCTTCATCATTTCTTCCATCGCCGCGAACCTCCCTTCCAACCTCTCATTGTTGGTAGAGATCTCCATGAATTTCCCCTCCAGATCTGTCTTCAGTTGACCAAACTCGCCTTCTAAAACTTCCACCTTCTTACCGGCCATTTTTCTTCTATCGGATCCACAAAAATCTTCTTCCGGAGACGAAGATCTTGCTGAAATTTCTGAAATTCAGCCGCCGGTGGTCCCAAATCGTTGCTCTGATACCAATTTGATAGGAAATACTTGATTCCAAGTATTTCCTATTCACTTTAGCCAAAGATCTCACAGCAAACTGCTGTCCACAGCAGGAAATCAGCCAAAACAGTGGGAAAACACGAGAAAAACGATAGAAACACGAAGTAAGAACTTGTATTTTACTAGAAGATGAAAGGAAAATAGCAAAGATACAAGGATCCTTTATTCGAGAGGAGGATCGCACTCTCCAAATCTCTAGAATTCAATCTAGAGCCCTAGCCCCCAAAAGAGAACAAGAAAACTTTCACAAAATATCTCATAACCCTAATCCCCCCTTTTCTCCCCTACTTAATGCATACAATTCAAATCTAAAACAAAAGGACCTAATTACCCTTGCTTCCCCTCCTTTTGGCTCCAAGAAACAATTCAAACTTCAAGTGGACCCCACCCATCTCCCCTCTTCTTGTGTCCGCCGGCCCTCCTGGCGTAAACAAGCAAAGCCGGCCCAAGGGGCTGGGCCGGCTGGACCGGTCCTCCTTGGACCGGTCTAACAGAATCATGATTCTCCATGTTGTCATGGCATGATGACTTCCCTCTGTGATAATGTCATATCCTTTGGCTTTCATGCAGCCATCTACGCTGCATTTTACCAATGTAACATAGAATATAATTTCCAGTGTGCGCATGGAGCTTAAATTAGTATACCCATTTGTCAGGTTAGCCAATACTAGTCAATTGACTGGAATTGAATAGATGCGGTCGATCTGAGTACTCTAGCACAATGGATGGAGAGCCTTCGAGATCAACAGAAGAATTTCGACAAAAACAAACTAATTGAGAAATGATATAAACATTGATGGGTGTAAGAATATGCAAAAAAGATTAGAATAAATGCAATAGATCGGATTAAAACCTATGGAAAACATATTTTGAATTATGGGTTGATAATTAGGTCATTAATTTGGTTGGCGTGTTTATTATTAAATTGATAACAAAGTAGTCATCAGCATAGAGATAACATTAGGCTTCATACCCTATTGATTTCACGGATAAAATAAGCAAAACACAAAATATTAGGTGGCCGATTAAGAGCAGACGAAGTGTCAATACCTCATGGATTCACGGGAAAGTAGAATTTCAAGCGTAGTGACGCCAAAAGAATACCATTCATGTTGACTTTGAAGAAATACGGGCAATACTTAGAAACTAAAGTATCAACCAAACATTGGCGCCAAAAGCAAAGGAACCGATCGTGATAAAATAACATCATCAAACCTCATCTTCCAGTTCCCATCAAAGTCACAATGGAGAGGGCATCATGAAGTGGCAGTGCCAACTGATGAAGACAGTTTACAAACCTCTGATAATTCAAAAGATCGGCATCACTTGCTTGCTGCTCCAGCAGCAGTGCAGTTTCTTTCTCATGCTATCATTGCCGCAAAGACCATGATAAACTCCTTCAGCACCCCAATGCATCAAAGACCCTGAAAAGGATCCGAGATTCAAATTCTACTAGAATCATAATCATCATTGTTCATATGGCAGATCGCCACATATTCATGGCGCTGATGGCACATTGACATATTCCCCTTCCATCATTTTCATCAGAATCAACCAATTTCACGACGCCCAAAAATCAGATATACGAACCCATAGAAATCCATGGCTCATCACCAACCTAATTCTGGAGCATTCATACCATATACATCCCCTGTCCTGGGCGTGCGTCCAATAACATAAATCCGCTTGCCCTATCGCTTTCTTGTAACCAAATTGAAAAGCGCAAAGGATAGATCGAAGATCCAACAATAGGAACTAACCTGATGATCTTCTCCTTCATCGTCGTCGTCCGATGAGGAGTAGGAGGGCTTTATTAGTTTGATCTTTGCTTCTTTTTGGTGCGACCGAGCGATTCAGATCTGCATTATTTTTCACTGCCGACATGAGGGGGGAAAATAAGAATTGGGAGATCTAGAAGCATTATAAGGATGGAGATGAAGATGGCTTACTGGATAATTTGGAGACGCGGGAAAGCTCGCTAACCTAGCATTATAGAAGTGGAAGCCGGACTAGGATGTGAACGATCCGAGCAACGCTGAAAGATATATATAGATGTTCTAGAGAAATCGGCTCGACATCGAACCGATTCAATTTCAGACCGGCTATTCTTCTAACATGCTCGACCTTATATATATATATATATATATATAATAATTACTAATTTTTATAATATTTATTCTTTTGCGTGGTCATAGCTACAACCTTTAGCATTTCTGATTTACAAAAGCCAGATGGTCAAATGGAGCTAATGAAGGTTTTACTTGAGACTATTGCAGCATTTTACAAATGTGATTGTAAAGTTATATTGGATAATGTTTTTTTAAAACTATTGTGTGTATTATAAAAATACTCTTTTTTTTTTTTTTTAATTAAACAACTGCTTTCTTAAAACTACCATACATTAGCATTTCTTGGTATAAAAAATAGCTATTCCTCACGAAAATATAAAAAGCAATGAGAAATAAACAAGAAAATATTGTAATAGTCAAATAAAATTATGATTGTGATAAGAAAAACAAAATAGAGAAAAAGCTATATAGTTGGGATTCTTTAATTTGGGTTTTGTTGTTTCTGTTTTATCGAGTTGTTTCAGAATTGCTTTTTGGACAATGATGAACTAGGCATCACCTTGTTGGCTTCTTGTTTATGGTTTGGGTTTTTTCATTGGTCCTATGTGATGGCCCATGTGCGTACCGCTTATGCTTTGGCAAGCCCTGCAACAACCTGGAAATTTCGATGACTGCTTCTGCCTCCATTTCAATTCTAATCAATTTTGATGATCGGGTGTTGGCCTTGGTTTACCGAGTCCTGTCTTTGACCAATTTTGCCCCACTTGTTTTGTTGGGGAAAGTGGTTTTTGTTGGTTTTATTCTTTCTTTCATGTTGTTCTCTTCTTTTTCTTGTTTTGATTTACACTTTTATATGTAACTGATCTTAGTTTTTAATACATGGATTTTTGCCCCGAAATTTTCCCAAAAAATATTATGAATAAATAATCTGTTCTTGTTAATTTTGAATAGAAATAATCTGAATAAATAATCTGATTGTTAATCAATGTAAGAATCGTTACTGAATTTAGTTTGAATTACTTTTGTAATTCACACTTGGAGCCTCATATATTATCTCGTAGGAGTACATTGATGACAATATCATAAGTTGCTACAAATAAGAGCACTATCATCTAAGACTTCGGTTTCATTTTGAATGGCTTTCTTTCTGCTTCTTAAAGTTGCTTCATAGGAAACTGCATTATCGTGTTCTACTGGTTGAGAGCTTTGATTACCAACTAAGATGTTTTGGGTTTGAGTATTGTGAATGTGATGTGTGTATGAATTTGTCTTAATTGACCTAAATGTTCTCTCTAAAAAATTTAAAAATATTGATATATAATACATTAACAATTCTTACTAACTTTAATGCAATAAATTAAAAAAATAATAATAATAACAAATTAAAATAATTCAAAACTAAAAGTAGAATAAATATATTCTCACTCCTATAATTATAATTAGTTATAGCATATAAAATTTAATTGTATTAGATATTTTATTACTCATTTATAGGGATTGATATTACTGATGATAAATTATATATTACTTTACGCATAGAAGAAAAGAAATAAATAATAGGGTTTTTACATGCATGATACCGAAAATTATTATTTTTACATACATAACATATATACTTTCATATTTACTTGTATAACACCCAAATAACTTTTCTAACATCTGGAATACCACTTTGTTGCATTCCCATCAAAATTCTACCCCAACCCTAGGGGGCCCGATCCTTTTCCCTTGCCTCTTCGACGCTCGAGCAGGTACTCATGCCTCTCCACTCAGTTTCTTGACACTCTTTACCATGCCTTGCCTTTCTCGTGCCCTAAACCGAGGAGTTACTAGAATTTGACTAGTTGGTGTTATGTTATCCTATTCATTTGTTTACTGTGTAGGTTCATGAGATTCCTTTGGCGATGTTTCGGCAAAATCATGATCATATGAGGGAGCTGGTGAAAATTTAATTATTTTGTTTTAGTTTGCTTGGTTGGTGGCTAAAAATCTGTGTTATACATTTCTTGATTGTAAAGTTCCCTGAAAGGGTCAGGAAGTAATATTGAGATTTACCTGATGTTAATTTGATCTTTGAATTGAAATATTGAGATGTGAATTTCACCATTCTTGTTATTTGACTTATAATGATGATTTTATATTTAGTTTTCATAGTTTTATTGGACTTATAATGATGGTTTTATTCCAGTTATAGTCGTCCTTTTGGTTATAACTCATTTAATTTCTATTAAAATTTGCAAACCTATTGCGATGCAATCATTCCATTAGATTGATACACCAAGGTCTTAAGTTTGGTCAATAATGAATACGATATAGAGCACACAAAGAATCATCTTGCAGGTAATGACAATCAAATTAAGAAGCCAAAAAAATGAAGCCGCTGGCGGTACTTCCTTCCTCGATCTTGCAGAGAAGACCTAGGGCATAGGAAAGACAGGGCACAAGAAAGAGTATCGCGAGAAGGAGAGTGGAGAGACATGAGTACCTGCTCGAGCGAAGAAGAGGTGATGGGTCGTCGGAGAAGCTTTCATGTGAGAAAAAGAATCAGCTCGTAGAGATCGGGGTGAAGTTTTAACGTGAACGTAACAGAGTGGTATTTCAGACGTTAAGAATGTTGTTTATGTGGTATATAAATAAATATGATGGTTTAGGTGTTAGATATGTAATAACAATAGTTTTAAGAGTTATGTATGTAAAAAAACTCCTAAATGTGTGTTGGAATTCTCTTTTTTTTTTTTTTTGTGAGAAAAAAAATTCTAAAAGTCAAAAGGATTCATATTATTTGCAGATAAAGTGCGACTAAGCTTTAAAGATTTAAAATGCCGAATTAAAATAAATATTAAAAAATGAAAGTGAATAATGACAAAAACAAATAAATAAATTATAAAGCTGAATTAATTTAATAGAATAGCAACATTACAAGCACGCAATCTACCGATAATAAATTAGGCTTCGTTTGGGACGGCTTTTTCACTGCTTTCTAAAACGAAGTTTTAATACAAAAATAAAAAAATTTGTACTAAAACTCTGTTTTAGAAAGCAATAAAAAAGACGTCCCAAACGAAGCCTTAATAAGGGGTAAAATTAGTAAATTACTTGAAAATTGAAAGAAATTATGGGGAAGCGCTTATCATATTATTAATGTTTCATTTGGAACATTACAAAAGTTTTTTTCAAAAAAAATTTATACTAAAAATATTATTTAAAAAGTTATATGAAAATTATCTCAAATGAAATCTAATACCGATTATTTTTTTTTTTTTATTTTATAATTAGTAAAATTGAAATGATTCCTGAGGAACATATGCAGATATGTGGTTGATCTAACACTGCAAAATTAGCACTGCTGATTGGCTAAATGGTCATGATTTTGCCCTGCTGTTTGGTGATGATTTATTTTGAGACATTCTCATATATTTAGCTATCATCTTCGTTGATTTAATTGGTCTTATGATTTTATTTATTATATTTTTGGGAGGTTTTATATTTTAGAAAAGGCGCTCACTATTGAGGATAACTTTTGATCACTGCTTTTAAAAAATTTTCTATTAAAAAGTTGTTGAAAATTATAAAATTTGACAAGTTATGACAATTTTATCGTGCAAACTAAGCACCGATTTTTAACACTGCAATCTTAAGCATCATGAAACTTCTACCACATATGTTGTAAAACTACTGCCAAAGAACTTTCCATCACATTACAATCACACAGTTTTAGAACCGCTGCAAGCTCTTTCTTAGTAGTTAAAACCGCCTGTATAGCCCTTCGACATTGTTGTAAAAGCTTTTTTTGGGTAGTGTCTAACCTTAGTAAATTTTCTTTTTTAAAAATGGTCTTAACTCTCATATAATTTTATTTGTTTTGATCAGTGGGCATCTGGGTTGATGCTTACAATCTACATATGGTATGTTAGTGATAAGGTGTGTCGATGGGTGTTGTTGGCGATGACCAATGATCAAACCAATGGGTGTTGATGTTAGTATCGATAATGTATATTAGTCTTATTGATCATGGTGTGCATTGACGTTGTTAACAATGATGACTAAATTGGTTGGCAAGCATTTGTGTTAGTTTCATCATCATACATTAGTCTCATTAGTTATAGCATATGTCGATGTTGTTGACGACAGCATGCGATGAAGTCGATGAGTGTTTGTGTTTGTATTGATGATATACACCGGCTTTATTAGTAATACTTGTGCATTGATATTATTGGTGACAATGAATAATGAAGTCAGCCAACATCAACATTGTGATGATGGTGTGCATCATTTTATTGGCAATGTTGTTTGTCAACGTTGTTGGTAACAACGGATGACAAAGTTTGAGAGTGCCAACTTTGGAGTCGACAACATGCATCGACCTTTCAGATGATTGTTGTATCAGTGTTATTAGTGAATGAGATAACACAGTGGTGGTCAAGTGAATATATGGTTGGACTACAACAATGGGGCTATTGATGTTGAGGATTTAAGTTACTGACATTGATTATCAACATCAATTGTCGAATAGAACTCTCTTTTGTTCCAAGTCGAACTCTAGCTCAAATATTTATTTTTAGGTTTCTTTCATGTGAAGAATGAATGTCTAATTATAATTTTCTAGTACGGTATTTTGGTAATTTCAACTAAAATCTCTAATCCCTCTATTGGATGGCCTATATTGATTCCCTCAATTATTGATTATTTTTCCAACATTTAAGTATCTTAATTATGTCAAAATTGGATTCCTCATTTGTTGATTATAAGCACGCAAGATTTGGAGACCATTTGGTATTCAAATAGTGATGAGAAGTTTCCAACTACATATCAAGTGCTTGACTTAGGCTCATTTGAATTTGGATGAAAACATTTTTATTTTCGTTAGTCTTGTGTTGTTCAATCACTCTTTTCTTTTTACTGTAATGCATACTTTAATATTATAAGCACTTGGTTCAAGTTAAGTCGAGCTGGTTCAGTATAACTCGATCAACTAAGGAATAATGAAGATGATGAACTCACCAAGATTAACAAGAGCTAGCCAAGTTTATAATGAACTCAATTGCTAGGACATCCAACAAACTCTAAGATTCATATAGATGCTCTCGACTAAGCTCAGAAGCTCACTCAAGCAAGTTGGCGCTTTATGTTTCGTTTGTGACTGCTTTGCTACTGTTTTCTTAAGCAACATTTTAGTACAAATATCTCAAGTTCAAGAAATTTTTACACTAAATAGTCGCTTCAGAAAACAATAAAAAACATTCCCAAATAAAACCTCACTTCAGTCCAATTAATGATTGCATTAGTCAAGTTGGCAACATCTTTCAATCAAATCAACCAACGACTTTATCCAATTGATAACTTCAAGCAATTATCTAACTGCATTGTCTATGAAGTCTTAATTAGTTCAAATTAACCTATCATTACTCAAATGTAAGTGGAAACATCTCATGTAGTTTACAATTAGCATTCTCAATCAAATTGATTTTATGGTGACATATCTAATATATAAGTCTTTATAAATAAAAAATATAGTTTTCTTTTAATAAGGAGGGATACAAAGAGTCATTGCACAATACGGTGAAAGCACTTAATCCAACTAGACCTTCCTATTATATCATTTGGTTTGATGAGTTGGGCAATCAATCACCAAATATTCCAGTCGATCTAAGTACAAAGTTAAGGGAGGAGTGTTTGAGCAAGTTCGTTCGTTTTTGTTAAACCTAATTAAATTAAAGGCAAAATCAACGTGCTAGCTAAACAATCCCAATTGAGTGCAATAAATCAAGACATTATTCTTATCAAAAGTCAATCCTCATCACAAATCAAAATTTCATTCTCAATGTTCATAATAATATTCATTCCAACTCGCATTCTCACTGTAGAGGATTTGAATTGTGTAATTCAATCATAGAGGCCTAAAAAGCAAAATGACTAGCCAAATTTAACACCTATAGAGTAAAGAACTTCAAATTAACAAAATGGTCAAAACACAAGGAGAACCAAAAGTGAGAATTATATAAGGCTCCTATTTAGAGTTGTTTCTCGACTATATCAAAATATATGTGATATATTCTCAAAAAATTATCTTGATCAAGCACGAACCTCGAGGCGAAACTGAACTGGAAACTTCAAAAATTAAATCTGGGAGCTCTCAAACTCAAATTTTAGCGAGCTTATAGTCAAACTGAGCATCTCGGAAATACGAACCCAACGACACCAAATTCAACTCGATCCGAGCCCAAATGAGCCCAAATCAAGCACCCGAAGTGCTGTTGAAAAGCTCATACTGCAATTTGAGTTACCAAACCGTCTCTGATTTTAACGATCTTATAATCGAATTGAAGGGCTCGACGAGACAAATCCAACGAGCTCAAGATCACCAAATTCTGACATCATTAAGACCTTCAAATGTCTAATGAACGGTGCACGATCAAGGAATTCAATATCGACCGTCCATTCGACCACTCCTATTTGTCCTTGATCTCACACCTATTTACGAGCTATGTCACTCCAAAAAATCTATAAATAGACCCCTCATTTATCATGAGGGGGGACCGAACTCAAGCAAGAAGAAGAGAAGAAGAAGAAGAAGAAAAGGAGTGGGAGAGAGAATATTTTGATTGTCTAATTTGCTAATAAGAGAATATATATATATATATATATATATATATATATATATATATATATATATATATATATATATATATATATATATATATATATATATAGAGAGAGAGAGAGAGAGAGAGAGAGAGAGAGAGAGAGAGAGAGAGAGAGAGAGAATTTTAAATTTTATTATTATTAGATCAAATGTTGATTGTAAATATGTATGGTATATGATATTGGCTAGTGTCACACAATATTATTGTAAAATAAAATAAATACACTATTATCTAAGTGTATTGCATTTATATAAATTGAATATATAGAAGAAAATTAATATATATTCTAAAATTAAGGCAAGTATATATCATATAATAAACAAATGATATATAAAATTAAAGATAATTTTAATAAAATTACAATTATATTATCTATGTTGTCTGAATATGATAGTTATATAATAAATAATTATTGATAGCAAAGTTAAACACGATAAAAATAAGAATATTAAGAAAAATATATGACCTATCACAAAATAAATAAATAAATTTTATTTAAAAATTAAATATAGAAATAGATAAAGAATTTAATAATTAAAATCAATAATGATATTGAAGAAGAGTTATGCAAGTAAGGGCGAAACTAGCCTTAGTTCTCAGGGGGACAAGTGGCAAACTAATATATATATATATATATATATATATATATATATATATATATATATATATATATATATATATATATATATATATATATATATATATATAATGGTACAAAAAAATAATTTATTTTTCCATTAATCGATTTTAACAGATTTATTTGTTAGTGTTAGAAGAGTTCAACCTAATCAAATGAAGATAACAGGAGGTCAAGAGGCTTTCTGAATTTTGATGAGCAAATTAAAGGCGAAATGTATCAGGCAAGCCATCGAGAGAAGGGAAGCAATAGAGTAGAATATGGATTGATTTACTTGATGTGTTACAAGACTAAACAGAGCTATATATAAGCTTTACAGAAGTTGTGACTCTTCTAGACCCTTACAGTACTTAGGATTAGGACCAGAGATAAGGACCTGCTGTAATATGTACATAGGCTAACATACCCCCTCAAACTAAACATCTGGACAGCGGATGTTTAGTTTGCTGCGAAGGAACAAGAAACGGTCCTTAGGTAGAGATTTGGTAAGAATGTCGGCTGGTTGTTCTGCGGAACTAATATGTAGAATCTTGATTGCGCCGGCTTTGATATGATCACTGATGAAGTGATAGTCTAGCTCGATGTGCTTTGTTCGGGCATGAAAAATCGGATTGTTGGCGAGAGCGATAGCGGAGGTGTTATCGCAATATAGTGGAGTAGGTTCATTCTGTTGGATGTGAAGTTCAGCCAACAGCCTGCGAAGCCAAATTACTTCATACGTGAGCGAGGAGAGAGCCCGATATTCAGCTTCGGTTGAAGATGTTGCTACCGTGACTTGTTTTTTTGCTGACCATGAAATGATCGTGTTACCCAAAAAGGTGCAGAACCCGGTGATAGACCGCCTGTCTGTGTGATCGGCGGCCCAATCAGCATCGGCGAAGGCACGGAGCTGAAGATCGCCACGATCGATTGGAATGCCAAGATCTACAGTTCCTTGAATGTACCTTAGCAACCATTTGAGGGTTTGAAAGTCGGCAATGGATGGAGCATGCATATGTTGACATATGTAATTAGTGGTGAACGTAATATCGGGACGAGTAATGGAGAGGTATTGAAGTGAACCTGCGAGTTTCCGGTAGAGCGTTGGATCGGAAAACTGTGTCTGGTTGGTGATCTCGGTTGAGTGCTTGAGGGACATGGGTGTGTGAGCTGCTTTACTGTTGGTGAAGCCGACTGTGTGAAGAAGCTGTTTTGCATAATGCTGTTGGTGCAAGAAATATCCCGTAGATGTTTTGTCTACCTGTATGCCTAAAAAAAGTGATATATCACCAAGTTGTTTGAGTTTAAAACTAGAATGTAATTGTTTTAAGAGTGAAGTGATTGTGGACTTATCATTGCCCGTGACCAAGATGTCATTGACGTAGAGCAATACAAACACGCGTGTCTGATCTTTCGTGTAAATGAGGAGTGAGGGGTCGGCTTTGCTGAAGATGAAGCCAAATGCGCGCAAGGAAGTCGTGATTTTGCTGAACCATTGTCTTGGTGATTGTTTGAGACCATAAATGGATTTGTGAAGTTTGCAAACGAAGTTCGGATGAATAGGGTCCTTGAATCCTGGAGTTTGTCTCATATAGACGTGTTCTTGAAGATCCCCATGTAAAAAGGCGTTGGAGACGTCTAATTGAAGAATCGACCAGTTGTTGTGTAGTGCTAAGGTGATCAAGACTCTAATCGTAGTCATCTTGGCAACAGGACTAAATGTGTCGGTGTAGTTGATACCGAGTTATTGGGCGCATCCAAGAGCCACAAGACGAGCTTTGTATTGTGAGACTTTGCCGGACGAATCATGTTTGATTTTGAATGTCCATTTGCATCCTATGATCGGCTGGTTGTGAGGAGAGGGAACTAAGGACCACGTGGTTTGATGTATGAGTGCCTCATACTCAGTGGCCATCGCCAGCCGCCAATGTTCGTGACTGTTTGCCTGTGTAAAAGAAGTTGGGGTGTCTTCCGTGGTTGTTGTAGCTGAGAGATCCAGAATCTGCCGCGGTTTGGTGATGCCAGACATAAGCCTCGTGTGCATGGGATGTGATCTGACCGGAGGACTAGGCAGAGAAACTGCATTGGTTGGGCTGTGCTGCAGTGATGTAGTTGGTGACGGACCTCGCAGTGTTGTGTTCAGAGTTGGCTGAGGTAAAACATAGACATGTTCTTGATTGGTGGATGAAGGTATGATGGGAGAGGATGATATAGTGGATGCTGGAGTGAGAAGTAGAGGAGATTGAAACGACGAAGTAGAAGATGGTATGATGTTTTGAAGCATGTTTTTAAACGGGAAGATGTCTTCTTGAAATGTGACATGCCGAGATATGTAAACTTTGTTGGATTGAGTGTCGAGACAGCGATATGCTTTGTGCATTGTGGAATACCCGAGGAACACGCATTCGCGAGAGCGTGGAGTCAGCTTGCTTGAGGTGTATGGCTTGAGCCAGGGGAAGCATAGGCATCCAAAAGTCCGAAGGTGCGAGTAGGAAGGATGTTGTCCGTGAAGAAGGTAGTGAGGACTGTGAGGATGAGTGGCTTTGCTTGGTATTCGGTTGATCAGATAGTGTGCAGTGGTCAAAGATTCGGCCCAAAATTTTAAAGGTAGGCTTGCGGCATGTAGCAAAGTTCTCGTGATGTCAAGAAGATGTCTATGTTTTCTTTCAGCCATACCGTTCTGCTCAGGAGTGTGAGGACTACTGAGCTAACGAGTGATCCCATGTTCCTGAAGATAGTTGGTAAATTGATTGCTAGTAAACTCACCACCACCGTCATAGCGAAAATATTGTATGGTGGTGTTAAATTTGTTGTGAATTAAATTGCACAATATTTTAAATTTTGAAAACGTCTCAGATTTTGCGGTCATCAGATAGAGCCACGAATATCGCGTAAAATCATCAATGAAGATCACATAATAGCTAAAACCGTTTATAGATTGACATGGGGACGGCCCCCAAACATCGGCATGAATAAGCTGAAAAGGTTTTGTACTAACGGAGATGCTACGAGTAAAAGGAAGTTTATGACATTTTGACAATTTGCAAGAAATACAGATATCGGTAGCGTTGGAAAAATGGCGTAAATCAGGAATAAAGTTCGATAAAGACGGCACGATCTGAGAATTGGGATGGCCCAGGCGGGCATGCCACAGCTGAGTGCTGCTGTTTCGAACGTGAAAGGCGGGATGACCGGAGGCAGAGGAGGAGTTGAGCTGATATAGTCCGTTACGTTTGTGACCATGAAAGAGTTGCCTGTTGTCCTTAGAATCCTTGATCACGAAACCATTAACATCAAAAACAATTGAAATGTTGTTGTCTGTGGTTAGTTTGGAAATTGAAACTAAATTATGAGAGACTGACTGAACATGTAAAATGTTTTGGAGGCGAAGCTTACGAGCGGTCTCCGGGAGAGGAAGTAATCCGTTACCCGTGTGCTGAATTGGAACGGTATTACCGTTGGCCACGGAGACAGATTCGAGGCCATTGTAGGAAGACGCGGTGCTCAGGTTGGACAGATCTTGAGTCATGTGAGAGGTGGCCCCCGAGTCCAGAATCCACTCAGTGGTATTCGGAGCGGTTTGGTGCTGTGCATAGTGAGCTTGAGGAGTCGCCGAGGAAGAAGAAGCGTACTGTAGATTGCAACGGTGCCAGTAGTCTATCGTTGTATGCCCTGTTTTGCCGCATATTTGACAGAGTGGGCGCTGTCCAGAGGATTGAGTTCTTGGAGGGCGAGCGTCATTGCTGTGATTGGATCGCACGCTTTGATTCTTGGATTGAAATCTTGTGAAGCGGCCACGATTAGGCTTGTTCCGAACAGAGAATAGAGCGGTGTTGTCGGACGGGTTGCTGAGTTCTTGGGAGTTGTCTTGCTGAAGGTTTATCTCTTCACTACAAAGAAGAGAGTAAAAATCTTCCAAAGAAATAGGTGTTAAAGAAGTCCGGATAGCAGTCTTGAAGGAGTTATATATGGTTGGAAGACCATTCAGAGTGTAGAGTATGATATCTTCATTGTCGATCTTGGATCTTGCGGCTGCGATATTATCTACGAGGTGCTTGATTTGAGTCAAGTATTGTTGCATTGATCGATCTTTCATTTTAACCTGATGTAATTCGTTCTTGAGCTGGATTACTCTCGACCGATTCGTGGGTTGTAGTTGGGATTCAAGAATCGACCAGATTTCGTGTGCTGTGGACGACGTGATCACATACGGCAGTACCGAGGCGGAGATCGTTGACATAAGCGCGGACACGAGGTTCCTGTCGATGAGCGTCCAAAGTCGGTGATCGTTGACAGTAGAGGTAGGAGGGCGCGAGCTGGATCCGGTAAGATGGCCGCTGAAACCATTTGCAGCAAAGTGTTGATGTATTTGGTGTCGCCATATTGAGTAGTTCTCGTTGGTGAGAATAGTGGGAACGAGATTCTTGAGATTTGAAATCAGGAATTTGAGAGGAGCGGGAACCACGAATTCCTCCAGAGTTGTGGTGAGGCTGGACTCTCTTTGAGCAGAACCCGATGATTCTTGATCGGCCATGAGTGGTGGAGGCGAATGAAGAAGATGAACAAGATTATTTGGAACGAACGCAAGAAAGAGTGCCGCTAGGCAATACGCTCTGATACCATAAAGGAGAAATGTATCAGGCAAGCCATCGAGAGAAGGGAAGCAATAGAGTAGAATATGGATTGATTTACTTGATGTGTTACAAGACTAAACAGAGCTATATATAAGCTTTACAGAAGTTGTGACTCTTCTAGACCCTTACAGTACTTAGGATTAGGACCAGAGATAAGAACCTGCTGTAATATGTACATAGGCTAACATAAATTACGTGAAAAAAGGTCAGCTCAGGGCAAAAAATAAAATTCAGAGAGACATATCACAAATAATCCTTATTATTCTCATTTTTTTAGAGGGAGCATTTCCCCTCCCCCTCTCTGAGCAGTTCACAATTCCGCCCTTGCATGTAAGTTAGATTTATTGAAGGCTTCACAATCATTTATTATTTAATATGTGATACCTACACACATTATTTTTATCTCCCATTTTATTTTATTCATCCCACTGAAATAAGTGGACCTAACCAAAGCTTATTACTTTGAAAAATTTCGATACCTATTCGGATACGTTAAAGTTTCAAGAAAGGACGCCGAATTTGCCCGTCGCCCACCCCAACCACAATATGGCCAACCAGAGCCGTTAGATCACAAGCGGACGGTAGATCCGGTCGTCGAACCCAACGTCGGAAGACGAGTTCACACGTCTCTGACGCTACATATTTACATATTAGTCATTGCAATATCCAGATTTCACATTTGTTATCTCTTCTCGCAATCTATTTATTTATCTTTGCCTCATCTCCCTATCCGCGACCGAGATCGGGAGCGGATGCTTCGCCGTATCGCCGATATGATCACCAATATCCAGGTACGACGCCTACAAAACCCTAGCCCTAACCCTTACCCTAACGCTAGTGCTCTATGCATGTTGATCGATGGCGCCCGCGCTGTATATGTTGAAAGTTCGGGTTTTGGGGATGCCGTTCTCTAGGGTTTTTAAACCGCTCTTCATCGTTGACGCGGTGTGAAAGTTGGGTTTTTGCCGATTAGGGATTTGGGAAGAAGGGCATGGCCGATGAGGGAAGTGAGAACAGAGCTGGTAACATGGATCTGAATTTGTATCTAGGTCTTCCTCGTTCTCCTCGCCCTCGCAGCCTTGACCTCGGCTCCGATCTCGCTCTGAGCTCGTTGCCGATTTCGATTTCGTCTAATTCTGAAGAAAGCCGAGCTCTTGAAGCTGTGTCTGGTGCCGCGATGGAAGCTTCAGCTTCTAATGTTCCTTACTCCCCTTCTCATGCTGCGATTGGCGAGGATGTGTTACTGGCTGGGTTCAGGGCACCTGCTGATGTGAATCCGATACATGAGTATACACCTTGTTTCCCATCCTATGAACCCTTTGTGACGGAAGGACCGAGCGTGCCTTATTCTCCGTCTAATGCCCATGCTTTGCCGATTGAGCAAGAGCTTGGTGAAACAGAAGAGAGGGATATAGTTACCCCGGCCGTTTCTGAGGATGGATCCCCTATCAATCTTGTTGATGATTCTTATGCTGAGGGCAGTGGTTCTCATCCACCTTACTCACCGCCTTATCTTCCAGGCTCAGTAAACTTGCATGAAGATGAAAGGTTTGCTCCTCTTTCTTCTATTCCGCTCCATATTGGTGGCAGTTTCACTGCTCGAGGTGATGGGTCATCTTCACAGCGGGAATTACTTCGGTCTTCTGAGTTTAGGATTAGGAGATTGATAGAATCACATCAGTATAGCCTCAGGCGGTTTAGATCTTCACTTTCATATGGGAATGAAAGGTCTAATTTTGCTAGACCGTCTCCGCCAAGTCCCACTGAGCTGATGCAGGACATTATGAATTCACAGAGGTCATTGGAAACTAATGGGAAACATAAGGTAGGTGCTGAGGTTGTGATCTCAGAGAGTTCGGAGGACGATACTGAGTTAAAGAATAAAAGTGTTGCCAATTTTGAATGTAATATATGCTTCGATATGGCGAAAGAACCTGTTGTTACTTCTTGTGGTCATCTGTTTTGCTGGTCCTGCTTGTACCAATGGCTTCATGTCCATTCTGATAATAAGGAATGCCCGGTATGTAAGGGAGAGGTGACTGAAGCTAACATTGTTCCTATTTATGGGAGAGGTAGCTCAGAATTGGATACTGAGAAGACAGACACATCTAACATTGATCCGGACCTGAAAATTCCTCCAAGGCCGCGTGGCAATCGCCTAGAGAGTTGGAGGCAACATATGCGGCCTATCACACGAAGGTTTGGAGATGGTATTCCAAATTCATGGAGGCGCCTTCTGAATCACCAGGTGCGCAATAGGAGCAGAATTGGTGGTCATGAAGATGCCATTGTGCAGGAAATGTTGAATGGGGGATCCCATGCAGTTCTTACTAGGTCTATGACACGAAGACTGCATAGAGAAGAGGGTGCTACTGGAAATGTTCCCAATGCCGAGGATGTTAGGTTCGCCAGAGATAGTTCATCAATACCAGCCTTAGTTTTCCAAGAGGGAAATGATATTTGGCAAAGATTGTATGGTTATACTGTCAATGATAGGTTAGCTGGTGTAACAGCTGACATTGGCAGAGCAATTGGCAGATTTGCGAGTAACAGCAATCGATATGGGCCTTCTACTTCTTCAGCCAATGCTCCAAATCCAGACCAATTTTCTAGCAGACGGAATGCCGGAGTAGCGGCAACTGCAGATCAAGCATCCGCATCAAGCACTGTGGCTGTCATACAAGGTGAAAGTTCTGCCAGAGCTGCTTCAGCAGAGCCTAATAGTGCAGGATCTTCCAGGCCATATAGAAGGAGAGGGAGAAGCAGTGCTTCTGGTTCATCTGATGTTGATGGAGGAGCCCTCCATACTCGTAAGAGGAGGAGGCTCAACTAATAATGCATATGCTGTGCTATCTCTTACTGTTTTTGTAGTCTATGTTGCTCCTACAATGTATTTTGATTTTTTTTAATGTTTTCGTCTGCTTCCATAAAGAAACACTTTGAGTGTTTGTTTGCCTATTTAGATCATATTATGTAAACCTAGTAATAGCATTAGTTTTGAATATGCAGTTTAACCTTATGGCTGTGTTTGGATGTTAGGTATTTGAGTGAAAGGAAATGAAAAATAAGGTTAAAAACGTTAAATATTATTGAGATTTCATTTCATTACATCTGCTTTTCTTCAGTCAATTCGAAACTTATATGTTGAGCTGTTATTTCCAGCGATCATGTATTGTAACGTGAATGTTGGATGAGTTGCACCAAATTTAGGCTTCATTTGGGACGGCTTTCTTACTACTTCTTAAAGTAACTTTTTAGTACAACAAGTTAATTTTTGTACGAGAAAGCTGCTTTGAGAAGCAGCAAGAAAGCCATCCCGCATTTGTATTATGGAACATTTTTTTTGTAATCAAATTACTTGTGTTAGATGTATGTGTTCAGCCTTCAGTTTTAACAACATGTCAGCACCTCGTTTTTGCTTGATGAAACATCATTTTTAATGCACATCTATTCCACTTACAGATGCTGGTGCGGGATATCAGTTTTAGAATCCAGGTATTTATCTTTCATTGGGCCCTTTGTAAGGCTTATTTCTGTTAAGTTACACTGATTATAGATTTGGGGGATTTATGTTCATATCACAAAATTTTTATGCATCCACATATCTAACATCTACATCTTTAAATTTATTTATATATCATTTTAGTGCCTAAATTATATCAAAGCATATGCATGAAAATGTGTAATTCATGCTTTTATTTAAATTAGTTAATTTCAGTGGGTTTTTATGTGATTTAGAAATTTGAGTGTTATATAAATGAATATAAAAATTTAAATGTTAGATATGTAAATATATAAGAATTTTGTGGTATGTTTATTAATCACCCTAAAGATTTTTGCTGTTTAGCGCCAGTGGAAGATAAGATTAGAGAGAGTTGCCTTAGATGGTTTGTCACATAAAATGGCGGCCTTCCGATGACCCGGTTAGGAAAGTAGAGGTATTAGATTTGACTTATGTTAAGAAATGTAGAGGTAGACCTAAAAAGACTTTGTCATAAAATATTAGGAATGATCTTTATTTATTAGATTTAAACGAGAATTTGACTTTTAATATGATATAATGGAGAAAAAGGATTCATGTAGCCGACCCTACAGAGTGGGACAAAGGCTTGATGTTGTTGTTGTAGTTTGAAGATTTGGTGTTTGTCATTTGTGATAGATTTGAATTATGAAAGAATTTTGTGTTATGTTTGTTAATCAAACTGTTGCTCCTTAAAAACAATCTCTGATTTATTCAACAGCTTTTCATAAATATTGTTGATTGAAATCTGGACAGAGAAGTACATAAGAGTTATACTGTCATTTTTGAATGATACCAATCATATATCCAGTACTTGCATTTAGTTTCAGGTGTACTATTTCGACAGATTTTCTCATCAGAGTTCAATTAACTGAACGATGGCCATATTTGTTTATTCTTTAAGATTTTTATCCTTTTCATATGTCTGAAGCTTAGCGTGCATCGTAGATACTGTGCTTCTTGATTTCTTGAGTGCATGTTCACTTTGTTTGTTAATTTTACTCTACTTGCAAGCTTTTTGCATAAGTTTCTCAAGTTTCCTTAGCGATTGGTTGGTTAAGGCTTCATTCGGGACGGCTTTTTACTGCTTCTTAAATCAGCTTTCGAGTACAAAAAATTTAACTTTTGTACTAGAAAGTTGTTTTAAGAAGCAGTAAAAAAGCCATCTCAAA
The DNA here is from genome assembly GCA_016618105.1 of Dendrobium huoshanense. Lineage (NCBI taxonomy): Eukaryota > Viridiplantae > Streptophyta > Magnoliopsida > Asparagales > Orchidaceae > Dendrobium > Dendrobium huoshanense. The sequence continues at coordinate 4,872,117 of CM028358.1, read as the reverse complement.
CAAGCTGTAAGAAAGACATCTCAAACGAAGGCTAAATTTCTTATTTAGCTTATTTTCTTCAAGCATGTGATGCTTTTCTTGTCAATATGTGCTTCAGTTACTGATGTTTAAAACTGGATGCTTTTTTCATTCATTTTCTATCCTTATTCTGACATACATGTATGTTAATATTTTATGCTTGCTATTGTTCAAGCTCTAAAGCATCCAGTTTATGCTTTATTCTGACATACATGAAACTGGTGCAGGCGTGCAGCTATGTCTACTTTTTCAATTTCTTATATGTCGATAAACGCTTGTATATATGCTTTCTGCAGGGCAGGAATGGCCTTTGCGCAGCGTCACCTGGAAGCTCAGACCCGCTGAGGTGTCAAACATATTTCAAGGTACTTTTTTTTCGCCTATTTGGTACTATCACTTCATATATTTTTCAAGTTACTAAGTAAATTTCACATTATTTGATGATGAAATAGAAGATTTGATTGAAATTTTGGTGAAAGAATTTTAAAAACAAAAAAATGAATACTTGATTTGTTGAATGTAAGTATAGTTCTTTAATACTATAATTTTGAAGTATCTTTTCATTGCAAGTAGCAGAAATGAGAAAATATTTAAAACTTTGGGCAACAATTGTTAGAAACAAAGGCTTCAATTGGGACGCTTATCTTAATGTTTTTTAAAGTAATTTTTTAAGAAGCAGTAAGAAAGCTGTCCCAAACAAAGCCAAAGTGTCAAAAGAAAATTAGTTAGATTGAGATGACACTAAGAACCTTGCTTTTGTCTTTATTTACATTACATTTTATTTTTCCAGTAGTAATTCAAATGAAATTACAGTTATCGTCAAGATAGTGAAAGCAACTATAATAAAAATCTCAAAGCTACTAAGGCGTATATCAGAAGTCACAGAGCTCAGAAGTTTTCCAAGCGAAATCACAACTACAATCCAAGGTTGTGCAGTAATCACAATAAAAATGTCGAAGGTACAGTTAGCGGGTATAGGAAGACAGATTATAATATAAACATCACAAAGTTACAAAACTTTGCTTAAATAGATTGAAAGGCGCAGAGTTGCAAATCACTATTAGGCTGAATATTGTTAAGTGTCATCATAGCCCAACAAAAGCAAGTATAAAAACATGTAACCAATTCTAGCCATCTATTGGTTCTTGCAGTTGTAACCAAGCATGCAGCCATTAAAAGCAGAATAGATAAATAAAATTCCTTCGTCATAGGAAAAAAAAAACATAGTGCAGAGTTCAGACTTAGAGAACCGTTCGATTTTTTGATTGTGAACAAAAAGTGTAGTTACTATTCACAGTCAAAAAACCGAACGGTTCTCTGGGCCAGGACTCTGCGCGTAATAATCTCTTGCAAATCAGAGTAAATTGAAGAGCAAAATATATATCCATAGCTGCATCAAGCAAAGAAAGAAACGGTCCTCTATCAGGAAATATTGGTCATATAGAAGCAGCGAGACATGTATATGTTATAACTTCATTAGGCATAATTGATCTGTATAAAGGTCTTTAATTTCTGCGGGCAAAGAGTCCATGACAACTCATTTCCTGCTTTTATTTTAGGTATTCTGTCATTCCAGGAAATGATGTTATACCTTTCCCTTCAAATGCAGTTATGGTGAGATTTGCAAAGCAAGCGAGAAGAATTTCTTCATGATTTTGCTAGAAAAAGAGGATGCATGCAGCTGTACTTGAGAAAAGGTGCAATCAACAATAGAAATGGGGCGTTCAAAAAATGAGTGTTTAAGCAATTCATACATAGAGAGTAATATTTTATTTCAGACGATTTTTTTATTATTTATTAAATCAGTTTTGTAGTGTAAAAAATAATATATTAAAAAAATATTTTAAGAAGCAAAAAAAAAAAAAACCGTTCTTAACAAAGTCTAAAACACATAAGTCCTATTAACCAAAACATTCTTTACCAGCGTATCTTTAGTTCATGTTAAGTCACATTTAGGGCGTTATCAAAAGAGAAAAATTCAGATTCCTCCCATTAGCACACTACACCATTGCATAGATCCCCAATATAATGAAAGAAAGCAGATTCTAATAACATAAAAGGGAAAATCTAAGTGAGAATTTTGATAGCAAACATGGAGGAATGAGGGCTTTGCAAATAAAATTTGTAGTGTTAGTTTTTTTTACTGTTTTTTAAAGAATTTTTTTAGCATAAAAATTTATAGTTCAGGATACTCGGATCAAAGCTTTCTGAGTGTTTAAGATGTGCATATCTCCTCCTAAAAATGAGGGAGATTTATGCACCTGGCGCCATCTTTTTATGTACACAATAATTTCATTTTTTAATTTAAGGAATTCTACTATAGTCCACAAGCCAAGCACCTTAATCTTATCGTGGAGAGCACAGGGCCACAGGCACATAATTAAAGAATGAAACTCAGCATTTTACTCATTGCTGAAAAAAAAAAAAATTTCTCAAACTACTCTCAATTACTAGTTGAGTTCAAGAAAAAGATATGATCAAATAGCGGCTGGAGAAACCTTGGTTTCACAGCCCTAACAATCTAAAACATAACACTAATTAGATCAATCTCATCATAATGTAGTCTTCATCTTTACACATCAGAAAGTGCTGTAATTCAGACTCTTGAGCGGAGTTCTCTTTCTCTCCGACTGCATTTGAACAACAAAAAAAAAAAAAAGAGTTATTCAACTTCATATATTAATTTCAAATCATCAAAATACCATCAAGATGGGTTCTGCAGATACCTTAATCTTATCGTCATTCAACTTTTGCTTGTTTGAATCAAGCTTGCTGCGGCTCAGGCACTCCAAGTCTTCTTGTTTGATCACAGATTTCTTGCTCTCCGACTGCAAGTAGAAGTACGAGGTGTTAGATCTATTTTGTCCGATAAAATAAGGTCTGTCAATCTACAAAAATAATTGAGGAAGATTGCGAGTACCTTAATCATGTCATCATTCATCTTCTGCTTGCAATCTTCATCTTGTTTGATGCTGCTCAAACGCTCCAAATCTTCTGGTTTGATCGTAGATTTCCTCTCCTGCTACGGAACCAAAGAAGTAAGTGAGATAAAGCTGAGAACAAAACTTGCGATATAAATGAATTTGAAAACAACTGAATTACCTCTGTCTTTGAACCATTCAATATATGTTTGTACATTGCCCTAAGTTTCGTCAAACTCAAAAGCTCCAAGTTCTCGTCTTTGAGGTAAACCTCCTCCTCCAAGGCTTCTTTGGTCTTGGTCTCAGTCGCAGCCATGCCAGTTTCTTCAGATGACTGAGTTTGAACTATTGATAGCTCCTTCAGAGACATGGATTCAGACTCGCATGGAAGCTTGGGAGTGGAAGAAATGGTAGGGGCGTCGATGGCAGCGCCAATTTCAGCAGTGGAAGAAACTGGAATCTGATGTGAGTTCTCAGCAGTGAGTTCGCCGGAGTTCGGGAGGTCAGCTTCAACTGATTCATCAATTAAAGCAGAGATTTCACTGGGTAGATCTCCCAAAGCCTCCTTGAATTCAATGGAAGAATCTAGCGTTGACAAGTCAGAGCAAAGTTCAGCACAGGAAACAGAACTATGCTGCTCGAAAGAGTCGCCTTGGGAAATCTCTGTTTTCCGTGGCACATTGAAAGATTCATTGGTGACAAGTTTGTGGAGGTAATCTTCAACCGAATCATCAGGGATTTCTCTTAGGTGATCGACGCTAGCCAATTCGATGGTAGAAGCTATGGTTGAGAACTCAGGGCAGAGCGCAGAAGAAGAAACAGGAATCGGCAGCTCAAAAAAGGAACCTTCCAAAGTTTCACCTACGAAGTCATTGGCGGCGAGTTCGCTGAAGTCCATAAGGTTATCTTCAAATGATTCCTTAATCACCTCCGGTAATTCAGTGGGGAAATGTCCGCTGCTCTCCTTTACTTCAAGAGGAAATCCAATGGTAGGATCTGCGGCCGAGAACTCAGCATAAAGTTCAGTAGAACAAACCAGAATCCGAGACTCAATACCTTGTACATCAACGGAACCATTGGTGATAAGTTCTCCAGCGTCTAGGAGGTCATCGTCGATTGATTCTTCAGAAACAGCAGCAATTTTTCTTGATAAATCGATGTCTGATTCATTTACTTCTTTCGGTGAATCTCTGATGGCCTGCATGGCGGAGATCTCATTACCAAGATTAGTTATAGCATCAACGTTCTCATAATGGAGCGGAAGGATATCCAGTGCGGACGGCAAATCTGGCGAGGAGCAATCATCTTTAGAGAAAACAATGTCGGCATATTGAGGTATCACCATTCCCGCCGGCAACTTTGTGGGGGCAAAAGAGGCTTCCTGAGCTATCACTGGTTCCAGCGAAGCAATACTTTCCTCCGGTTCTTTTAGAGTCATCTCGGTGAAGAGCATACTAAGCTTTCCCTCTTCCTCCTCATCGAGCTTACGGTATCCTTGGGTACAAACAATGGCTTCGTGGAGCAACGGGCGCATCTCACTGCAAAGAAAGCTGTCCGAAACGGCAGAAATTGTCAATTTGGCGTCGGAGGAATGGTTGTAGGAATCTTCCACATCATCATTTGCCGGAAACAGGTCGCCGGAAACTTCACTTTCCTGGTTGTTGGACTCTCCCACAAGGTTAGTGTTTGGCGACTGGTCGCCGGAAACTTCAACAAACTCATCTTTCGTAGACTCGAACGGTTCGTCGACTTTGACCTTCGAGTTCTCCCCAACAAAAAAAGAACTTTCTCCTTGATCGTTCCTTCCTTCTTTCTCAACTAGAACAACATTGGGATCGTCATTCTTTCGTTCTACATTTGAATATTCTCCTTCAATTGTAGGAGAGAAGGCCTGGATTTCTAGCTCTTGATCGCTCTTTTCATCTTCCTCGACAATTACAACAGCTGAATCGCCATTTTCGACTACATTATTCGTCTCCTCCCCTTGAGCAGAAGATGAAAAGCCATGGATTTCTACTTCTATACCGTTCTCTTCGACTTCCTCAACAAGTGCAACAATGGATTCGCCCTTTTCGACTTCAATAGAAGAAGAATAGCCATGACTATCTTGTTTTTTATCCTTCTCTTCGTCTTCTTCAACAGGATCAACAGCACAGTAATCGCTTTTCTCGGAAAGATCTACTTATATAATATAAATAAATCAACACAACATAAAAAAAAACATAGGAAACAAAAAAAGTATCAAGACCATTTACAAATACTCACCTTTCTTCTCGTCTTGGTTTGCTTGCTCCTCTGCATACTCTTCAGTTGAAGCTACCATTTTAACAGTCCCATGCTCTCCGCTCTTCTCCTCCACCGTCTTCCTAGATGACAACCGTGTGTTTCGAAGAGTATAGGGCAAAAGCTTTGGGGCTTTTTTCTTGTCATCTACCTCCTTCGAGGTCATTTTTGTGACCTCCTGAGCTTTGGTGGTTACCTGGTGCGACCGAGGACACAGGCTGGGCTGTTGCTGTTGGATCATGGGCACAAATTCATAGGTGGTTTCGCATTCATTTTCAACTTCGTTCTTTGAGTTCTCTCCATTAATAAAAGAAGAAAACTCATCATAACTTTCCGCTTCTTGATCCATCTTTCCATGTTCTTCAACAATAACAGCACACGAATTGCCATACTCGACACGATCTACATGAAAGAGAACCGCAACATCAAAACCCCTATTAAACTGAAAAAAAAAAGGAAAAAGGAGAAGAAAAGAAATCATCAAAAACTAATTAGCAAATTTCACCTTCCATCTTTTCTTCCTTTTCTTGTTCCACTGTATCCTCTTTAGCCAAAAGTTCCATCTTAACAGCCGAATTCTCCCTCCTGCTGCTTCTACTCTTAGACTGAGTAGTGGCCGTCTCTTCCAATGCCTTTCTTGAAGACAATCTGGTGCTTCGGCGAGTAGCCACGCCAATTGCTTTCCTTCCCTTCGCTTCAACTGTCGTTGGGGTTTCAGTCTGACCTTCGATTTCTTTATTCTTATTAGCCCTTCTCCTCGAGCTCCGAGCTTCCACTCCATTAGCGGCTTTCCTTGTTGTCGGAGTCTTGGGAAAAATCGTTGGAATTTCTTTATTCTCCCCTTCCTCTTCGGTGGAGGCCATTTCTGTGACCTCCAAGTCTTTGGCTGCTGCCAGACGGGATCGATAAAGTTGGCTTGGCTTCTGGTGCTGGATCCTGGGCTCGTCTCCAAAGGCGGCTCTGCGAACAGAGGCCCTCCTGCCCGTACGAGGAAGCCCCGGTGAATTTAAGCTCAGAGATTGGTATCCAAGGGTTTCTTGGATCCCATCCTCCTGGGGTGCCAGTTCTGCGATCTCCATATTTTTAATAGTCACCTGGTGCAACCCGGACAAAGGGCTCGGCTGCTGCTGCTCCTGAATCTTAGGCTGGTCTCCATGCGTGAGTCCACGTGAAGAGGTCCTCCGGCAAGAATGAGGAAACTCCGGCGAGTTTATCTTGGAAGATTGGAATCCAAGGGCTTCTTGGATCTCCTCGATCCCCTCAACCTGTTTCAAATGGAGAATAATGCCTCAAATTTGAGAAATCTTTTTAACTAGATTTCAAAATTAAGGGTGAGAAGGTATAAAAATTTAAAACGGAGAGAAGAAGAGGACAGAAAGGGACTTACGGTTTCAAGGGCTTCCAGGGCTTTGGCCATGGCCACATTGGTCAAATTGGCAGGGACGCGGTTCTTCTTGCAGAGGAACTGCAAGTCTCTTCTGGCGAGGGAGTGGAAATCCATGGAGAAGGCGTATAATCTCTCTGAAAGAAGTAAGTGAGAAAGAATTGTAAGAATAAGAGGACAGTGGAAGGTTGCCTTTATAAAAGCATTGAAATAGAGCTCCGTTTAAAAATATGACCGTTGTGGCGAGGTAGTAGCAAGCCGCTCCCCTTGATTTTTTTTTTTTTCCCTCTATTGATTTGAATTCAAAAAATATGACCGTTGGCCACGTGTTGGACACGAAAACGGTAAGACGCCGGAGCTTTTTCTAATCGTTTTTTTCGTCATGGAAAAAGGTTAAAAGAGACAACTGTAAAGTGGAAGGGCTGTACACGTGTAAGGCGAGTGGAGTGTTAAAAAGAAAATAAAAAAAGTAAAAAGAAGGGCTTAAAATTGAACAATTATTATGTCCTCTGACCGGACGTAGAGCTACGTTCGGCCGTTAATAACATATCGCCACGTGCTCTTACTTTTTACCGCGCGGCCCGACAACTCGACCCAGACTAGAAGCCGGGAATGTTATGTTCGCGATTTTCTCGGTATTGCTCAGTATTTGCTCGGTATTGCTAGGTATTTGCTCGGTATTGGTTATTGCCGAGCAAAATCGACCAATACCTAGCAATACCGAGCAATCTTGGGTCCGTTCCGGGTCGGGTTGTCGGGGCGCGCGGTAAATAATGAAAATGCTTGGCGCGATTCTACTGGCGGCCGAACGTAAAGCTACGTCCTGTGACCGGACCAAATAAAAATCCCTTAAAATTGGCATTTTTTTCAAGCAAAATCACTATTTTATTTGTCAAAAAATAAAAAATAATTATAAAATGCACACAAATTCATTGCAAAACAGCAATAGCAATAGCCAGATTTGAATAAATAGTAATAAGAAAAACATTGGGTGTAATTTAATAAAAATCAAAGGTTGAATAAAAAAATATTATTAAATTGTATAAATATAACCTTGAAAAATATCAAATTGTATAAATATAATATTTCATCATATTAAAATACATAGATTTCATTTCAAGCACCAATTCGTGATATCAAAAAAAAAAAATCTCTCATGTAATCATTTATTATCAAGTTTATTGCTTACACTACGAGCATAAAAATATTAAGATATTTTAATTTACTATAATAAATAAATATGTGAAAAGTTTTATATTTTTATTTAGATTTATACTCATGAGATGACTTAAACTGAACTTATTAGCTTATAGGTCAAGTTTACGGAGCTACAAGATTTAGCTCAGTTCATATTATAGCTCATATATTATATAAACTAGAGTTTAAGCTTGACAAGATTTGACTAAACTACTCATCAATTGATTTGATTAAATATGAATTTTTGATTAAGATTATTCGATGCCTTCCAATTTAAATCTTCTATTTTTTTAGTATAAAAAACAAAAAAAAATATTCCAAACAAAACATTAGGTTTAGTTTGGGATTGTTTTCTTACTGCTTTTAAAGTAACTTTTTAATATAAAAATATTTTGAATTTAAAATTTTTATATAAAAATTTGCTTTAAAAATCTTTAAAAAATTAGCTCAAACAAACTCTAAATTATCAAATTATTCATAAATTACAAATCAATCGAGATCGAAGATCTAAATTTATATTTGAAAGGAAAATAATATAAAATTAATTATGTGCAGAATGAATTGCCGCATAAAAAGATAGATGTCTCTGAGATGCGAACAATTATTACATCCTCCGACCGGATGCCGAGGAACATCCGGTTGTAGGCAAAATCCCGCAGGTGTACCGAGTTTTTCCAACACCTCTGTATAGGCGGGATTTTGCCTACAACCGGATGTTCCTCTGCATCCTTACACCGGACCAAATAAAAGTTTCTCAGATGCACCTTTATCTCACAAACCAGCAAAAAAGATTACTTCAGATTACTTCCCGAATGCCTCATTCACATTCCAATTCATACAAATACAATATTTCCAGAAAAAAAAAATCAACTTCAGAATTTAATAAATCCCAAAACAATTAGTCTATTTACACAAAAAGATTTAAAAAAAAAAACCCTCATAAAATATTAGTGATAATAAACAAAATTCAATTTCTTTTTTTAAGTAAATTTACACACACTCCATACACAAAAACCTCAAACATGCGACCTCATCCATGGGAGCATATCGCGTGCCTGAAGATCTCAGAGATTCTGCAAAGGCATAAAAAAGATCTTCAAGCATGTAAGGCTCCAATGAAATGACGTAAAAATGCTTCAGAAAGTTGGAAAAGAACGGAGATTTTATGTGAAGAAGAAGACGGATCAATAAACCTTTAATTTTGCTATCAGAATGTTGAAGTGCCAATGGAAGTTGGGCGTCCCGAAGCTTGTAGTTCCTTCAGCGTACTTGCCAGCCAGTCCAAACCCTCGTAAAGGCCATCACCTTTAAGGGCACAAGTTCCTTGAATGTGCCATATTCGATTTTTAAGGTCATAGAGGCCTAGGCCCTCACAGACCTCCATTGGAGTCATTGCGCCTTTCTGATAAGGAGAAAATATAAGGTCAGACGCATGAAAAATTATTTTGTGCGGAAACCGGACGTAGAACGCCTTCCGGAGACCAATTAGAATGCGTCATATCAGCGGTATCAGGCCGCAGTACAGAGAGATACCGAGCTGCGATACCGAGCATAGGGTGACATGGCGCATGCTGATTGGCCTCCTGACGACATTCGGCGTCCACACATAATAATTAATCCAAACGCAGAGCCTGATGAGTTAATTTAGTTAGTAGAATCCTAGCATTGTAAGGAAATTATTTTCAGGAATTTAATATGTGAACTCTAAGACTAGTCTGCTTCACCCTCAGAATTTATGATACCAATAAACTTTTTTTTTCATTTTAGTGATGCATGCATGGCGGCATGCATTTTATTCTTAACAATCTTGAGCAAAACGTTGCCTTTCACGTCGAGAATTCTTTGTAAATGAAGAGACATCAAAAGGGCTTATTGCTTCCCAAACAAATCCTCCTACATTTATATATAAATGCTGGCTCATCAAGAATACGCAAGAAAAACACTTCGAATTGTTGATTCATCGTCAGAGATGATTTAGAACCAATAGTTCCAAGGATTTATGCATTGTGAAAGAGGTATGTTTGATGTTCATAGGCCAGGGCATGATTAAAAAAAATTATTATTATGGGAAAAATTAAACGGCGATGTTATGTTCATATTCCCCAGATGCTTAAAAATGTTGGCATAGATGATTTTTTTTTATGAGGTTATTTAGGCGAATTAAGATAAACTCACACACACATCACATACGCAAGACTCAAATCGAAGACTTCTTGGTTGAGAGCCAATGGATCAAAGTGATCTGCGTGGATCGCTTTTGGTGTTGGGAAAAACTTTATTAGATATGGCATACAATTGTTTGAATGGAAAATAAGGATTTGTAAACCTAACTAAAATAGTTAGGATAGGTTAGCTCTCTCTCTCTCTCTCTCTCTCTCTCTCTGGGTGTGTAAAAGGTACAGTGTAACTTACCATGTCCTGCTTGTTAGCAAATACTAGTATGACAGAATTGAGCATGAAGGGGTCATTGATAACTGCCTGTTGAGAAAAAATATTAAATAACAGATCAGTCTTAGGGAGAAAAAATAGACATAAAACGGATGATACAGATAAAATAATGTCTATAAAGTTTATCAAACAAATAGACTAAAGCAAAGGGATAAAAACCTGAAACTCTGCTTTGGCTTGTCCAATTCTTTCTCTGTCCAAAGAATCAACCACATAGATCTGCAATAAAGAAACGTACAATTCGAAGCTTTAGCAGCTTCTTATTTGAGTTACGAAGCATGGAAAACTCAAGAAGGTTAGATGAGTAAAACACTTGAATACCAGCACATTCAATTCCTTCATGTTTTCTAAAAATTTATGGAACTTTATGGCACCTTATGGATGTATGTTGGATACAAATTAAGCATAAATTGTATCATTCTAATTTCTAAGTCAATTATGTACCAAATAAATCTTTCTCCAAATTTAATTATCATTCCCTTTCTCTATCTATCTCTTAGCTAATTGTGGTGAAATATGGGTAAAATATTTTTTTGTCTAAAATTACGATTATATTTTATTGCATTAAATATGAGGATTTTGGATGGAAAGAAAGAGACTTAGTAAACAAAATGATTAGAAGAAGATAGTATCTTATGTTTAAAAGAAACTAAATGAAAAGGTCAGAATAGGTGAGACATTGACTAATATTATAAGTTATTGTAATATGAGAGGTTTAGTAAGAATAATAGTAGATAGAGGTTAGAGAACAAATTGTTGAGTTGAAAAAGATTAGTGATTAAATGTTTGATATAAAGTTAATTAACTCTGAGGTCACCATAAATGCGATTAATGCTTATGCTAATTTAAAAGAAAATGCATGAACTACTATAAATGTATTTCTAAGGAAAAAAACATAATTATTAAAGGTTACTTTAATTAATGTATAGGATCTAGTAGTATGAGCTAATATGAAAGGCTTCATACTAGGTTATTGAGCAAAATAAAGATTAATAGGTGGAATGAGGATATTAAAAAATTTATAAAAGAAAAGTAATGTGCATTTAAGGAGTGGCCGAAATTAAATATCATTGTGTTACAATTATTATAAATGTGCTAGAAGCTTTGCAAATAGGAAAGCGAGCAGCATTTGTATAATTATATAATAAGTTGGGAACTTCATAAGTAAAAAAAAGATATATAAAATAGCAATGTTAAGGGATAAGAGATATACCAACTTTGATTAAGTTAGATGCATTAACAAAATAATAACATATACCATAAATTGTTCCAAAAAGGCAAAATGGAATTAACTCTAACGAAGATATAAAGCCTTACGTCTCTATTAAGATTTGGAGAGTTCTTATCTAAGTATAATTAGGCCAACCATGAGATATTCGGGTCTAAATAAGATATCTATTGAGATTTGGATTTATGCCACATACTACACAACTGCTTTTGGCAATTACATTCATAAAACATATAACACTATTTCAATAATATGATAGCTGGTTTCATATGCATCCCATAAGCTATAAATCGCCTGCATTTATAGCTGTAAAAGTGGTTAAGTTTGGTTCTGTTGGCTTAGAGTGAAACAAACTACCACTCATAATGTCTAAGTGTTGGCTCCTAACATGGTCTGAAGCACAAGTTGTAGCAACTCAAGAGAGCACAACATTCAGTCACAAAATCAAAGCATCCGTAATGTCATAGATTTCAATTCTTTAATGGCCAACACAATCTAAACTTTGCTTTTGAAAATCAAAACAGTTTATAATGTGCTAAAGAAGGATTATTTACCAATCCATCAGTATTGTTAAAGTAATGCCTCCACAAGGGCCTCAGTTTCTGTTGCCCACCAACATCCCAGACTGTGAAAATCACATTTTTATACTGAACTTTCTCAACATTGAAACCTACAATAGCAACAACAAAAAAATAAAGCAAAAGGTCTAATAAGTTAATCAAACAAAAAACAGTTTAAATTCATGGTATGCAGATTCGGCAAGTTTTGGAATATTAAAAAGATTCAAATGTTAGATATTATTATAAAGAGACCCATGATATAAGACTTCTTTGATTATACACATCAGGAAGTGCGTTTAAGAAATATGTTAATAGTTAATACCCATCTTTCATCAGTCTCCAGAGTACAAATAATATATTATACTCTTAGAGTAGCGCTTAGTACCTGGTCAATTCCTTCATTTGGTCTATGTATATATTTAACACTCTGAACCTAACATTTAATACCTATCTACTCCCAATATTTAGTGGCAAGGCGCAAGCACAATAAGTGGGGAAGCATTGTATAAAGCAAGCTAGAAGAGGAACATAAAGTTCATTACAAACTACTTTGACAATCTCTATATGCATCTAAAGTAAGAGTAATGCTCATTGGAAAAATTGTCCTAAAATGGAGAACTTTTTCTCCCTTTGACTTGAAAAGCTCCATATCCTCACTTTAGGATCTTAGAATGTGAAGCAATTGTACAAAGAAGTTGAATTTGACAAGCTGCAGAATGGAAGAGAGAAAAAGAAACTAGAGAGGTATATACAAATGCTTGATATGTCTTGAATCAATGAAAAACTATTTGTTTTGTTAAGGTCAAAGCTGCGTATAGTTAGTCCTTTACTAGGAAAAAATAACATGAAAAAAAGGTAACCTCGCATGAATCTTTAGATTATAACGCCAACATAAGTCAGTGGTTTTAACTCAGAACAGGAATAAAGAATTTCTCTAAAACCATATGCAGAATGAAGTGGAAGTTTAAAATTATATATCAAGTTCAAATTTATACAAGGTTGTACAGAAACTTTAAAAATACAAATAAATGATAGGCAAATATTAGAAATAGTAAGTGAAAAAAGGCAACCTGCTTTATTAAAAGCCATCCAAAACAAACCATTTCAGGATAAAAATGGACAAGTTACTAGCTACCACTAAAAAACATTTGATAAGCCCGCTTCCGCAGCTATCACTTTAGAATTTCAGATTTTTTTATGCAGCACAGTGCAGGAAAATGATTATTAAGGACCAAATCTATTCATCATCATTAGCGTTATTTCAGCCATTTGGATATGGCTTTATGAAAGAGCCAAGGCTAATGCAATTAAAATAAACCTAAAACATAGAGTTCGTTTTGTAATCATACCAATTGTTGGAACTGTAGATAGAACTTCTCCAATGTGCAACTTATACAATATAGTTGTCTTACCCGCGGCATCCAGTCCAAGCATCACAACCTACAGAAGATGGAGGTATTCATTCATACAAAACTATAGAAATAGATGTTGGAGCAGCAATCAAAAGCAGTAGAATTTTTTTATGAGAAAAGCACAACATTTTTCTCATAGAAAGCGAGCTCAACCGGTAGACTAAGCATCAAGCTAAACCGGTAGACTAAGCATCAAGCTAAACCGGTAGACTAAACATTAAGTTCAAAAAATGGATTGAGATAATAAAATTCAAACAGAAACTTGCTCAAGGGTCCCTATAAGAAGCCGTCGAACTTTTCGTAAGATAAGTTATATCTGAAACAATAAAAAGCTTGGTAACTTCTAAAGAAAACAAAAACTATCATATACATAATATGAAACAATGCAATGAGTTATCTTTACTCAGTAGTCATGATTTCAACATATCAGATCATGTCTAGTGAAATAAGTTCGGTTTTCCAACTCAAAGTTTTAAAATAACAAATTAAAGAAACTAAAGAAAGTACAATGAAAGAATACGCAAGACTAAAATAATGACTACACAAAGTAGCACACCAAAGGAAATAAAAGCTATTCAAGAAACTAAAGAAAGTACAATGAAAGAATATGCAAGATTAAAATATGGACCAATCCATACATAACATTCCTCTTGAGTGCTACCATTGGTGCTAAACATATTCTCATTTCTATCATTTTCAACTTAAATATCAATGATTTTTTATTGACTAACAATCAAATTTATACTACATCATTGGTCTAATTGTAATTTTATAAAATTTACCTTCAAAACTTCATCATATCCTCCTATCGCATAAGACTTTTGAAGCACTTCTCCATTTGAATAACACAACTAAAGTTTGAAATTTATATCATCATTCTTTTGTGTAACAGTACCAAGATAGTTAAACATATTACATCTAACTATTACATTATCTTCAAAGAATATAGATTGATAAATTTTAATATGATCCCACCTAAAATTGCATATCACACTCAAGTGTTATTCTAGTAACTCGAAGCGCTCTTCATTGTTCTATCTGCATTATTCCACTTGATGAATCACATAGTAAAAACTATGTCACCTATCAAAATCATGCACTAAGCACCTCGCTTTGAATATCTTTTGTAGGTAATGTTGATTCTTGATGTGATCTTACTATAATTAGGAACTATCTGATCACTCCATAGCTACTTCTAATATTAGCCAACACTCCAGCATATATTTCTTTAATAACTTCAACTTATTTTTTTCACACACATTTCTACCTTACTCTACAAATCAATTCTCATATCATTCCTTCAAAAGATCAATAAAAATTACATAAAGATAATTTCTCTTCTCTCCATACTTTTGTCATTAATTGCTTAACATAAAAATTGATTATAAGATGGACCTTCTTGGTATGAAACCAAATTGATTCTAAAATATCATAAATTTAATTCATCTAATGAGCACAATCTTAAAAGTACACTTTACTCTTAAATATTGGTATAAAAATAATTATTTTCCAGTCATTTGGGTATCATCTTATTCTTCAAATTTCTATTGAAAATACTTGCTAATGAAATCACGGCAATATGGCCACCTATGTAGCACGGATACTCCTATTTATGATCCAAGCTGTATCGGACACGTGTAGGATACGGAGCCTCCGATACGGCATGGATACGTGTCGGATACGGCTTTGCCGTGTACAATTAAAAAATTATTTAAATTTGATCGAACACACATATCAGATACGCGCGTCCTATTAAAAAAACGAAAAAAAGGGTACCAGAACTCGGTACTTCTTGGTGCTCGATACAGCTCGGTACTCGATACTGCTTGGTACCGGTACTCGGTACCGGAACTCGGTACCGCTCAGTACCTCTCCACAACGCTCGATACCATACTCAGTATTAATGCTCGGTACTGCTCGATACCGAGGGGTACTGAATGGCGCCAAGCGACACCGAGTGGTACCAAGCAGCACCGAAAAGCTAGAGAAAAGTTTAAAAAAACTCTTACAATAAAAAACTCTCCGCAACGCTTGGTACCATGCTCAGTATCAAGTCAAACCCCGCCATGGGGCTGCGCCCCCTTGGAACTCCAGCATATCTGCAACATATCTACACTTCTACTTAAAATTTTTTATGTTTCAAATACATATGGTTTTATTTGTGTTGATCCTTCGTAGGATAATGAGCTCTAGTGGCGTAGGAATTGGGTCTGATGATGGTCTATCAGAGACCAATTCAATTTTTTTTGTCATTTCAAATATTACGCTTTGATTACTTTCTTAATTTTTATGTATGATTTATATATTATAATGTCGTATCCGTATTCTGTACTTTTAAGAATTGACGTGTCTCGTATTCGTATCGTGTCGTATCCGTATCGCCGTATCCGTATCAGCGCAACATAGATGGCAACATAACACTTCATATCTCAATAGATATCAAATATGGACCTAAGTTTTACCTGCATGCATCTTCTACCGAGTTAATTTCACTTCATCTTTTTCAATCAATCTAGAATATACCTTACCATTTTTCTAATTATGTTCTTTCAAAATAATTTCTTCCTTAAAATGCCTGTAAAATAATTTCTCAACATAATATTTTTAGTGAATTATATCACAGCAAGTTTGCCTGCGTTCACCCTATTGTATTATATCATGTATTCTTCAATTTTGAATATAAACATGTAAATCAGCCATAATAACAGAAGTAAGAGTTTCTTCAGGCACGTCCTTCTCAAAACCCAGATTTGTTATATGATCATAAAAAATCTGTCATCAACTAGAAAAATAATTGCTAAAAACAAGTCCGTTGTTTCCTAAGCCACATCGACCAGCAGATTTCACAAGCAACTAGACAATATCAGCTTAAAACTTTTCGTCAACCCCAGACCCCAAACAGTCATAGAAGGCATCCTAATCCCAAACCAAGACAGAAATCACGCCATATCAGCCATGACTTTGATCCCAATAACTAAACCAGTAAGCGCAAATCTACGCGGAAAGGCCAAAAACAGTTGTTGCATGAAACAACATATGCTATTTTTAGATACAATAAAAAAGTTCAGAAAGCAAACCCTCATTTCTTTGTTCCCGAAGAAGGTGTCAAAGAGCTTCCGAAATACTTGTCCCATGGCCGATCTCCCCCTTATCCGCGCCTTCTCCCAACTACACTTCAAGGTCTTCAGAGAGTTTTTCCTGCTGAAAATTAGCCAAGAATACGAAGAACAAGATGAATTCTCTTTGTCCTTCCCTCCGCGCGCTCGCTGTCTCTCGCTATATTTACGCTAAGTTCGTAGTGGCTCCAATCCGACGGCCATGATTTTCCTAGTATAGTGCGACTCGGACAAAGTACTAACGCTGTAATGAACCATTTCATTGCGGGATCTAAGAATCTTCCTTGATAAATAATTGGAAAAAATAAGAGGGATGTCAATTCGGACCAATATCGGGTTCGAATTCAACTCAAACTGATTCAAGCATGAGCGGGTTAATTCAAATCTGATCCGCTTTTAAAAATGGATCAAACACACGTGAATTACGGATTGGCTCGACCGGACTTGCGAACCCATAATAGGGTTCAGGTTCTGTCGGGGTTGACTGCTCCAGCTCGAGGGCTTGTGTCATCCGTCCAGCACGAGTCAGCGAAGTCGATTGGCCGACGAGTGCGGGAGTCAACGTCTCAACGAGTGCTGTGATGGCGTCCAATGGCAATTACAATATTAATTTCTTTTTTAATATTATATTTCCTTCCTCCTATTTTTTTAATATTTTCCACTTATTGCAAAATTGCCTTTTCTCTTGTTGTTGTGTTAGGTTATCAGTCTTCGCCCTAACCTCAAAACACTTGCGTTGAGATTCATAAGGTGTTAATTAGTCTACCCAAATAACTTTAAACTCATTTAATTGAGCATCATTTTGTTATTGATTATATATTCTTCCATTAAATTGTACATTTATAATAATTATATGTTACATTGGTATGTAAGAGTAGGGTTGTGAACAAATCAAGCGTTCCACAAGCTACTCGAGGATTGATATGCAATCATTCGTGATCGTTTGTTTAACAAATCAATTAAATTTGAATAAATTTGTAAATACTCGATTGTTGAATAAATAATTTTAAACATATATTTATTTGATTCGTTTATGTTCATGAATAATATAGTTTAAAACTCTTAAATATGCACGATAAGAAGCTCGATTAATAATTTATACATAACACGTGAAAAAACTAATTAAATTTTTTATTAACTTTTGATACATAGCTCATGAATAATATGGTTAAAAATTTTTATTAAGCTTTATTTGTAAAAAAAAAAATTGACTAAATAAATTTAAAAACATTATATTAATTTTTTTAAAAAAAATATCATAATTAATCATTAATTAATACAATTTAAAATTTATTAAATATTTATATATCATCCAAAATTTATCTTGATCGGACATGAATATCGAGGAAATTTTGACTTTGAAACTTTTGAAATTAAAATTACGAACTCCGATTTTAGCAAACTTATAGTTGAATTGAACATCTCGAAGAATGAACCTGACAACACTAAATTCAACTCAATTCGAGCCCAAATGGGTCCATATAAAGGACTCGGAGCATATTGAGAAGGTTCAAATCATAAATTGGATGACCAAATGATCTTTAAATGTGACATGCTTATAGTAAAATCGCGCGGCTCGATGAGATGGATCCAAAGAGCCTAAGATTGTCGAATTTTGACTTTATTAAGGCACTCAAATACTCGTTAAACGATTCATTATCAAGGGAATATATATCGGCCGTCCATTCAAACCACTTACACGTGCTCTTGATATTCTCCCTATTTATTGATCAGACCACTCTCAAAAAATTATAAATAAACTTATCATTCTTCATTAAAGGGGGAGAATAAGAAAGGGAAAGGAGAAAGGAAAGGAAGAAACATCTAATATCTCTATTGCTACTAAACTCCTCCTCGACCACCGCTTAGCCACCGATCGTCGTCGGACTTCCACCCGGCCACCAACTATCTCCGAACTTTCACTCGACCACCGATTATTATTGAACTTCAACTTTTCAAACTATCGTTGCCTGAATTGTGATCTTTGCAACCACCGTCACCCTAAATGTGGTCCTTCCAACCACCATTATCTGGCTCTGGTCTTTTCCGACCTTCATTACCCTCCGACTGCAGTCTCTCAAATGACCATCTCCTGATTACAGTCTCATTGACCACCGTTGTCTGGCTATAGTCCTTCCAACCATCGTCGCCTGACAACATTATTTCCAACCTCTGTTGCCCACCGATAACAGTCCTTCTGACCACCATCGTCTGATTACGATCTTTTCAACCTATGTCGCTCGCCCGACTATGACCCTTTTAACCAACATCACCTACTATGATTCTTTCAACTATTGTCTTCAACTATGGTTCTTTCGACCTTTGTCGCTCGACTACAATTTTTTTTACCATCTTCACTTGACTACAGTTCTTTTAAACTACATCACTCGTTGACTATGACCATGCCGACCAACACAAACATTTCAACATTGATCCTCCAACCCCCATCATGTACTGTACTCTATATAATGTATATTGGCTATGTCGAGCCAAGGCTGTCCCCTAAAGGGTCTTATTTGTAATCAAATACAAACACTAGTGGACTCATTCTTTTGTGTTGGATCTTCCTACAAAGTTAATACGTCAAATTTTATATTTATCTACCGCTGTGAATATTTCAAGGCGCAACAAATATATTAAATCACTAAATATATTAATTATACTAAATTATAAATATCATATTGCAAGACTTGAACTCAAAATTCCTTTATTGATAATCAATATTATAATTTTATATTATTTTGAAAGAGTGCGAACTTTTTTTATTTTTTGGACATTTAGGTCATTTAAGGCAAACTCACACACACAACACATACACAAAGACTCGAACCTTAGACATCTTAATTAGAAGCCTTAGTTGTCAACTAACAGGCCAAAGAGAGTTGTGTAAGAGTGCGTACTTCATAAAAATAACTTATATCGTGTTTATTTTATGCAAGCGTGGAAGTATACTTAAATTTCAATAAGGAAAAAATTGTGTTTTTTCGTGCTTAAAGAGGCGACCTGTTTTGCTGAACAGAAGCGATCGGTGGATCAGAGCCGGAATCCGACGATGTTGCTCGCCGTGCTTTTCGCCAATACCGATGGAAACATCCTCATCGAGCGGTACTATGAGTCTCCTTTTCTTTCTTCTTCCCCCTTTCTCTGTCATAGGGCTACAGATCTTAAATGCGCTGTATTGTTTTTGGTAACTTCCGGTTTCTCTTAAATCGTTTTGTTATTGATACGATTGATTGGATCCTACTTCACTTTACTCCATAGCTTTTTATGTAGGAGATATTCTTAATACAAAGGTTAGGGGCATGGTTCTTTTTGTTGGGTTAATCAGAGATCAAAAGAACGATTTTAGTTTTACTTATGAAGAAATAAGAAAGAAGCCGTTTTTGTTATTGCTGGGATGATAACATCCCAAGTGATTTAACCTAATTACTGAATGCTGGTTGCTGGGGATATGTTTTTGGAATCAGCTGAAGACTTTGTTGTTTTGCTGAGAACTATGAGCATTGTGTAGCTGAATGGAGCCAGTGGGTTGATAAGAAATTCAATAGGCATGTAATATTACATTTTAGGGAACGTTTGTTCTGAAGGATAAAATTTTATTGATGTCTTGTGAAAGTTTTGATATTATTTTGTACCAGCTGAAGTAGCTGAGTTTATTAAAATTGTGGAGGGAGGGAGACCTAGCTGTTCTCCCACCACTGTGTGGTCAGTTGGCGGAGGTGACCACATGACGCTAGCTAAATAGATGAGAAGGAGGAGTGGTTGTTAACTGGTTTCTATTTCGGTGGTAGGGGGAGGAACATTAATTGTTATTCTTCTTTCCTACCGGAGTTGGAGGTGGGCGCGTTTCAACTACTCGGAGGTCTGCAACATTTCCCAGACCATGATCTATGGTAACTGTTGGTGGGTTGCCACCATAGTAGTTTGTAGGTATTGAAAAGGTTCTTGGGCTTGGCCATGGCTTCCTAGCCTGTAGTTCCTGTTGGCACTAGTCCTTGTTCTTCTTGGGTCTTAGGTTTTTAGGCCTGTGTATTTGTGACAACTATTTGCTTATGCTACTTGTGATCATCGTTCAAGAGGCATAAGATATAACCCTCTTGGATTCAACATGCCCTTTGTGGATGGCGCTTCATGCAATTTGGAAGGGTGCCGGATCTATTAATCATGAAATAGGCATCAAATTTTCTGAGCTATCAGATGCTGAAGTTTGGCATGGCTTTAAAATTTAGATTAAGCATCTAAGAATATAAAAGATTAGTGCGTTTTAACTATTAATAAGATCTAAGACATTTTGCCATCATTTTATTTTTTATTACTTTCTGCATTATGATATTTCATCCTTATTTCTAACTATTAAAAATTAAATTTTAGGATTGAAAGTGCTACTTCATATTCTCAACAATTCAAAGGTTCCTTTGGTTGTTTAAGCCTCTTGTCTAACATGTTAACAAACAAAATCTATTTAATCTGTAGACTCTGGCTTAACCTTTTTTTTTTTTAGCTTAATGACCCTCTAGTCATTTCCCGTTGAATCTCATAGCATCATCTTTTGAGAAGTCATTAATAATTCAATGGGAAGAAAGTTGCATATGGGTCAAAGTAGTCCTAAAGGTGGTATTTTATTTGTGTTTATGCTTCTTGGACACTCAGCTAGTTCATGGTTGCTGTAGATTATTTGATTTAAATATTGCTATGAGAGAGCAGTCAAAGGTCAGCATTTTCAATATTAAAATATATCATTATTTTTAAAAAACAAAGTTGAGATATGACTATAAATCAAATATCTCTTACAGCAATCCTATGTTTTATTTCCCATAGTTTTCTATTTATGATCTTGCACTAATATGTTTGTAAAAATGTTAATATATACTATATAGCTTTATGTTTTTAACTTTTGCTCTTTATGTTGATGGATGGTTCATGGTTGTTATTATATATTAAAGCTTTGACATGCAGATGTGGCTTGTCATTCAATATACTAAATACACGTTGTTGTCTACAAAGCAAAGCGGTTAGAAAATAGCCCTAAAAAGGCCCTGATCCTAAAATTGATCGTTAAATCTCTTCAGATTTGAATTTAAATTTAATTTAAACCCCTACCCAATTTCCCTAAACCTCCTACACCAAAATTGCACATTTAATTCATTTTATTCGATCCTTTTTGGTGTGAATCACGAGTAATGTATGCCTTGCTCTCTCTGCACTAGAGCTTTTGGGCATTTCCAAGAACTCCTATCTATTTAAAAGTAAAGTAGAGGAAAAAATATACAATGAAGGTAAAAAACGAAAGACATAAATGCTTTCGTCCTTTAAGATAGTCGATATTTCTTTGAAGATCCTATGCCCTCCTACTTAAAGACGTTGCATCAATAATAAATTTTTGTTTTACTCATAAAATTGCCACCAACACATATGTTAGTAGTACCTATAGCTGTTATAATTATTTTGACAAGATAGATATAAAATCTACCTTTGAGAAATTATAAGCTCATTATGAGAGAATGCATTGTTGCTCTCTATTGACTAAGAATCTTCACCACTCTTACTCTCTAAAGGAGAGTTCTTCTAAGTTTGTTGTATGATTCTTGACGATCTAGATAGTTAAGATTTCATTTATGCAGTTAAATTTTGATTTTAAAATTGGCCTTTTATTTTCCGTTTTCATGAAGATTATCTTGTAATTAACCTTAATGGTGGTGTCAACTTTTTAGTTATTATGCTATTTAAGTAAATAACCTTTTACCCATTGCCAAAAAAGGATATGATCAGTTCAACGAAAATCTTTTGCAACCTTTGTTTTGCCTTTCTACTTTTCTTGTGCTAATGATTCATGTTATCTTTCAAAAATTTTTGAGGATTGTTAAGTATTAAATGAGATCAGATTTTCCCAAGTTTAAGAAGCTTCCATGTGAGTTAGCTTGTTCCACTTAAGTTCGTTCAAATTCAATCAAAATTATTTAAAGCTCGACTTAACATTAATTGAACCATTCTAGAGCCTTAATTCCTCATCTAAATGTATGCCATTCAATGCGTAGACAAGTGACAAAGCTAGATTATTAGTTCTGAGCATCTAATTTGGTTTCCCAATGATGAACTTTGGTTGAATTTCAAGAAGGTTAATGGAATTTTGACCTTCTCAAGTCTGGTCTAACTTGACCTATATAGGACTCAACCTGTCTTGATTTTGAGCTCCCTTAAATTTACTTGGATTGGATCTCATTCAATCAAATTCATGTTAAATTCACTCGAACTCATCTAAGTTTTCACTCGCTTCATATTGACTTCTTTCGGAGTTGACCAATTTTACTCAATCTTATATGACTTTACCTAGAACTAGCTAAGGCTATTCAAGTCAGGTTAACGGATCAACATCATTCATGTTCGAGACACATCGATTAAATTCTTAAATCAGTTCATCAAAATGTTCAGGAACTACTCCTTGGTCAAGCCTCAACCCTTGTGATCACTACTCAGTCAGATTGCTCTCTTTGGATTGAATATTGCAAGCCTACCTTCCTAATTTTTATTGGTTCTTCTCTGAACCACTTCCATTCCGATCAATTAGAAAGATCTGATAGGAGGCGACCCATTATTGTGGTAGAAAACACTGAGTTCGCAAGTATTCCTAACCCAAACAAGTAAAATTACAGCAGCCAACTGCTGTCCACAGCAGCAAAACAGCAGAAAAACAGGGAAAACGCAGCAGGAAATTGGGAAATGAGGAGAAAAACACAAGATTTCGCTTGTATTTCACTAGAAATCAAAGAAAATAGAAAAGATACAATTGATCCTCAATTCGAGAGGAGGATCGATCTCTCCCAAATCTCTGGCAACGCCAAGAGTCCAAAGAAAACCTAAATCTATGAGATCTCAAATTTCAGCCAAATTCAAGATACTCAAACCCTAGAAAAAATAACTATTTAATGCATACAAATCAAAAGGAATTCCCTAAACAGTCCCTACATTCAAAATTCCCTCTTAACTCCCCAAAATTTATTTCCTATTTGGCTCCCGCACGCCGTGCGGCTCGCTCGGCATCCCAGCGGGCGAAAGTTTCTTCCGCCCTGCTCGTGCCTGAGCCGGTCCCGCCTGGACCGGCTGGACCGGTCCAGTGGATCGGTCTAACAATACTCCCCTCCCAAAAATCCACCTTGTCTTCAAGGTGGAGATATGCTCGTGTTCCAATGGAGGTGGCCATCCTTGAGATGACTGAGAATCCTTACTGTACTGCTGAACCAAGGGCTGCACGGAAGGAGGAACATCCCCTCCCTCTTCCAATCTGATTGCATCCAGCCTGTGTAGTCCCACCATATAATCTTCCCCCACCTCTTGTATGTCCCTAACCATGGTCTTAAGTGATTTCATAGCTTTGGATAGCCCTGCATCTCCCCTTATAACCACCTTTCTCCCATCCACCATTAATTCCATCGTGAGTGCTCCCCAATTGTCCTTGGTTTCTCCCAAGGTTTGTAGCCACTTCATCCCCAGGATGACATCAGTGCTTCCTAACTCTAGTGGGAGAAAGTCCTCATTTACTTGAATTTCCTGGATGGTCAACACCACTCCTCTACAGATCCCCTGACCTTTCTCAACCTTCCCTGTACCAATCATCACTCCATAGCAACCGGTGTCCACCAACTTCACTCCTAATTAATCAACTACCTGAGTGGAAATAAAATTGTGGGTAGCCCCACTATCAATTAGCACAACCATCTCACGGTCAGCTATCTCTCCTTTCACTTTCATAGTGTGACTCGGAGTGAATCCCACTACTGAGTTCAGAGAGACTTCTGTCACATCCAGGTGCAACTTCTCCTCCTCCTCTCCAGATCTGCTCCCACCTCCCTCATCGTCTTCACAGACAAGGAGAACCTGAAGAGTTCGGTCATTGCACCTATGCCCTGGCATGTACTTCTCATCACATATGAAGCACAATCCCTTTGTCCTCTTATCTTGCATCTCCTTCTCTATCAGCCTCCTGAAATTTTCCCCACTCCCTCCTCCTACTGGCTTCTCCCGGGTGGTCTCATTATTGTTGCCTGATGCATGCCCCTTGGGTGCTAGAAGAGTGGTCGTCGTCCTGTAAGAGCCTCCTGAGCAGTTTCCTCGAGCCCCTCTTTCTGCTTTCTTTTGATCTTCTACCAACTGCGCCAGCTCCATAGCCTTTCCCAGTTTCCTCGGCTCCAGTACCCTGACTGCTGTTCGGATCTCTGGTTTCAACCCCTTCATGAAGTTCCCTTCTAAGGCTGACTCTGAAATGTGATCCAATCTGCTAGCTAAGTACTCAAACCGATCCCGATAATCTGCCACAGTTCCTTCTTGAGTCAAGGCAAAGAATTGCTCATAGAAGTCTCCTTCCCCGTCGGTTTTGAAACGCTCTAATAAGCAATCCTTGAACTCTCTCCAGTTCCGGATGGGCTACCTCCTGTCACGCCACTGATACCATGCCAACGCCTTCCCTTCCAGGCATAATCCTGCCGCCGTCAGCTTCTCATCATTTGTCAACCCGTTGACAGCAAAGTAGCGCTCCACCTTGTATATCCAGCCATGGCCATCTTCACCCTCAAAGATGGGCATCTTCAACTTCCTCACCTTCGGATCCCTTCCGTTGCCCCGGTACTCTCCATAACCTCCCATTCATCGAAGATGAGGTGCTCCCCAAGTGTCTCGGTCCTCCCTCCGACGCTAGTATCCGAGTTCGTCGTCATAATCCCCCCTTCCTCTTTCGAAATAAGCACCTCGACGCTGAAATTCAGCACCTCGATGCTGATACTCTTCTCTTCTTTCTCCAAAATTTGCACTACCTTCATATTCCCCCCGCCTGCCTCCAAAATCAACACCTCGACGCTGAAAATCAGCACCTCGACGGTCATTTCCCATGCTCATCTCCTCTCTAGAGAGTGGCTCTAGAGGTGGCATGTCGTCGTCCCTTTCAAGAATCTCCACCTCCGGATTCCTCCTCCCCCGGATTGGGTTTGGATTTCCTCCTACGCCATGGCCGTCAGTAGTCTCTCTCACTTCCGATGTCTCCGGATTGGTCTTCATCTCCAATAATTTCTTCATCATTTATTCCATAGCCGCGAACCTCCCTTCCAACCTGTCATTGTTGGTGGAGATTTCCAAGAACTTTCCCTCCAGATTTGTCTTCAGTTGTCCGAACTCGCCTTCTAATACTTCCACCTTCTTTCCGGCCATCTTTCTTCTAACGAATCCCAAAAAATCTTCTTCCGGACAAGATAAACTTGCTGAAATTTTAGAATTTCAGCTGCCGGTGGTCCCGAATCGATGCTCTGATACCAATTTGGTAGGAAACACTGAGTTCGCAAGTATTCCTAACCAAAACCAGTAAACTTACAGCAGCCAACTGCTGTCCACAGCAGCAAAACAGCAGAAAAACAGGGAAAACGCAGCAGGAAATTGGGAAATGAGGAGAAAAACACAAGATTTCGCTTGTATTTCACTAGAAATCAAAGAAAATAGAAAAGATACAATTGATCCTCAATTCGAGAGGAGGATCGATCTCTCCCAAATCTCTGGCAACGCCAA
The DNA here is from genome assembly GCA_016618105.1 of Dendrobium huoshanense. NCBI lineage: Eukaryota > Viridiplantae > Streptophyta > Magnoliopsida > Asparagales > Orchidaceae > Dendrobium > Dendrobium huoshanense. Next base: position 4,846,004 of record CM028358.1, on the reverse strand, counting down.
GAGCCCAAAGAAAACCTAAATCTATGAGATCTCAAATTTCAGCCAAATTCAAGATACTCAAACCCTAGAAAAAAAAACTATTTAATGCATACAAATCAAAAGGAATTCCCTAAACAGTCCCTACATTCAAAATTCCCTCTTAACTCCCCAAAATTTCTTTCCTATTTGGCTCCCGCACTCCGTGCGGCTCGCTCGGCATCCCAGCGGGCGGAAGTTTCTTCCGCCCTGTTCGTGCCTGAGCCAGTCCCGGCTGGACCGGCTGGACCGGTCCAGTGGATTTGTCTAACATATTGCTAATTAGATTCTCATGATTTGGCCCTTTGACCCAACATCATTGATTGACCTCATATGCAGAAATTCAGAGATTTTGATCGAGTCAACTATCCTTCACCATTCATTCCCCTCATACGTAAACTTGATTGCCAACCATTAATTTAGGGCACAATGATATCCTTATTTGAGTGTTATCGGGCATTAAGTTGGTGATATAATTAACCATGAGAGTTTCTGTCTATGGGAAAACCTTGGTGCACAAAATTAAAAATATTGCCTATAAAATTTAATGGCGCTCAACGTTCTTTTCTTAATGCTCCAAAAGAGTAAAAAGAAAGTGGACTGCACTACAAGCTCTTGAGCGCCTTACAAACTCCCAATTTGGTGACTGTCTTGAGGTTTCAATATCAAAAGCACAAGGATTTGTTATTTCGATATAATTTTTTTTTTAATTTCTCATTGATTTTCACTATTCAAGTATGGACCTCACTTCAAACATCCCGAACATCTGTATGAGCACTGCATCTATTTCTGAACTTTCTATGGAGTTATATGTCCCCCAAAAAATATTCAAAAATTATGGAGTATTCCTTATTCTCATATCACTCATTCTTCAAATCAAATTGGGTTAGCTAAAAAGTTGTATCTTTATCATTTTTGTGTTATGTTTGATTAAAGATCCAATCAACAGCTATTTAGGCTTTTGGATTGTCCTGTTGTGTGCCCAATCACACAATGCTATTTGAAAATAATGTTTTTAATTTAGAATCTACCCAAACAATTCTTTGTACTTTTTGGATCACATCACATTACACATTTGTCTTTGCAGAATAGCCCAAAATTCTGAATTTTATACTTTTTTTGTTTTGTTTAGTTTTTTTTTTTGGATAAAGAATTGCGCTTATTTTTATATGAATAACATTGTTTGCTTTTCATTATATTGTAGATTCCACGGAGTTCCTGCAGAGGAGAGGCTACATTGGCGATCTTTCCTTGTAAAGCTAGGAGCTGAAAATCTCAAAGGAGCTAAAAATGAGGAACTTTTTGTTGCTTCTCATAAGTTTGCTACTATATCCTCGTAGTTAAAACTTTTGGAGTTAAATGTCTTAATTAATTGATTTTATTATCATGATCAGCATTTTATGAGATCTCTCACACATTGATATAAGCTTTTCAAACTAATTAAGGTAATTCATAACTGATCGAGAATCTTGCTTACTATTTAAGAGAATCTCAACAAGATTTCTCCTATAGTGGAGCGTCAAATATTGCTTCTCATTTTAGTAAATTTTGCATCCATCTTGTGCTAGGCAAAGTTCATCTTAGACAATCTTTGTAAGTATCGAGGCGATTGAGACTCTGAAATGTGGAAGCATCAACCTTGATCCTTTGGGTAGGGTCATGGTGATTGTCACTGGGACTATCACAATTGGCAATAGGTGCTCTAAGAGGGGTTATTCTATACTATTTATGACATTGGTGAGGATTATTATGATGAGGAATATTTTTACAAATGCAATATTTATGAGTTAGGGTAATCCTCACATATGCATGATAGGTGGGTTGTGTAGGCTAGCCTAATTTCTCAAATAACTCATTAGAGATTCTTAAAATTAGCTCTAGTGTTAGGTGGAAAATTTTATGGTGTAACAACTGATTTACTAGTGGATGCCCCATTGACATTTCTTTGTGCAAATAAGTTTTTAGGCGGCCAATATCAGGCTCTATAACTTATTGGAGCTTTAACTGATTCATTTCGAAGGACGGGACTCTCTAATCATTACCAATAGGGCTATTGCTGATCTGTTTTTTAAATTGATCATTTAATGATGCATTTTATAGGTCTCACCTAACATGTTATCTAAATTGCATGCAAAAATATCTACTCAAAATAGTTATTACTAGATGTCCTTGCAAAAACAATCATTTTTTTTTCATTATAATAAATCAAGTTAATTTCCTTTAAGCATGATCATATAATAGCATGCAAGATAATTTTTGGTGGAGTACTCAATTTACTCACATGTAAATCTTACTAGAAATAGTAAGTTGTGGTATTTTGACTAGGCTTATTTTAAGTGGAGATCAACTGTTAAATTATTCATGTAGAATTATAAGATCTGCCACAATTATGTAATTTTTTTAACATCAATAGAGATTATACCTTATCATTAGTAGGGTTGAACATTAAAAAGCTATGATTACCTTGCAAGCAGAGAATCTCTCTAAAGCTGTTGCTGGCTAAGACAATCTACAACAATCAGTGAGCTTTAGAGCTAGAGCTGTAGTGTTTTGTTTGGTGAAAATCAATGAGTACAAAGGAAAAGACAACAATCTCTCTATATGATGGCTTGATAAGTAGGCTTGAGTTTCTCTAGTGACGACTAAAGATGGACGCACTCAGCTTGTTTGGTTTTGCAATATTCAATAGGGATGTAGAGGGCCTTTCTGTTGACGTTTGGAGTAGGCAAAGGCGGCAATGTAGGAGAACTATGAATCATGTAGAGTGAATGAGGTAAATATGAACAATTATGCGGATAGTTGGTGTCATTTGACAAAGAGGATTACGATTAAAAATCTTGCACTGGAGTATATGCTTTGGACATGGAACTCGTTCATAGGACACAACCACTTCACTTTGGCGATAGCCTATCAGCAGTGGAGATTGTTGACGCGATAGAATGAATATGTGAGGTTGTAGACACGATGGAGTGGATATTTAAGTGAGTATACAAGGTTGAGAGAGAGGAGGAGTGAGTGTTATAGTTGCAAGCAACCATTGGATTTGAGTGGTCAATCACAAGCATAGATGATTTGTGGATGTGTTAAATTTGTGAGATTTTTGTAGGGTTAGCGGGAATAGAGTTGGATTTGGGCGTGCGGTTGTGAAGTCTTGCATGATGAGATTAATACTATGGAAGAGGGAGGGATCATGGGATACGATATTTATATTTAGCTAGTGAATCTTAGTAAGATATGGCTTGGGAAGCAAGATTATTGAAGCCAACAAGGAAATAAAAGTTGGTTTTTGCTTTGATACCAAGGCTGATGGAGGGGGGAAAGAGAAATAACCGTGTAGACAACTTATGCTGATCCACATACACCACTTGGTTCTTGTGAGCACTCAATTGGAGTACCTACTACTAATTGAGTGTTTAAAGTTAAAAAGTTGCTGATATAAGTTGAGCATGACATAATGAAAATATTAAGAGGGGTGTGTGGCAAAACTAGAAAGTATAAACTAAGGATTGTTATTAGTTGGGTGATTGCAATGATATTTGTTTTATATAAGATAATTAGGAATATATTTAGATAATTTGTACATGTACATCTATATCTATCTTAAAGCTTCTTCCCCAGAATTAGCTAGCTTGATTTTATTGGAGCTTATTAAACCAAGCACAAGATAGCTTGGCTCACTTCCTTTCTTTTATTTAGATGCTGTCTGGAAAATTTAAATAACAGAAATAGCTACTCTGCAGCAGTCCCATTATCTAGTAATTGGAAAGCTGTGGATAATCATCTATGTTGTAAGCAAATGCTCATATTAATCTGGAAGATTGACAGTATAAGCAGGGCCATGTGTCCCGAAATGTCCCACGCTGGTTATTGCATTTCTTTATGACTATCTGATCTCGAATGGTTCAGGTACTATAGTATCACTGTTGCTTCTCGTTTGTTGATCTTTTCATCTTGCCATCTTCTCTTTTGTTGACCTTTTCAGCGTTCTTTCTTCTCATTTTTCCCCTACCCTCCTGAAAAAAATACAAAAACAAAACGTTTTTTTTTTTGTTTACAGCAGCCAGTGCCCAGTATTGTTGCTGAACGTCCTCAATACTTTCTCTAAGATATACACGTTATAGTTCTTAATTCCAAAAGTGCAAGTTCCGACGAAATAATCGATACATAGTAATAATCTGATTTATTAATGTTGGGAAGAAATAGTATTGTTTCCTGATATAATTCGGAATAAATTTGAGTACCATAGGAAATATTAACCTTCTATTCATGCTCGCCCATTGTCTCTTGCTCCAATTTCTTTATGCGGTTAATAGCACCATCTTAAAAAAATGAAAGCTGTTTCTCACTATTCTTCCTCTGTTGATATGCACCATCCGCTTAAATTGTTTGTACATGGCATTTCATCCGGATAAATTATTTCCTCTTGCTGATGTTTCATTTCTTTTATCTAATTTTTTTTCCTTTCCAGATCTGTATACATAGTTTACACCATGCTTGGGGATATCTGCATTTATGTAGTTGGCAAAGATGATTATGATGAGCTTGCTTGTAAGTAAATCTTAACTCAATATTGTTGGAATTTAAGGGTTCATTTGGTTGCTTGTTGATAAAAATATGTTTTAGAAAATGATTTTTTTTCTTTTCCAAGCATTTTTTTAGGGATTATTTGGTTGCTTGTAGATAGAAAACCTGATTTAAAAAGGTTGAATATGCGATAGTGATGTGAAATTGAAATCATCATATTTCAGGGATTTGAAGTTGTTTTTAGTGTTTAGAATCAATGTTTGATTTCTTAATACATCCAATGAAATGACAAAAATCTAGTAAATTCACCTTTTAAAAAGTAGGTTTTCTAACTTTAAGCAACCTAATAGGCCCTTCTATGAAAGTAAACTCATCATATTTCAGGGAGAAAAAGGATTCATGTAGCCGAACCAACGTAGTGGGACAAAAATTTGATGTTGTTGTTGTAATTTTTCTTGTATTAAAAAATGTTTTTGATGTTACAACATTTATATAAAAAAAATTACATGTGTTGTCAATGTTATCTCTCATGAAAGAACTCCTTCAATCCTACCTCATCCCGTACAAGCTAATAACTATACGTCTACCACTTTTAGACCTATCGCCCACTTCTCCTTTACATGTTTATACTCAAGAGCCTAGACTGTCTTCTTCTAAGACGCCTTTGATTGTTCATCCACTCCACTGAAAATTCTTTTTTGGCCTCAAGTATAGATAGAGCAAGGGAAACATCTCTCTCAAAAGAATATGTTGTAGGCCTTCTCCAAGAAACTAGTCTTATGTTTGATGAAGGAAACTTTGCATTCATCTTAGGATGATGGAAGCTATGAAAATCCTCTCGATATCAATGTTTTGTTAGTAAACTCATCTATCAAAGCTCAAAGAAAAAGCACTAGAAGGCTATCCTAAGAATTTTGAGATATATCAAGAGATCTTCGGGAGAAGTTCTACTCTACCATAATTTTAATCATTGGAGGATTAAAGCTTTTAACTTTTAACATAACATAATGGAGAAAAAAGATTCATATAGCCGACCCCATATAGTGGGATAAAGGCTTGATGTTGTTGTTGTCGAGCTGAATATGCTAGATCTATTGAAGATTAACAATCTCTTTTAGGTATTTTGTCTTTTGGTGAAAAAGTTGTTTGTTGGGAAAACCACTTAGTAAATAGTTGCAGCTAGATAAGTGTTACAATTAAACACTAAGTTATGAGTCTTTTCACTTGTAAAATTGTGTGAATCAAAATTTTGGTAGGAGAATTTATCGTTTCCAAATATGGACCATGATCCTTAATTATAATAATCAAGCAATTGTCTACATTACAAGCAATTTTATCACTCATAAAAGAATCAAACATATTAAAACTTAATCAACGGTATGGTATTGTCAAAAAAGATCATTACTCCCCACATCAAGTGAAGAAAAATTGGCTAATATGTTTATCAAAATTCTAGAATCTCTTTACTTTTCATTTTTTTATAATAATTGATGTATATGCTCTAATTTAATGAGAGCTGTTATTGTAGAAAAATAATAAGATTGGAAGTTCATATCTTTATTTAATGACATCTAAAACAATTTTATCATTTTTTTTCAAAACCTACTTTCTACTTTACGGCTTTATTTGAGACGGCTTTCATACTGCTTTTTAAAATAAGTTATTTTAAGCTTCATTTGAGATGATTTTTTTACTGCTTTTAAAGCAGCTTTTTAGTACAAATATTTTAAATTTTGTATTAGAAAATTACTTTAAGAAGCATAAAGTAAATTGTCCCAAACTAAGCTTTAGAAAGTAATAAAAAAAATCAAATGAGCCCTAAGATGTTTTTCATAGAACTAATTTGCGCTAAGTTTGGCTGCATACTTTCTTACTCTACAGTGGCAGAGGTCATCTTTGCGATAACATCAAGCACCAAAGATGCATGTGGGAAACCTCCAACCGAGCGGCTCTTCCTCGACAAGTATGGGAGGATATGCCTATCGCTTGATGAAATTGTTTGGCAGGTAAAAACACATTAACATTACAACTTTCACTATCAGAGTAAAAAACATTATTATTTTACAAAGGATTTTAATCTGTCCAATCATAGTGATGAAGTGTTCAATAACAGTCATTCTATTGATTTTTTTTTTTCAAATTTATTGTTTGATAAAAAAAAGGGATTTACATACATATATTTGAATTTTTAGGTATTTAGATATGTAGCACCTGATTTTTATAATTATTTATATATAATTTTAATATTTAAATTACATAAAAAAATATATTATTAATATTTTATTTAAAATGGAGAACATAGTGTCTTGTATATTTTTTAATGTGATTTTGACACAGGTGTTAGATATGTAAATATTTAAGAATTTTGGGGTATGTATGTAAATCCTTCATTGAAAAAAGAATAATAACTCCAATAATTCAAAATGAAATTGATGGTTGTGATGGATTTTTTTTATCCACTTAAATGAGCAGGATTAATTTAAGAGCTATTAACCTTGCTTTTAGATTAGGGCAATGTATGATCAAGCAATTAAAAATCACACTGTATTTATCTTACATCAACTTTAATAATTTTATATTTTAATATAATTAACTTCGAGTCAAAATATGAATCAAATATCCTAATCCAAATTTTATTCTTTCAGAATCTATCTATTGTTAGCAGATATTTCAAGTTGGATGGTTGAAGTCGAGGAATATTTCGTGTTTGTTGTGTTATAAAAAAGTATCATTCAAACTTAAGAAAAAAATTTATAGGACGGTGAGACCTGCAATGTTTTATGGTGCAAAATGTTGGCCATTAAAAGAGAAACATAATATTAAGTTAAGTGTTGTTGAGACGAGGATGCTCTAGTGGATGAGTGAATTTACTCTTAAAGATAAGATACGAAACGAGCATATTCGTGAAGAAGTTGTAGCTCCAATGACATATAAGATTAGAGAGAGTCGTCTTAGATGGTTTGGTCATATAAGACGGTGGTCTTCCGATGACCCTGTTAGAAGAATAGATGTATTATATTTGATCCATATTAAAAAAGACAAAAAGTATATATAAAAAGACTTGGTTTAAAAATATTAGAAATAATAATAAGTTAAGTGTTGTTGAGATGAAGATGCACTGGTGGATGAGTGGATTTACTCTTAAAGATAAGATACGAGCATATTCGTGAAGAAGTTGTAGCTCCAATCACAGATAAGATTATAGAGAGTCTTCTTAGATGGTTTGGTCATATAAAACGGTGGCCTTCTGATGACCCTGTTAGAAGAGTAGATGTATTAGATTTGATCCATATTAAAAAAGACAAAGGTATATATAAAAAGACTTGGTTAAAAAATATTAGAAATAATATTTCTTTTTTAGATTTAAATGAGAATTCGACTCCCCTGAGAAATTATTCTGTGGTCATTGAACGGTCCCAAGGTGAATCAAAATGCGTCATGTCACCTGGTACCGAGCGGTACACAGCACAAAAATGGTGTGGCGCGTTCTCATTTGCCTCTGAACATCATTCGGTGACCACACAAAATATTTTTTCCTTAATAGGACAAAGGAAAAAAATGATTCATATAGTCAACCCCATATAGTGAGATAAAGACTTGATATTATTGTTATTATTATTGTAGAATCTATCTGTCAGTCTCACATCTTTCCCATAAATTCCTCTAATGCTTTATTTTTAAATGATGAAGGGTATGCTGGAAAATACAGAGAAGGAGAGAATCAAACGGTTGATAAGGATGAAACCTCCAGCTGATGTGTGACTCGCTGGCTTCTCATTCATTTACTAAGCATTATCCATATTTCTGTAAAAGTCCACTGATGAGCATCAGCTTCTCACTCAAGCTTCACTAATTTGATCGTTCTGTGTTTTATGTGACACATGCAAGCATAGTTGTTGATATTTCTAAAAAAAAAATAAGAAAAATTTTCTTGAGTTAGCAGTTTTGCACTGGAAGATAGACATTATTTTAGTTTTAATATATATATATATATATATATATATATATATATATATATATATATATATATATATATATATATATATATATATATATATATATATATATATATATATATATATATATATATATATATCATATTATTCATATATTTAAAATATTAATATTTCATATCTATCATTCATAGATCAAATATGGGTGCAAGCAGGGTGACGATCAAGGAGATACCCATTTTTTTCTTTTTGTCTATGTTTTTTGTCGCTATCAACATATTTTCTGATAGTGAAGGGTTGAGCCAAATTCGATGCAACATTAACAATTACTTATATTGACTGAGGTTGGTTTCGCCCATGGGTGCAAGGAGTATAATATTAAAATTTCTAGGGTGGTATGAGTAGTAGGAATGAAATATATGGGTGATATTTGATATTAAAATTGTTTATAGGTGATATGCATGAAATATTAAAATTTTGGATGTTAGATATGTAAATATTATGATATAAAATGGTATGTATGTAAAGTCCCCTTTTAAATGTTATTTAAAATTATTATTATTTTGACTGATTTGCAGTAATCAATCGAAAAAATCTATCTTTATGCTATATATGCAATTATATGGAGTAAATTGATATTTTTTATTTAAATTTGTTGGATTATTTAATTTATAAATACACATTTTACAGAAAAAATGCACAATTATTTGATTTATGTGTGCACTGAAAGCCATTTTTAGATAAACAGAAATAATAAGTCTTATAATCAATTGATAAAATTCTGGAATAGTAAATCCTTTCAGGAGGAAAAAAAAAGCCCGACCAAAAAACTGTGCACCAGCCGGGAATCGAACCCGGGTCTGTACCGTGGCAGGGTACTATTCTACCACTAGACCACTGGTGCTTTTTTGTTGAATTTATTTGATTTTATTATTATTAAAATTAATTTCTTTATATACTTCTCAACATTGACTATTTCTATTGGAGATAGAGATGTGTGTATTAAGTTTTTATTGAATCATAAATGAATTTTTTTTTTTATAAATAATATTAGATCCAATAAAAACTCTTAGAAGGCATGTCCATGGGGTTGCCTTGATGGAAAGCCAATAGTAAATATGATTTTCATAAGAAAAATTCCGTAAAGATAAGTGTCAAACAGAGTCTTCACTTACAACCCTGAGAAAGTACTCTCACGAGGAATCATCAATGGTAAGCTAGTAATGAGCACGATCATTATTAAAAATACTCCATTAAAGTAAGTGATTAATAAGATCTTCACTCATTAAAATACCTCAAAGTCATAAGAAATATAAAAAATATATATTTATTTGATTATCTAATGTTAAAAGCTCACAAAGGAGCAATTTTCTCTCTTAAGGGAAGGAACTAGAGCCCTTAAAGTAGAAAAAATATTTTGTCTTAACAGGCGTACCGAGCGCCCAGTGATGTGGTGTTTTTTTATTGGTTTCTGAACACGTTCGGTGTCCGGACACAATAATCTCTTCTCAAAATAGGAGATTCAGCGGAGTATGTTTTTTCCATGTCCCATGGGGGATATTTATACTTGAAGATAAGAAAATGACATAAAATATTCATAATTTCTCAGCCATGTCTACCATAAATATAAGAGACCAAACAAAGTGTTTTCAACTTTATAATCACATCTTCTCCAGTTGTGAGGAAAAATAGATGTTTATAACTTCAAATATATAGTTAATTATTTCATTTAGACTAAGCCCTTTAATTTTTTTTTCTTTAATGAATTTTCATATAAGATTTATTATGCATTATTCTCTTGTATATATGTGCCTTTTAAGTACACAAATTTTTATTTTTACAAAACTACTTTAAGAAATAGTAAAAAAGTCGACCCAAACGAAGCCTAAATCTAAATGTTAGACTCTCTATTTATCATCATCAATTTTCTAGCAATCAATGAATATTTTTATTGAATACATAATTAAATAAAATATATTAAATGAAAGACCAACCTAGCAAAAAGAAGGCATAGCCTTTTGTTCGAAAAAAAAACAATACAACTTTTCCAATTCAGCAGGTCAATACTGCGACATTTTAAATGAAAATTTTATTACATCCGGTGTCCTGACGTAGCTCTACGTTCGGACGCCAGTAAAATGGTGCCATATGCTCTTATTATTTATCGCGCAGCCTGACAACCCGACTCAGACACGGACCCGGTATTGCTATGTATTGGCTGATTTGTGCATACTGGGATATTGCTAGGTATTGCTTGTTAACGAGAAATATCATTCTATCAAGACCAATACCTAGCAATACCAAGTAATACCAAGCAATACCCCGGTTTTGCTAGGTATTGCTCGGTATTGCTAGGTATTGATCTTGATAGAGCGGTATATCTCGTTATTGTCAAGCAATACCGAGCATACCTAGCAATACAAGAACATAGCAATATCGGGTTCCGATCTGTGTCAGGTCGTCGGGCCGCAGCACATGATGACATGTTATTGGAGTCCCAACGTAGAGCAAAACACCGAACCTAATAAAAATTCTTTTAAATGGGCCCGATTATTGGGCCGGATTTTCCATTATAAACGATCAGCCTTATGATACTTCAATAAGAAAAGCACAAATCGCGAGGTTCTTCGTCGGGTCTTCTAGATTGTTCCCTTAGAGATCCGGACAAAAGCTCCATGCACCACTCGATCCCAAGAAAAGCAGAGCGATGTTTCAAATCTTTCGTTTCTACTTTAAGATTTGTTCTATGCCACCCATATAATCATATGCACAATTCTTAAAGAGATCCAACGGCATTATATTGCTAGATATAGACTCCTCAATAAACTAGAAGTGCATAATCAAACTATCATACAAATCCAACGGCTAGGATCACCCGGAGCCATTCTCACTCTTAAAACCCTCTTTTCCTCTTATAATAAAACCTCATCCATCTCCTTCCATTTCCAATTCACCGGCGAGCTGCACCGACCTGTGCTACCAATCTTATCCTTTCCGAATCTATCTTCTTTGCATTTTAGGTACCATTTCTTCTTCCTCTCCGATCTGTTTGGAACGGGGTTTCTTCTTTTCCCATTTTGTTTCTCGTTCGGCTGTGGTTTTTTGAGTTTTCTGATTTTATGTATGTCGGATTTGTTCATGGAGGAGGAAATCGCTGATTTTGAGTAGTGTCATGAATTTTCAGTTGAAGGAGTTGGGAAAATTGAGGCTACCGCTGCTTCTCTTCTCATTTTATTTTAGGGGGAATATTACTTCTTTTGTAGCACATTTCTTTGATGAGAACTTATTAGGGTTATTGAAATTAGATTAAAGTTTAGCTGTTCAGTCAAGAAGTGTTTTCAGCAGGGAGTTTTTCATTCATTATTATTCTAATATTTTTATGGGTCAATATCTGTTGCTATCTTGTTTGTTATTGTCAGAGATGATGTTCTAAGCGGTATGCATTTGAATTTTGATGGATGTGCTGTGTAATTTTTGCCATTAGTTACATTGGGTTCTGAATAATTAGTTTTTATGAGAAGTTCTATGTCCTCTGGCTCAGAAAAGGTTATATTAGGTTTTTAATATGTGGAAGCGGTATACTTCTTTATATTTTTCTTTCTTGCTTGTGTTTAGCTGTGTTAATTGCTATTTGATCACAGATGATGTTGGGCATACTCATGAAAAATAGAATATATTTTGCACGCATGAAATGTTAGATATACGTGGAACTATAAGTTGCAATTGTATTAGATGAGACATTTGTAGAATAGGAATTGAAATGAAGCAAATTTAAATAAGTTGAGATATGCTAGCTTGAGAAGTTGATATTGTATTTCTTTTCTTAGAGCAAACTGTGTCTCTTTGGCTTATGATTTACCTCTGCTGATGCCCCATTATTGTTTCTACAGCTTATTCTGCACTTCCACTACACAATGTTTAGGTGTAATTTATATATAGCCCATACTACTTTGAACAAAAACATTAATTTAAGGTAACACTTGCATAAATTTAGAGATCAAGAATAAAAATATGTGCATTAAGTTTTTCCATGAAGAATTGTGAAACCAAAGCATCACAAAGACTTTTGTGCATTATGCCAGGTGGAATGGAATACCTGGTAACTACATTTAGTCTCAATTTCATTAGATCAAAGATAGTTGTGGAATAAGTTCTTTGAATCAATTTTTTTTATCGATCTTCAGAAGTTATACACACAATAGGAGTGAATTGGATAACACTTTTACACACATGTGCTTGATCTTGATTCTCATGAGAGTTTTAGGCATTTAGCCCAAAATTGTGGCCTAATAGTAGCTCTCACTTGGGTGATTATACTCAAATGGTTTAAATGGAAATGTGAACCATGTGGAAATTACCATCGATGAGTCATTAAGAGCTAAACTTAATCATCACTCTATATAGAACATATTATCAGGCTGGAGTTAATCTCTTATTACATCGCCACCCAATGACTACTCCAATCAAAATTTTTTCTACCTTGTGAACCTTCTGAGAAAAAGACCATTACGATAGAGATCCATTATTGGTAGTTTTCATGTTGGTGGTTAAAACCCACGCCCTTAGTGATGATCATAAGGTCTTTAATGGATTTCTTTTATTTTGTATCCAATCTTTCTTTGTGTCTGTTCAAAGAACTCATAATCTATGTTAGAATATCATAATTACTATGGTCTACATGCTATTTCAGATAGCTAAAATACCCACACATTTAAATAGTTTTCTCAAACTATTAAAAAATGATAAGGAGTACATTGATACTGAATAGCTTTTTCAAGTTAAAATTACCATAATTTGTTAATTATCTTCTAGCAAAGCTAGCAAGTGTTTCTATATATGTGTGCAAATTAACCCTTTAGCAGGCATGCAATAAACAATCCTATGCTAACCAAAGGTCTTCCCAATAATTATTTTAAAATTCATAGATTTCTAAACTATGTTCTTCATTGATTCAATCAATGATTCATGCTTCAGTCTAATTATAGTCACATGGTCATAAAATAAAATATAGACTTGATAAGTTGGAAATATATGCTCATTAATGCACAATGAACAACAATAATATTGCGATCTTTTGAAGCAATAATTTTGGAAGATTTTTGATGTGGTGCATGAATTGAGTTACACATGATTAAAGAAAAGGATATTAAATAAGAGCTTAACCATTTATAAAGTCATGCTTCACATTAAACTTGGTTACAAGAATTCGTAGAGTTCCACTTTGCTTAGGTTAAATAATTACAATGAAAATTGACCGAGCGATTTAAGCCAAGGCAAAGGAAAAAGTAGAGTTAAAAGCTAGTGAATTAAATCCAACAATTAATAAGGAGTTGTTCACCTTGAGACATCTTCTCTCTTTCGTACGAAACTAGGTTGAGCGGCGGAAGATCGTCCAAGCTTGTATTGAGGTTGCCACGAGGAGGGAGGAGCCAAGGAACGTCGTTGTGGAGAAGGAGCGCGGAGGTGGAGGTGGCATGGGATGACGCCCTTTGATGATCCACGTGTAGACGGAAAAGTGGTTGTCGATGGAATCCACTAGTGTTGGTAGGATCCGATCCAAATATTCTTCGACGGTGTCGTCAAAATCAAAGCCTACGTCGAAGAAGGGTGATTTGAGGATGTCAACTCTTCCTTGGTTGTCGTACTCAAACCCGAAGTTCCACTCGGGTTCCTCCATGCATTCTTGAAGATGAGAATGGGCGGCAGGATGGCTAGGGAGAGAGAGAGATTTGGGGAGAGGGGAAAGGGGTTTCCAATTTGGTTTGATGACGTGGCAAGGGTTTTAAAAACTCCAAATTAATTTAATTTGAAATTTATTTGATCATGAAAACTTTACTAACTTGGATTTCCAAATTATGAAACAATTCAAAATTTGAATTTCAAATTTCAAATTTGAAATTGGGGAAGAAAGGGAATTGACCGTATGGGAAGGATCGTTGGCGAGGTGGGCGGCCGGAGGTTGTGATCTTGGCCGGCGGCTGGAAACCCTAGGGGGGGTGGGGCCGGCCGCAAGAGCTATGGGGGAGGGGAAGTTTTGTGGAGCTTTCTTGTGAGAGGGAGAGGGTAATTAAAAGAAAAGAAAAATTTAGATAACTCACTATGAGATCTCAATTGAAGAACTCACCAAGAGATCTTCATGCACTCACAAAGAGAACAAAGTAAAAATTTTCATTCATCAATCAATCAATACCTCATACAAGAAACAAGAGCCATTTAAATAGGCTCCACATGACAACAAATATAAAAGTCTAAAATGCCCTCCGGGCTACAAAAGCAAACTAATACCCTCAAGGGTAAAATGGGAAAACTGAAAAAACATAAATGCATAATACATAAAATGCTAGTGCAAATAAAATAAGTAGTAGAGGCTCTCCATTATGGCCGTCGATCTCCGATGTCGTCTCTGGTAGACGCGCCAAAATCTCCTGTCGATGACCTCATCAATTTTATTCCATTTTGGAATAATATTGCGATCTTTTGAGCAATTGATAATTTTTCTAGAAAATTATCCAATATATATTATTTAATTTAAGGTTGGCAATTGGCCAATAAAAAATGTAAACTCATATTGGGAGCTAGAGAGTTCCTTCAGTTTTTGTCTGTCAGCTCTTGAACTTGAGATTAATACTGCAGCAATAAAAAATATATCAGTTATGTCAAGATCCTTTGATTGGTTAAGTAATTGACTTGTAAGCAAGCAAATCAAATAATGAAAGTCCAGAAATGAACTCTGTTATTCTGACACCCAAGCTTGAAAAGGCGAGATTGCATCTCTTGCCTTATAGCAAAGAGCATACTTTTCATTGGGATTCACCACTGCAATTCCTCCCAAGTTTGCTTCTGTGGCTTATTCCTTGCTTTTATCATAGCTGAACCAGTTGAACGTTATGTAGTTGAAGTCAAAAATAAAAAACCGAGCACATAATCTCACTATTTTTTAGATTTGAATATTTTTCTGGGATAGATCACTATTTCTTGCGTAATGCGCTTGTTGAATGGCCTCGTTTATAGGTTTTTAGGCTCTTCACATGAGCTTCTAGGAATCATATGGATTTACTTTGACAGGGATTACAATGTATGCTGTTTATCATTTGAATAATTTTAGAGTTTGAGTTATGAGAATTGATCTCATGTTTTGTAATTCATTTCACAGGCGATGGCAGCCACTTTCAATACAGTGTCGACATTTGGCTCTTTGGCTGCCAGCGGCCTTGCAGCAGACAATAAATTCTTATCCTCTTCTGGGAAGTTATCCCAATTCTCTTCTTTAGCTTCTATTTCTTCCCATCCTCTCAGCTGCAGAAGGAAGAAGCTGAATTTGCAGAAGAGATGTAACACTGACATTAGTGCTATGGCTAAGGAGTTATATTTCAACAAGGATGGGTCAGCTACTAAGAAGTTACAAGTAATCTTTTCATTCTCTTGTTAGGATTCTGATTATGTAGCAGTCAGTTATGATATCATTCAGTTTTCCGTTCATGCAGACTGGTGTCAACAAGCTTGCGGATCTTGTTGGAGTTACTCTTGGCCCAAAGGGAAGGAATGTTGTTCTGGAGAGCAAGTATGGATCTCCTAAGATTGTAAATGATGGTGTTACAGTGGCAAAGGAGGTATTTTGGCATCGATTTTCTGTGGGAAATTATGTTTAGAGGGTTTATTAGTTTGCATATTTTTGCTTCGTAATTGAATTACATAGAACATATTTTGTTCAATCGATAGCTTCTTAAACTTCCATGTATTTAGAGAGTTTTTATTCTTGGCAATTGTTAGCTCATTTTCATGCTTATAAAAGTGTGTAAAAAGCACATACAATCAGCTGCACACCTGCAAACACACAGACATTTGACCTAAGTGTTTGCAGAAAGTCTATATCTATAATTCTTTTATGTTTATCAGTGATCCACTTTATTTTTTTTATGTAGCTGCTTCTGGAAGACTGTGACTTATATTTTAGTTTGAATATGCTTGTATGGTTTTTGCACTAACTGATTTAGAGATGCTCCTTATTGTTATAACTTTTCCATTGTATATAATCTTTAAAGGATTGAATTTATCTTAACTTATTTTCCAGTTGATCACAAGCTAATATAGTTTACTTGCAGGCCTCATTTGGTAATCTTTTATCTATGTATGCTAAAATAGGCATCCTGCTTATTTAATGATATTAGGTTGAGTTGGAAGACCCGGTTGAAAACATTGGTGCTAAGCTGGTCAGGCAAGCTGCTTCTAAAACTAATGACCTTGCTGGTGATGGTACCACAACTTCTGTAGTCCTGGCTCAAGGTTTAATTGCTGAAGGCGTTAAGGTCTGGGAACTAATTATTTGTCTCCTCTCTTCATTAGTTTTGCTATATTGATGCAACTAATATACTTCCATTTGGACCATTATTACATCAGGTGGTTGCAGCAGGTGCCAATCCTGTTCAAATCACTAGAGGAATAGAAAAAACTTCAAAAGCTCTAGTATCTGAACTCAAACTAATCTCCAAAGAGGTATTTTCATAGGTTTGAAACATTTGTGTTAAAATTATTGTACTAATGTTTTAATTCAGCTAACTTTTCTTGATATGCAAGACAATTATAATTTAAGGTTACATTATAAAAACTTTTATAAGTTATACAGAATGGTAACAAATTAAAGATTATTCTATTATATCCTGTTGTAGGTTGAAGACAGTGAACTTGCTGATGTTGCTGCAGTGAGTGCTGGAAACAACTATGAAATTGGAAACATGATAGCTGAGGCTATGAGCAAAGTGGGAAGGAAGGGTGTGGTGACACTTGAAGAGGGCAAAAGTGCAGAGAATAGCCTCTATGTTGTGGAAGGAATGCAATTTGATCGTGGCTATATCTCTCCTTATTTTGTAACGGACAGTGAGAAGATGTCTGTTGAATATGAGAATTGCAAGGTTGTTATTTCATGAAGACAATAGTACTATCTTTTCAGTTATAATCCTACAGGACCTTAACGTAATCTCTGGCCTTTCCAGCTGCTTCTTGTTGACAAGAAAGTTACAAATGCAAGAGATTTGATCAATGTCCTCGAGGATGCAATTAGAGGGGGATATCCTATCGTTATAATTGCAGAAGATATTGAACAGGAAGCTCTGGCAACTCTCGTTGTAAACAAGCTAAGAGGTGCTTTGAAGATTGCTGCTCTAAAAGCTCCTGGATTTGGAGAGCGCAAAAGTCAATACCTTGATGACATTGCAATCCTTACTGGAGGTTACCTGAATTATTATACTTATATTTTTCTGTTTTCTTCCAGCCGCATTACTCTATCGTAGTTCTTACGTGAATCCTAAATGTTCATTTTTCTTGCAGCAACTGTCATAAGAGATGAGGTTGGCCTTACACTGGATAAAGCTGAAAAAGAGGTGTTGGGTACTGCTGCAAAGGTTGTGCTAACCAAAGATTCAACGACCATAGTAGGTGATGGGAGCACACAGGAAGCAGTAAATAAGCGAGTTTCACAAATTAGAAACTTGATTGAGGTTCATCTCCTCCCAGTCTTATCTTTTCATTTAATGTTCTTATTCTTACTTGAGGCATAAGAATTTTCTGTCAAATTTCCAGGTAGCTGAACAGGATTATGAGAAAGAGAAACTGAACGAGAGGATTGCCAAACTTTCTGGTGGTGTTGCGGTCATTCAGGTAACCAAAACTTCCTACTGTTGTCTTTTCATTTTAACTTTTTTTTTCTTTTTTCCATTTCTAAAATCTTTGCATGTTTGAAAGGTTGGAGCACAAACAGAGACGGAGCTCAAAGAGAAGAAGTTGAGAGTTGAAGATGCCCTGAATGCGACTAAGGTAGTTGGCTAAATTTTGAACTACGTTTCTGGGTTGCTTGCAAAAGCTTTGAATTTGTCAAACTAATTATAGATTCTGCATCCATATGCAGGCTGCAGTTGAGGAAGGTATTGTTGTTGGTGGTGGCTGTACCCTCCTGAGGCTAGCTTCAAAGGTTGACGCAATTAAGGAAACTCTTGAAAATGAGGAGCAGAAGGTCAGTTGGCTTACTAGCTTCACATGCTGATTATTGAAAAAAAAAATTATCAGTTACGGAAGCAAATGTTTATAACATGTTATTATATTCATCCCATGACAAATAACTAACCTCAAAGCTGCATTGGATTAGGTTGGAGCAGATATTGTTAAGAGAGCCCTGAGCTATCCTATTAAATTGATTGCAAAAAATGCTGGTGTGAATGGAAGTGTTGTGGTTGAGAAAGTATGGACTTCCCGAAATTGGTTTGATATGGTCTTGAGAATGATTATGTGCTTCTGTGCAAGTTTCAATGATTTTCTGGTGTTCTTTTGGTTCAGGTGCTTTCTAACGACAATCCCAAGTATGGCTACAATGCTGCTACCGGAAAGTATGAGGATTTGATGGCTGCAGGAATTATTGATCCCACTAAGGTTCGTTCTTTTTTATTTTTTATTCTTAGCTTGCATCGAATCTTCCTTACAAGATAAATGGTGGTTATTATTCTAATTTTAAAATTGGTTTCATTGGTTTCTGCAACTAGTACTGTTCAGGAGCTTTTCCTAAATTTTTACCGCATTGGATCGATTATTTGTGCTCTGTGGTTTTGGGATTTATTGTTTCCGTGTATGAATTAAGGGACTGTTTAGTTGGAAGTATCAGAAAGTTATTGTATTCAGTTTTCATGCATTTAAACTTTTTTGGAAGCAAGAAGCACAATTAAAATTTTGAAGTGTTAGGAATATCCTGAAGGTGTCAAAGCTTATTTTTCCCATGCTTAGCTCCGCCTCCGTTTGTTCTGATTCTGTCTTACACCGCCTCCACCATGCAGCAGCATATTTTGATCGGTTTGTTGGGAGCTTTGTCTAGCAATTAAGTTTTTTTTTTGCTTGAAGCTTGTATATGCGATGTATTGATAGGAAATACTTAAGTTCACAAGTAACCCTAAGGGAAATTCTTGAGTTCTCAAGCAAACCTAACAGTAATTGGTGAAAAATAGCGAGAAAATAAAATTGCTGATATCAGAGAGAAATCAGCACTACGATGCAGAATTTCAGGAAATTGTAGAGAAAAATACAATCAAACTTCTTCTATTCAATCCACGTACAAGGAAAATAATAAACGATAAAAGTTTCTTCAATTCGAGAGGAAGAAACAACTTTCCAAATCTCTAGTCAAGCCTAGGGCTCAAAGGAACAAACCCTAGATCTCAAATTTGATTTCAAAATGCAGATGAAACGCTAACTATAGTATTAGCAGCTAATTAAAGCCAAAGGAGAAATACAAAATGATGGGGACATCAGTTGGAAAGTCTACCGTCGACGTGGCCGTAGATCTACGGCTACGATTTACCCGATGTATTTTTGATTTTAGTATGATCATTTTATTTTGATGTATTTTTATTTTTGCACTTTTCCCTTTTTACCCTTGCTTGAGGGATTGAGTCTTGTAGCCCCTCGAGGGTATTTTAGTCTTTTATGTTGTGTCTTTGTAGTAGGCTATTTATAGCCCTTTTCTTGTACTTGTGATGGTTAATGAATGAAAGATATTACAATTTTCTTGCATTAGTCTTCTTGGAGCTTTCTTTGCAAAAGCTTGAGAGAGAGGTTGAGAGCTAGGTGGAGCCTAGGAGAGGTCACCCGTCGTACCCAACAGTCACCACCGGTGGCTCTTGGTTTTTCCCATCTTCATTCTTCGTTTACCTTCCGTTTCCACCACCGGCCATTCCTCCACCACCACAAATCAACCCCTCTTACACTCACCTCTCGAAATCCCCCCTCCTCAGAGAAACCCGCCTCCCCCATTCATCCCGCCGGCCACCACTCTGGCCGCCGGCCTCTCCGCTGCCCACCACCCCTCCCTTCCACCTTCAACGGCCATTTCCCATACCACCTCCATGAATTTCAGATTTTGAAATTCAAGGTGTAAGTTTCCAAATTTGGCCGACGCCAAATTAGGAAAGTTTTCAATGAGATTTCAAATTTCAAATTTTGAATTTGAGCGGATTTGAGATTTTCATAATTAATTTGGCGAAGCAAATTAGGAAACGCTTAACTCTCTTTTCCCTCACCCCATCCACCTATACATGCCGCCGGCCCCCTCATGGCCTCCCTCCATTAATGCTCCATTAAGGGATTATTAATGCATGCTATTTGAAATTCAAATTCATGAATTTTCCCTCCATTCTTACTTAAATCTGAAAATAATTTCAGATTTGGGAAATACACAAATCCTTTTTCCACATAACCTTGCCGCCCCTAGCCCTAGCCGACTCCCTCTCTCTCACAACCCGCCGGCCACTCTTCCCCACCGCCCCTCTCTCCTTCTCTCTTCACCCTCCTCGCAAGACATAGCTCCTACTTCGATTGGAGATGGAAGATCAATCCGGAACTTGAAGTTTAACTTTGCATCTCACGACGTTTCTTCGATAAGATTTCACCTAGTCGTGGACGGAACAATCATTGGAAGGTACGTGGGATTTTTACGACGTCTCTCCGTGAAGGTGATCTTTCTCTTCCTTGATTCTTCTACTTTCGAATTCCAAGTTCTTCGTGAGAGTTTGTTCAAAACAAGAAATTGTGTCTACTTAGTGCCATCCACTAGTATTCGTAGGATTTGTTACTTCATTGCTTTTAGATCTCGTTGTTAATCAAGGATTATGTTGAAAACTACCCCGCATGCACTACTTTAATTTTCCTACGTGTTTTTGATGTCGCTTAGCATTTTGTGTAGTTTGGCCTAAACGAAAGTGACTCTTCATTAGTTTTCTTTTGTTGTTTTAATCACTCATAACGAAATCTGAAATTGATCTTAAAATATTTTGTGCAAGTTTCCAAATTATGCATGTAGTCCTGCATCACAAAATCTCTAAACAGCCCCTCATTCAAATATTTCCCTCCAAATCAATTATTAATCAAGGTGTAGGCCCCATAGTAGCTGCAGGCCCCTTCTTTGGGCCGGCTGCTGTAGTATAAAACCGGTCCACTAGGGACCGGAAGGGACCGGTTCAATAGGGACAGCCGGCCTCTCTTGGGCCGACCTGCCTAACATTGATTTGTGAGTTTGCCTTTAATTGACTCAAAAAGTACGCCCACGATAAAAAAAAAAAGCATTGCCTTATGCTTCTCATCTGATTAGGTTGTGAGGTGCTGCTTGGAACACGCATCATCTGTCGCAAAGACGTTCCTGACCTCCGACGTGGTGGTGGTCGACATCAAGGAGCCCGAGCCAGCTCCGGCCGGCAACCCAATGGACAATTCAGGTTTGTTCCCTTTCAATCTCTACAATGATCTATCTATTATCCACAGTAATCTCAATATATTCTAAAATCTAATGTTCATTACCAGGTTATGGCTACTAAATGAGATAAGAAATGGAGATTTAAGAGTTGGAATGATGATCTGAATCACATTTCATTCGGCGTGATGGTATTATTATTCATCTTAGTTTTTGTTAGTTTAGATTAAGTCTTATTAGTTGAAAAAATATATGAAGAGATCGAGTCTGGTTGAAATAGCTCTTGAAAAAGTTCACTGCAGCTGCAACATGTTCTTGCCTTCTACAGCTATTGGTATCATATTTTAGCTAGCCCTGTAATTCTATATGGATTATAAGATTATTGATGTTGAAATGAGTAATGGAGGTGTTGTGAACATATAATTTGTATTTTGATGAATTTTTATTTTATTGGATGTAAACTTTTGCTTCGTTAGGAACAATTTTGTTACTATTTTTTAGTATATATATATATATATATATATATATATTTAATTTTAAAAAATTTATATTAAAAAGTTGCTAAGTAGAAAAGTTGTCCCAAACGAGGTTGAATTATGTTATGGCTGTTGCTAAATATTATAACTGTTTTAATTGAATGTAAAGATATCTCATTAAATTTTATCATTTGTTATGTTTACTTTATAATTTATTGTTATGTTTATATTCTGATATACTATTATGTCTAATAAGTTTGAACTTTATGTGAAATTTGAAAAGATATTATTTGAACATTTAATTTAAATATTTTATCCAATTTTTTAATAATTTTTATTGAATTTATTGAAGCATAATTCAAACTTTATTCGCACATTATTTAATATTTTTTT
The DNA here is from genome assembly GCA_016618105.1 of Dendrobium huoshanense. NCBI lineage: Eukaryota > Viridiplantae > Streptophyta > Magnoliopsida > Asparagales > Orchidaceae > Dendrobium > Dendrobium huoshanense. Next base: position 4,823,421 of record CM028358.1, on the reverse strand, counting down.
TAATAAGAATTGATGAAAGTGGTTTGAAGAATGTTCGATTATAACATTGAAAAATATTTCATGATTATTCAATAAATTTCATGTTGGTTGTCGATTACAAAATGCAATTCTTCATTTTTTTTTTCATCCAGGTTGGTTGTTGACTACACAATGTAATCTTTATTTATTTTTTTTATTTAGGACTTGGGACCTGATATTGATAGTGTTAAATGAGAATTTGATTTTTAATAAGACATAATGGAGAAAAAAGATTGATGTAGTTGACCTCATATAGTGGAATTTTTATTTGCTCCGGTCACCTAACGTAGCTCTACATTCGGATGTCAGTAAAATAGTGCCACATGCTCTCACTATTTATCATGCGGCCCGACAACCTTGACTCGGAACAGAGATGAGATTGCTATGTTCGCGTGTTGTTCAGTATTTGCTTGGTACTTGCTCGGTTGGTCGATTTTGCTCGGCAATAACGACAAATACCATTCTGTGAAGACTATTTTCGGTATTGCTTGGCATTGGTCTTTACAGAGCGATATTTTTAATTATTGTCAAGCAATACCGAGCAATACCTAGCAAATAACGAGCAATACGCGAACATAGCAATCCCGGGTCAAGTCGTCGGGCCGCGCGATATTGAGTAAGACCACGTGGCGACATGTTATTGACGTCCGAACGTAAAGCTACGTCAGGTGACCTGACCTAATAAATGTTCCGTACAGTGAGGCAAAAGTTTGTTGTTTTTGTTGAAAAATATCTTATGGTGATGAGAGGGGGGAGGATTTTGATTTGAAGAAAAAAATTTATTCCTCAAGAAATAAAATAACGTATGATTTCAAGTATCATAGGGCATATGAAACAAAACTTCTTATGTAAATCACCCTTAAATAATTAGTAAATTCTAAAATCTGCTTAGTTTATTTTATAAAAAATCATAAAGATATTATTAAGATCTAAGATCGAATCTCGTCCGCTCAAAATCCTATATTTCAACATTAACACTTTTTATTAGTAATAATAATAATAATGCCTTTTTTTATAAGAGGGTATTCATTCATGTGCACTTCAAACAACGAGAGTTCATATAAATTTGAGTGAGAGAAAAAAATTGTCATGACTTGATTGTCTTGTTTTATATTTGAGTATTTAAATAAAGTTTATATGTTTTATTTTCTTTATTTTTGTTTAGTACTTGGGGGCCCATTCCTTCTAAATGGCACGCCTTTATTCGACAGTAGGGAGCCTGTGGCGATTCTACTTTTTTTTTTTAAGCCATTAAATTTTATTTAATTTATATATGAGCCCAAACTCTTTAGATTAGTCAAAGCCCCAACTAGAGGTGCAACCGAGTCAAATCGGCTCGCGAGCTAGTTTGAGCTCGGCTAGGCAATAGGCTCAATGAGTCAAGCTTATTGAGCTCACGAGTAGAGCTCGAATAGGATTTTGAGCTCGAGCTCAAAACTGCACACTGCTCGGCTTGCGAGCTTGTCGAGTAGCTCGCGGATGAAATCGATAATGAAAAAATACAATCGCACGGGAAATTGAAATGGATAGTGAGAAAACGGAATCATGCGAACGCTAGCGACGCGAGAATCTGGCACGACGGACGGACGCAAGCTGGTGACAAGTCGTCACGATGCGAAGAAGCTATCTTGGCGACGACGCAGCGGAAGCTGGCGTCTCCGGTTGAAGAGAAGCTGGCGACGACGAGAAGCTGGCCGCGACGAATGGACGCTTGCGACGTGAGAACCTGACGACGACGGACGCACTGAGCTCGAATTGTCTCAAACTCGACTCAACTCATTTGCACCCCAAGCCCCTACAGATCAAGGTGGCGATTAAGGCTTCGTTTGGGGCGGCTTTTTTACTGCTTCTAAAAGCAGCTTTCTAGTACAAAAATTAAAAAGCTGCTTTAAGAAGCAGTGAGAAAGCGGTCCCAAACGAAGCCTAAGTTGAGAGACTATTTTAAGCAGTTCGGCCAATGGTGCTAAAATACCACCCTCTGATAGGAAGAATTATTACGTCCTCCGACCGGATGCAGAGTAACATTCGGTCGTAGGTAAAATCGTGCCTATACCGAGGTGTACCGAGTAACATTCGGTCGTAGGCAAAAAACTCGGTACACCTCGATGTAGTTGCGATTTTGCCTACGATCGAATATTCCTCTGCATCCTTACACCGAACCAAATAAAAGTTCCTCTGATAGGATGAAATCCGTTTGTCCCACCTACGCCATCTTCTCTTGATCAACCTCATCAGAAGTTGAGAGGCTTCGACAAGGAAGGCAAGTAGCCGTGCTTGGAAATAATTTTCTCTTTTAGAAATTAATCCAAAAACCTTCCATTCCTCTCCTCTCCTCTCACCGCAACAACATAAATTCAAATAATCAACTAGCCGTTAGGCTCTCCATTCAAGCAATCCTCTCCCTATATATCAGTCTTATCATTCTCCAAAGGGAAGAAATCCAGAGAAAATCTTCTTCTTCCCCGAATCAGATTTCTGTAATATCCTCTTAAGATTTTGAAATATCCGAAGTCGAATTAAAAGATAATTATGTCGGGTGGCTCATTCTCCTCTACAAACACGTACTTCAAATCCAGTATTAGCATTAATGGCGGAAGGAGATGTGCTGCTTGCAAGTTCTTGAGAAGAAGATGCTCAGAAGATTGCATTTTGGCCCCCTATTTCCACCATTCTCAACCTGATAGGTTTGCTTTTGTTCATAAGATCTTTGGGGCCAGTAATGTCGCCAGAATGCTCCAGGTAATCTTGCTTCCAGTGTCTTATTCAAAATAATATTCTCATCAAAAGTATTGAATATATTTAGGCTCCATTTGATGAAAAACATGATTCGTCATGACATGATGCGCCATGACATCCGGTACACATTAGTACACAAATATCGATACACAACAAAAAAATGACATGGATTATATATTAAAATAGCTCTATATATTAAATTCTAATAACTCTTCTCAGGGAAAATAAATCAGCAGTTCTCATATATAAATCCATTTTAGTGTTACTTATCTATTTCAACTTAGTGCAGCAACTTCCGGCCCATGAACGTGCCCAGGCAGCAGATGCAATCGCCACGGAAGCCCATTGGCGCGTCCAGAACCCTATCTACGGCTGCACGGAAATAATTGCCCGTTTGCAGAGTCAAATTACAGCGGCCCAGAATGAATTAGCAGTCATTCAAGCTCGTATTACAATTCATAAGGCCCATATACAGACACTGGATCAGGCCCAAGGAAATTATGATGTGGTAGCTACTCGTGAGAGAGCCCATTCGTATTTGAAAGACAACGACTTCCTTCTGCCACAATTGTCCAATTTGCCACTGGACTTCTGTTAGGATTTGATTACTATTGACATGTTGATGGATACTCCTAATTGAGAAAATAGTTGAGCTTTTTAATGCTTATAGGCTTTTTTATGTTGTTGATGATATTTATAATTGATTTTTTTTTCTATGATTTTGAATGATAGAATGTATTGACTAATTAATTATACTAAGGTTTTTATGATCCAAACAATAATCTTATTCATTTTTTTATGTTTTTATGAATGATTATTACCTTTTTAAAAATTGATGTAAGTTTAAGTTTCGTTTGGGAAAACTTTTTTACAGTTTTCAAAAGTAGTTTTCTGGCACAAAATTTTTTAGTTCATATTAGGATGCTTTCTAACGAAAGCTGTCCCAAACAAAGCCTTCTACATAAATAATATTCATAAAGTAAGCACATATGTGTCCAAGCAATCAAGTAGAATTAGATAGATTACAACATATTTTTTTTTATGACTCAACATATCTTTGGTTTTCTATATGGGAATATACAAAAGTTTGTTTGCATAGGGCATTAGTTTTGGTGAGCTAAGGATTAGAGGTGTTATGGGCAAGTAGCATTGATAATTTTAAGAAGACCTAAATATCATCTTTGAATGTGATTTAATAAGAAAATGATAATAATTAGGTATGCTTTGGGTTTTGGTTAATTTGAATGAAGTTGTATTAATTTGGATTAGGAATCATCTAGTCGGCTCTTGCTCGAATAATAGGTTTTATGGTTCATTAGGGAATTATCGTCGTCTTTGTAATTAGCTTCTTTAAAAAAGAGGGATGAAGAAACCTTGACATGGTCTATCAACAACGCATCTCTTAACAATAGTGTTTGACCCTTCACCTATTTTTGAGAAGAGGTAGTCGGTAAATTTTATATAGATTTGGACTAATAAGAAAGAGATGTGAAGGAAGACAAATGTCTTTGGAGATGGGTTGACAGCCTATTCAGGATGTGACTCGAATTGGGCTTATATATAGAATTTTAATGAGTCTCTTATAGATTGGGAGATCAGACTTGAAAATTAATAAAATCATTTGACTTTAAGAAATGGTTGTATAGGGATATACTTCTAGCGACTTGCCACGAGAAGATATTAAAACTTGAAATTCAATCTACTCAATATATATATCATATGAGTTGAATAATCACTATGAGAAAATATCTCACATACTTTTATTCATTTTCTTATTAGAGTTTTATAATCACATTTACAATCTTGGCAATACGCTAATGTTAGCTAGGATCAAATTATTGTTAAAACATCAGTAAAATAACTAAAAATGAAACTAATTAATAGCTAAAATTGTTTATTTATTCTTTGAAAATGCACTCCTTGAGAACAATCTAACACTATGAACAACTTGAAATTCTTGGCATGTTTAGAGGTTGCAATAGCAATATTGAGAAGTTTAAATCTTCAATAAGTTCTTGGACAAACACCATACAAATTGGTTTATTTTAACGCAGCGTAGTACTAACTTAGAATTAATTCATACATTTTATTTGGGTGCATTTTTTAGAATTAGCATGTCTAAACATATTATATTGTCACAACATGCAATTTGCTTAAATTACAATTCAAATTACTTATGAAATAATTTAAGAAATTAAATTCAAGCAATTCTGAATCTTAAAGCTTTCAAAAAACAGAATTATATTTCATTAGGTTAAATGAATAATAAGCCATATTAATGCCATTTAGTCATTCTTATAAATTTTAAACATTTAACAAATTATTAAAGTATCATAAAATAGATGAAATTCATTTCATAATTAAGTAATTCTCATATATTCAATCAAATTCAATAATGTAATCATCAATTTGAAAAGTACCAGCCAAAAACAATTTTGATACCCTTTCTCCTCCAACGGGAAGAAAATCTCTTTCAATCTCTTCCCCACCCCTCATTAAAAATGCTATTTTGGGAACTTTTTTAGCCAATTAAGGCCGTAAACTCATGCAAAAATCACATACGCAAGCTTCAAATTCTCAACCTCTTGGTTGATAGTCAAAGCTCCTTACCAACAAATCAAGATGAGCTACGTAAAAAAGTGCTACTTTGAACTCTGAAGCAAAACTTTCAAATCAAAGCATTAAGCGACTTGAATCTTTCATTATTGAAAAATAGCAAGAAATGAATATTATGCAGTCTTTTCATTCAAAGAAAATATATATTGTGATTAAACAAACTTAGATCTCTATTAGATAGCATATTAACCAATGATTACCTTCACCATTCCATAATTTCTTTTGAAGAAAGAAGAACTGAGAAAGAAACATATGGTGGCTCCCACAAATATATCTTCATGAATTGACAAAATATTGTAGTTCATGATGGCATATCATTCACATCAATGAGAAGAGATGGCCATTTATGAGAGGAGAGTTTTGGACCTTAAAAGATGAATGAAAATGCAGAGAGAAAGAGACATCAAGTGGGAAATGTCAACTTTAATAATGGATGGTCTTGCGGTTGTGATAGTTAAAAGGTGAAAACCTAAAGGACTTTATTTGTGGCAAGCATATCTATCTTAGAATCTCTTTTTGTTTTGTGCGCTGATTTGTCTTTTGGGGCTTAAAGTTAATATCTAGAAGAGAAAAATGACCATGAGTTTTATTATAGGCATGAGTTCTCTATTAAAATCACACATGATAAATGAACCTATACATCATAAGACATGAGCTCTGCCTCTTTGAGCCAATGACCAGAGTCGTCCTAATAAGCGTGAGTTTGAACTTATTTATGACTCGATCGAGCTTAACTTATAGACCTGTTAAGCCTATAGCTCACAAGCTCATTAGTTAATGAGCGGAGCTCACGTTAGCTCGGATCATTTACATACTCTTAAATTTTACTTTAGATATTTTTAAGTTAATATATTGATTTTTTTTTGTCACACAGATCTTTAATAAAATTCATCTAAATTGTATGCTCAAACTACTCAAAAGGTTCAACAACACTAGCTAAAATTATAGGCATACAATGTTTTAAATATTTTTCTTATTATTTTATTACTAATGAAAAGCATCAAAATTTCCTAATATAAGCTCCTATTGTATAAAAAGATGTGACTTTAGACTTTTAAATGATTTGGAATAAATTACATGGGTTGCTATTTAATGATTTTTATTAATGAAATATAATAGTAAAATATCAACTAGGCTTTTACATGTGATCATCTTTTTATTATTATTATTATTATTTTCTTAACATGTTTGATGCCTATTTCTAAGAAGATTATTGTGGTTCAGATCAAACATGAGTAGCTGATCAATATATTAACATGTGCTACAATCAAATAATCTAGAAGTTAATGGAAGAAAAAAAATAGTTAAATATTTAAGTGGTATTATTATAAATTTGGTAGTTGGTCTTGGTTAATTTTATAAATAGATAAGATTTAAGTGTAATGCATGTATGTAATTGCTCCTTTTTTATTTTATTTTATACCTCATATCTTATAATTTCTTAATTTATTTTTGTGAAAAAAAAATTGGCTTCAAATACACTCCTTATTTTAGGTGAAATGATGTGAAGAAGAATGTGTGTATATATATAAATATTGAGTTTGCATTAGGTGCACCAACTACACAACAATGCACCTAATACTCATGTAATGTACACACCATACACACTATATGTTTTAAGCCTATAATAAGTTGTGAATTCATAAGAGTGGTGAACAAATTTTTTAGATAAATATTATCCTTTTTAATAAAAATTTACAATAAAAACTTGCATTGCATATGTAAGTATTTGATTGGTTGAACCAATAAAAACTCTTTTAAAAAATGAATATTATTTTAAATTTGATTAATTTACGGTGAGCTTAGTTCGATATGCTAACGAGTCAAACCTTAGCCTGCAACATTGGCTCGACTCATTAGATCGTGAGCTGACTCGTTTAAAAAATATTAATATAAAATAAACTCAAAATATATTACTACTCAGGATTTTTAAGTATAAAGCAGTTTAAAATGTTTAAAAAATATATTGACTTTCATATATTAATTGGTTTTTATTATTTTCCTTCTAATTCTCATTCATTTTACCTTTTTTATTATAATAGTGACTTCAATTATAATCATTACCTCTCTTTCTGAATAAACAAGTTGGCTTGTTAGCAGGCTTGAACTCGTAGAATAATGCTTGAGATTGAACTTGATCAGTTAATCAAGCTCAAGCTCAAATAAGAGGTGACCCGAACTCGACTAAACTCATTTACACCCCTAATCCACTGATAAAAATGAGTTCCAACACATTTTTATATATCATTAATTCTTTGTAGCATATTCTTTCTTTATTATTTATTAATTTTTTTGCTATTTAATATGATCATCCCACAAAGAAGGGAAGAGGAAGGAAGAAAAAGGTGTTGGTTGAGTAAAGCCTCACTCCTTTTAGAATACATTGTGCAATGCAAAGAAAGAAAGAAAAAAGAAAGAGCTTGGAATTAATAACTTTAGTTGACTTAATTACATATTGGACCAGCTTGTACTCCCATTATATAAATACAAATATGACTTAGAGCATCACATAAGCACAAGTCAATGTTTGGTGCCATAATCAAACAAGATGATGAATTCAAATTATAGCTCTTAAAAGCTTCATGATATTGAACTAATTAACGCACTTTGGCTTCTTAGATATAAGGAGTTTGAGGATTTCAAATTATGAACTTAGAGATAATTTTTTTTGGTTAAAACCCTCTCATGAGGCCTACGCGTTCATTCAAAAAATCGGTTACATATCCTTAAAAGGATCCGCCAGCTCACTATTGCTCATAAGAGCTACAAAACAAAAAGAAAATAAAAGTCCTAGGAGCCGGCGAATCCTTAAACTATGATTACAAAACGAATCTAATATAAACGGGCTATACAGCAATAACACCCAAAAAAAGAGAGTCCAATTAATCTTGATAGCTTTCAGCTCCACTCTCCTGCAAAAAAATTTACTATATAGCAAAATGAAAACCCATATAATGAAATACCATACCTTTCTCACAATTTTGCTCCTCTTGTAAGCATATTTTCTTTCAAAATTAACTGTTTTCCCGGATTTCCTCTTATCAAATCAGCTGACATATGAGAAGTTTCAGTAATTTTCAACATACATAAGAACTCCAGGTATCGGAATTTGAAAAAACCTTTTTTAGAGTCAAAATTGAACCTGCAAAGACCACTCCACAAAAGACTATTAGAACAATAGCTTGTAAAGAACATAAAGATAATTTCCTGGTTAACCCTCATTAACACCCACTCTTCAGTAGTCATGAAATAACGTTCCAAATTCTCAACCAGATGTAACTGATAGATCCCAAAAAAATATTTCATCCCGCATCTTCTCCAACAAATACCATTTAAAGACCACACCTTACAGCTATTAAAAACCCAGTTCATGTTCAGCTGGAAGACATCACCAGTACCACTACTATAGAGAACCTCCAACATGCAACTGGACTGAATATACCGGTTAAAATCACAGCTCAAAAGATACCAAATAATGCTATCCCAGTTCCAGCAAAAGAATAATAAACTCCAGTCCGAAAAGAAGTGAAAAGCAGAGAACCCCCATAAAATGATAACCCAGAAATTATCACCAGAAAGCATATTCCAAGAAGGAATAAGAAAAATAAGTAAGACCCCAGGCAATAAATAGACTAACCACAACAAAACCAGCGGCACCCAGACATAAGCAAACGCAGAATTAACCATGAAATTACTTGTGGCGAATGTAAGGTAACCCAATCTTGTCAAGTAAGATCATGCCTTTCAGAGGGGCCATAATTTGGGAGATGGAATGTTCCAGGTAATTATTACTATGGGCACCAAAATTCGCAAGCCAATCCGCACACAAATTTCCCTCACGATAAATATGGGACATAGTAAAATTAATTAAGGAAAGAGCCAATCTAATTTTTCTTATAATGTAAAAATCCTGAGGGAAGTTAATATCATTTTTAGAGAAAATATGAATCAGAAGAGAGGAATCAACCTCAATATTAACATTATATAAACCCAACCTCAGACAAATTTGTAAACCATGATTCAAACCCATAAGCTCAGAGGTTAACACAGAGCACAAACCCAGAGGACCCGAAAACAGAATAATAGGATTACCATGGCAATCCCTGATAAGCCCACCCATACCAGCATTAGTAACATGAACAGAGCCGTCCGTATTAAGTTTCACAAAAGGATCAGACGGTTTAGTCCACTTCACAATAATATCCCTAGTAATATTAACATCCGTATGAATCCCAAAGTAATTAGCCAGTGACTTGCTGTTGTAAAAATGCTTAATTGAAATAAGATTAACCGCAATCAACTTTAAGATTTTAAACTTCACTTTGGATATAATGTCATAGGCATTCATCTTGATACCCAAGTGTTTAGCATTATTTCTACTATCCCAAAGATACCAAATGATAACAATAGGAAGGGGATCCGCCAATGCTGATGAAGTGGGCCGAAGGGTCCATTAGCCTGTGCTCATGTTTATTGGTCACATCTTCGTTGTATAAACTTTAAGAGTGCAGAAAATATATTGACTATGTGGACTACATATTTTACTCATTATAAAAAATAAATGAAGTAAAGCTTCACAATGATCCAAAACACCAATAGATAGAAAATTATACATAAAGGGTTCGGAAAGTTTTATTGCCAAAAGAAAATAGCCACTGATACACTGTAAAAATAGACCTTTATTGTTGATCAAGATAATTAAAAGATGTCAAACAGAAAGTTGAGGAACAATAAAGCTAGTCATCTCTCTTCTATCAGACCATTTCCCATCTCCTATTAACTATCATAATTTAGAACAAACTATAACACTGTTTCAATGCTAAAGCAAGAGAAAAGTGGTCACACACCCCCCATTTATTTTCATCAGATCACTTAATTGACTTCCACTTTGAATTAAGAGAAGAAAGGGAAGAAAAAAATGAAAAAGGTTGAAAAAAACAAACAGTAGAGGACTAGCCAGCTTAACGATATGGATGATATTGCACTACTTGTAATGCTTTTTGAGTGACATCTCATGCATGTACTTGCCCCTCACTGTTCCATGCTTCTGTTCCTCAGCTTTCTGTCCCATCTTCCAACATCACGAGTATGTAGATCTACATGATCTTTCTCTCTCAATCAAGAAAAATCCTTTTTTTAATCCTTAAACTACAAATTATTCTTTAATTAACAAGGAAAAACACAAGTAAAAGAAGTCTTTATAAGAAGGAAAGACTCTTCATGACAGCTTAAACTAATTACTATATGTGAAGGTTTATATAGCCAGACCTCTAGGTAAATTATATAACATCATAGAGGGCTTCATGTACTTGTGTTGTGTTGTGTTTTGATGCATTGTAGAAATAAAATCATGAAAAATTTGTTCTGCAAGTCTGCTTCTTATGATCGATCGGTTTCGCATGCTATAAGCACAAATTTAAAAGGAAAAAAAAAAGTGTGTAAGAATATCCTGATAAAAATTATATGAGAATGGGCTTAAAATAATTAGATTTATTTTAAAATTAGAGCAATACAAATTATTCATGTATAACACTAATTTAAAAATAAATCAAAAGATTTTCAAGCGATCATATCTTGATACAATTTTTATCAGGATATATCTTGGGAGATTTTTTTTTCCAATTTAAGACTTCGTTTGGGACGATTTTTTTACTGCTTCTTAAAACAAATTTTTAGTATAACAAATAAAATTTTTATACTAAAAATTTGTTTTAAAAAACAATAAGAAATCTGTCCCAATTGAAGCCTAAATTATATAACATGCGAGATTTTTGAAAAGCAAAGCACTTGAAAAGCTTTGCCGAATGAAGCCTAAGGTGTTGGTTTCTTCCGAGAGGTCATGTCATAAACCTCTTTTTGTTTCTTCAATTGAACTCCCTCCTTCCCAATCAAACATGTTGAAGGGATCCAAGGCCTTATTTCTTTCCCTCTCCTCATCCAACTTAGCATGATCGTGATCTCCCATGAATCCCTTTGGGAAGATGAGGTTCATTGGATCGGATGACTCAAGCTCAGCCAAATCTGCAAAGAAGTCGTCGGGCTGGTTCGAATCTGACATCATGAAAGTACTCTCATCGAACACTTGATCAAAATCATGATCTTGAGGATCAACCAAAGCTTTCTCCATCTCATATGCTTCTTCTTCTTTGACTAAATTGATGGTTGAGCTCGAACACTCTTTGTGCTCTTCCTTGATATTTGTTGATAATTGATTTAAGTTGTGAGGAGAATTCTTAGAAGTTGAAGCATTATTATTGCTCTTTGAAGGATGAGATCTTGTTGATCCTGCAAGAGCATTTCTTTGAGTGGGCCATGGATGGTTGTGCTCTGAAGTGTAGGTGATGACTAGCATGTTAGGATCTGTCCGGCTTCTTTCCACTTGTTTCCTTGCTGAGCATCCCTTTGAGCTACTGCATCTATAGTAACCTCTGAATTGCATGGAAATTTCATCAATAAGACAGAAGTAGTGATGGATTATGATTCTTTTTCTTACAGTCTTACAGAAACTGTTACAAGTCACTTAATTTATCCTCCTTTTTCGTATTACATTACATTCATCTTAATAGTCCTCCTTAACATTTTTCTTATGTGACAACTTCTAACAAGATGGACTATTAATGAACATAAATTCTAATAACGAACTTAACATTTTTGTCAACAAATTTTGAAAACTGTACATGATTTTAATTAATCAATATTAAATTGCACTAAGATGAATCTACTTTACTGAGATTTGACAATTAGTTTATCTTGATCTACTTGACAAGTACTATGCTATTATTGACAAAATCTTCCTCCCATGTGAAGATAAGACACATCAGTATACTTAATGAGCAAGAAACTACTGTACATAGAGTAACAAATTAAGATATTCAGTCATTTTTCTTTATTAAAAAAATTTGCTTCTTAATTAGGTATTTCAAATAAAGATCACATGCAATTTGAAAGAATCAAAAAAATAAAGCAAGTTGTTATGATTGATGAAATGACTATATATATTTTATTCATTTGCACTTTTAATATTTGATCAAGATATAACTAGCTACTTTGTAGGATGATCATGATTACATATTGCATTAATTCATTATGATATGTATAATTTTTTAAAATTTATTTATTGCTCTGATGCTAAGAAATTATGTGAATAAAATATTATTATAATGAAATTAAAGTTTTTTTTTTAACTTCATTTTAGTAAACCTCTTCCATCTATATAAAATGCTCATATATATGTATAACTAGACCAAAGGATGTATTTTTCTAAGACAAAATCCTATCTTAATTTGCATTATATAAATTCTTAATTGTAAAGGTAATGTGATATTATCTTAAATTAAATTTGGAGTAAAGATAAAAAATATCGTGAATGTTGGAGGGAGAGTAAGAATGAGAGAGAGAGAGAGAGAGAGAGAGAGAGAGAGAGAGAGAGAGAGAGAGAGAGAGAGAGAGAGAGAGAGAGATTCTGCCTTCCTTAATCCAAAGTTGAAGGTTATGATGAACTGTTCAGTATTTTCTCTCATGTGAGAAAGAGAAGGTATTGAACATTTGATTGTTAACTTTGGATTAAGTGAGAAGGAATCATGAATGTGTGAGAGAGTAAGAGAAAGATGAGAGAGAGAGAGAGAGAGAGAGAGAGAGAGAGAGAGAGAGAGAGAGAGAGAGAGAGAAGAGGGAGGAAAATAGTAATGTTCCCTCTTCTATATTATCTATCTTATTGTTGTCCCTTTAACTTGAATGTTAGCATGTTCTTGTGCTACCTCTCTCCCTACTCATTAAAAAAAAAAAAAATGAGAGGATGACATTCATATAAAAAAAAAAAAAAACTTTCTCAAGAAAGAGTTGAGCTCTATGACAAAAAAATATAAAAACAAAATCAATTACCTAGGATAAGGAGAACCTTTGATTGGTTTCTGGCCGTATTTCCTCCAAGCCCAGAGATCAGAAGGAACTACTTCTCCAGTTCCACTTGGCCTGCCACTTGCTGCAGCTGGTGCTGGTATGCATACCACTTTCTTTACCTGACTTTTCCTATAATTCCCCACAAATAAAAAGGATAAAAGGTTAACAAAGTTTTCAAAAGATTTCTTATTTCTAATTTTGGGAACTTAATCATATCAGATTCTATCAAAGAAAAAAGAGTTCCATTTCCTAAAAGGAAAGAGAAGAATCCCTTTTTACTACAAGATTGGTGATAAAAAAAACACAATTTTATGATTTTATTGTCTTGAAATGAGGAAAAGGGAATCCTTTTGTTTCCAACTCACATCTTTTTTTTCTTTAATGAGTGAAAAGAAAGAAGAAAAAGGCAGGGAAGATATAAATCCAATCATTAAAGATTCATAATCACTCATAAATTATTAAATTTTTATTTATTTTTCTTCATGAATTCAAACAAAACCCTAGCAACCAAGTATTGGTACTCATGATCAACCAACCTTCTCTTGATCCCTTGCACTCTTGTTGATGAGATTTGCAAACATCCACTGCTATCCCCGGCCACAGTACCTACAAGCGGCGATGGTCCGATATCCGCCGACATCTTGCCGGCGATCACCGGAGAGATTTGCAACATCCTTGAGAAGATGCTACTCTTCCCTTCCTCCTCAAGTAGCATCTTTTGTGCACCGCAGTCATCACTACGACCAGTACTATTCGTCTTAACGATCGTAGTCTCAGACGAGTTGAAGTAGTTGGTTGTGGCCAATTCACCGAGCAAAGGGTCTCCGATCTCGGCGAAAGGGTCTCCGAAGAGGTTGGACGGCGGCGCAAAGGCTTCGGCGGGCTCCGGCAGTGGATGCCAGGAGTCGTTGCTGGTGTGGCTGCTGCTGTTTCGGAAGATGTCTGAGAGGTCCCCTTGGTTATTCTGATCCATCCTTTGCCAGAAGTAGTCACACATGATCTTGCTTAGTACTGGTAGATGAAGGGGGAGAGGAAGAAAATGTTAATGAAAAGAAGAGAATTGAAGAATTTAGTAGTTATACATAACTGATCATCCTCTCCTCCTATAGTTTATATGTAGCCGTACCTAAGCAGGAGTGGCAGAAAGCAAATCAAGCTAGCTCTGTGATCTTCTTGTTCTTCTATGGCTTCCTTAATCTCCAATCATGGGAGGAAGAGGAATTGAGCTTGCTGTCTAGTTTTAAGAGAGAGAGAGAGAGAGAGAGAGAGAGAGAGAGAGAGAGAGAGAGAGGTCTATTTTATTATGTGCCAGACGCTGACTTCTTCATACCATGGACTTCTACACACGCAACAAAAAGAGAGGGAAGAAAAGGGGTTGGGGATTAGACACGGAAGAGGCCATTTTTTTTTTCGAGTATTTGAAGGTGATGGATATTTTTTGAATTTTTGAATTTTGTTTAAGCATTTAATTTATTTTGTAAAAATATTAATTTAATCAATATTTTGTGATTTTGATTATGTATCAAACAAATATAATAATTGAGGATCATTAGTAATTATCTTACTAACTACATAAATGGAGCTAATAATCTTAATCATGTAGAAAAGATTGAGATATCAAGAAAAAAAGCCTTTTAAAGAATTGATTTTTTTCCTAAAATTTGAAAATGGGGTTTTTTTTTTTAATTTGCTCTTAAGTATCATGCAAATATTTTTTTGCTTTAAACAATTATCACAAAAGCTTATTTAAAAATTTATGTCACAATATTTTGATTAAATTTTTTATCATGGTGGACTCTAATATTTTTTGGGTTAAATTTTAAAATAGTCCCTCGACTACTCGTATATGCTCATTTTAGTCTCAAAGTATGAGTTCATCAACTGTATAAAATTGATTTCTTTAGGACTAAATTGGAATCAATTTTATAAAGTATAAGGAACTAAATTGAGATTAATTTTATAAATTATAATTATAACATGAGGGACTATTTTATATCTGTTTTGTGTAGTCGAGAGATTAAATTGGGGCAATGTAATACTCTGGGACTAAACTAGCTATACACAAATAGTTAGTGGGCGATTTTGAAATTTTCTACTTTTGAGTTAAATTTTAAAATAATCCTTCGATTATTTGTATATGGATTATTTTTTTGTTGAGTGAAATAAAAAATATTCATGTATAACACTTATGGAAAAATATATTAAGTACTTTAAAACTCAATTTAATTATTGTTTTTTATTAGGACACACAAATTTTATCTTATGCTCATGAATTGGGTGTTAATATATAGCAAAAAATATATCATTCTCTCTAATTTTTAATTATTATTATAATAGGTGAAAGCAAATAACTCTTCTTAATGTAGGAGTTGCTAAGTAATTTCATTGCTCTGAGGAAAACATAGAGTCACAGACTCTTTCAATCAGTAAACTGCTGCAGTCCTAATTATGGTCATCATTGCTCATGATGAAATTTTCATTTGTTGTTGGCTTTCTTAATCTCCAATCATAGGAATCCAAATAATAATAATAATAATAATTAATAATTATAATTATTATAAACATGAAGGATTAGAGCACATTTTCTTAAATAATCTGAGAGTATCAAAGAAGTTGAAGAATGAGTTAAAAAAACAATAATAATAATTTTATTTTTATCTTATGATGAGCTAACATGCATGAATAAGAGAATACAAATTAACTATGATATGATAAATATTAATCAATATTTATCTTTGAAATTATGTAGCACTAATATGTATGGAACTTTATATAATTGTATTTCTATACTTATAATATCATATAATAATGAGATTAATAACTAATATTTAATTCATATAATGATAAATTTAGTTCTTATGTACAAAAAACAAAAATTAAATAGTACAAACAAAGAGATAATTTAAACAAGTTAGTTGTTAGAAACATAGTCTCTTTTGTCTCTTTTAAAATTAAAATCTCTTATTAAAGTTTAACTCTTCTTAAGTTCTTTTGATCATTTCACTTAACTAACATAATATAAGTATTCCAGAAATATATCATTTATTTATTATTTTTTAATCAGTCACGTTGATGAAATGTTCTACAAATGTTATATTAGATACGTATTGGACAAATATGTTTACATAAATGTATCATAATTTGATATTATAAAGTTTCAATGAATTATAATTTCGTGCCCAGAATGCTTGCTATAACCTTCATCCTGAACTCAAAAAACCCAAGGTTACGCCTAACGGGAAGCAAGGCTCTGCCGATTCTCAAAACAGAATTTATGTTGATGTCAATGACAAAAACGGCGAGTGTCCAGAAAACCAGGAGAATCTGGTGGAACCGCAACCCGTTCTTCATAACCTTGAGGTAGATGATTTGAATAATTCTGACAATACCTTGCTTAATGAAATTCCTAATGGTTGTTCTTTGCAGTTAGCTAATATTCCTGTTTCATCTAATATTCCTGCTTTAGAGGTTTCTCAGGATTTTCAGGCCAATGACTCGCACGTTTCTGTTAAGGAATGTGATGCTATATCTGATCCTACACTTTTTCTTTCTGTTGCTTCTATGTTTAATGAAGGGGACATTGCTGTTAGTAATGTGAATTGTTTACAACCGTTGTCTTTAGATAATAATGCTTTTACTGCTAATCATAATTTGATTGAAGGGGAGATCATTGTCGAAGAGGGGGAATTTATACCTCAGTATGGTGGGGCTAATGATTCTATCTCCGACAAAGCTGTGTCTGATACTTATACGGATATGTCTACAAAACCTCAAAATGACAATTTTATTCAGGTTACTAAGAAGAAAGGTAAGCAATCCAAACAAACTTTACCCCCAACGCCAAGATCAACTAGAACTCATAATTCTTCAAAACAGTCCAATGATTAAAGCCCTTCTTTGGAATGTTAGAGGTATTGGTGGTAAGGATTCTAAGCTTCGTGTTCGTAATTTGTGTAGAATTCATAATATTCAGTTACTTGTTTTGATTGAGCCGTTAATTAAGAATATCAACATTGCTTCTACTGCTAAATTATTAGGCTTTTCTAATTATTATGCTAATTGCTCCAACAAAATTTGGTTATTCTGGTCTAATGTTATCTCTTTAAATGTTATTGAGGATTTTCCTCAAGTTTGCCACTGTTATATCTCTGTTTTCAATGTCAATTGTTACGCTTCTTTTATTTATGCTGCTTGTACTAAAAATAACCGTCTTCCTCTTTGGGATCATTTAAGACAATTTGCTTCTATCATTAATGGCCCTTGGTGCATTGGTGGTGATTTTAATATTATTTCTAATCCCTCGGAAAGACTTGGAGGTAATGCTCCTAATGCTTCTGCTATGGAAGATTTTAATTCTATGATAAGTGATTGCAACCTTAATGATATTGGTTATTTTGGTAGCCCTTTTACGTGGAATAGAGCCAATTTGTGGCAAAGACTTGACAGATTTCTTTTTAATGATGATTGGCTTGCTCTTTTACCATCTTCTAGTATTGATCATCTCAGTAGAACGCTTTCTGACCATTCTCCCCTTCTTTTGAACGTTAACAAAAGTTTGCAGCACAATGTGTTATCTTTTAGATTTCAGAATATGTGGATGTTGCATACTGACTTTCCTAATATGTTGTCCACTAATTGGAATGCCCCTGTGTATCCTGATAACAATATCTCTGGCATGTTAAGACTCTGGTCTAAGCTTTCTAGATTAAAGCAGTGTTTAAGATGGTGGAATAAATGCATTTTCAAAAACTTATTTGCCAATATTAAAGATGCTGAGAACAAGGTGTCTGATTTAGAGAATATTTTCCAAAGTAATCCCAATTCTATGAACATGTTTGAGTTGAACCAAGCTAAAGATTCTCTCCTTCTACTCCAACGTCAAGAAGAGTGGTATTGGCATCAAAAGTCCAATGCTAAATTTATTGCGGAAGGTGATAGAAATACTAAATTTTTTCATGCTTTAGCTAACAAGAAGAAATCGAAATGCCATATTCACAAAATTATTGATGTTGATGGCTCTATTCTTGCTTCTGAGGAGGCTATTTGCAATGCGGGTGTGGCTTATTTTAAGAATGTTTTTATCAGTTCGTCTAATTTTTTGCCTCTGCCTAACACTCATATTATTCCTAACATTATTTCTGAGGATGATAATATTATGCTTTGCAATATGCCTTCTGAAGAGGAAATTTTTAGTGTCATCAAGGATCTCAATAGTAATGCGGTGGCGGGTCCTGATGGTTTCACTACGAAATTTTTCCAAGATAATTGGGTTACTATCAAAGAGGATGTGATCAAGGCGGTGGAGGATTTTTTTGCTGGTAATCCCTACCCGAAATTTTTCTCTTCTACGTATATTGTGCTTATTCCTAAATGTGATGGCCCCAATCATTGGCATGATTTTAGACCTATAAGTTTGTGCACGTTTCTCAACAAACTGAATTCTAAAATTATTGCAAATAGACTTATTACCATTCTTCCTAGAATTATATCTTTGAATCAAACGGGCTTTGTTAAAGGTCGTAGCATCTTTGATAATATTTTGTTAGCCCAGGAAATTACGCATGATATCAATGTTAAGTCTAAAGGTGGCAATGTTATTTTTAAACTTGATGTGTCTAAAGCTTATGACAACCTAAACTGGAATTTCCTGTATGAGATTCTTTATCTGTTTGGTTTCAGTAGATCTTTTGTTTCTCTGATAAATAATAGTATTGAGAATTGTTTTTTCTCTGTGATTATTAATGGCAAGCATAATGGTTTTTTCAGATCCACTAAAGGTTTAAGACAAGGTGACACCATGTCTCCTGCTCTTTTTATTATTGCTATGGAATTTCTCTCTAGAGGTCTTAACGATTTATTCCTGAGACATCCTACTTTAAATTATCGTACCATTAGAGGTCTTCCTATATCTCACCTTAGCTTTGCTGATGATTTCATTCTGTTTACTAATGGCTCTATTAATAATATCTCTTTACTTTTGAATTTCCTGACTAGTTTTTATAATCATAGTGGTTTATCTATTAACAAAGCTAAAAGCACTTTCATTGTCAGCAGTTCTGTCAACCAGAACAGAATTCAAAGAATTCAAAGATTATGTGGTTTTATGTCTAAAGCTTTACCCATTACTTACCTTGGCACCCCTATCTATAAAGGGAAAAAAAGGAATTTTCTTTTTGATAATATTTTTACTAAGATTGAGCAGAAACTTAACAATTGGTCTTCTAAGTTTTTATCGTATGGTGGTAGACTCACTTTGATTAAATCTGTTCTTAATTCGATGCCTGTTTACTTATTTCATACTTTACTTCCTTCCACTTCCATTTGCACCAAGCTTGAAAGAATTTTAAACAAGTTCTTTTGGGGTTCTTCTGTTAACAACAAAGGCATACATTGGTCTTCTTGGGATAAAAATTGTGGTGTGTTGTCTGAAGGCGGTCTTGGTTGCAAATCCTTAACGGATTCGGCTAAAGCTTTCTCTTTTAAACTTTGGTTTTCTTTTAGATCTAACGTTAGCCTTTGGGCCCGTTTCATGAATATTAAGTATTGCCCGAATTTTCATCCCTCGTTATGCTTTTATAAAAATTCTGATTCCTTTATTTGGAAAAGGTTGTGCAATATTAAGTGGGCGGCAGAGCATTGCATTCAATGGGGCCTTGGGAAAGGTGATATTTATTTTTGGCAAGATAATTGGCTTGGTTGTGCTTCTATTAACAATTTGTTGAATACGATTTCACTTAGTAATGATAAAGTTTCTCAGTTTTTTCAAAATGGTTTGTGGGATGTTGCCAAGCTTGCTGAGGTGGTTCCTCCTTTAATTGTTGAAAAAATTTTAGAGATTCCTCTGCAATCGCTTGATAAAGATTTAATTTTATTTTCTTTATCTAAGTCCGGCAATTTTATGTTAAAGGATGTTTGGAATTCTTTTAGAATTAAAAAGGATTATTCTATTATCTATTCTGCTATTTGGCATATGAACTTTCCGTTATCTTATTCCATTCTTATTTGGCGGTGTATCAAAGGCTATATTCCTGTGGATTTTAGGCTTCAAATGAAAGGTTTCCAATTATCCTCTAAATGTCATTGCTGTTCTGATATTGAGACTATCGATCACCTTTTCGTGTCTGGTGTCATTGCTCAAACTGTTTGGACTTATTTTGGGAATATTGCTTATAGACCTTTGCTTGCTACGCATGATGATTTTATTTCTGTTATCAAAACTTGGTTCATTAACTCTAAGGGTCACATTTTAAACCTTATCCCTATTTTAATTGTTTGGTATATTTGGAAATCTCGTAATGATGCTAAGCATAACAATATTGTTATGAATGCCAATACGATTATCTCTAATGTTAAATACAAAATTCTTCAAATGCATTCTTACAAACTTATTTCTAAGAAGAATTTCAAAAGCTGTGTGTTTTTAGCCAATTCTTTGGGTATTGAGTTTGCTGATAGTCACTCTGTTGAGATTAATAAGTTGGTGAGATGGATTAAACCGAAACCTCCCTATATTAAGCTTAATACTGACGGTTCTCTTGGCCCTAACGGTGCGGGTGCTGGAGGTATTATTAGAGATGAGGTTGGTCAAGTTCTTGCTGGTTTTTCTGCCCCCGTTATTTGCAATACTGCGATTTCTGCTGAAATTCATGCCCTTCTCCTTGGTCTGAATATTTGTGCTAATTTAGGTATTAGATTTCTTTGGATTGAGGTTGATGCTTTGCTTCTTATTCAGATTATTAAGAATCTGGTGCCTGGTAATCCTGAGAATTTCTATCTTATTAGGAAATTGAAGCTCTCTCTGTCTAATTTTAATTTTGTTATCTCTCACATTTTTCGAGAAGCTAATGTCTGCGCTGATTGGTTAGCTAAACGTGGCAGCAATATTTCTAATTATGAGGAGTTAAGTCTTACGAGCCTGCATCCGCTCCTTCTTGGTATGATCATGTTAGATAAATCTGGTTTACCTTATATTAGGCATGGGTAATTGCAGGTTTGCTGTGTTGTTTCCTTTTTATTTCTTTGCTGTCCGTTATTTCTCCATTGGCTGGGTTTTCTGTTTTATTCTGGGCAATTTTTGTTTCAATAGGTTGCTAGCTTGTTTTAGTATCTTATCTGGCTGGGTGTTCTCTTTTTACTGGTATACGACTCATAATGTCTCTCTGACTTGCTCCTGTCCAATGTTTTGTAATTGGGAGTTTAGGTTGATTGACATGCAGCTGAGATCTCGTTTTGTTTTGATTTATCTTTTATGTCGGCCGAGCTCTATGAACTGGTGCTTAACGTCGTTGAATTCTTGCTCCCTGAATGGAATTTATTTTCAGCTTTCCATATCCTGTTTGCTGTGTTTTTTCATTTGCTCTTATGGGATTTTTTGGAGATCTTTGTGCAGGTTTCGTTTAGTCCCTCCGAGTTTTACCCTCTTGGCTATCCAGGTAATTTTCTGGTTGTTTCTTTTTGGGCTCCTTTTTTTGGTTTATTCTTTTTTGCAGGAAGTGGATGCTGAACTCTTTTCTTCAGAACTTCCTTTTTTGGGTGCCGTTGCTCAAAGCACCATTAGTGTTAGCGCTTATAATTTTTGTATTAGTAGGATAAGGAACCACGGACTCGTAGGTTTTCTTTACTTTTTGATTGTAGCTCAGTCGAGCATTAGTGAGTCTGTGGATCCTTTTAAGGACTATGTAATCGTTATTTTGATATTAACACGTAGGCCCCTTTGTGGGTTTTAACTAAAAAAAAAAAAAAAATGAATTATAATTTCGTATATTAAATAAATCACAATAAGAGACTAAATTTATAACTATATGATATATTTATTAAAAATGAGTCTAAAATTAAGTTCTAATCAAAACTTATCATTCATGCACCAAAAGCTTATTAGAAATAGGCTTTGTTCAGTCATGCTATTGCAATCAATTAGTTAATAAATATGGAAAAAAAGGAAAAAAAAAAAAAAAGAGCTTGGAAAAAATGACAAAAACAAACATTCAATTCCAACAACTTGAAGCAAGCGTAATTGAAAATGAATTGTTTGTATTATCAGTTCCATTCATGATGTCAAAGTTTGAACAATTCATGAACGCATGACTTGGATCCCCCTTTGTGATGCTAACTTTTTTTGTTTTGTTTGCTGTTGTTTGAAAAGTAATTAAGTCTTCGTTTGGGATGACTTTCTTACTTCTTCTTAAAGCAGCTTTTTAGTATAAAATTTAAAATTTTTGTACTAAAAAATTATTTTAAGTAGTAAGAAAGTCATCCCAAACGAAGCCTAAGCCTTAATTATTTAATCTTGAAGAGTATGTTAATAGAGAGAGAAAACAAAGGAATTCGTATAGATATTAAGCCATGATAGACATTAATTAACTTATATTACTATTGTAATCATCTAAGACTTTATTGGGGACAATTTTCTAATTGCTTTCTAAAGCATTTTTTTGTATAAAAAATACTTGAATTAAAACTTCTTGTATTAAAAAGCGGTTTTAAAAAGCAGCAAGAAAGCTGTCCAAAATGAAATGAACCCTAAGGCTTCGTTTGGAATGATTTTCTTACTATTTCTTGAAGTAACTTTCTAGTAAACTTTTCGTATTAAAAAGCTGGTTTAGAAAGCAGTAGGAAAGATTTCCAAAATGAAGCCTAAGTTATTCATCATATCTACTTTCGGCTTAATTTGGGTCAACCATTCATTAATCAAGAGGCAAATATGTCTGTATCCAAAGCTTTACCTTGAAAGCGCGAAAAACATATGAGCCAAAGATCTAAAACTACAACTTAATTTGAAGCTTTTAGTTAGAAAACAAAAAAATAGTCATTTTCTCTTTTTTTTTTCGGGGAACGTAGGTATCTACCCGGCCGCTACCACCAAACTTAGGAGGTGCTTGGCTGCGTAACTAATTCCTCGGCGAGCCTACTAGCAACTAGCCCAATAAGTGCAGGACTCGCAACTATTTTCTCCCCCACATAAGGGGTTGCGCCACATGAGAGGGGATTCAAACATGGGTTGGGGATACCCAAACATGCTTGCCCACCAACACAGCTATGCTCGGTGGGATATCATTTTTCTCTTAAGAACTCTTCTTCCTGAATAGTTAAAGTTTGAATTTTGGAAGGATGGGTTGGAATTAGGGGTGTCAATAATTGACCAGACCTGAAACTCGACCCGAAAAAATTTGGGTTTGGGTCAACCCATTTGTGAAACGGATCGGATTCGGGTTCGGATTTCCGACCCGTTTGAAAAACGGGTCGGGTTGACCCGGAAACCCACGGGTCAACCCGAATTAACCCGATTAGCCACGTCTAGTCACGAACCGAATCTCGCAGTCACGTCATGCCAGGCTTGCCAGCCGTCTCACGCAAGGCCAGTTGCTAGCTTCATGCTAGACGAATCGATCATCACTTCCGAGTTTCGTCTTCCGCTACGCCTACGCCCCCCTACGCCACTATGGGCTTCTGCGGCTCTTCGCGACAGCGCGACTCCTCCAGTCGGATCAGTCCAAGACGATGCATCCAGTTCGCAGTCCCGCGTGGTTTGCCCCAGGCTTCCAATGCCATAGCGCCGGCACGCAGCCTGCTTTGCCCTAGTAGACCGCACTCGCCTGCACAGACGTGCCCGCACCGCAAGGTCTGCAGTGCTCGCGAGTCGCGCCTGAGCTGCTCTTGTCCGCACTGGGAAGAAATCGGCGGGTCGTGTAGTGTCGGGTCAACCCGGCAACCGTGCGGGTCGGGTCCAGGTTCAATTTTCTGACCCGTTTAGCTAAACAGGTCGAGTTCGGGTTGACCCGTTTACGTTCGGGTCAAGTCAGGTTCGACCCAAACCCGACCCATTAACCCGAATTTAGTTGGAATGATTGGCTTCTCCGTTAAAAAGCTATGGCAAATGCCATAATATCTTTACTCGTAAAAAAATCTCAGTTCTCTTATATATATATTAAAGATAGTTTCTTACAATTGTTAATGAACTTATAAAGTCTGGTTGTTAGCTGCCAACAGAGAATCTTGAAGGCATTGGTTCCAACACTAAGGAGTTTGTAATTAATCAAAGGATTGTTCAGAAATGAATTTCAAAATAATTTCTAAGCACAGTTAGGTGGGGAATCTTAAAGACAAATAGCTGTAATATGGTAGTCTATCATCAATGATCATCTCAAGAAAACTAATTATGAAAACAGCCATTAATACCTACAATCTCATGCATGTGGGGGTCATGATCTTAAGGGCTACTTGTACTTTTATATTTACATTTCTTTTTTCTTTAATAATAACAATTATTTATTTAAAATATATTATTAATAAATATAGAGATTATGAAGATTTCTATAACCTGTTTAATTAAATCATAATTATTATTACAAATTCCTAATTAACTTTTCCAAATGATAAGATACGATTAATTAATCCTTAATACCTTTGAAATGAGAAGCAAAATGAGAGCACGATTGCAACAAAGATATTAATCATAAAAAAGATATATTAAAGAAATATTTTTCACTTTGCAAAATTTTAGGTAACCTATTTATGGACTCCTCTTAAAATATATTTTATTATAGCACCAATAAAATATATAGTTTTTGCAGTTTCATCACAATTAATTATTAATTTTACATTCTTTGCTTCTACTGAGGGTTAAGGTAATATTTGTTAACTTCAATTTTTATAATATTTACTCTAAAAAAAATTAAATAATTGCCATTATATATATCTTTTTTTTGGGTGAAAGAGACATTGCGTCAAAGTTTCACTATCTTAAGTAATAAATAAATGTATTTATTGCTGCTAAAAATGTCTTATAATTACAGTTAATTGACATGTGTCTAAATCACAATTGCATTAAGAAATTTCTATTTTTACATTTCCTTAAACAAATAAATTAAATTAATATTCTCTTAAAACAATCTTGATGATATTTGCTAGATCTTGCAAGTTTATAAAGTGAGAATTGGAATGTTAATAAATAAAGTTGAATGTAAAAGTATAAATTTAATGTACATGAAATTAAATTTTAATGAAATTTTTTATTATGTAAATTAAATGAGCTGCTGTTATAAGTATTTTAACAAGCAAAAAAACGAAAGGATAGAATTGCAAGTGAGTCAATCAACTCTTGAGGCAGGCTCAACTCGACTCCTTAGCTTGCAAGCCGACTTGTTTAAAAATATTAATATAAAATACTTATACGATATATTAAAATTCAAAAGTACAAGTATAAAAAATATTAAGAAAAATTAAAATTATATATCACTTTCTTCAATCAAATGATTATTATTTTTGTCTTCTAACAATTACTAGAATCATTGTTATTTTCTCTCTTACGACATAAACGGGGGCAAGCTCGAACAGAAACTTGATTAAGTAATCAATCTCAAGCTCATATTAGGATTAACTCGAGCTTGGCTCAACATATTTATACCCCTACAAAGACTCGATTATGATGCAATCCTATATAAACCTCCGACCGGACGTAGAGGAACGTCCGGTCAGAGGCCAAATCGCGTCAAAAAATAAGAAATACCGAGCAAATACCGAGCAATACCAAACAATAATGAGGAATACTATCACGTGAAGACCCAATACTAAGTTATACCGAGCTATATCGAGCAATACAGAGTTATACAAAAGTTGTACCGAGTTTTTCCTAGAACTCAATATTCCTCGATATAGCTCGGTATAACTCGGTATTGGTCTTCACAGAACGGTATTCCTCGTTATTATCAAATAATACCTAGCAATACCGACCAAATACCGAGTTTTTTGGCAGGATTTTGCCTCCGATCGGACGTTCCTCTAGGTCCTTACACCGGACCTAATAAAAGTTCCTTTGAGAGAGGTTATAATGTGATAAATATATACTTTTTTTTTATTTTTTTCCCTTTGGAAGCTTGCTTGAAGCAAAAGGGGGACAAGATAGAGCTTCTCTAATGCTAGGTGTCCTTTTTTTTAATTTATTTAATATTTAATTATTTTCTATGTAATTTTTTAGTGCTGCATCATGGAGTGTGCGGTATCATGTCATGAGATGGTAAGATGAGATGTAGAGCATATTATATTATATTATATTATAATTATTATTATTATTATTAGTTTGAAAATTTGAATTGTCCAATGATCATTGAGAGATCTACCGACTTCTTTCCTTAGTTAATGATATTATTTTGGAGATAAATAAGTTTAT
The DNA here is from genome assembly GCA_016618105.1 of Dendrobium huoshanense. Lineage (NCBI taxonomy): Eukaryota > Viridiplantae > Streptophyta > Magnoliopsida > Asparagales > Orchidaceae > Dendrobium > Dendrobium huoshanense. The sequence goes on along the minus strand of CM028358.1, from coordinate 4,796,987 downwards.
AATGTCTTTGAAGGTTCATAAATTCTTCTGCCTATAGTTTATCAGTTCATTCTTATTGAATCCTATCTGGTTGGGACTGTTTTTTTTTATATATAAAAAATAATATAATAATAGGTCACAAATAAGAAAGAACATACAGCTGCTGATGTGATAAAATAAATGGAAGGAAAACTAGTTTTCCTATCTGCTTTGTTTGAAAATATTATCCCAGTTTACTGTGTTGTACTGTTTAGAAGATCAAATTATTTGTTTTAGGTAGAAGAAATCTAGATATTGGATTTGGATCCTCCTACTAGAGGTGAATATTGGAGCCTAAATATGGAAGAGCTAGCTAGTCTAATTTAGCTATAAAGATAATTCAAAGAGAGAGATTCAGAGATAGTTTTAAGGGGATGGATGTAATTTTGAGGTAAAGTATAAGATTGTATTATTTTTATGAGTAACCCCTTAGTTATGAGTGAGGATCTGCATCGACATTATAGAATTGAATACATTATGGGACTACATAGAAAGTTTAGAATTTGGATGCGTGTAGATAGGTGTGTAGAGAATAAATCTGACTATAGCCGACTGCTAGCATGAAACTTCATGTAGGTTTCAAATTAAGGGTTAGTATCGTTCGCATGTTCTTCAAGTGAGATCAGGTAATCGACTAACGAGCACAACAACAACAACAACATCAAGTCTTTATCCCACTACGTGGGGTCGGCTACATGAATCCTTTTTCTCCATTGTGTCCTATTAAAAGTCAAATTCTCGTTTAACGAGTATTCAAAGAAAATAATCAAGTTCATTGGGCGAGTTGTAATAGTCCGTATTTTGACTTTATCCATTTTTTCTGGAGTCATTATAACTTCAAATAGCAACCCGTCTTTGACATAGTATTTTGATCGTAGTATTTTACTTGCGCGAATTTTTTCATAATTTTTAGATGCAGGTGAAAATCCTTAAGAAATGTCACCTATTTGTACGTATGTTTTATTGTTTATTACTGATAGATGATATTAGATAGCTATGTTTGTTTATTAAAAGATAAATTAATAATTCTTTCAAATTAAATTCTAAGGCATCACACGAGTAGCCTTGGAAAATATATGATTTTGTGAGTCATCAGACAAGTTTAGTATGTAACTCAATATTCTTGGAAGATTTGATGATATTCAGATCCAGATACACTACAAAAAAAAGGCTATCGGAGCACAAATTTAGACTTTTCCGGCAGTTTTACTTGCCAGAAATTTGCTAGCAATATTGGTTTTAAAATCATTGGACGCCTGCCGTGATTGCAATGCAATGCAACGACATTCCACGACAGTTTTAGGACCGATGAGGTAAAAGTTACGAAGTGCATAATTTTTTAGCGGTTTAATCCATCCCAAATATCTGCAGTGATAACTCTGCAAGATTTTGAACAGCTTCTTGCTAGTCTAGTTCCAAGTTATACATAGTAGAAACAGGTACACAATCATTAATTTGATGAATCCTATCTATCATTGATCAAATTAATTCAATAATACAATATCTCTTTTAAAACTCCACAGTAACATTACTGAATACTGAATAGGTTTTTTTTTTTATAATTATTATTATTTCATGAATAGTAAAGAAAGCATTATCTTCTTGAGTCATGCTAAACAAGTGGAGCCTTTTTGCTGAAAAATATAATGGATAGCGAAGCTCTGAATCACATGAACGCACAACCTTAAAATAAAATGGATAGCTAAAGTTCTAACTATAATAATTTCTTGTCAGAGGATGGAATCCCAGCAAGCTATAAATAAAGTTCCAACTTGGCCTTATACTCCCAATCATGTATATATCCAACTCAGATAATTTATGGCCATTAAAATTTATGTTCTTTTCAAGATTTTAAAATCCCACAATTTTAAAAAATAATAATTTTTATCCCATTCTTTTTCAATGAAAAAAAGTCATCATTTTAAATTTTTTTTAATGAATTTCTACAACATAAAACCAAATGGTTTGCGGCGGTTAAAACAAACAACAACATAAATTTTTTATCTTACTATGATGAGAACTTATTACATGCAGAGACTGGACATAAAGAACCGTCAAGTTTGTCTCTGTGACTATGCTTTTACTGTTCGCAGAGAAAACATAATGGTTCTATGTGTCCGGTCTCCGCACGTAATAATCTGTCCACTACATGTGGTTGGCTAAACGAGTCCTTTTTCTATGTTGTGACTATTAAGAGTTTAATATTTATTTAAATCTAATAAAAAAAAGTTATTTCTTATACTTTCTTACCAAGTCTTTTTAGCTCTAATTGTACACTTTTAATACCTCTATGAACTCTTCATCGTGTTTTTGACAACTCGTCCCCTTCAATTGCAAAACCACCGATGCAAAATTCATATGCAGCGGACACTGACCGCAATAGTCTTGTAGCGGTTTTTGAACTGCTGCAAGACTATCAGTTGAGATTAAAATTACCTAAATAATCAATTTTAAGTGTTGTGAAAACTTTTTTTTAGTAACCTATTCAATAAATAAGTTATTTGAAAATTATATTTTCTAACTTTAAGCAATCAAATCATCAGTATCAAGAAGAGAACAAACCTTAAGTGAGATTAATTCAGATTTGGCTCTCATTATTAAAAATAAAATATAGAACAGTGGGATTCTGTGATCTCTCTCTCTCTCTGAATATCATCATGTAGTAGTTAAGTGTCCAGATCCAAGGGCTTGGGCAGAGATCAGAAAGCATCATCCCATGTGAAACAGACTATATTATTAATTTAATTAATCCTCTTGCAAACAATTAATTAATGACATCCATAAGCTGTACACAGAGATAATTAAAGTATAATTAACGCCTACTTAATTCGTCATCCTTCACCACGAAGGCATAGCCATTGCTTAAATTAAGAGAACTGAGGAAGGCTAATTAAAAATCATGCTAGGCGACAAGCCTGTGGATAAACACGTGTCACTTTTTAATGATGTATTTAAGCGTCATTAGGATAAGTTAATGACATTATTTAGCTTGTCATTAGTCATATGGTTGTTCATGTTTATTAAGTTAATATTTATCCTAACTATTTTTAGCCCATAATTATCTCACAAATCCAACGAAATTGTGCATAAAAAAACTTCATAAGAATTTCTCTATTGAAATTTTAATAAGGAATTACTTATTAGCTATTTTGTGTGTGAAATTGGAGAAAATGAAACTCTATAGCACATTTGGTTACTTATAGATAAAATTAATGTGTTATTTTAGAAATATATTATTTTTTTTGGGTGAAATTAAAATCTCCACTTTTATGGAAATTTTAAGATAATTTTTCCTTTACATCAAATAGAGACTATGACTCTCTTTCACTCTAAATTAATTATATTTTTTTTTATGAAATTGTTATATGTTTTGCTTCAAATTTTTGGGAATATTGTGGGGGTATCAAGGAATATATTTAATTTGCTTTAAATGATTATTCATATAAAGTTAATAAATAAAATATAATATATGTGATATTTTCTTTTATGCGGCCGGAAAGTTTGAAATTGATCATAAACTACTCATTTAAAACAATATCAACTAGTTATAACCTTGAATTTTAAAAGATTGCTCTTCTCCACAATTGAAGAATATGATCATATGATCATACAATATAAAAGATTTAAATTGCAATAAATTTCTCCTATGAAGGTGTTGAATCTTTAGAGTTATTGATGTGCATAATATTTCCCAATGGTCAAAATTGAACCTTATCCAATATGTGAAAGCCATAAAATGACCTAGAATCAATAAGATGGTTGTATGGATATGGAGGAAGGTAGAATTCGATGGCATTGAAGTGATTCGGCTAGTCCTTCTCATGGAGGGAGAGGGAAAGTAAACCAAATGGAGTTTGATTCAAGGTGACTAAGATAGTCAAGATAATCTCTTTTCATGAAAAGGGTTAACTAGCAAATCTTGGAGCATGAAAAACTTGAATGTACAAGCAATGATGTACTAGTAGCCAATTGGTGGTCAAAGCTTAGAAATGCTTTAAAACTCAGGGATTTCTTATTGGTTTCAAATCTATTTTAGTTGTCCATTGTGATAGAATCAAGATATATTTATGGACTTAATAATGTCCATTTTGACACCCATTTTATAAATCTTCATGATATGTGTCGGCTTAATTATGATGATTTACATTGCTCCATTTCCTGATTGGGAAGGTGACCAAATGATCTCGCCATTGGGCAAACATGATGAACCTAATAAGTTAGGGTATTGAATCGATGGCAATGGTTTAGTAATAGCTGTAGCCAATTCTGTCTCTAATCAAATGATGTACATCATTTTAATACTATATGCCACAAGAAATATTGTACCTCTAGGAAGCCCAAATATAAAGAAATGAATATATTGAACAAAAATAACTAAATACAATATAATTTACTGCCCAATATGAGATGCTTATAGGAAGAATTGAAAAGAATGCATCAAATGGGCCTAGTTCCTTATCCAATTGGGATGGTTATAGTAATAAGCAACCACCAATCTTCTAGGATGTGCCATATATATATATATATATATATATATATATATATATATATATATATATATATATATATATATATATATATATATATATATATACATGCACACACACTAAAAGAACACCATATATTAATACCAGAAAAAAAGTACAAGAGCAAAGAAATAAAACACCCTAGAAAGCTAAAGAAAAAACAAGGGAAATCCAATCCCGAGAACTCAGTATTCGGCTGAGACTACCAGCATCCCAAAAGTCAATCTCAGACCGTCCAATTTGGTGAAGAAATAACACGAAGCAGCCAACCCAACCGAGCAAAGGATCTCCACCAAAGGTTGCCAAGAAACTGCCAATTGAGAGACGAGCCCCAGCCACATCATAGCCCGGCCAAAAAACAATAAAAATCGGATAAATCCAAAAGAGCCAGTGGTAGTAACAGTCAACCAAAATTAATCATCTTCCACGATGGCCCCTACCACGAGCCCTTCCACGAGAAGCAACAGAAACGACCGGAGTGTCCCGCAGCATAGCAAAAGAATTGCCTGGATCCTCATCACCACTAGACTCAAAAGAGGAACTTGAGTCAGAATCAAACCCCTGAAGCCAATCAAGGTGCACTCGAAGATCCAACCCCGAATTGTCCACCACATTATACACCAACTCACGAGATTCAATTAAGTTAACCGGTACATCCACAAATGAATTCTGCACTAAACCATATTTGACAAGGAGTGAGATGTGGGCATCACAAGAAACAGATCCCACGCACCCAGCCACACCCAAAATACCACTATCAGAAACAGCCCCAATCGATCCCACCACAACCTCAATTGTTTTAGAAAAACAGCAAAAATGGCTAGGGCAGACACCACCGAAAGTAAGGGAGCAGAATTAACAGCGCAGCCAAGAGAATTGACCTCACTATGACAAGCCCGTGGGGACACAACAGTAGGTAAAACCCCAACTTCTACATTCCCACAAAGGTTCACAGAGGGCACCTTAGCAACATTCTCAACAGCTGGACAAAGACCATTTTCTGAAACATTAGGCGCTGGAGGGCCCAAATCCAAAACTCGGGGAATAAAAGGTAAAGCATCAGGGGAAAAAACCGTAGCAACAACATCAGGAATACCGGCAACACCACCCGGCACCGCATTGTCCACCAGAACAACAGACTGCGTGACAACAATCGTGGACGGGTTAAGATCAACGTTGGAGCCATCATCAAGGACATTCAAACCAGACAACCCGCACGGAGCAGCCACAGGTTTAGGAACATTTAAGTGGGATGCAAAATCGGAAAAACATCCTTAAAATGACCTAAAGAATTACAATGCATGCAGAAATGGGGAAGATCATCAAAAATGACAGTTTGAACATAACCCGTTTCCATAGAACCAACCCAAATCTTATCAGGATATTTCTTAGTAACATCTAATTCATTAAGAATACGAGCCACCAATGGATGGGAACCCGACGCAGTAGTCATATCCGACTTAAGCGTGCGACCAAAAAGAGAACTCAATCCGAAAAGGATCCTAGGAGTAAAGAGATGAGGCCTAAGGTGAAGGAAGGAAACCCCGATAGGCATAATCGGAGAGTCCACCTCTTCATCCAAAATAGGGGACCATTTCACCACTTTCATAAAGCAATTTTGCAGAAAATAAGACCTATGAGAGAAAATCTAGCAGCAATCAAAGTCATTCACTAGTTTAATCAAAACGTTTCTGGGATTGAGAACAGTGATCGAAAACTCCCCTAAAAGCTTTAAATTAAAGAAAATTTTTCGAATGGCATTGACAGAGGGTCGTTTACCAAGAAAATGGCCAACCAATGAAAACTGGAAGGGGGCAGCAAGCGAACGAACCTCTTCATCAGAAATCAACAGAGCCGGCAAACCCCGGTGAGAAGAAACACATAAATCAGGAAAAGAATATGAAGAAACACCATATAAGACCTCCTTAAACGAAAGAGGCGCAGAAGCCTTATTAAGAAAACCGGGATCCCGAAGGTGAGCCATCGTCATAAGCAGACTAACACAAACACAAAAGTAACAGAGGATCTAGAGAAGAAAAACTTCCCCGAGATGGCAGACATCGTCGAAGCAAAGGGAGGCGACAAACCCTAGCAGAACGCCGAAAGAGGCGAACAGCAGAGTCATAGCGGGCTTTCTAGGATGTGCCATATATGTTCAATGTTTATGACGAAAAAATGAGCTTTTTTATTTATTTTCTTGTATCATCAACATCAATGATTATATCTCTTAGTGAACAATCATGTCCCTTCATGAATTATTGCCTCTTCAACTTTCCAATAGAAATTTAACACATAATATTATTCATCATAATTATATTTTAATTAAAGAAAAGACAACTCATAAATGGCATGGGGAATCAATTATGTAATGTTGGTATTATTAATTACCAATAAATACAAGTCATTAGTCGAATTTGAGCATCTAAATTTTGACATATGAAATCTATCACATAGAAATCTCAAATGAAATCACACAACATTTATATAAAATTTTCCTCATTATTCTTTTTCCGTACTAAATTATCTTTTTATAATCCAATTGAGAGTTTGTTTGGGACATGTGCAACTTTTTATAAAGTGATTATAAAGATAATGTGAAGAAAATAACTTTTTTTAAAGTTGATGCATAAAGCAGCTTCCTAGCACAAAATTTTCTGAATGAAACGAAAAAACAATAACTAAAGAAAAATTGTGATTGTGATATGAAAAATAAAATAGTAAAAAAATATATTTGAAATAATGTCTAAGCATTTTTTGATCGAAAGAATATGATCAAATTCATTATAGATCAATTCATTAAGAAACTCAGTAAGATCTGATTTTTGATTTATCATATTTCACTCTTATGACTTAAATTATTTCTCTAATATCATAGTAATATTTTTTTTCTCTAAAAACTTCAAATTCATATGAAAACTTTATTGGGACTAACCCATTTATCTCTAAAGATTTAATTAAAGTGTAGCCCTAAGAGTACATTATCTTTTCACATGTGCCATAATGGAAGGGGCAAGTAGGGCCCTTTGCTTGCATTGTGAGCTTCTTATTAAGAGCTTTTAAATTTTAATTTTTTTTTTAAATAGGCGCAAAAAAATTAAAGGAATTATATTCATGACATTAAAATTTTATATATTTATAATTTAAATATTACCCTTGTTGCATGTTAGAAAATACGCGGCGGTAGAGTTTTATGAATTTGCGTCCGAGCGTTGCACGTAAGTTTAACACACAAACAGAAAAAGAGAGTGAACACCGAGAGTTTTTACGTGGAAAACCCAAAAATGGGAAAAACCACGGGGCCTCGCCCAGTTGCAAATTTCCACTAGTGTTTTTGTTGATTACAAATGGCGGATTTCGTCCCACAAGCCGGGATAATCCAAATACAACTTGTTTCTTCCACGAACTTCACAAAATCCTGCGAATTCTCTGCGTTTTCTGAAAATCCGGCAGAGCTCCGGCGTCTTCAGGCAGCAGGAAAAACTCCGGCGGCGGTGGTCGAGGAGGTGAGGAAACTCATATTCCCCTTTCTCCTTCTCCTTCTCTTCTTCTTCTCTCTCTTCACTTGAGCCCCTTGGTGTAGAATGAGGGCTCTATTTATAGTTTTTCTGGAGTGGCATAGCCCGTAAATAGGCGTGAGATCAAGGGCGAACAGGGAGTGGTTTGAATGGACGGTCGATATCGAATCTTTTGATCATGCACTGTTCGTTGGATATTTGATGGCCTTAATGATGTCGGAATTCGATGATCTTGGGCTCGTTGGATTCGTCTCGTCGAGCCGCTCGATTCGAGTATAAGTTCGTCAAAATCAGAGACCGTTTGGTAACTCAAATTGCGGTTTGAACCTTCCAACAGCGCTTCGAACCTTTGATTTGGACTTATTTGGGCTCGGATTGGGTTGATCTTGGTGTCGTTGGGTTTGTATTTCCGAGACGCTCAGTTTGACTGTAAGCTCGCTGAAATCGGAGTTCATATGCTCCCGAAATTAATTTTTGAAGTTTCCAACTAGGTTTTGCCTCGAGATTCGTGCCCGATCAAGATGATTTTGCGATGCCGTATCAACCCTAAACATATAAGCTATTAAATTCACTTCAACTACACGTGTTAAAGTTTTGGAGGGTCTGTGCGTGGCTTCAGGGAAGCTGGGAGCCTCGGTCAATTACTGAGCCTTCATATTGTGTTCTTTTTGTATTTTCTTCTACTTTTTTTTTCATTAGCTTCATGGCCTCTTGTATTTCTTTTTTGATTTAATAGATTTTTGGTTTAAAAAAAAAAAAAAAAAAAAACTACGTGTTAAGATCAAATCATTGAAATTTTAATGGAATAAGAAAAAAACAGTGAAATTTTGTTGAGAAATTTGACAAATAAAAGTAGGGGGTTATTAAGTTTGTAAAGTAGCCAAGATTTATAATCTAGGTGATATATTTAAAATTTTCAAAAATTAGAAATATATGATGAAGATGATACATGCTAAATACATACAACAAATATTAGCTTAGATGTATTAGAGGTGTAAACAAGTCAAGCCGAACCCAAGTCATCCCTAGCTTAAGCTTGAGCTTGATTAATAAATCGATTTGGAGTTCGAGCTCGAGCCAACTTTTTTATTTCGAAAGAGAGAAATTATTTATGATTTAAGTAATTATTATAATAAAATTATAAAAAATGTCAAATTATGAGATAAATTATAAAGAATCACTTGATATAAGGAAGTAATATATATATATATATATATATATATATATATATATATATATATATATATATAATTGTAAGCGTCCTAGCTTTGTACGAATATCCAGCACACAAACAGATAAGACAGAGGGGTGCGACATTCGCAAGAGACACTAGAATTTTTATATGAAAATCCCAAAATTTGAGGAAAAATCACACGGTCTTGCCCAGTTTGAATGAATTCACTAGTGCTTGTAGTTAATTACAATTAATGCTCTTCGTCAGGGGAAGGCGTTGGCTCAATGTCATAAATATATATCATATATATCAAATTACATAGTTAGAGGATGATATAATAGTTTGTCTCAAGAGAATATTGTTTTATCCATTTGGTTGGCAGGTCCATAATCGGATGATGATGGTCAGAAGGACCATAATTGATAAGTAACGAAGGTTGGAATGATCATAATCGACCGACGGTGGTTGGAAAGTCAGTAGTTGTCTAGCAACGATGGGGGAAAGAATCGTAGTTAGACGACAATGGTTGAAAAAATCATCAATGACTGCTATGTGGAGATCCAATGGAAATGGTCAGGAGGAGAATCGACAATGGCAGCCTAGTAGATCGAGTTTGACGGCAATTACGTCGGGGTGGAGCTTCATAATTCTCTAAGCTTAAAAGTATTTTCTCCTCTTCTTCCTCTTTCATGTGAAGAAAGATGGTCTATTTACAGTTTTGTGGGAGTGGCTTGGCTAAATATGGATAAGATCAAGGAAATGTTGGGAGTATTTCATTAGACGGTTGAAAGTAATTCCCTTGATCATAGAGCATTTATCAAATATTTATGTGCCTTAATGATGTCAGAATAAAACAATCTTGACCTTGTTGGATTCGTCTCATCAAGCTGTTCGATTCTAATATAAGCATGCCATATTTGGCAATCATCTAGTCATCAAATTAATACAATGAACCTTCCAAATATGCTTGAGACCCTTGATATGAGCTCATTTGGGCTCGAATTAAACCAATTTTGTTATCTTTGGATTCACTTCTTCGAGATGTTCAATTCAACTATATATTTGTTGAAATCAATGCTTGGATAATTCCAACTTTAATTTTGAAATTTTTTAACTTTGATATGCCTAGAGATTCATGCCCGATCAAAAATTTTGTTGTAATATATCATTAAGTAAGCTTGTTTTATTCAAGTAATCACCCAACTAATTAAGAAAAAAAAAGTATTAACCATTGTTTTATACTAATCCTTTTTATAATTAAAAAATCTCAATTATAATATTTATTAAGTTTATGACTGTTGCGTCATGGAGTATTCGCGGCGGTAGAGAAATATATAGTTTAATGTCTTAGCATTGTTCGAAGATCCATCACACAATCAGATAAGTGAGAGGGTGTAGCATTCATAAGAGATATGGGGAAAACCCCTGAAAAGGGAGAAAAACCATGGGGTCTGGCCCAGTTTGAATGAATCCACTAGTATTTACAGTCGATTACAAATGAGGCCCTTCCTTTGGAGAAGGCCTTGGATTGATGTAGCAAATGTACATCATATAGATTGCATTACATGGTGGGATTTACATAAACATGTTTGTTTGGTCGGAAGGACCGTAGTCAGCAGGAGACCGGGGTCAGAAAGATCGTCGTCTGTTGATGAAGGTTGGAAGGACCATAGTAGACGACAGAGGTCGGAAGGACGGTAGTCAGCAGGAGACCTGGGTCAGAAAGACTGTTGTCAGTTGATGGAGGTCAGAAGGACCATAGTAGGAGACGGAGGTCGGAAGGATCGTAGTCGGCAGGAGACCGGGGTCAGAAAAACTATTGTCTGGTGATGGAGGTGGGAAGGACCGTAATAGGTGATGAAGGTCTGAAGGACCATAGTCGGCAGTATTCTGGGAGAACTCTGGGCATCAGGTGGTGGCCTGGTGAAGCTCAAGGCCTCAAGTAGTGGTCCGGCGGAAGTCTGGGCCTCATGTGATGTTCTGGTGGAGCACACGGCCTTTGATAATGATCTGGCGAAGGCAAGGGCCTCTGGCGAAGGTGAGGGCCTCAGGTGAAGGTGATGGCCTTTAGCGAAGGTGAGGGCCTCTGGTGGAGGTGAGGGCCTCTAGCGAATGTGAGAGCCTCAGGTGAAGGTGAGGGTCCTTGGTGAAGGTGAGGGCCTCAGGTGATGGTGCGACGAAGCTCCGGCGGTGGTCTAGCGAGGCTCCGACGGTGGTCCGGCGAGGTTCCGGCGGTGGTCGAGGAGGAGTTTCTTCCTTCTTTTCTCCTCTTCTCTTCTTGCTTGGGTCCCCTCTTATGAAGAATGAGGGCTCTTTTTTTATAATTTTTCTGGAGTGGCATAGCTCGTAAATAGGCATGAGATCATGTGCGAATAGGGAGTGGTTGAATGGACGGCCGATATTGAATCCTACGATCATGCACCATTCGTTGGATATTTGAAGGCCTTAGTGATGTAGGAATTCGACGATCTTGGGCTCGTTGGATTCGTCTCGTCGATCCGCTCGATTCGACCATAAGCTCGCTAAAATCAGACACCATTTGGTAACTCAAATTGTGGTACGAGCTTTCCAACAACACTTCGGTGCTTGATTTGGGCTCGGATCGTGTTGAATTTGTTGTCGTTGGGTTCATATTTCTGAAATGCTCAGTTTGAGTATAAGCTTGCTGAAATCGGAGTACAAACGCTCCTGAATTTAATTTTTGAAGTTTCCGGATTGATTTTTGCCTCGAGATTTGTGCCCGATCAATATAATTTCATAATGACATATCAATGACTAATACTTAAAATAAATTCCTATTTTAAACTTTGTTTTTTAATCCACTGAACTAAATTGAGATTGCTAGTTATTAATCATACATATTATTTAAGGAAATTTGTTTTAAACTTGTTTCTAAAGAAAAAAATTTGGTTTCGTGAAACCTTTTCACCATTTCGCCGTGATTTATTTATTTATTTTTTTTCGGTTTCTAATGCTTTATTTACTTTTCCGATTTTGCTCAAAGATAATCTGACTCTTCTCCTACAACTAAATTATAATAGTAAGATGCTCATTTAAAAAATTTGGTCTATTAGTTAGGCTTTTTTTGGAAAGATTTTCTTACTGCCTCTTAAATAAATTTTTATTATAAAATTATAATTTTTTAAAACTAAAAAACTGTTTTTAAAAAACAATAAAAAAAAGTCATCTCAAATCAAGCCTCACAATTTTTAAAACATTTAAGTTTAAATGAAAATCATTTTATTTAAAAAAAAAAAAACTTATTTATAATTAATATAAATAATTAAATAACAATAATAAGGAATAATAATGAAGAAGAAATCTAGACTTGTTTGAGAAATTATTTTTTGCGGAGGCCGAACATAACTCTCATTCAGAGGCAAATCAAATACAATCGCATTAGTTGTACCAAGTAGAGGTGTCAATTTCGGGTCACGGGTTGGGTTCGGGTCTAACCCGAAACTGACCCGGCACTATTCGGGTCAACGCAAACCCGACCCGTTTTTAAAAACGGGTTAGTTTTCCTGACCTGAACCCAACCCGCTTCAGGTCTGGGTCAACTCGACACGACCCGAATAACCCATTTCCAACAAAAAAATGCTAGTTTTCGGGTCAAAAATAAGTCTCTCCTCTTTTTTGGGTCAAAACGGGTATATTTCATCTTTTCGGGTCAAAAACGGATCAAAATCGGGTTAATCTCAGGTTGTCGGGTCAAAATCGAGTTTTCGGATAAAAAACGTGTCAATTTCGTGTCAAAGGGCTAACCCGAACCCGACCCGATTTTTGAAACTAGTCAAAATGTTGAACCCGAACCCGACCTATTTCGGGTTCAGGTTGACCCTAACCCGGATTTTTTGGGTCGGATTCGAGTCTAGTTTTCGTGTCGTGTCAAATATTGACACACCTACTACCAAGCGACGGTACCATATGAAGCTATGATACAACCAAAAAAATAATATGATGCATTCTAATTGATCTCAAAGTTCTCAGAGAATAATTAATAAACAAATACCAAAAATACGCGGTGATATCCCCCAAAAATTAATCATTTATTTACAGGAAGCCACATTTTTTGGGGATCTGATCCAACCTATCATTTTTGGCATATCCCAATTAAAAATTAATTTCTGATGCGGAAAAAAAGGAAACAAATATTACAGATAAGGACGAAGCCAGATTAATGACATTTTAACAATATTTTTATGAGTATGATTTCATTCATATTTAATAAAAAGAAATATCTTACTTATTAATTTGGGGAAAAAATTAATAAATTTGAATTGAAATTTAAAACTCATAGCATTTGATAGGTTATTAATGTAAATAGAATGGATTAATTTCATCAATTTGATTTATTTCAAAAAATATTATGTGATCCATATAATTCTATTCTTCATCGCAACATGTAGGGTTGTGAATGATCCGATTTCAAGTTGATTTGAAATTGGGTCAAAATACAAAATAGGCTCGAATGATTATATTAAGGATTGAAATCGTATCGTGGCTCGTTATGTTTGATTTCAAGGCAACTCGGCTCAAAATTGACTTGAAATCTGATCAGGCTGGCTCGGATGGAGTTGTTTCATCAAATCTAGCTCTCAAGTCAAAACATACGGGCTCATTTCTATTGAGAAAGTTCAAATTTCATGAGTGAAAAAGAGTTTCAAAAAAATTACAAAATTGCATTGTCAGATGAAGGTAGGGGGTATCAATTTTGGGTCACGGGTCAGGTTCGGGTTGAACCCGAAATTTACTCGGTACTATTCAGGTCAACCCGACCCGACCCGACCCGTTTCGGGTCCGGGTCAACCCGACCCGACCCAAATGACCCTATTCGGACAAAAAAATGCTAGTTTTCGGGTCCAAAAACGGGCCAAACTCTACTTTTCGAGTCAAGAACGGGTCAATCTCGGGTTCCAGGGTCAAAACAAATTTTCGGGTAATAAACGGGTCAATTTCAGGTTGACGAACCCGACCCGATTTTTGAAACGGGTCAAATTATTGAACCCAAACCCAACCTGTTTCGAGTTCGGGTCAATCCAAACCCGAAATTTTTGGGTCGAGTTCGGGTCTAATTTTCGGGTTGGGTCCAATGACACCCTTGAACAACTATTAGATTTAGACTGCAATTTACTTGAACAACTCTGAGAAATTGCATCATTGAATTAACAAATAGGTAAAAAAAATACAAAGATATGAAAACCATATACAAGTTATTGATTAGAGAAGGTACAAAAGCATTGGCACGAAACTAAAACAAGTTCACAAGAAGCCACACAGTCTTCTCATTGCCCAAGTCATTGCATATGAATAGTTTCACCAAATTTTGAACAAAAATATACCAAGAAACTAGAACAACTAAAAAAATGGGTGAAACCAAAATTCTTGCTACCAATTTCTTCTCAATGGTTCAACCAAAAAAATTGTTGAAACCAAATTTCAAGAAATTATTCTGTGCAAATATCAGAGTCCGAAGGCCAATCAGAACATGCTACATCACCTAATACCCAACAGTACTGGACACCAGTACCGAACAAATGAGTGACAAGGCACTTTCTGATTGATCTCCGAACAACGTCTGGTGTCTCCACAGAATAATTTATACACTTAGACATCTGTTTTGATGTCAAAAAATGACCAAATTAGCATAATAGGAAGCCATCAAGTCACAATTTTATTCAAATTAGCCAATTTCAATTGCTACTAAAACCAACATCAATCTCTCACAAATTTCAATCCGGTAAAACGTACTTACATTTTCACAAAACCAATTTCAATTGCTACTAAAATGCCAAGTGAAAAAAAAAAAGCTATCAATTTCTCCTCACCAAAAAATGGGAGAAATCAAATCACATTATTCCTCAACTAAAAATAATAATAAACAAGTCCAAAATGTGGATTCCAAGCACGGGGTCTTACCGTCTAGCCGTTGGTACTCCGCATCTTCACGGAGAATTCAATTTCACCGGGTCCATGTCGGAGACAGCGGGGCAGTCGTTACACCATTCGTGCAGGTTGCTACTTATGCGACAAGGAATTTCGCTACCTTAGGACAGTTAGAGTTACTGCCGCAAAAGACTTGATTCATTCAAGTGCAAATGAAATCACTACTTCCGATATTCAATGTATAAATTAAAAAAATCCCATGTTTGAACCAAAGATCGACAAATGGAGAAAAGAACATCACTACCAGTTGAGCAAGCTTAAACAATTCTTTCATTTTGCTAAACTAATTTATATAAAACTAATCTATCAAATATCTTCAAAATTTCATTCTAAAAATAACTTATTTCCGGAATCCAAAATTAGCTTTTCCAATACAAACCTCTTAAAAAGCAACCAACGAATAAAAAGCACCTGATATAATGCAAAATGAAGTCTTAGGCTCCGGTTTCTAAAAGCTAATTTAAGAAACAGTAAGAAAGTCGTCCCAAAAAAAGTCTTAGAATACACTAATTCAATAAAATGTAGCACATTAAGCTAAGCAGATATTTCTCAAGAAACCAATATAAAGGTGTCCGAAATAATATTTTTACTTTTTTAACCATTGTACTTCACGCATATCTCTATAACCATAAATATATACTCTGAAACAAAGTTTAAATTTGCATTGCAGCCACTTCACATTAGAAAACAATACACATCAAATCAAACAAAATAAAATTTTACCGACACCACAGGTTTTTTTAAAAAAAATCTATTTTGCATCAAATCATATCAAAGAGCCAATAAACCTGAAAACATTCTAAAAAAGGGTGATCAATAGCTACAAACTGACGCAGTAGGGAAACAAACAGTGCCAATGAATTATTGTTACAATCAAATTCAAAGCAATACTTGAAGAACAGAAGACACAATGTGGAGTCTCTATCAAGTAATCTAGGGGCCTACACACCAAACACAAGGAATCAGTTTGGCCCACGCAAGAGAGACGCATGATCTTGACTGGACGGATATGATAAGATGTATCAGCATTCAAAAAGCTTTGGCTGGTTTAAAATATACACATAGAGGCAAGACCTCCTCCATCCTTTTCCTTTTCTGCAGTATCTAGTATTGTGAACACTTACACCACTAAATATCAAAAGGCGAGGAGAACTGCAGCGTTCTAAGTGGGAATGATAAGTTTGAGCAAGCAATGCATGGCCATGCACTAACAAATTAGAGTTGCAGGTAAAGGCAGAATATAAAATCCAATGGTAACAGTATTTTACACTGTGCAAAGTGCTAACTGACCTCATCACCTATAATCATCAAAAGTGTAATTTAATGTTAACTAGTGATTGTCCTGTTCCATTCGAGTGGGTGTAGCCGTGTAGACCCATTTTTTATGTAATATTCTGCCAAGAGCGAATATTATGAATTTGTAAAATGATAATAGAGAGATCAAACATGAGAAGAAGATATTAAGATTTATGCGGTTCTGTCAAGATAATAGCTTTAAGTTTATGGGCGAGTGAGAGGATGTGATCCACTGTAGAGTAGCCATGCTTGTGTGTAAATAAAATGGGGCATAAAAAATACTATTCATCAAAATCAATTTCACCCAATATCACCATAAAAAGAAAAGCTCGATTCACAAAATTCAAATAAAAGAGAAATTAATAGAAGAGAGATACTATATAAATAATATTTAACTAATACTAGAATTCTCCTGGTAAAAGTTCCTCAATAATGGTAACTTCCCAATGTTTATGAAATCATCATTATATTTCTTTCATCATATTCTTGCACCTTATCAAAATATTACTGCACGGTAACATAGAACACTTTTTTCCTTTTTTCCTTTGTTTTTTTGCATGATCTTTTTCTTTTCTCCCTCTATTTTAGTCGTTGATTTTCTTTTCTCCCAAACATTATCGTTGTCATGTCCCAAATCCTAAATGAGAGAAATGGAAGGTTGTCTTATGTAGTCGACAATCAAAGTAAAACTTATCGAATAATAAAAACATGAATCGTTTAATATATTATGTTATGCTATATCTAGAAGCGACATGTTGTATGACATGAATACAATGAGAAGTGTGCAAGGGTCGTTGAACCGGCGCCTAGGTACAATGTTAAATAACCAAGGGTTCTCACATCATGGGCGGATGTGGGCCAAAAACTAGTCCATGAAAATAAAATTTGGATAGAAATTTAAAATATAAGTTCTCCTTCAAGCAAATTAATTAAATTAATAAATATTATGATTTATATAAAGATAAATATTCTATTCATTCAAAAAACTAAAGGGGTTGGAGAGAAGAGTAAGGAGATAAATAGTTTAGGGTTTAAATTATGTATTCAAGGAGTGTACTGAAATGATATAGGTTTAATTATAAATAAGAGTTTGAATGATAAGATTGTAGAAATGAATAGAATTAGAGATATAATTATAACTATAAATATTTCTGTTGATACTAAGATTATTAATATTATAAGTGCTTGTGCTCCTCAAGTAGGTTTGGATTGTGATAACCGGTTCTTCCGGCCGGTTCATCCGAACCAGCCGGCCCAACCTTTATAATCCCGCGAACAGACAAGTCGCGGAACAGGAGCAGTTCGCGAAACAGAGAGGGCGGCGACGGGCGTTCGTGCGGGAGAGCAAGGTGAGTTTTGTTTTTCTAATTTTAGCACACGATTGTTTTTAATGATAGGAAATAGTGATTCCTTTTCATTCTTATCATTATCAAAGTGTTATTTTGGGAGAGATTGGAAGAACGAGAGAAACGGACGATAAGGATTAAGGGAAAGGTTTGTTGATTTCTTTTTGGAATTTCTCGTATAAATTTCTTCCTTTACTTCATTCAAAGTGAATAATATGTTTCTTGAAGGATAGGGAAGAGATTGTAGCGAAGAAAAAGGAAATTGGAAGAGAAGGGATTTTGAGAGTTTGAGAAATTCTCATTTGTAAGTGAAATTCTTTTTATATAAGTTTATTAGTGGATTATAAATTTAAGTTTTACATGAAAGTTATTATTTGAATTTTAGGGTTTTAGAAAGTGAAAGATCAAGTTGTATGTGTTGATCCCGCAAGGATTCAACAAGAAGAGAAATTGATTCAAGAGTAGATCAAGCATCGAAGACCTGAAGAGTTCAAAGTGGGTAATTATGATTATGAAATTCAAAATTTAGCATTTTCTTTTAGTACGATAAAATAGTTTGCATTACAATATTACTTTCAAAGTTTTATCTTAAAGACTACTACATATGAAAAGTTAAAAAATTAAAAACCTAATGATTGTAAGTATTATTCTAATAAGAAACAAATGAATTGAATAATGAAAAGAAAACACCGTATGTATTAAGGAGATATTGAAAAGAAACGACATATGAAATAGAATGGAATTGTTATGATAAATGTAAAAGAAAGGAAAAAGGATATATATGAATAATTCAGGAGTTCACCCCCTTATGATACTGGCTGGGGACGCCGTACTCGTGCACGAAAAAGAAAAAGGAAAATGTTTTGGAAATGGAAAAGGCTATGGAAATGGAAAAGGTAATCAGATGGAAAAGGTTGTACCTTAGGGTACTTTGAGACGGTGCTCCTGTGCAAAGCAAATGGAAAGAAAAGAAATATGAATGAAACATTAAAGCTACAAAATATTTTATACTATTTTGAAAGAAATTATTCAGAGATGTATAAAGTATTGAAAAGAATGAAGTAATGTAAAGAAATAACGATGCCTAATAAAGAATAATTATAATGATTATTATATAATTCCCACTGAGTTTACTTAGTAAACTCAAACCACAAGTTTAAATATTTCAGGTAAGTTCCTAAAGAATAATGGCTGAAAGAGAAGAACATGTTTACAGAAGGCGAGGTGCAAATGACAACAGGTAAAATATATATTTTGTGTTTTAATGGCTCTTTATCATGAATGATGTAGTATTATGTATATTGAATTTTATCGTCCGACTTTTCGTACCCGCCTCGTTAGATCGAGCATCCGGGCCGGGTCGTGACATGGATATCTATTGAAAATAAAATTTTAAAATAATTTAAAAAATTTAATACAAAAGATATCTCTTAAAAAAATTTTTAAATAACTTAAAAGAATATAATACAAAAGATAAATTTTGAAGAATTTTTTTTAATTTAAAAAGAAATTAAATGAGCATGTTGGTAGAGAGACAAGATTTTAAAATAAAAGCATACATGATGTTTATAAGTTTGAATCGACTAATAAAGGTAGTAGGAGCATATTAGATTTATCTATGGCATATGATTTTATAATTGATAACACCTTATTTAAGAAAACAGAGGAGCATCACATAACTTGTAAGAATGGATATAATAAAACATATTGATTATTTTTTTATAAGAAAATAGATCGTTTAGATTTGCAAAAATTGTAAAGTTATTTCGAGTGAAAATTTATGTATTCATCATTATTTATTAGTTTTAGACTTTAAGATGAATGGACATAATATGCAAAAATAAAGTAAAATGTTGTCCTAGAATTAGATGAGGGCATTTAAGAAATACTAATAAAAATATTTTGAGAATAAGATTCAAAATCTTAAGATTCTAACTGCACTTGAGGAAGCTAATGTCATGTGAGAAAAAACAGCTAATGGTATTAAAAATATTATACATGATGTGCTTGGAGTATCAAAAAGAAAAACTTCAATAATAAAAATAATTGGTGATAGAAACAAAATTTGCAAGAAAGGATAAAAAGTAAGAAGATTTGTTATAAAATTAGTTTAGATGTAAAATCTCAAAAAATTGGAATAGATATAATAAGGCCCCCTAAGGAGTCTAAGGAAAAAATATGTGATGCAAAAAATTTAATTTTTAATGATCCATATAATAAATTAGATACTAAAGAGGGTGAACGATTTATATATAAGTTCCAAGTGAAGTAATATGAGAAGTAATTATTTAGTTAAAGTGAAGTGCATTTAAAATGAAAATAAAAAAAAATTTATTAAAAGATATACAACAAAGGTTGCTAAGATATTTTGATAATTTTTTTAATAAAGATGTGAGAATACGATTGACTTTAGAGATTGTAGCACTATAAATAAAAATAGAGATTTTTTTATTACCGTATTAGTAAAATCGAAATTAGAGAGGCTTTAAAGAAAATGAAGTGTGAAAAAGCAGTTGGAATTGATGATATTCCAATAGAGATGTGAAAATGCTTAGGAGATGAAAAAATTTATTGACTTACGAAACTTTTCAATATTATTTTGAAGACTAAAAAAATGTCAGATGAGTGGAGAAGGAATGTATTGATTCCTATTTTTAAGAATAAAAATGATGCACAAGAGTGCAAAGTATAGAGGAATTAAGTTAATGTGTCATACTTTGAAATTATGGCATAGAGTTATTGAGTATATGTTACAACGTGATACTAATGTTTCTCAAAATCAATTTGGATCCATATCAGGTAGGATCTACATATATATTGATTTAGAGAAAGCTTATGATAAAGTTCCAAGATAAGTGCCATGGAGACTTTTAGAAAAGAAAGAGGTTAATAATGCTTATACTCACATCATTGTATATGTATACAAAAGTTGTTACTTGTGTTCAAACACAAGGTGGTTTGACCAAGTATTTTTCTATTTTAATTAGATTACATCAAGGATTAACTTTAAGCACATATCTTTTTATTTTAGTTATGGATGTTCTTACTAGACATTTACAAAAGGATGTACCTTCAAACAGGTACCGTCTCCTCACTGTCATGTGACTCACAACAAGCCGCATACTAGGGGTGTCAATTCGGGTCAGCGGGTCGGGTTCGGGTCCAACCCGCATTGACCTGAGTGTAAACAGGTTGACCCGAACCCGACCCGTTTGATTAAGGAAAGAACAAATCCAGAAAACCCATCACACGACTCACACTGACCAAATTAGGGCAAAATGAAAGAACAAATCCTTCATAAAAAATAAAGAAATCTAAAATAGAAATCGAATCCACCGACCACCATCACACCGACACTTCAAATAATTGAGAGTTATTCAAGATATTACCAAATGTTGCAAGTCGCAACTGAGAAATGGAGAAAGGAAGAGGATTCAAGGAAGAATTCCGAAGCCAGATGTTTCACCAGAGTCGAGAGGTCGAGACTCGAGAGAAGATCAGAAGAAGATATCAAGAAGTGAAGAAACCTCCATTAGTCCAGCTCCTCCACGAGTTCACGGCTCCACCCAAGTGCCAGAGCGAGGAGAAATGAAACCCTAAAACAGGAAGTTTGAAATCTCGATGCCTCGAACCGTCGAACTCGCTACTCATTATATTAACACTATTATAAGCTTCGCGGGTTATTCGGGTTGACCCGCGGGTTGAGGGTTTACCCTAACCTGACCCGAATATATAAACGGATCTAAGGATTAGACCCGAACCCGACCAGTTTCTTTCACGGGTTGACCCAAACCCGGATTTTTTGGGTCAGATTCGAGTCGGGTTTTCGGGTCGTGTCAGAAATTGATACCCCTACCGCATACCTAGCTACTCAACCCAACCCTATGATCTCGTCTCAGTAGACACTTAGATTAAGGTAAATTTTTCTTATTATCATTTATTTTCTTAAACTAATTTATGTTAGTATTAATAATTAGTTATTAGTATAGTTATTATTAACTATTATGCTAATAATAGTAGTTATTATAATAATATTATTATTATTTATTATTGTTAGTATTATTATATTATTATTAATTATCATAATGTCATTATTATTGTTAAAAAAATGTGCGAAAAAAAAAAAGAAAATTGAAAAAAAAGGGAAGGAAAAAAGAGAGAAAATAGAAAAATAAAAAAACAAAATGATTATAAAAAAGGAAAGAAAAATAGAAAATATAAAAAGAAAAAAATGGAAAAGAAGATATTTTGTTTGCCTCGATCTACATACTGACATGATTGACATCGCTGCCATCATCGCCCCGACATAGCCGATACAACTGACATCGTCGACACAGCCCTTGTTGCGTCGACATCACCTCTGTCGGCCCCTGCGCAAAGGTATAAATTTTCAAATCTCGTTCTAAGCGCTTATGGCGCACCGGTGGACCCACTATGCACGCTCTTATAGCACAGTATGAGGGAATCCAGTGCGACGGCTGCAACGAGGCGAGTAGGCTCTATACGTGCTCCTGTAGTGTGGTGGAAGCAACTTTAAGTACCCGTACACGCCTCAGTGCCTGCAGAAAAAAAAATCGTGTATTTTCAAACAGGTACCTCGAAGACCCATACGCGCTCTTGTAGCATGATGAGATTGAAGATTACAACCGTTGTGTCGCACAACACCTACCATTACATGCTCTTGTAGGTGGTGGGAAGACCCAGTTCTCCACACTTCCCCCAAACAGGAGAGATGTCGGGATGCTGCCAAAATTTCAGGTGATAAAAGACATGTAGTTGAACATAAGTACACAGAACTCGAATGAAGCATTGGAAACCAAACTTGAACTGAACAAACAGGTACCTCAAGACCCATGCACGATCTTGTAGTGTGGTGGGATTAAAGACTTCAGCCACGTGGTTGCTAACAAGGATCCTTCTATCATGTTAAGAAATAAATTTAGAATTGAATCCAATCATTTATCAGCAAATAGACAAAATTGACAAGGTTCAATCGACAAAAATGTAACCTACGAACACCCCGATGATGATCGTGTTGAATATTTATCTTAACAGGAGGGGATCATATATTTTCAAATGCGTCAAACTCCCATAAAATACAAATATTTTCAAATATCATCAAAATCACCCCAATGATTGGAAATGTTGATAGAAGATCTCAACCGAAGAGGTTAATTTCAAGCATTCAAAATGTCACTCAAATACCCATGAAATTCAAAAACTTCAAAAATAGCAAAATTCAAGAATATTTAAAAATTAAAATAAATCACGAAATGCATAAATCAAACCCCATCCACCCCCCACAATAGTTCGTCGAGGTGGACAAATCTGAAAATTACTTCAGCTAAAAAAAAATTAATGTGTAGTCGAGAATATCACTAGAATTCATTCCCAATCTCTCTTGTCACTTGTAAATAAGGATGTGTCACGTGTCCTCTAACTGACGATTTTGTCAACCAAATGGGACCACATCATAGATTTCGCCGCCAAATGGCGCCATAGGTAAACAATTATGACCTGGACCCACTGGACCGGGTGGTTTGCCACAAAATGGCACCATTATACTATGGTCATGATCAGCACCCATATGTTCCTCAATGGCACTAAATCCTTGAGATATAAATCAAAAGGGTATGATCGACAGGGCACAAAACTCTCTGTTAGCTAAGATGAATTCAAATTTATCCTCTTAGAAAAACACTCACCCCAGGTCTACAAGGTACCCTTAGATGACACAACCCATGGTGGCTAACAAGGATCCTTCTATCAGGTTAGGTCGACTACCTCCTCTGAATAAGTAGACCAAGGACCATGATGGCCTGGGACCAAGAAACAATGGGATCTTAATCGGGCTCATCATCATTCCCCCTACCATCCGCTTTAAGTAAAAGATGGTGACATTTTCAAATTTTATTTTAAATATTAAATTTCAAATACTAACCAATGTTGCTAGTATATGTCGGATATCACATATCTATGGGTACAATGTATTCATTTAACGACTAGCTTTAATCGAAAGTTCTCTCTCGTGAATGGGAAGGATAACTAACAATACGGGCTTTCGCATATAGAAAACCAGAACTTAGATCAAAATTTCTCGCAAAATAAGGGCAATATATCTAGATAGTGTCTTATCTTCAAACTTCAAAGCCAATCTACCTTCTAAAAATTTGCCCGGGAACTTAATCCATTAAAACTCCCTTGAAGGCGAGGGGAGGCCAAGGCGCAAATTTTCAAAACCCACATTCGACTGAAAGTTTATGTACACAACCTCGCTTATTAGTTTTGGACTTTAAAATGAAAATATAGAAAATAAAAAATAAAGTAAAACTTCCATGAATAAATGGGGGCATTTAAAAAATATTAATAAAAATATTTTTTTGAGTAAAATTTTAGATCTTAAGATTTTGTTTGTGCATGAGAAAGTTAATGTTATGTGTGAAAAAGTAGCTGGTGATATTAAAAATGTTGTAAAAAAATGTGCATGGAGTATCAAAGGAAAATGCTCTTAATAGAAAAAATAATTGATGGTGGAATCAAAATATGCAAAAAAAATCAAAAATAAAAAAACTGTTATAAAAATGACTTTGATGTAAAAATTCTGATAATTAAGAAATATATAAAAAAGCCCGTAAGAATTCTAAGAAAATAATATGTGATGCAAAGATCTTAGCTTTTAATAATTTATATAATAGATTAGATAATAAATATGAAAAAAATTAAAATATATAAGTTAGCCAAAAAAGATATAGTAGTAAGGATTTAGTTCAAGTGAGGTGCATTAGGGATGAAGATCAAAAAGTGCTTTTTTAAAAGAGAATATTCAACAAAGGTGTATGAGATATTTTGCTAAGTTTTTCAATATAGATTGTAAGAATACAATTGACTTGAGTGAAATTAGCACTCTAAATGAAAAAAAGAGATTTTTATTTTTATCAGTGTATTAATAAAACTGAAGTTAGAGAGACTTTAAAGAAAATGAACGGTAAAAAACTAGTGGACCTGATGATATTCCATTAGAGGTGCAGAAATGCTCAGGAGATGAAAGAATTTCTTGCTTAATAAACTTTTTAATACTATTTTGAAGATTGAAAAGATATCAGATGAGTGGAGAATAAGTGTGTTAACTTTTATTTTAAGAATAAAGGTGAGATTGTGTGAATTATAGAGGAATTAAATTACATACTTTAAAACTATGGGAGAGAGTTATGGAGCATAAATTACAACATGATACTAATTTTTCTCAAAATCAATTAGGATTCATAGGATAATAAGGAAGCTATACATTCATTGAGAGGTTCAATGTAGAAGTATAGAGATAATAAGGAGGATCTACATATGATATTTATTGATTTAGAGAAAGCATATGATCAAGTTCCAAGAGAAGTGTTATGGAGTGTTCTAAAAAAGAAAGGGATTAATAATGCTTCTATTCAACTCATTAAAGATACGTACGTAGGAGTTGTTACTTGTGTTCAAGCACAAAGTGGTTTGACTAAGTATTTTCCTATTTCGGTTGGATCAACCTTAAGCCCAGATCTTTTTTGCTTTAGTTATGGATGTTCTCACTAGACATTTGCAAGAGATTGTACCTTGGTGTTGTATGCTTCTTGGTGAAGAAGCTCTTCTTGTTGATAAGACTAGAAAGGGAGTTGAAGATAAACTTGAATTATGAAGGTCAACCTTAAAGTCCAAAGGTTTTCATTCGAGTAGATCTAAAACTAAATATATGAAGTGTAATTTTAGTAATAATAGATCTAGAGGGGAATTGTGACTTTGGGCGATCAAGTCATTAATAAAAATACACATTTTAGATATATTTGGTCTATTGTTAAGAGTGATGGAGAAATAGATTGAGAGATTATTAGTAGAAATCAAGTTGGATGATTGAAGTGGAAGAATGCATCGGGCTTGTTGTGTGATATAAAAGTTTCGTTCAAACTTAAGGGTAAAATTCTATAAGATGGTGGTGTGACTTACAATGCTTTATGGTGCAAAACTTTGTCCATTAAAAGAGGAGCATAATATTAAGTTAAATATTACAGAGATGAGGATGCTCAGGTGGATGAGTGGCTTTACTCTTAAAGACATGATACAAAATGAGCATATATGTGAAAAGGTTGGAGTAACTCTAGAGGAAGATAAGAATAGAGAGAGTCACCTTAGATGGTTTGGTCACATAAAAAAGCGGCCTTCCGTTGACCCGGTTAGGAGAGTAGATGTATTAGATTTGACTTATTTTAAAAAAGATTGAGATAGACCTAAAAGGACTTGATTAGAAAATATTAGAAATGTTGCGTCCAGGAGTATTCGCGGCGGTAGAGAAATATAAAGTTTATCGTCTTAGCGTTGTACAAAAATCCGGCACGCAATCAGATAAGAGAAAGGGTCTAGCATTTAAGAGACACCAAGATTTTTACGTGGAAAACCCCTGAAAAAGGGGGAAAAACCACGGGGCCTGGCCCAGTTTGAATGAATCCACTAGTATTTGCAGTCGATTACAAATGAGGTCCTTCCTTGGGAGAAGGCCTTAGCTTGATGTACATCTTATGGAGTACATTACATGATGTAAATACAAAGAGCTACTATTGACGTATTCGCTTCGTTAGAAGGACTGCAGTCGGCGGGCGATGTAGGTCAGGAGGACCGTAGTCAGCTGGTGATGGAGGACTGTAGTCGGCGGGCGACGTAAGTCAGGAGGACCGTAGTCGGCGAGCGACGGAGGTCGGAAAGAATGTAGTCGGCGGGCGACATAAGTCAGGAGGACCGTATTCAACGGGCGACGGATGTCAAAAATACTGTAGTCGGCGGGCGACGTAAGTCAGGAGGACCGTAGTCGGTTGGCGACGGAGGTCGGAAAGACTGTAGTCTGACGACGAAGATCAGTAGGACAGCGTCAGATAGAAGTCCAACAATGGAAAGAAATGCATCTTCGCATAGACGTCCAACGAAGTCTGATAACTGGTAGAAGTCCGGCGTCGGGTAGAAACTTAGCGAAGAGTGAAGGTCCGACGTCGGGTAGAAGTCCGACGTCTTTGGTGGCAGAGGAGAACTCCGTCTTCACTTGGGCGGAGTTTCGGCGTCAGGAGGGAACTCTCTTGTAAATTGAGAAGAATTTCAGCATCTCATGGAAGTTGTGCAGAATTCCTGCATTTCCTGAAAATTCGGCAGAGTTCCGGCGTCTTTAGGCGGCAGGAAGAGCTCCGGCGGTGGTCGAGGAGGTGAGGAATCTCCTTTTCCCCTTTCTCCTCTTCTTCTTCTCTCTCTTCCCTTTTCCCCTTTTGGTGTAGAATGAGGGCTCTATTTATAGTTTTTCTGGAGTGGCATAGCCCGTAAATAGGCGTGAGATCAAGGGCGAACATGGAGTGGTTTGAATGGACGGCCGATAATGAATCCTTTGATCATGCACCGTTCGTTGGACATTTGAAGGCCTTAATGATGTCGGAATTTGATGATCTTGGGCTCGTTGGATTCGTCTCGTCGAGCCGTTTGATTCGAGTATAAGCTCGTCAAAATCAGAAACCGTTTGGTAACTCAAATTGCGGTTTGAACCTTCCAACAGCGCTTTGAGTCCTTGATTCGGACTCATTTGGGCTCGGATTGGGTTGATCTTGGTGTCGTTGGGTTCGTATTTCCGAGACGCTCAGTTTGACTATAAGCTCGCTGAAATCGGAGTTCGGGTGCTCCCAAAATTAATTTTTGAAGTTTCCAACTAGCTTTTGCCTCGAGATTCGTGTCCGATCAAGATAATTTTTGCATGCCGTATCAGTTGCCCCCCTATTTTCGGACATCGAAGCTCCAGAAGTCCGAAAATACTTGTTCCGAAATTTTACACTGGCCGAATCGCAGAAAATTGCGTTACAAAAATTAAGCATTTCTTGAAACTTGATCATAAAGCCTTCGTTGAGCTCTGAAAGTATCGAAATCGAGTCCGGAACGTCGAAAAACGTGTCCGGGGACCCCAAAAACGTTCGAATCGGATCATCTGGGCCGAAAATCGGAGCCCGGGAATGTTTGACGGCCGAACCGGCCGGCCGGCCGACCGGCCGCCGCTTGCCGCCGGCGGCGCCGGCGAGCATGCCGCGCGAACAGGCGCGCCCCTCCTGGGCGCGCGGTTTGGCCGGCCGTTTGAATTTTATTTTATTTTTTATTATTTTTTTTTTCTTAGGGGCGGCGGGTTCAGCCCCTCTTTTTTTTTTTTTTTTTTTTTGTGGTGCGATCCGCGTGAACTGCAACGGGTGGCCTCCGCGATCCGCGAGAAGGGCCGTGAATCGGTGCGTGTTTTGGATGGCGGTTCCCGACACCGACATGTGTGGTCCCCATCAGCTGATAATAGCAGTTTTAGGTATTTTTTTGGGGTTAAAAAATTTCCAAAAAATGTCTAAAAATTTCAAAAAATTCGTAAAAATTTTCTATAATTAGATAAATCCGAAAATGACAATAACTTCTCCATTTTCTCTTCAAAACCTATAAATAGGCCTCCTAGGCCTTTAGAAAATTTGCAACTTCTCTCTTTCTTTCTCCCTCCGGTTTACTGGCGATAGAAACCTACGGGATTTCCTTCCTCCCCCTCCGGTTTACTGGCGATAGAAACCTACGGGATTTCCTTCCTCCCCCTCCGGTTTACTGGCGATAGAAACCTACGGGATTTCCTTCCTTCCCCTCCGGTTTACTGGCGATAGAAACCTACGGGATTTCCTTCCTCCCCCTCCGGTTTACTGGCGATAGAAACCTACGGGATTTCTTCTTCTCCCTCCGGCTTACTGGCGGTTGAGGCTTCCGCTATTTTGCGAGCGGGAAACTTCCCTTGCTCGAATTAGCGCCCCTCCTCGCGCGCAGAAGCCTACGGGGATCTCTTTTCCATCTGAGCGGAGGTTTGCTGGCGATGGACGATCGAGTTGAAGCCCGTTAGTAGTCAACGATCGAGTGTGGAGCCAAAGGGGAGAGTTTGAGAATGCGTTGCAAATAGCATTCAAGCGAGAAGCCGATGGCGAGTAGCAGTCTGCCGACGAGCAGAAGTCCGACGACAGGAAGAAGTCTGACTTCGGGTAGAAGACTGACGAAAATTCGTCGACGACCAGGAGTCTGACGACGAGTAGGAGTCCGCTGACAAGCAGAAATCTGACGAAAAGGAGAAGTCCTTCGTCGCGTAGAAGACCGACGACGAGTAGGAGTCCGCTGACGAGCAGAAGTTCGACGTCGGGTAGAAGTTCAACGTCCGGTAGAAGACCGACGAAGATTCGTCGACGAGCAGAAGTCTGATGACGAGTAGAAGTCCGCTGACAAGCAGAAATCCGACGAAAAGGAGAAGTCCTTCGTCGCGTAGAAGACCGACGGCGAGTAGGAGACCGCTGACAAGCAGAAGTCCGATGTCGGGTAGAAGTTCAACTTCGGGTAGAAGACCGACGAAGATTCGTCGACGAGCAGAAGTCTGACGACGAGTAGGAGTCCGCTGACAAGCAGAAATCTGACGAAAAGGAGAAGTCCTTCGTCGCGTAGAAGACCGACGACGAGTAGGAGTCCGCTGACGAGCAGAAGTTCGACGTCGGGTAGAAGTTCAACGTCGGGTAGAAGACCGACGAAGATTCGTCGACGAGCAGAAGTCTGACGACGAGTAAGAGTCTGCTGACAAGCAGAAATCTGACGAAAAGGAGAAGTCCTTCGTCGCGTAGAAGACCGACGACGAGTAGGAGTCCGCTGACAAGCAGAAGTCCGACGACGAGTAGGAGTCCGCTGACGAGCAGAAGTCCGATGTCGGGTAGAAGTTCAACGTCGGGTAGAAGACCGACGAAGATTCGTCGACGAGCAGAAGTCTGATGACGAGTAGAAGTCCGCTGACAAGCAGAAATCCGACGAAAAGGAGAAGTCCTTCGTCGCGTAGAAGACCGACGGCGAGTAGGAGACCGCTGACAAGCAGAAGTCCGATGTCGGGTAGAAGTTCAACGTCGGGTAGAAGACCGACGAAGATTCGTCGACGAGCAGAAGTCTGACGACGAGTAGGAGTCCGCTGACAAGCAGAAATCTGACGAAAAGGAGAAGTCCTTCGTCGCGTAGAAGACCGACGACGAGTAGGAGTCCGCTGACGAGCAGAAGTTCGACGTCGGGTAGAAGTTCAACGTCGGGTAGAAGACCGACGAAGATTCGTCGACGAGCAGAAGTCTGACGACGAGTAGGAGTCTGCTGACAAGCAGAAATCTGACGAAAAGGAGAAGTCCTTCGTCGCGTAGAAGACCGACGACGAGTAGGAGTCCGCTGACAAGCAGAAGTCCGACGACGAGTAGGAGTCCGCTGACGAGCAGAAGTCCGATGTCGGGTAGAAGTTCAACGTCGGGTAGAAGACCGACGAAGATTCGTCGACGAGCAGAAGTCTGACGACGAGTAGAAGTCCGCTGACGAGCAGAAGTCCGACGACGAGAAGAGTCCGCTGACGAGCAGAAGTCCGACGACGAGTAGGAGTCCGCTGTCGAGCAGAAGTCTGACGTCGAGTAGGAGTCCGCTGACGAGCAGAAGTCTGACGTCGGGTAGAAGACCGACGAAAATTCGTCGACGACCAGAAGTCTGGCGACGAGTAGGAGTCCGCAGTCAGGTAGAAGTCCGCTGACGGGCAGAAGTCTGACGTCGAGTAGAAGTCCGCTGTCGAGCAGAAGTCCGACGTCGAGTAGGAGTCCGCTGACGAGTAGAAGTCCGCTGACGAGCAGAAGTCCGACGACGAGTAGGAGTCCGCTAACGAGCAGAAGCCCGACGACGAGTAGAAGTCCGCTGACGATCAGAAGTCCGATGTCGGGTAGAAACCCGCTGACGAGCAGAAATCCGACGACATGGAGAAGTACGACGTCGGGTAGGAGTCCGCTAACGAGCAGAAATCCGACGATGCGTAGGAGTCTTCTGACGAGCAGAAGTCTGACGACGAGTAGAAGTCCGCTGACGAGCAGAAGTCTGACGTCGAGTAGAAGTTCAACGTCGGGTAGAAGACCGACGGGAATTCGTTGACGTGCAGGAGTCCACTGACGAGCAGAAGTCCGACGTCGGGTAGAAGACCGACGAGAATTCGTCAACTAGCAGGATTCCGACGAAAGTCCTGCAAGGCAAAAATTCAGTGACAAGAGGAAATTCAACATCAGGTAGAAATTTAAATTTGAGGAGAAGTTAAATGAAAGTCCCTTGACGGCATTCTGGCGACGTTATCCAAGGATGTAAGACCTAT
Organism: Dendrobium huoshanense; assembly: GCA_016618105.1. Classification (NCBI taxonomy): domain Eukaryota; kingdom Viridiplantae; phylum Streptophyta; class Magnoliopsida; order Asparagales; family Orchidaceae; genus Dendrobium; species Dendrobium huoshanense. The sequence goes on along the minus strand of CM028358.1, from coordinate 4,765,962 downwards.
CCAAGGTTATATGTTAGAGCATTTGCTTAATGTTGTTAACATATATTGGATCCACCAAATATGTGAGACCTATCCGAGGTTGTATGACTGAGCCTTTGCTCGACGACGTTAACCTGTATGGAAAAGATCGAAAGAATCCACCAAGGATGTGAGACCTTTCCGAGGTTGTATGTCAGAGCTCTGCTCGATGACGTTAACCTGTGTGGAAGAGGTCGGGAGAATCCACCAAGGATGTGAGACCTTTCCGAGGTTGTATGCCGGAGCCCTGCTCGACGACGTTAACCTGTGTGGAAGAGGTCGAGAGAATCCACCAAGGATGTAAGACCTTTCCGAGGTTGTATGTCGGAGCATTTGCTCGACGACGTTAACCTGTGTGGAAGAGGCCGAATCGGATCCCCCTGGGATCGATTTTACTTTGATTGGGAGGGGGCGAATGCCGCGTATATCCCGAATCAAAGGTGAAGAATGGTCTATTTTTAGACTGTTACTGCCTTTTTGAGGTCGAGGTTAAGACCTTGCCCGAGGAGTAGAAGTCCAACAATGGACTGTATAAAGCTTGTAATTGATTTGAAGTATCATTGCATTGGCTCGGATATTCATGAAATATCAACTTGATGTTGAAGGTATTAGAGGATCTATTTGACCATGGTTTGAGTCAAAGTTGCCCCCCAGTCCGCATCTGCTTCTTATGATATTGATGCTATGAGTGATCTTTTGAGATTGGAGCAAAAGTTGCCCCCCAGTCGGGAACCACGTTCCCACAGACGGCGCCAAACTGTTGCGTCCAGGAGTATTCGCGGCGGTAGAGAAATATAAAGTTTATCGTCTTAGCGTTGTACAAAAATCCGGCACGCAATCAGATAAGAGAAAGGGTCTAGCATTTAAGAGACACCAAGATTTTTACGTGGAAAACCCCTGAAAAAGGGGGAAAAACCACGGGGCCTGGCCCAGTTTGAATGAATCCACTAGTATTTGCAGTCGATTACAAATGAGGTCCTTCCTTGGGAGAAGGCCTTAGCTTGATGTACATCTTATGGAGTACATTACATGATGTAAATACAAAGAGCTACTATTGACGTATTCGCTTCGTTAGAAGGACTGCAGTCGGCGGGCGATGTAGGTCAGGAGGACCGTAGTCAGCTGGTGATGGAGGACTGTAGTCGGCGGGCGACGTAAGTCAGGAGGACCGTAGTCGGCGAGCGACGGAGGTCGGAAAGAATGTAGTCGGCGGGCGACATAAGTCAGGAGGACCGTATTCAACGGGCGACGGATGTCAAAAATACTGTAGTCGGCGGGCGACGTAAGTCAGGAGGACCGTAGTCGGTTGGCGACGGAGGTCGGAAAGACTGTAGTCTGACGACGAAGATCAGTAGGACAGCGTCAGATAGAAGTCCAACAATGGAAAGAAATGCATCTTCGCATAGACGTCCAACGAAGTCTGATAACTGGTAGAAGTCCGGCGTCGGGTAGAAACTTAGCGAAGAGTGAAGGTCCGACGTCGGGTAGAAGTCCGACGTCTTTGGTGGCAGAGGAGAACTCCGTCTTCACTTGGGCGGAGTTTCGGCGTCAGGAGGGAACTCTCTTGTAAATTGAGAAGAATTTCAGCATCTCATGGAAGTTGTGCAGAATTCCTGCATTTCCTGAAAATTCGGCAGAGTTCCGGCGTCTTTAGGCGGCAGGAAGAGCTCCGGCGGTGGTCGAGGAGGTGAGGAATCTCCTTTTCCCCTTTCTCCTCTTCTTCTTCTCTCTCTTCCCTTTTCCCCTTTTGGTGTAGAATGAGGGCTCTATTTATAGTTTTTCTGGAGTGGCATAGCCCGTAAATAGGCGTGAGATCAAGGGCGAACATGGAGTGGTTTGAATGGACGGCCGATAATGAATCCTTTGATCATGCACCGTTCGTTGGACATTTGAAGGCCTTAATGATGTCGGAATTTGATGATCTTGGGCTCGTTGGATTCGTCTCGTCGAGCCGTTTGATTCGAGTATAAGCTCGTCAAAATCAGAAACCGTTTGGTAACTCAAATTGCGGTTTGAACCTTCCAACAGCGCTTTGAGTCCTTGATTCGGACTCATTTGGGCTCGGATTGGGTTGATCTTGGTGTCGTTGGGTTCGTATTTCCGAGACGCTCAGTTTGACTGTAAGCTCGCTGAAATCGGAGTTCGGGTGCTCCCAAAATTAATTTTTGAAGTTTCCAACTAGCTTTTGCCTCGAGATTCGTGTCCGATCAAGATAATTTTTGCATGCCGTATCAAGAAATAATATTTTTATTATATTTAAATGAGATTTGACTTTTAACACGACACAATGGAGAACAATGATTCAAATAGCCTACCACACGTAGAAGTATAAAGTCTTGATGTTGTTGTTGTATAATATTTTAAATTTTGTGCTCGCCGTAATAAAATGATTTGCTCAAAATCCTAACAAAATTATTATTCCAATATCCCTTAATCGAAACCATCGGGGTTGATTGTGAAGTCTAGGTCAGGTTGAACCAAGTCCAAGTAAATTTGACATCAACATTGGTTATAACTACCCTCACTTTCATTGGCTAGGTTCATGACGTGTGGCAGGAAAATGATTATGGTGAAAGATCACTCCATTGATGGAGCCCGATTATGCATGTGGAAGCCACCAAAATGGTGGAGCCACCTTTTGCTAAATAAAGGAGCGCCTATAAAAGGGAATCCCAGGGCATGTGAGGCAATCACATCTTTAAAACTCTAATGTTTTTTTTTTTTTTTTTTAGTTAAATATTCACATCTTTAACATAAAGAGAGTTTCTAGTAGCTGCTTGGTTAGTAATTCAATAATTTTTTTCTCTCTAACATTTTTATTAGAGGTGCAATAGCACTCAATCAACTGGTTGATAGTCTCTAATTAATGCAACCACCTCCTTCATTGCTCCCTACTTGCTATCTAAACACTTTATCATTCTTTGAGAGACACAATCAGTCAACTTTATCTTCGATTCAATGTTTTGAGTAGATTCATTGTTGTTACCTCTGGCTGATCCAGTCATCAAAAAATGGCCACTACAAACATTTATGACTCCTAATGAAATAGTGGAATGGAAACTGAGTTCAGAAATAAAGGATTGGTGTCCTGTATTAAGAGTAGTTATGACTTATGGCCATGGGACAATTCAAAGATTCTGAATTCAACCTTTCAATTGCATTAAAGACCTGTGCTCCAAAATAAACTGGTGAAAGGGTAAGACTTTGAACAGTCGATCTCATGTTATTTGACCTTGGCTCAAGATCGGCCCAGGCCCAGCATCATACAATCTGATTTTATCTTAAGCTAGACTCCATTTGACCAGAATTCGAAACAGATGGTTTTGTTAATTTCAAATAACTCAAAACAAGAAAAAAAAATTATTTAATTTCAATCAATTTAAACATTTTCAAAAAAAACTATTAGTATAAAAGATACACATATGTAGAGGCAAAAATGAAATAAAACAAATATAAGTCTATGTATAAATGTGTGTGTGTGTGTGTGTATGCAATTCCATCCTACCTCGCTATTTCAATTTCAATACAAGCTCAGCTCAATTCAAATTTGATTTAAGCAAGCGTGGCTTGTTTACTTCAATGTATGTTGTTACAAAGCAAAAAAACTGGTCCAATTTTGGAAAGATCTTTGATCTTCATGTCAAATTCAGTCCTACGGAAGTACTAGTGGTCAAAATATGACGCTAAACATAGATATAGGCATGCATGAGCAGCATCTGTTAACAAAATAAAATACAGCCTACGAAGAAAAAAAGCAAGAAAGTTGGGCCCTTTCTTTGACTTTAGATCTCAATTATTTCATTACGAGCAAGATTGAGTAGACATTACCTGATCAATATGCAAAAGGCTGAAAAAGCTTCCTTGGAATGCAGCTGATGACTGTGCGTATTCGTGCAAGTAGAGCAAGCATATTAGGATGTAGTAGAGGCCCTAGGTTTTGGACATCACAAACAAAATTATAATTGACAAGTGACATACTGACATGACTCATTGCTTGTCAATTCTTCTTTAGAAGAAAAACGACATTAAACAATAAAGCCCGCAAGTGGATTTTCAGCTAAAATTCAAAGAGATGATGGGATTTTTGGGCCATCGATGCATCTATGTGGCAACAGAAAGACAAAAGTAAATAAATAAATGAAATAATGGAATCCCATATAAGATTTTCTACAGGCACAAATAAAATTTTCATTTGAAAGTGATAAATTGGGATGAAATCATTTTTTTCATCCAACCATGCCTATTTCCCTATTACATAGGTTATCAGACAAATCCTTTCCAAATATTTATGTGTTTGCGGGCAATACTAGCAGTTTTTGGTATACTAGCCTTACCCCTACTAATTTTGTAGGCCAAAGTAATGAAGAGAGGTAAGAGAGGTGTCAATCGAAGAAGTAAAGAAGAAGTTGATAAAGATGGAAAATCAAAATTAAAGATGAAAATGTAAAAAATGAAATCAGTTTAACTAATGATGCATTTATTTTGCATCAAATAAACTCCAAATGAATTTATTTACCAAAAGGCTAAATATGATCAGTATTCAACAGTTCAAGGAGATTGCAGTTCATAGATTACTGATATACAAGATCTAAAAATCTTAAGAGAGAAAAAAATCACATCCGTAAACTTCAGGAAATAGCACTCCCCTTCAATAAAAGAACAAGTTTTGGATGTTGTCATGACCCCAGATGGCAGGACACCAACCAAAGAGCGCTAATTTCACTGTCGAATTTTCTGCAGCCCAAAACAAGTTTAGTGTAGGCAAGATGCAAAACTCAAGTATGATGAATATAGGATTTGCTTGCATCAAACAAACGAAAGAAATGCAAATCCAGTTAAGTATGAAATATAGGCAGCTTCTTCAGGCTTGAGCGCTTGGGTTACTTACATTGTTCACTCATCAAGCTCATTGCTAGTGGTGCTGTAACACCTGCGAGCATTTTATTCTAACAAATTGAATTAGTCATAAAAGGACATGATGATTATGATGAAGTACAACGCAAATTAACTTTTTCTCAAAGAAATTGGGTTTCCTAGACAAGGATGAACTTGTTATACAAGCAAGGACTTTGGGAGGCGCTCATGGTAATTTAAAGATGTTCAAGACAAATGAGTAAGGTAAAAAAGGAACAAATAGTAAAGAAAACTGTTTGATCGCTGTATTGACGAATGAGACTTTTGTCAACTATTTTGATGAAAAAATCATGATAAGATTGTGGCTCAATTTTAAGTCTTTGAATATGGACAGAGCTTTTCCACCAAGCTCTACAAGTTTTACTTGCCCACAAGCAAGAAAGTACATACGTTCCGTCTCATATCAATAAATTTAATCATCAATTAATCTATGAGAAGTAAGAATATAAAAGATTGATGATCAAAATCAAGCATTTGGCAGTTGTGCTTACAGTTGAGCTTCCAAGAGTTTCAAAATTCTTAATCAAATCACTAATAATAATTGTTGGAAAACATACATGGAATGACTTTGCAACCATATTTGGATAGTCCATGATTTAAATCAGATTGCATATAGTAATTAGTACATTAGGATATTTATTATATTTAAATGTATTGTTTTAAATTGTAATATTGCATATATTCTTAAATCTTCATATTCTGATGCAGGCTGGTTTTCTTTTCTGTTCTTGGAAAATTCTATATAAACAGACGTGTACTTGTTACTTGGTATTAATGAGAAGACAATTATACTTTTCTTGGCCACATTTTCTCATTGTATTGGAACTTTAGTTCTTTTGACTTTTTGGGTATTGCCACTAACACTTACGCAAACTGTAGTGGTATCATTGTCCATTCTACTCCTGGCCTTCACCACCTTTGCTGACTTTTCATCATCAATTCTTGCTCTCGGGCTTCATTGTTGGCACTCAACAACTATGCGACTTCAACATAACATCAACTCACATTAATATGGGGTTGCCTCTATATGTAGCCACAACGTCAAAACCTCTACAGAATCTTCTCTAGTTCTTGTCGCCATCTAATTACATCTCTCATTTGTTGTTTCCAAGCCTTTATAATTGACCTGTGATATCCTTGGTTCATCTGATTGCATATCATCGTCGATTTCTTCTAGACGTGCACCTTTGCTCATCAACTTCTCCTTGACAATGACCTTCAATCGTGATCAATTCCAATTGTATCACAACACTTCATCACCCCAAACAACACTTCAGATAGGCGTCATTCATTAAAAAAAATGTAAAAACAATAATGGAGAGTTGGAGACTTGACAAGCATAAGATTGAATAGTTGAGAATTCTACTAAAAAATCTTGAGAAATCTTTAGGTACTAATCCAATGGAGCATTATAGTGAGTTTCTTATCTCCATGGGATCAAAATGTCTCAAATAACATATTTGTCAACTCAAGGATCATGAACTCATGAGTTATTAATCATATGACTCACTTGTCAAAGAAATTTAACACAAACACCCTGCACAAGCGGTAGGAAAATTGCCATAGCCAAGGTCTTTAACTATTATAATTTAACTAATAGATATTCAAATTAGTCCCTCACTTGTGCTAAAAGAAGTTCGGCATGCTCCAAAGTTTTCCATTAGCCTTGTTAAAATACAAAGTTCTACTCAAGATTTACATCACAATGTCATCTTTTATTCAAATTATTGGGTATTTCAGGACCAGTATAACAACAACAACATCAATCCTTTATCCCACTACATGGGGTCAGCCACATTAATCCTTTTTCTCCATTGTGTCATGTTAAGAGACAAATTCTCGTTTAAATCTAATAAAGAAAGGTCATTTCTAATATTTTATAACCAAATCTTTTTAATTATACCTCTACCTTTCTTAACTTAAGCTATTAGGCCAAATATAATATATCTTCTCTACTAACAGGGTCATCGGAAGGCCCGACGTTTACATGACCAAACCATCTAAGGCGACTCTCTCTAATCTTATCTGTCACTGGAACTACTCCAACTATTTTCCCGAATATGCTCGTTTCGTTTCCTGTCTCTAAGAGTAAGTCCACTCATCCACCTGAGCATTCTCATCTCAGCAACACTTAACTTAACATTATGCTTCTCTTTTAATGGCCAACATTCTGTGCCATAAAGCATTGCAGGCTCACCACCATCTTATAAAATTTTCCCTTAAGATTGGGTGGTACTTTTCTATCACACAACAAACCCGAAAAATTCCTCCACTTCAATCATCCAACTTGAATTCTACTAATAATATCCCCATGTATTTCACCATCACTCTGAACAATAGACCCAATATATCTAAAACGAGTACACTTATTAATGAATTGATCGCCAAAGTCACAAACCCCCCACTAGATCTATTACTACTAAAATTACACTCCATGTATTCGGTTTTATATCTACTCAAATGAAAACCTCTAGCTCTAAGGTTAACCTCCATAATTCGAGTTTACCTTCAACTCCCTCTCTAGTCTTTATCAACAAGAAAACTATTATCAGCAAAAAGCATATACCAAAGTACATCCTCTTGCAAATGTCTAGGGAGAACATCCATGACTAAAGCAAAAAGATAAGGGCTTAAGGCTGATCCTTGATGTAATCCAGCTGAAATAGGAAAATACTTGGTCAAACCACCTTATGTTTGAACACATGTAATAGCTCCTGCATACATATCCCTAATGACTTGAATATAAGCATTATTAACCCCTTTTTTTTCTAAAACTCTCCATAGCACTTCTCTTGAAACTTTATCATATGCTTTCTCTAAATCAATAAATATTATATGTAGATCCTCCTTAGTCTCTCTAAACTTCTCCATCAACCCTCTCAATAAATGAATAGCTTCAATAATGGACCTACCTGGCATGAATCCAAATTAATTTTGAAATATATTAGTATCACATCGTAACCTATGCTCCATAACTCTCTCCCCAAAGTTCTAAAGTATGACACATCAAATTAATTCCTCTATAATTCGCACAATCTTGTGCATCACCTTTATTATTAAAAATATGAATCAACACACTCATTCTCCAATCATCTAGCATCTTTTTAGTCTTCAAAATAATATTAAAAAGTTTAATTAGCAAAGAAAGTCCTTTATCTCCTAAGCATTTCCACACCTCTATTGGAATATCAGCACGTCCTCTAATTTTTTCACATTTCATTTTCTTTAAAGACTTGTTGACCTCCTTTTTCGACATCGGTCACTTGTACGGCCCTATTGCACTTTTTGTGGGTCGATTGCCTTGTCTGCATGTTGCATTGCCTTGTGTTTAGTGAAGGGTCAAATCGTGTATTTTCCCTCGATCCGTTGTTGGCCTAGGGATTACCCCTTTTTTATCACATGTTATCTATTTCATTCTAAAATGCATGTGGTCGGATCTTTACCTATTTCACGTGTTTGAGCTTTTATCTAGCATCTTTGTTTCGTGCTTGATATATTTTGATTGGGTCCTCGTTTTGCGGAACGGACTACGCGAGTGCGTTCGTCTTGTCGAGACGGATCAAACGAGCCCATCCGTGCTTGAATCGGGTATCGTTTGATGAGTGTCGAGGTGAGAGAATGATGGGTGCCCTTTTGCTTGATAAACTTTTAAAAAAAAAAAAAAGAGTTAAAAAAATCTCTAAAAATATATAGAGAGAGATAAAGTGTGTGTGTGTATATATATATATATATATATATATATATATATATATATAGAGAGAGAGAGAGAGAGAGAGAGAGAGAGAGAGTAAATAAAACTTATTATACATATATTTATAATAAATAAAAGGAGTGAAAATAGAAATTTCAATTCAAATAAAGTCCAAATTAAGTTTACATATAAAGTCTTTTTTTTTTTATTTTTTTTTTATCTTGTCCTTTCACATTCATCTGAATCATGCAAAATTTCTATCTAATGGCTAAAAATTAGTATATTTCTTTTTTATGTATATATATGTATATATGTATGTATATATATATATATATAGAGAGAGTAAATAAAACTTATTATACATATATTTATAATAAATAAAAGGAGTGAAAATAGAAATTTCAATTCAAATAAAGTCCAAATTAAGTTTACATATAAAGTCATTTTTTTTTTATCTTGTCCTTTCACATTCATCTGAATCATGCAAAATTTCTATCTAATGGCTAAAAATTAGTATATTTCTTTTTTATAACTTTTCAAGGGCAATAAGCAAACTCAATCCTAACGCTTTGATTAACGGTTTCAAAGGACAAAATTGTCAATTTATCATACTCTCATTTCAGGTTTTAAGAAAGGAACTAGGGTTGGCTGAAGGCAGAGAGATCACAGTTCACTTCTCTCCAAGCAACCGCTCCCTTCTCCATCTCTCCAACCATCCAAGCAGGAAGAGGAAGAGCTGCTCTCCATTTGGCATTCATTCAAGAGAAGGATAACATGCTCGACCCAAGGAGATCTCAAAGCATCTTCACAAGGAGTTGTCCCTCGTACCCGTACCTCCATTCGGCCAAGTAAGATGAAGGAAATCAATTCAAGCAAGAAAAAAAAAACGTCTTCCACATCTACAACAATTTTTGGAGTAAGGAAATGAAGAAAAAAAACTGTATAGATCTCGCGGTCATACCTGTTTGGAGTAAAGAAATGAAGAAAAATGTTGTATAGAGCACGCCCCCATCCTTTCTCCCTCTCTGACTCCTTCACAAGCAGGGAACGCCCCATGCGATTCATGTTGCGGCTCTCTTCTTTTCCCCTGGAGATGGTGGATTTAGTGCAGATTTCAGCGGTGATATGGAAGAATTTTAGTGCAGATTTTGGCACCAAATAGGAGGGATTAGCTGCAGGTTCCAGCACCATAGTTGGGAGCATCAGTTGAAGATTTCAGCCACAATATGAAAAAATTTAGTGCATATTATGTGCAACTGAAATCCTTTCATATTGCCATGAAAGAATTTATTGACATAAAAGAATTTCAGTCGCACATAATCTGCACTAAATTTTTTCATATTGCCACTGAAATCTACCTCCCAACTAACAAGGTGCAAACGAGAGATACAAAGAGCTAGAAATGTAACAACAACGAGAGAGAATAATTTAAGATAAATGAGGGCGTCCAATTAAGATGCTTGCAGATGAACCAGACAATGTGGATGGACAAGGATTGAAATAGCAAATTGTAACAAAGATATATAGAGAGCAAGAAAGACAGCAGCAGCGAGAGAATATCTATAGAGTCCACGTTGAATCTACACTACAGTTTTTCTACTCTATATATCTTTAAATAAACGAACAGATTTTGACTTTCCTACTCAGCCAAAAAGTGCATCCATGGAGTTGGAGTGCAGAGATAGCGAGAACCCTATAGTCACTCTCTTTTGCGGCCTCTTAGTTTCTCACACTTTGTATCTCTCATTCACAACTTGATCTCTCTGTTTTATTCTTGTCGTCTAGCTCATCCACTAGTTGCTAGCATATCAATTAAACGCCCTCGTTCATCTGCATGCTCAGCCGCTTTTTCTATCATTGTGATTTTAATTGGAGAATTTTATGGCTAATCTCTTTTATTGTTGCTCCCTCTCTATATCTCTCTATCATACCATGGCCTCTCTCTCCCTCACACTCATCCTTGTCATGCTCAATCACTCTTTTGATCATTGTGATCATAATTGGAGAATTTTATAGCAATTATCTCTGAAGTCGCTCTCTTTCTCACTCTTTGTATCCTTCATTCATATCTTAATCACTCTCTCCCTTTTTCATGCTTGTCGTCTAGGTTATTCGCTAGCATTCATTTGAGCGCTCAGCTAGTTTTTTATAGTTGTAACTTTATTTGGAGAACTTCGTAGCCTCTCTTTAGTTGTTGCTCCATTTTTCACTCTTTGTATCTCTCATTCACAGATTTGTCTCTCTCATGCTCAAAAGCTCTTTTTATCATTATCTTAATTAAAAAACTTTATAGTCATTCTCTTTCACTGATACTCTCTTTTTTGCACTTCATATCTCTTATTTGTATCTTAATCTCCCTCTCCATCTCTCTCTCTTCCATCCTTAACATACAACTCATCTACCTGTGTCTTAATTGAATGCTCTCACCTACTTGCAATTTAGCCACTCTTTTAATTTTTTGTGGTATGTCCATTAACACACACACACATATATGTATGTATGTATATATATATCTTATCTAAGAAAATATGTTTTTGAGATGACCAAATTTTATAAGAAAATTTAATAAGGTGTCATTTAGTGAACCAATAGTTAAAACAATATTATTAATAGTTAAAACAATGTTGAAGCCAAATTTTATAATTCATATTATAATATTGAAAAATACAAATTTTGTTATATTTTATTGGTGATGAAAATAAAAAATAAAGTACGAGAATCAAGTTGGCTATGGCGGAAAACTTTAATAATGTTATGTAATCATTATTTTTTAAGAACATTGTAGACTATTAAAAGTAAGAAATTTTCTATTAATATTTTTAAATAAAAGTTAAATTTTATCATAATTGTTATCTTGTTAAATTTTACATGTAATATGCATTCATCTTTTTTTTTTTAGTTCTAAAATGCTAAAATATTGATATATGTAATAATTTTTCATATCTTAAACATTTTTTTTTTTTAAATATGTACTAAAATGAATTCGTATGATGCAGTTACATAAAAATAATAATTATCACTTATAATTTATATGTTTACTATTAACTTAGGAGTGTCAATAAATGACCCAAACCAAACTGAACACGAAAAATTCAGGTTCAAGTTGACATGTTAAATAAATGAGTCGGGTTTGGGTTAATCAGTTAACCCATTTTTGACCCGAAAATGAACCATTTAATATCTTTATTCCTTAAAATTTTTTTACTTGTAAGTATAATTTTCTTATTTTTATCAAATATCTTAAGCTTTATAGTTAATAAGTTATAAAAAGTCATAAAAATTTTATATAACAAAATGAATTAATATGTTGGGTTCGGCATAACTAGATTTGAGTTGGGTCAATTTCGAGCCAGACCTGAACCCGATCTTATCAACCAGTTTCGCCACACCTATGTGAACTTACAAGATTAGCAGAAAAAACTTGTATAAATAACTTATTTGCATATCTTTATTTTGCTAATATTTTTTAGACGCAATGACTAGTGTTAAAATAAAGGTTACTAGAGTTGCCTTTTTTTACTAAATCAAGTAATTTTGAACTTTTTTATTTTAGATATCATAATATATTTGATAATAAAATAATGTTTAATTCAAGCTATTCTCTCAATTTTATAATAATTAAGAAAATACTTGCATATAAAAATTAAAAATATATATCAAATTGTTAAATTTTATTTTTTATTGAATTTAATTGTAAATAAATGAGTTTTAAACTAACAACATTTAGGTACGTTGATTAAATTTTCACATAAAAATAAGTGAAGACAAATTAATCATAAAAGTGTTTTGAATTTGAATATGTTATAGAATTTCTCTAAAGAACATAAAATCTACTTACTTTATTAAATTAATTTAATTTAATTATCATTTTTTATTATTTATTTGAAAAGATAGCATGTAAAATAAATATATACTTCACTTAAAAACATTGAATGATGATTAATTTTAAATTTATTATCCTATAAAAATGATACATTGTTGTACTAGAGGATAAAATCGATGAAGGTATATTATAAAATTTTCTAAACAAAAACATTTAAGTTTATAATAATTTTGCTTATTGATAATTATTTTTGGTGATTTTAAATAATTATAAGTTTTGCATATGGATTTGAAGTGATTGCTTCAAGGCAACTCATATTTCATATTTATATAAAAGGAAGTAGTTATGGTAGAATGAAATTCTATAAAATCTTCATAAGTATACTATTTATCTTGCTTGGCACAAACCTTATTGTTAAGCAAGATATTACAAGATACGTATAGGGAAAATTACTGTTAAACATTAAAATCCCATCACATCATCGACTAAAAAAAGTTATGTGTGCAATGAGGAATATTAGCACGGAAGGAAACTAGAATAGCAGTTCAGTTGTTGAATAGACTCATATTTTTACTCATCGACAATTCAGGAATGAAATTATCTAGCATTTAGGATTTATAAAATTTGCTGGAGACTATCTACTTATCCTTTAGTAAAAAAAATGTATGAGAAAGCCTGCAGTCCAACTCAAGAAGTAAAATCACTTCCCCTCATCTAGCCATTGTCCTTTTTTTTTAATCTCAAGAAAGGAAAAACCATGAATAGCTGCTGGTTTTGATTGATTTCAAGAGGCAGACGATTATTACAGCAGTCATTCATGCTAGCCATTTGATTTGAAGAAAAGGGAGGCAAGAAACCAAACCTTAGTATCTTGCTTGTCTAAGGAAGAAGAACAAAGAACCAGCTGCCATTCTTTCAATCTCAAGAGAAAGAAACCAACCCTAGCTTCCGATTCTGAGAGGAGACCCAACCCAAGCCTTCGATCTTCGGAAAAGAAACGCCCTAGGTGCCTTCGATCCTCAGATAAGAGATGCCTCAGCTGCAGGAGAACCGAACCCCCCCAGCTTCCTTCGTCGCTCTATAGAGAGTGTCCAACCACACCCAGCTCTGCCTTCGCTTCCTCTCTCGTTCTCACACAACCGGAATAAAGCGGCCATCACCATTTCTCGCGATCCCTCAACTCCCGCTCTTAATAGGCCGAACAAAAAAAAAAACTCCCGTATGCTCTCCCTCAGCTCTGTTCCCCACTAGAAGGATCGCATGCCTCCAGCTGTAAAAATTGAATCCAAATGTCTATCCTACCCTCGCATAACTTTAATCCAATGGCCTAGATGGATTTTCACTGCCTTAAGGCTTGAAATTGCCGCTTACAACCGGAGGTGGTGGGAAAAAATATATATAGCTGCTGCTAATTTTCCGCCTCTGTATTTTTAAATTTTCTTATTTGGGAGGATGTATAAGTAGGGGTGTCAATTATTGACCCGATCCGACAACCCATCTGAACTCGATCCGAAAAATCCAAGTTAGGGTCAGCTCGTTTAACAAATGGGTCAGATTCGGATTTCAATTTTTGACCCATTTAAACAACGGGTCAGGTCCGGGTCAACCCGGTAACCTGAAATTATCCACATATGCCTCTACCTGTTTTAATTTTTCCCGCGTGGGAGGGAATCGAGGGACCGAACGTCCCGTCGCATTGTTGCCTGACAAGCATTCCGCGTCGCCTGGCAAGCCGTCCGCATCTTTGAGGGATTGGATCGCGCCTGCACCGACGTCAGGCCAACCATCTGGCCGACTGGCCCGTCTTCGCATGGCCACTAGCCCCCTGCGCGCCTGCACGAGTGCACCCAGTGCACCGACGTCAATCCCATACGGCCACACGCGAGGGCCTCAGTGCCTCACCGACACCCGCACGGGCCGCACCGCCTGACGGCCTAAGCATCGTCGCATGGCCAATGGCCAGCCTGGTCCCGCCTACCGCCGGTTTAGACCCGCTTTGCTGAGCCTCAGATGGCAAATCAGCGAACTCGCGCATGATTTCTTTCTCGCGTGTCAGGTTGGGTCAACCCGGTAACCCAAATGGGTCGGGTCCGGGTTAACAAACCTAACTCGTTTACAAAACAGTGTCGGGTTAGTGTCAACCAGTTTATGGCCGGGTCAAGTCGGGTTCGACTCAAACCCAACCCGTTGACCCGAATTGACACCCCTATGTGTGAGTATGGGTGCAAATGAGTCAAGCCGGCTCGGATTTGACTATGTAATAAGCTGGATGTGTCGAGCTCGGCGGCTTATCGAGCTCGAACAAGCTGCTGCTCGACTCATCAGCTCGTCGAGCAGCTCAACAGCGTAGCTTGCGAGCGGGAAATCAAAATCGACAGAGCTCGCGCTCTGGAAATTTAAGTCGCGCGCGAGAAATCCAAGTTACTAAACGATGGAGCACTCATGAGCGGGAAATTTATGCTTGGGACGACGATCTCGACCGGAAACGCACGACGAGTGAATGTTCTCGACAGCAACGACGACGAACGGATGACGACAACGAACGGACATCGGGACGACGAAAGACGGTCCTCGGAACGACGACA
Organism: Dendrobium huoshanense; assembly: GCA_016618105.1. Lineage (NCBI taxonomy): Eukaryota > Viridiplantae > Streptophyta > Magnoliopsida > Asparagales > Orchidaceae > Dendrobium > Dendrobium huoshanense. The sequence continues at coordinate 4,750,931 of CM028358.1, read as the reverse complement.
ATTACGCTCAGACCACTTGGTACTACGATCTCGAAAGTAGACCCAACGACGATGACGAACCCGACGACGAGCGTTGGATCTCGATTCTTGACAGCATAGCTCAACGAGCCACTCGACAACTGAGCTCGACAGGAAGACGAGTCGAGCTCAACGAGCCGCTCGACAGCAGAGCTCGGCGGGAAGACGAATCGAGCTCAAGCTCAAATTTTGAGCTTGAGCTCGGTATTTGATAGTCGAGCTCGACTCGAACACCCCTGACTCGAGCTCGGCTCGAGTCGTTTGCAACCCTATGTGGGAGTGACAAAAATAAACAATAGTTGTGCTGATTGAACTCGGTTTAATTTGGTCTAACTTGACTTGACTTGAAGCGCCTAAGCTCCAAAATAAGTCAAGAATATGTGAACCTCATTTCTAAAATGAGGTCAGCAAGTTGTTTTAATTGTTATTTTTTTTTTTTGGAATACAACAACATCAAACATTTATTCTACTACGTGGGTTTGGCTATATCAATATTTTTTCCCCATTATATCATGTAAAAAGTCAAATTCTCATTTAAATCTAATTAAAAAATATCATTTCTACTATTTATATGATTTTTTTTTAAAGTAAGCATAATTAAAATTGTTATTAAGTGTATAAGCATGTTTAAAAATTAATTTAAAACTAGGCAAAATTGCACGTTTAACGGAGGATTAGCAGCTGACTAGACATTGCTGAGTCAGCTAGCTATTAGCTTAAGTAATAAACATAAAAATAGATATTTAATGTAAATCACATATTCAACAGACGACTTATATTTACTCATTCTGATATTCGATCCGACGCAATTTTAAAAACCAAATAGCATAATTGGCTTGTTGATCATATGACTATATATATATATCCTCTTGTATATGTTATGTCTATAGTTAGGATGAGGAAAAATTTTATAGCCCCATTTTTTAAAATTTAGAAAGCATATACTTGGTGAAAATTAGAGGACTGACTTAGGAATGACTAGATCATTATTAGATGAATTTAGGAATAACTCGATCGTTATTGCTTGTTATTTTGCTATAATATTTATATAGTCCTAGTTGATCTTTGTTGTTTTCATTTGTGTTATGTATACTTAGTGTTATACACATTAAAATTTGTGCATCTATTATTATGACGTTGGATACTGAAGTGGTTGTGACATGCATGATTTAAATAATCTGATTTGAGCAGCAAAGTTGTGTTGTTCCATCATCAAAACTGATCTGCATTATCTTTATTAATTTTTGATATTATATTCTTTACTTTTTTGTCAATTATTTTATGGTTTTTAATATAAATTAATTTATTCTTAAAATTTTTATTTGGGTATAAATATGTAGTGTAAACACCTTTCTAAAAGCTATAAGGAAGATAGTGAAGAAGTTGTAGAAGGAGTTGCTTTGCTCAGGTAATCCTACTACATTAGTTGTGGTTTAAACTTACTTTTTTTACAATGAATTGGCTAATTACGAAGAAAATCAAGGGCACTCCGACAAAATATTTACTAGGAAATGGATGTGGATGATTAGATTAATATATAGGAAGATTCCCGGATAGTCCTTTAGAAATGAAGGCTAAGGGAAAATGAAATATTTAGATATTGCATGTATGAGTGGACAGAAGATCGCGATTATATGCTTATGAGCCTGAACGAAGACTTGATGAAAATCAATTTGTATATGAGGAATAATTTCTTAAATAGCCAAGGTTATATAAATTTCAAGGGGACATTCTACACATGATCAACATGTCCTCCAAATGTATTACCACCAATTACGATGTGAAGGTGGAGTTGTTTTAGCTGATGAACTTGAAAGGTCCACGGATGGCATGAATCACATAATTCTCTATCATCCTTGGTTGCCACATTAAGATAAATTTATTATTAATTTTTTATAAAAATAAGATGAAGGAGATTGTTCATGGAGGTACAATATAATTTTTTTTTCGATGCGATTGACTTGCTAGATTTGCAGTTCGAGTTTGTAAAGATCATTTTTCTCCCAGGTTCGTCCGGGACGAAATTGGATCGTCCGGGACGATCGGTACAGGTTGTGCAGAAAAACATGTTTGGCTGAATGGTTCGTCTGGACGAAATTGGGATCGTCTGGACGAAATTAAGTCAGAGCCCTTTCGTCTGAGGACGTTATTTAATTTTCGTCTGGACGAAATTTTTCTCTTCATGGATCGTCCGGGACGAAGTGCGATCGTCCGGGACGATCAGTCTGGATATATATAGAAATGAGATATTTTGAAGAGAGAGAAAAGCCCAGGAGAGAGAAAAACAAAGGAAAAAGAAGGAAAAGTGATTTTTGGGCGACGCCGGTCTGTTTTCGTCCGTTGTGACAGTTGAAGATATTGCTGTACGCAAGGTAAGGCACAATCCGACTTTCTTAATTTTCAGAACCGTCGTGTTTGGCGGTATTATCTGTCCGGAATTGATTTTTGTTCGTGATTTTCGTCCGTAATTTCCGACTGGTTTAGTTTTTACCGTGTAACTTTCTGTATTCTGTTGAAGTGCCGAGTGTGCACATTTTGGTTATTTTCCGAAGATTTTTGTCCGGGTATTTTTGATTCGACTGTGTTTTTAGTCGACTTGATTTTTCTGTGAAATTGAAAATTATCTGTGCAGTAGAATAAATGTTCTGAAATGTGATTATCTATATTCTGTGCAAATTTGGTAAATTGTTATTTTCAGAAAAAATTGTGTAATTTCTGTATACTGCCGTTGTGCTGCCCGATTTTTTTGAGTAATTTCTGATTTATCCGGATTTCTTCTGAATTGATATGCTATCTGTATATGCTATAAAAAGGGAGTTATAAGGGGCTTGGATCCTATGAGATTCAGTTAGTGTCTGGGAAATTCTGGAATGAGCTCAATATGAAATCTGATATATGTTCTGTTCCGGATCCGAGGAAATCTGTTTAGGTGCTATAAGCACTATATATGTATTCTGGTGCTATAAGCACATCTGTTCTGGTGCTGTGAGCACAAAGGGAGGCATAAGGGGCCTGGATCCTATGAGATTCAGTCAGTGTCAGGGAATTTAGCTATGAATTAAATAATATATGATATCTAATTTGATATGATTCTGATATGTTTCTGATACGATTCGTTCTGTTCCGATATGATCTGAACTTCTGATTTCTGTACGATCCTGATTCTGTTGATCTGATATGTCTGATCTGTTCTGTTTTTGATTTGATACGACTTCTATTTATATACAATTTTGTTTGATTTGATATCTGTCCGATTCCGTTCTGATTTCTGTACGGATTTGTCTGATGTGTTGGTTTTGAGATTCTGAGGATTTTGATTGGAGGTTTGTTGCTTTGCTGAGCTGTTGAGCTCACCCTTGCTTTCTGGTGGTTTTCAGGTTCTGGGAAAGGGAAGGAAGTCCAGGATTAGTTCAGAGTCTGATCAGTATAGGTATTGTTTTGTACCTTTTGATTTTTTTGTACAGTCATGGTTTTTCTGTTCTGTCTTTCTTTCTGTCTAAAGCCATGTACTGTTTTGTAGATGATTATTTTGAGGAAAAGAAAAGAAAAAGATAAATCTTTTGTTCCGCTGCATTTGATGTTTTTAGTAGCTCTGTGTTTGTCTGTTTTGAGTTAAATGTTTGGAAGAATCAGTTCCGAACCAAATTCCAAAGCTAGATCCTGGTTAGCTTTTCCATCGCGGCCCGGTGCGAACGGGATCCGTCTCGTCTCGGGTCGGGTCGTGACAAACTTTTTGGTATCAGAGCAATGGTTTTGGAATTTGAGATTTGTGTGAAACAGAGCTATAGGAAGTGATCTGTAGTGAGTCTGTTTGGGGTAGTTTTGGTTTGTTCGGCTTTTTATTGTGTTGTTTTTGTGATAGTTTTCCAGATTTTTCTGGATTTTCTGTATGGATCAGCCAGACCCAGACATGACAGACGGTCAGAGTGCCGACCAGGCAGCACCAGTGGGGAGTACAGCCCCAGTGGTCGGTGCTGACACGCTTTCACAGTTTGCTACACTTGTTGCTCAGATGATGAGCGAGACTCAGAGCAGAGCTTCTACTGTCCGATCTGATGATCTTGACAGACATTTGCAGTTGTTTCTGAGGTTGAAACCTCCGAGGTTTGAGGGCGATGTTGAGCCCAGAGCTGCTGAGGAGTGGCTGAGGAGGTTAGAGAAGACTTTTGACAGGATGCAGTGTCCTGCGGATAGGAAGGTTCCGTTAGCAGTGTTTCTGTTGGACGGAGAGGCTAAGCACTGGTGGGTTGGCCAGCAGGAGGCCAGATTTCAAGGCAAACTGAACTCTTTAATCACTTGGGAAGAGTTCACTAAGGTGTTTCGAGATTGGTTTGTTCCCCCTTCTGCACGACAGCAGATGCAGGAGAGTTTTCTGAGACTTGTTCAGGGGAGCAAGACGGTGATGCAGTATGAGGCTGAGTTTACTACATTAGCCAGGTACGCTCCGCAGCTGGTTAGCACTTCTGCTGAGAGGTGTTACAGATTTCTGAGGGGATTACGAGATACCTTGAGGCAGCCCCTGATACCGTTCCGGATCACTGATTTCTCTGAGCTTGTGGAGCGAGCTCGTCTGATAGAGAATGACCTGATGGCTACTCTGCAGCGGTGGACTGTGAGTAGGAAGAGATTTGGAGGTGAGGCTTCTGGCAGTGGTTCCTCTGGAAAGAGGAGATTTGTTTCCGGTTCAGGACCTGGAGATTCCAGGAGGAGCGGAGGGCCGTCTGGTACTGCTACCAGTACGACGAGTTCTGGATCAGTCAGTACGGCACCTGTGTGCCAGAACTGTGGACGACGACACTTTGGCCAGTGCTACAGGATGGTTGGTCTGTGCTTTCGATGTGGTCAGTCAGGACATCGGATTGCAGAGTGTCCACAGATGGGATTTGATCAGCGTTCTGAGTTTCGATCTGAGGGCTTTGTCAGACCTGCCGGTTCAGCAGCAGGAAGACCGAGGACTGTTCCTCCACGCCCTGAGGGATTTGCTAGCAGAGGTGGTGGATCTAGTTCTGGACCACGGAGACCACCTACGGTTCAGAGGGAGCAGAGTAGTTCTGTTGCTTCAGCTCCTGTTCCAGTTCAGCCACGAGTTTACAGCTTGAGTCAGCAAGAGGCTCGAGATGCTCCCGATATTGTGACAGGTACGATTTATATTTCTGATCAGCCCTATCGTGTTTTGTTTGACTCTGGAGCGAGTCACTCTTTTTTGTCCGAGCAGTGTTTTGCGGCTTTACGTTTGGATTCAATTTTACTTCCGGTTTCGCTTTCTGTGATTTTACCGGCTGGAAGTCATTTGATTGCTCTGCAGTTTTATTTTTGTGAGATTGAGATTTCTGGCAAGAAGTGGAAATCGAGTTTGATTTTGTTGCCGATTTCTTCATATGATGTGATTCTGGGAATTGATTGGCTGAGTCAGTATGAGGCCCAGATAGACTGTCTGAAGAAGCAAGTGAGCTTGTTTGTGGCTGGAGAGAGAGTTGTATTTCAGGGATTACGAGGTGTTCTCTCCAGTCTGGTTTCTGTGTTGGAGGTAAGCAGGATGTGGAAGAAGGGATGCCCTGTATTTTTGGCTTCGGTGCGGGATCTGAACCTAGAGGTTGGTTCTGTTTCTGAGATACCAGTGGTACGGGAGTTTGTTGATGTTTTTCCTGAGGAGTTGGTTGGTTTACCTCCGGATAGAGATGTGGAGTTCTCTATCGATATTTTTCCGGGTACCACTCCGATATCAAAAGCTCCGTACAGGATGGCACCGAAAGAACTTTCTGAGTTGAAAGTTCAGCTTCAGGAGTTGGTTGACAGAGGTTTTGTCCGTCCTAGTGTTTCGCCCTGGGGAGCACCTGTTTTGTTTGTGAAGAAGAAGGACGGTACACTCCGTATGTGTATTGATTACAGAGATTTGAACAAGGTCACGATCAAGAACAAGTATCCTTTGCCTCGGATTGATGACTTGTTTGATCAGTTTTCCGGATCTTCAGTATTTTCGAAGATTGATTTGAGATCCGGATACTATCAGGTGAAGGTGAAGGAAGCTGATGTGGTGAAGACTGCTTTCAGTACTCGGTACGGGCACTATGATTTTTTGGTTATGCCTTTTGGGGTAACCAATGCGCCCGCTATTTTCATGGATCTGATGAACCGAGTATTCAGGGAGTATTTGGATCAGTTTGTGATCGTCTTCATCGACGATATTCTGGTATATTCGGCTTCTGAGGATGATCATGCCAGACATTTGAGGATTGTGTTGGAGACTTTGAGGAGGCATCGGCTGTATGCCAAGTTCTCCAAGTGTGAATTCTGGTTGAATAGCATTTCTTTTATGGGGCATGTGATTAGCGGAGAAGGCATCTCTGTAGATCCCCAGAAGATTTAGGCAGTTGCTGATTGGCCAAGGCCGACTACGGTATTTGAGGTACGTAGTTTCTTGGGCATGGCCGGGTATTACAGGAAATTTGTGAAAGGATTTTCACAGATTTCGACGCCTCTGACGAGACTGACGCAGAAGTTAGTTCCTTTTGTTTGGACGCTTGAGTGTGAGGCTAGTTTTCAGAGATTGAAGGATTGTCTGACTTCAGCTCCGATACTAGCACTTCCGTCAGGTACGGAAGGTTTTCAAGTGTTCAGTGATGCTTCACTGAAAGGACTTGGATGTGTCCTGATGCAGCATGGTCAGGTAATTGCTTATGCATCTAGACAGTTAAAGCCACATGAGAAGAATTACCCGACACATGATTTGGAATTAGCTGCAGTGGTATTTGCTTTGAAGATTTAGCATCATTACCTGTATGGCGTCAGATGTGAGATCTTTACTGATCATAAGAGCCTGAAGTACATTTTTACTCAGAAGGATCTGAATCTGAGACAGAGAAGGTGGCTCGAGTTGATCAAAGACTATGATTTGACTATTCAGTACCAGCCTGGGAAGGCGAATGTGGTAGCAGACGCTCTGAGCAGGAAGTCTTCTGGATTATCAGGTATTCAGCTTACTTTTGATGACTTCCTGATTCGTGATATGGAGCGATTGCAGTTGGAGGTGATTTCCTCTAGTGGTTTGGAGTTGGCTCAGATGAGCATTCAGTCTTCTTTGGAGACAAGGATTCAAGAAGCCCAGAAGTCAGATTCTGATTATTCGAAGTTGATTGCTCAGATTGGATCTGGTAAGACTCCTGAACTTCGAAAATCTAATTCTGGTGCTATTTTCTGTAAGAACAGGTTGTGGGTACCTGTGTTTAGAGATTTGAGGCAGGAGATTCTGTACGAATCTCATCATTCAGGCTACACTGTACATCCAGGTAGTGGTAAGATGTATGCTGATATGAAACTTTTGTTTTGGTGACCTGGAATGAAGAAAGATGTGGTAGAGTTTGTGTCGAGATGCGAAACCTGTCAGTTGGTGAAGGTAGAGCATCAGCGACCAGGTGGACTGTTGCAGTCGTTGCCTGTCCCTGAGTGGAAGTGGGAGGAGGTAACGATGGACTTTGCGATGGGTTTTCCTCAATCTAGACAAGGACACGATGCTATTTGGGTGGTTGTAGATCGATTGACGAAGTCCGCCCATTTTCTTCCGATCAGACAGACGGATTCAGTTGATCGCTTGGCACAGATATATGTGAAGGAGATAGTCAGATTGCACGGTGTGCCTCGTGTGATCGTATCTGATCGAGATGGACGTTTTACTTTCAGACTTTGGAAAGGCATTCAGCAAGGCTTGGGTACGAAACTGCATTTCAGTACAGCCTTTCATCCTCAGACAGACGAACAGTCTGAGAGGACTATTCAGGTGCTGGAAGATTTGTTGAGACTTTGTGTTCTGGACTTTAGCGGAAGCTGGGAGGATCATATTCCGCTGATTGAGTTTGCTTATAACAACAGTTTCCAGTCCAGTATCGGTATGGCACCATACGAGGCTCTGTATGGCAGGAAGTGTCGTACTCCTTTGACTCTGACGGAGGTCGGAGATAGACAGGCTTTGGGGGCCACTTTTGCTGATGAAACTGCTCAGAAGATCAGTTTGATTAAAGAAAGATTGAGAGTTGCTCAAGATCGACAATAGAAGTATTACAATCAGAAGCACAAGTTTGTAGAATTTCAGGTTGGTGACTTTGTGTATGTCAAAGTCAGCCCGATGAAGGGTGTGAGTAGATTTGGTCAGGTAAGCAAGCTTAGTCCGAGGTATGTTGGACCTTTTGAAATCCTGGAAAGGATTGGAAAAGCTGCTTACAGACTGTTACTTTTTGATTCGATGCCTGACGTGCATAACGTGTTTCATGTGTCTACTCTGAGGAAGTGGGTATCCGACTCTGGGAAGAAGGTATCAGCTGATGAAGTTGTGATTCAGGAGAATCTGGCATACAAGGAAGAGCCAGAGTTGATTTTGGTATACGACGTCCGAAAGCTACGAAGTAAACAGATTCCAATGGTTAAAGTCCGGTGGAAGCACCGTACTGCACGGGAAGCCACTTGGGAGAAGGAGTCTGACATGAGACAGTTGTACCCGTACTTGTTTTGACTGAGTTTGGATTGGATAATGTCGAGGACGACATTTTTCAGAAGTTGGGGAGATTGTAAAGATCATTTTTCTTCCAGGTTCGTCCGGGACGAAATTGGATTGTCCGGAACGATCGGTACAGGTTGTGCAGAAAACATGTTTGGCTGAATGGTTCGTCTGGACGAAATTAAGTCAGAGCCCTTTCGTCTGAGGACGATATTTAATTTTCGTCTGGACAAAATTTTTCTCTTCATGGATCGTCCGGGACGAAGTGCGATCGTCCGGGACGATCAGTCTGGATATATATAGAAATGAGATATTTTGAAGAGAGAGAAAAGCCCAGGAGAGAGAAAAACGAAGGAAAAAGAAGGAAAAGTGATTTTTGGGCGACGCCGGTCTGTTTTCGTCCGTTGTGACAGTTGAAGATATTGCTGTACGCAAGGTAAGGCACAATCCGACTTTCTTAATTTTCAGAACCGTCGTGTTTGGCGGTATTATCTGTCCGGAATTGATTTTTGTTCGTGATTTTCGTTCGTAATTTCTGACTGGTTTAGTTTTTACCGTGTAACTTTCTGTATTCTGTTGAAGTGCCGAGTGTGCACATTTTGGTTATTTTCCGAAGATTTTTGTCCGGGTATTTTTGATTCGACTGTGTTTTTAGTCGACTGGATTTTTCTGTGAAATTGAAAATTATCTGTGCAGTAGAATAAATGTTCTGAAATGTGATTATCTATATTCTGTGCAAATTTGGTAAATTGTTATTTTCAGAAAAAATTGTGTAAATTCTGTATACTGCCGTTGTGCTGCCCGATTTTTTTGAGTAATTTCTGATTTATCCGAATTTCTTCTGAATTGATATGCTATCTGTATATGCTATAAAAAGGGAGTTATAAGGGGCCTGGATCCTATGAGATTCAGTTAGTGTCTGGGAAATTCTGGAATGAGCTCAATATGAAATCTGATATATGTTCTGTTCCGGATCCGAGGAAATCTGTTTAGGTGCTATAAGCACTATATATGTATTCTGGTGCTATAAGCACATCTGTTCTGCTGCTGTGAGCACAAAGGGAGGCATAAGGGGCCTGGATCCTATGAGATTCAGTCAGTGTCAGGGAATTTAGCTATGAATTAAATAATATATGATATCTAATTTGATATGATTCTGATATGATTCTGATACGATTCGTTATGTTCCGATATGATCTAAACTTCTGATTTCTGTACGATCCTGATTCTGTTGATCTGATATGTCTGATCTGTTCTGTTTTTGATTTGATACGACTTCTGTTTCCGTACAATTCTGTTTGATTTGATATCTGTCCGATTCCGTTCTGATTTCTGTACGGATTTGTCTGATGTGTTGGTTTTGAGATTCTGAGGATTTTGATTGGAGGTTTGTTGCTTTGCTGAGCTGTTGAGCTCACCCTTGCTTTCTGGTGGTTTTCAGGTTCTGGGAAAGGGAAGGAAGTCCATGATTAGTTCAGAGTCTGATCAGTATAGGTATTGTTTTGTACCTTTTGATTTTTTTTTGTACAATCATGGCTTTTCTGTTCTGTCTTTCTTTCTGTCTAAAGCCATGTACTGTTTTGTAGATGATTGTTTTGAGGAAAAGAAAAGAAAAAGATAAATCTTTTGTTCCGCTGCATTTGATGTTTTTAGTAGCTCTGTGTTTGTCTGTTTTGAGTTAAATGTTTGGAAGAATCAGTTCCGAACCAAATTCCAAAGCTAGATCCTGATTAGCTTTTCCGTCGCGACCCGGTGCGAACAGGATCCGTCTCGTCTCGGGTCGGGTCGTGACAGAGTTTCCTTTAAAATGTTGTCTGACAAAAGCCAACTTCAAGCACGTTTGCATATGTTTATTAAGTGAGAATATACTCTCAAGTGTTATGTATGTTGTTTAGTCAACTACCAAGGTTAAATTTTAGTGGTCGAGTAATGCTGCTTAATGTTTAACTCAATTATTTTCATTATGCTCAATTATTATTTATTCTACTTCTTTTCTTTAAAAAAACAAATTATAGGAATACTAAAATGAACAAAAAATTTCAAACCAAATCATATATAAAAATGTCAGCTCCATGAAATAAGCATCATCAAAATACATGATTCATCATAGTGCTAACATCATCATAAGCAAATTACATTGACATTTTTGTCTTCTTCATTACCACATGGCAAAAGTTAACTTTTTAGGCCTTTCACATTTAAAATTTAGTTTAGCAACCTCGCAACTCTCTAGAATTTGCAATTTTGGGTATTCATGCTATTCGCTAGAGCACCAAAAAACTCATTATTAAATCATCTTCTTTTGTCTTATTTGGTTACTTTGAAACCCAAAGTCTATTTATTAGCCCACCTTCCCAAAAAAAAAGTATGTTTTCCAGCATATTACATTTGTTGAACAAAGTTTCTAATTTCTTTCACAGCTCCTTAACCTTTCTTGTTGCAATTTGAGTAATATCCCAACTTGGTTTTCCTCATTACCTAAACCCTAAACCAATGAGTTAGTATATCCAACATCTCCACAATAAGCTCTCTTGTTAAAAATATACCTACGCTCTATACATTCCATTTCCTGACTTTCCAATCTCCATTTTACAGCTTTGTATCCCTTCATGTTAGTGGTCTCTCTATTGTGGCAACGACAACTTAGGCTTCGTTCTGAAGTGGATAGAAGTAAGTTATTTAGTTTGGATTGAGACTTGCGGCTCCTATTTAGATATTGATTAGGTCTTGTGACTCTGTTTAGGAGTTCTTCGTATGTTTGGATTTGGGTTGACACTAACGGCTTTTATTAAAGTAGCCCGTATAGCAAGTTTCACAACTTTGAATAGAAGTATCCCATGAGTTTTGAGAAGTTGGGTCTTACAACTTTCATTGAAAGTAGCCCATAAGTTTGATAAGTTGGGTCTTACTGCTTTCATTGAAAGTAATTTGTATGAAGGGTCTTACGGCTTCTATTAGATGTAGCCCATATATTTGGGTTTGGGCTTCTCCTTACCATCCACTCTCACTTTATCATCCAACGACTCTCCTCATACCTCAACAAATGTAAACTCTAACTCACCTAAGTATATTAATGTTCTTGAAATATGTGAATTTGAGTAAATCTTAAAAATTAGATAAACTTTTGATGTGTTATGTGATGGGAGTCATAAGGAATTGAAATCTCTAAATATCTACAGTAATATATATTTGGGAGTAATGAGGACATGTTATCTGATATGCTAGCATAGGAAGTCATAAGAATCTGAATTATGAATTTTGATATCTTTTGGGAGATATAAAGCCTTAGGACATTATATGTTATTTTGAGATATGAATACAAAGTTTTGTACCAGATATTTTGAAGTCACCGCAGCAGCCTCATGCCCAGCGCCGCGACACTTCAAAAAGCATTTGATCTTCCATGATTTTCACTTATCAACTTTAATCTTTAAATTTGTTTAAAGTTAATTAAACACCATAAAACTTATCATTAATGACTAAATCAAAATATGTGTGGATTCATATCAGATTTAATGTTCGTTTGGGACAGCTTTTTTGCTACTTTTTAAAACAACTTTCTAGTATAAAAATTTTATAAATTAGAAATTTGTGTACTAGAAAGTCGTTTTAGAAAGCAGGAAAAAAACGGTCCCAAACGAAGCTTAGTCAATTAGCTAAGTCCTGGAACAACATATACTATACTAGATCACTGCAATTATTTTTAAAAATATCTAAACCTACCATTCCATTTAAGTACCAAACTCATTCCCCTGAACCATCCTTCTTATGCCTTAGCTAAAAAGAAGAGAAGGAGAGAGATGAGAGAGAAAATAGGCTTCAAAGGATTATCATCCATTATTATAGTTAGCAAAATTATTTTGATCGTATAGTAGCAAAATTACTTTTTGGGGTTTTTCTATGATAAAAATATAATCTCCTGATTTGTCAAACTTTTAAATTTAAATTCCACCACCAACAAAAATCAAATAAATTAATTTGTTTTTTAATAGTTAATAATTAATGTATTATTCATATATGACATTGATATTAGAAAATCAAATAAATGTAAATTCCACCGCCAACAAAAATTTAAATTTGTAAGTTTTTAACAAAAATGTGTCTCATATTGCGCATTGTTTTGCATTTCTCTTATAATTTTGAAGAAGAACACATATACATGTTTTTAGTTTTATATTAAATTCACACTAAAATATAAAGATTTTAATTTTTATATCAGAACTTGTGATGACTGTTCGTCAACTTTTTTTTTTTTCTTTGTTAATTTTATATTCTCTATCTTATAAATAACCAACATGAGATCAGTGTAAATTCAAAATTATCACATATTGAAATGGCGTTGAAATGCTACTGTTTGATTCCACTCTGCTCATCAGAGACGAGAAGAAGAAGCAGAAAAAGCGAAACAGAGCATATATTCCCTTCTTCCTCGCAGTAAAAATCCCAGCTTTCCACATATTAGTCTTTCCTCCTTTCTCTCCTCCAGCACGCTTCCTCATTCTCTTATAGATTATCTTTACCTTCATCTCTTCCATGGTAGTGTAGTTTTCTGTAATGGCTTCCTTGGAAGACATTGGTGTTTCAGCTTTCATCAATATACTAAGCGCGATAGGGTTTCTTTTAGCGTTCGCGGTGCTCAAGGTGCTGCCCATCAACGATAGAGTGTACTATCCGAAATGGTACATCAATGGCGGGAGGAGCTCGCCTCGAAGGGCTTCCAATGGAGTTCTGCGCTTCGTCAATTTCAATATCTTGAGCTACGCCATGAGTTTCTTGAGCTGGATGCCGCAGGCGCTGAAGATGAGTCAGGCGGAGATCATCCAACACGCCGGCCTGGATTCGGCTGTCTATCTCCGGATTTATATTCTCGGGTTTGTATTTTAACTCTGGATGCTTTGATTTTTTACTATTTTGGTGAAAACTTTGGTGAAAACGGTCGAATAAGCTTTTTAAAAGCTAGCTTAGGTTATTCATTTGAGAATCAAAATTATTGTCATTGTATGTGGCACATATGATATTGTATCAGACAAGTAAGACAAACATCAATGCTAGTGCAACGAGTGTCATCTAATCTTCAAATGGATACAGTAAATTGGGGATGACAATATCATAGTCATTCTATGTGGTGCCCATGATGAGACTATTAAAACATTAGGACAACCATCGAGTAGATGATCAGTGTCATTTGGTCTGTAGGTGATCGCGAGGAAAATAGTGAAATATATCATCTGAAGCATTCAACAAGACTATCGTGATGGTAAGATGAGCATAGGTGGGAGATGAGCATCGTATGTTATTTTGAAGTAATCTAAAATTCATGCACTTGCAGAATGCTTAATAGTAATATCCATGGATGGTAGATGAAGAATTTATTCAGAGGCTTTTATATTATGAAGAAAAAAAGAACTTACAAATGAGCCATATTTATTTACTTTATTAGAGGTGTTTTAATTTAATTATTTTTGGAATATTCTTTATTATTGTTAGCAATTGATGATGTTGATTGCATTCTTTTATGTTCAAATTATGAGTAGACAATATTGTTTAAAACTTATCTAGTTAGAGCCTAGGCCTATATTGACCTAAGAGGACTACATTGATTTGGAAGTAGTGGCAGTGATTAACCATTGGCGATTTATCAGGTCTATGATATGAATATAAAATGCCATATATGATGATAACAAGAGTGTATTAGTGGTGATGGATTGAAGTTTTGGTGAGTGGATTCATTGAAATAATTCCACGTAGAGTCATTGCCTATTGAAAGGATCCAAACATGTGACAATTTCCTACCATCTTTATATGGATTAATTCCTCTTCTTGAAAGGAGCATACTGAGACAAATAGCTCATTAAGTTGTGAAGGTGTTTTTACCTCTAAAATATCTCAAATTATGAGTGACATGAAAAAGATTTGGGTCTAACTATCTAACTTGGCGCCATATTTAAAGGGGTCCATGTTGACATCCCTGGGAGAGCTAAGGGTCAGGGAACATCTCGTTGTGCATCTTTGGCCATTAGTCCACAACCTTAGTTTAGATGATCAACGGATCTACTAAATCAGACACTAGTTTTTCTAAAGTTAGTCTCAATCAATTGTTAATCAACTAAATGGAGGCTTAAGTTCATTAAAGTGCACAAAACGTCAATTAAATAAACAATCCATAACTTAGAAGGTTAATGGGCCATCATTAACCCTTAATGGCTCGCCACTGTCATATTAATGGGTAGTCGCAAAGTCCTAATGGTACATTGCTAATTATACTCCAGTAGCTTTGGTAGACTTTAGGCTTGAAGCACTTTAAATCTAATATAGTGACAAAAAATGCGAATTAAAAAATTTAAATGTACATAATAAAAGAAGTGCTTTAAGGAAGAAGGGAAAGAGTTTTAGAATTCTCTCTAATCACCTTCTCTCGAGTGTGACAGGATTTTAGCAGGGATTCTTGAAGTTAGTTCTTGTTGGATTAAGTGATTCCAAGGGTATTTGATGCCTAGGTATTTATGGATGTGGAATGGACAGAAACTTGTAACACCCCAAAACCTAATGGAAATAATTGAAACTATTCCTATTTCATCTAATCAATCATACACAACCAAAGCCACTAAAAATATTTTATTATGAACAATAAACATGAATATTTATACAACAATAGCAACAACAACAACAACAACAAGCCTTTGTCCCACTATGTGGGGTGACTACATGAATCCTTTTTCGCAAAATAATTAAATACACTAAATTTTAATTGAATCATAAAAAAATACATTATGAAATATCATAACGTCCTATAGACCTTATCAATATTTTCCTATTTTGTTGGGGTTTTACCCTTTCCTTAAATAATATAGAGTGTGCATACACATCCTTGAAGGCTACACAAGATACTGAAGAATCTAATATTCTACATTTGATTACATTATATGAGACTTAATTAAACAGTGAAATGTACAACTAGAGAAAATATAAGTAAATATTTATATGTGATTACAGTAACAGAGGAACCACGGTACTTGCACCATAATGGAACAGAACAAAACGTTGCTTGCACTAAAATAGAACATAATAAAATTTCACTGGTATCAAAACAAAACTTGAATGAATGCAACATGTATTGCATGAGTCACATGAAGTATTTGCAACGAAGCAAGTCCCTCAGCCTTCTTATAACTCTATTTCCACTTATATCTCCCTTGGCCATCTCATATCTGTTTTAAACAGATAGAGGAATACATGTGCACCAGAATAGAATACAATCATCATAGACAAAACTTTACATTAAGACCATATTTTAGATTCAAACAATACTTTAGATTTATATACAAATGTGCACAGGACCTCATAACTCCACTTGTAATGCACATAACATAATACAATCACCACAGAAAACTCTTCATTTCTCCCCACATTTCCATCACATGAATAGAGAAATATCACATTGCCAATATGTATGCTCAATATGTAGATGATATGAAATATAAAAAACTTATATATATATATACAATAAATTCAGTAGTGCATGGGATATAATTTGCATATATACTCAAAAGTAACAGTTCAAAAAACTATTAATAAGAAACAAAGATAACAATTTTTAAAGCATTTGTTGTATTATGGAAACTCTTAGAGAGGTCAATATACTCATAGAAAATTTTAGGAAAAAACATAAAAATTAAACTAACTATTGAAATTTTGCATTCTTAAGTATCTGATGCTTAGAGTATTCTATTCTGTAACATATCAAAAGTTACATGATGAAAAAAGTTCATCAAACTTAAAAAATTACATAGAACCCAAAATCTATTCATACAAATGTCGAAATTGAAATCTAAAGCATGAAAACATAGATTACCTTGAGCTGAACAATTTCCTAAACACGCTCAACTGACAAAAATGGCCCAGAGGCTCCTGAATCACTTCTTCTTTCTTCTTCCCCTCTCTCTTTTTCTCTTTTCTTTTCTACCAAATTAGGGATGGAGTGTAAGAGATTTTAGATATTATGTAAAAATGAGATATTTGAACTAGCTTTGTGGTGCCTCCATCCATAGTGATGCAGCGCTCCACCAAAACCTAGTCAACGTGCATATAGTGATCGTGGTGCCGCAGTGTCCACCTTGAACTTTACCCCTTGATGGAGAGCTCAGCACTACAGCACTGCCATCACAGTGCCTCAATACTTCCAATACTTCCAAGCAAATCCTTAGACATAGTTTTGCTTCTCTTCAATTGAACCCACCGACAAGTATGGACTGAAATGAAATAGAAAATAGTTTCACTTATGTAGCAATTAACAGAAATATGAGCGAACTCATAAACCT
The DNA here is from genome assembly GCA_016618105.1 of Dendrobium huoshanense. NCBI lineage: Eukaryota > Viridiplantae > Streptophyta > Magnoliopsida > Asparagales > Orchidaceae > Dendrobium > Dendrobium huoshanense. The sequence continues at coordinate 4,734,107 of CM028358.1, read as the reverse complement.
TACTGAATCCAACTCTATGGACCTGCTCCTAGTAGTTATGAGTTATTTCATTCTCCCATCCTTACACAAATGTCGCTTTTAAAGGGTTCAATATATCTCAGACAGAGCTTTTCTTCTTTGTCAAATCTACTTACACCTTTTAAAGGCTTGGCTTTTAGAAATACAAAATCTTCGACTTGAAATTCAATAGCTCAAAACTTCGAATCATAATACTTTCTTTCCCTATCATGAGCTGCTTCTAATATTTTTCAAATTAATCTGATCTTCTTAGTAGCATTGTCATCATTTTAGGACCCAACAATCTTCTCTCACCTATCTCTTGCCCTGCTCCAAAACCTAAGGAAGAGTTGATCCTAACATAATCTAGTTCAACTGCAAATGTCTATATAAGTTTTCTTTCCTCCCCGAGGCAACTAGTCATCCATTATACAATAATAAATGAAATGTACACAAAATCATATAATTCAATTTTTTTCCAAAACGTTGATTTACATTAGTCCAGAAGAAGTTCAATACATCAAAATAATTTAAATAAACTAGACTACAAAAGAATATATTTCTACTACTCTGCTCTGATGAATTCAACCCGGTCAACTATCTCTATCTACATGATGAAGCTCCTTTATTTCCCTGAAAATGTGGAGATAAACTTGGGATGAGCAACTCAGTTGCTTAATAGGTCTTCTTATTCTCTCTTCAATTATTCAATAATAATAAATGAATAATATTAAAAATATATAAAAAAAGGTTTTACTTATTAATCGAGTTACTAAGTTATAAAATGCTTCTACTTTACAATGTTCTTGATGCAAACATGGTTTTCCATTAGTTATAAAATGCATCCGACTTGTTGTCATGATAAGTGAACTAAAACATAATATTCACTTAGAAATACTTGTACCTGAACTTGTAAATGATACTAACATAACTTGTTTTTACTTGTACTTGTAAATGTAAATAACATAACTTGGTCACTTGTACTTGTTAATAACATGACTCGTTCACTTGTACTTAAGTTGAACATAATACATATCATTTAAACTTACTTAGAAACATAGGATTTTTTTTCATGCATATGCACTTATGCAATCATGAGTTTATGCACTGTCCAAATGACTATTTATAATTTCACTTTCATTTATACCTCCACTTGATCAAATCTCATGTCTAAACAAGATAGATAGAGATGTACCTGATTCCCCTTAGAATTTCACTTCTACTTATAGTTCTACTCTCACTTTTGTATAGAATGGAAGGAGGAATACATAAACATGATCAATATGTATGGGCCCATAAAACATAAGTTTTACTTGAACTTGATCATCTCCCCACATAACATCCTCCATATGCAATGCAATTTCACATGAGAATATGAACAAGGTCATGGGCATTTCAACATGTAGTACTAGCTTTTAACTTATACTTGAATATATTGAATTGACACATATATCCCAGTTGGCAATACAGAGGTGAAACTTGGACATAGTCCAATAGTAAAATTTCAGGCAGAAACTCACGAGAGACATTCAAGGTAATAATTATGGCTTTTATATTACAGTGGCACTTTTAAATATAATTAATACAATTTCTTTGTTTGTCATCTTGTCCTGAGGAATATATGGACTTTGTCTGATGCTTTGTCTCAATGAATCAATCCTTGTATCTTATGAAGTCGTTTAATTATGACCCTTCCTCTTTTTGAACAGCCTAAAGATCTTTTTGCCATTAACAATCACAGCGCTCTTGGTTATCGTCCCGGTTAATGTATCTGGTGGAACTTTACTGGATCTCAAGAAAGAAATAGTTTTCAGTAACATTGATAAGCTCTCAATTTCAAATGTCAGACCCGGATCTGTGAGGTGAGTTTGAGTTTCTTTTATAATACCTGTTAGATATTTGCTTTAAAGTAAAAGTTTTTATCAGTGTCCTTGCTTTTTATTAAGGTGCAGAAATGTGTGAATTGATTTATTTTGTAAGATGTGGAATTTTATTTTTTTTGTCCAAATTTTCTATGCAAAGATTTGACATAGATATGCGTGGGGAGGAGGTTCGTATTTGGAAATCTATAAATTTTATTATTGATACGATATCTTGTTTGTTTTAGGTTCTGGGTTCACCTGTTCATGACGTACTTGTTCACCATATGGACTTGCTTTATGCTATATAGGGAGTATGATAATGTAGCTTTTATGCGATTGCATTTCCTAGCATCACAACATCGCCGTGTTGAGCAATTCACTGTAAGTAACTTAAAGTTCTAACTTACATGTCCTAAGGGCTCATTTTTTTTCATTCCTTGTGAAACTCCTATGGAAATTAATATAGTTTATAGGGGGTTTATGTTTTATTTTTTCCTGAGAAGAATAGTGGAAAACAAATCTTATACTTAAATTTTGAAAGTTTTCATAGGGAATTTGCACCAAGCTGCACTTCTACGACAGCTTCTAAAGCTCTTCATTGTCTATTTTGGCTTTAAGAATAATATAGTTTCCTTCTAAATAATGTTCTAGAGTTGGGTAAATATTTAGTCACTTTTTATGTTTTATGCCATCCCACTATGATAAGGCAAATGATGATAATGATCATGATGACTTCTATGCTTTTTGCCGTTGGGTGATGGCAACTTTTTCAGGTAGTTGTCAGAAATGTTCCCCGCTCTAGTAATTCTATTTCAGAGACTGTGGACCACTTCTTTCAGAAAAACCACCCAGATCACTATCTTGGTCATCAGGTGATTAGTACTTCTCATAACTTTTTCTTGAGCTCCATTGGATGTGTTTTGAAATATGATGCTGTTGTCAAGCTATATGTTGTCATTTAATTTGCTCTCTGCTTTCTTTTTTCTTTAATCCATTATCTTTCAACTTTAGGAGTCCAAACTTATTTACTGAATTCATATTTGTTTGTTATTGTCAGGCCGTTTACAATGCCAACAAATTTGCTAAGCTTGTGAAGAAGAAGGAAAGGCTGCAAAATTGGCTGGATTATAATCAGCTCAAATTTGAGAGAAACCCTGACAAAAGACCAACCAAAAAGGTATACCTCAGTTAGTCCCATAGTAGGTAGTCAGCTAGTAGTGCTTTGAAGCAAGGTTGCATTCAGCATATTTGTGCAAATATTTAAAATTTGGTGTGTCCTTGTTACCCATGTCAGGTTGGCTTTCTTGGCCTCTGTGGTGAGAGATTGGATTCAATTGGCTATTACAAGCAAAGGATCTCTGAGGTTGAAAAAAGAGTAAGATTTTAGATTTTGATGAACTACTTATTCATCGCCTTTCCTATATTGTAGTCGTTATTGTTAGGTTTGTGAAGACTACCACAGCATCATCTTAAGAATTGAGTTAAAGAATGCTGCTAACTACAACATCCATAAATAGAGTTTAATCAAGTAAGCCATGACTAATAAGCAATAGCAAGCAGCAGACATTGCCTTTTCAATTTCAATTGTAGGCTCTATTTGATATAGTTTTCTACAAGAAAAAAAATTCAATTGTGTGACTGCTGCAACATAGCATTTTTAGAACTATTCTCTCGTTAGCTTCCCAGAAAAATATTTTTGTGGATTTTAACTTCCCTATTTATTAGCTAGTTAATTAATTAATTAATTAGTTGTAGACTAAAATAGTATTGATCTTCAAGCTAATATTGTATTGTGTTCTTTACCATACTATAGCTACATGTAATAGCAGAATAATTGTATCAGATGGAATGTGAACGGCAAAGGATTCTCAGAGACTCTAAAGTTGTTTTGCCTGTTGCTTTTGTGACATTTGACTCAAGATGGGGAGCTGCTGTTTGTGCACAGACCCAACAAAGCAGGAATCCTACACATTGGTTAACTGATTGGGCACCTGAACCACGTGATATCTATTGGAAAAATTTGGCTATACCATTTGTTTCCCTTAGCATTCGGAGGTTTCTAATGTCGATTTCATTGTTTGCTCTGGTGTTCTTTTACATGATACCGATTACTTTTGTTCAATCCCTTGCAAACCTTGAAGGCCTTGAAAAGGTTGCTCCTTTTCTCACACCAGTTATAGAATTGTAAGTATTTCTCTGCGGGGAATTTGATCAACCGCTGGTTGTTGCTTCCGTAAATTTACTTCTTAGTATTTTCAGAACGAATTTTTTTATAATGTTATATTTGCTTGCTTGATTGTATAATTTGTGTTGGATATACATATCAATAGAATTAGGTTGATGTAAGAATAATGTAATCGTTGGACTAATGATGGCTTTTCTTTCTTTCTACTAAAACCCTCAAGTTATGACCTAAAACCAACAACTTAATTGGCACTTGGCAGTTCACATTGTATAACTATGCAAGCAGAAAACCCATTACATTATTAGCAATGTGAATGATACACGACGATTCAGGGTTAGGCAGTCAAAGGAACTCCGGGACTCGCAGTTCCTAAACTGTTAATTAAGGCTTCGTTGGGACAGCTTTCTTACTGTTTTTTAAAACAGTTTTTTAGTAAAAAAATTAAATTTTTGTACTAGAAAGCTGCTTTAAGAAGAAGCAAAAAAGTCATCCCAACGAAACCTAATTCAACAACTTGCTTTCTTTGAAGGGTTGTTTTGTTAGATATTTTCACAATACATGTAATTTATTAAAGCAGAAGTTGATTGGGCAGATGCAATTTAAATGTATGAAAATATATTTTTTATATTTATTATGATACACTTCAAATGTATTGACATGTGGATGAGGGCATGCAACAACAACAGTCGGAGGAGGGCGGGCAGGAATCACGAGCAGACACAACACAAGATTTGAAAATTGTCTAATTTGATATGTTTCAAATTAGGTGGAATAGAGGTTTTGGGGTATTTCAAATACCTCCAAATTCTATGTTGTATTTCTTTTGTTTTAAATCAAACATTAAAAAAATGAAATGTAGAGAAATAGAACAATCAGCATAACATTTAAAGCCCAAATGATAACAAAATGACCCAAATAATTCGAGAAATCTAAAATAATTTAGGACCATGTAAAATGAGCAAGCAATTGTAATCTATTTTTAGGAATTAAATTACAAAATAAGAAATTGTAATCTATTCATTTGCAAGTATTCAAAATTATATTTGAATATTATAAAAATTATTAATATCATTGTATCTTTAAATAATTTATTTGGCTTGATTTTATATTTAACTATATTTTGTCAATTAAATTTTTAGCGCGTGATTATTAGTTATTATAATTTATGCAAACAATAAGTACCAATCAATTGAATAGATAAAGAATAAACTCAGATGAATTCCCTTCCCAAAATCATTGATGAATTTAGAATAATTTATAAACACAATTTACATTAAATTTATTATGTGTCCATTATTCTTCTAAACTTTGGTAAATAAACTCAATCAATTCATAATTAAGAGCATCTAAGACACATCAAGCTACCTACACGTTGCAGTCCTTGATTCTTCACTTTAGCCTTCTTGTCTTGTATGCTTGATTTCATTATCCAAGTGACCAATCCTCTAAGTTGCTAGTGAAATCACATTATCTTCATGATTGCTAAAATATGATTAATATAAAAAAACACTTAAGAAACTATTTGATAATGTCACACGAGGATTGTAGTTGTCATTAATAATGAGTCACACCTGAATCACGTGGACTTCTAGGGTTAACAACTTGAACAATTTTTCAGCTAGCTTTTACTTTCGTTATGCCTCTCAAAATGGACTAAATCCTTCAAAGAATCCCCATAAACTGTTGGCCATCTAATTAAATTTCAAGAGGATAATAATGCTAACCATTTACAATTGATATATGCTAATAACATAACATTGCATATCATGTGTTTGTGAGCCTAACAGCTTCTAACAAACTTTGTACATTACTTTTTTTCTTGGCAGTTAATCCACATTTAGCTGTGCTAAGAAAATCAGTAGTTTATAATAGTATATTGTTAATTTTATTGGGTGAGTTCATAGTTCCTTTTTTTCTCACATTTGCAGTGGAACTAAGAAAAAGTAAATGGGCGATTCCATTCTTCTTTATGAATTCCCAAAATACTCTATCTGATTTATATGCCAACATGCACCGGAGGATTTATTAATTTGATTTAACTAATGACTAGGGATTATTTAAGCATATCTAATGTAGTTAGCTCTTATGTGGGGTGATCTGAAAGGATACTTTTTCTGTAACAAATGGTGTTTCTCTCTCCTTTGCTGCTTTTTTATTTTTGAGATGCAGGTTTGTGCATATTGGTTAATGGATAAGCACATCAGATTTTTCTTTTGCTGTATGTGGAACTTGAGTCTCTTCTAAATTGAAAGACGAATTTCCAATATTTTTGAACAACTATTGATTCTTTTACTTGATGTTTTGCTTGTATTTAATGTTTTTTTCTTAAATAAAGAGTCAAACTGTAAAGCATATATGTTTTTATATCTTTTTGATACCTACTAAATCTTGGTTCTTTGCTGATTTTTAGAAAGTTGACCAAATCCTTCTTACAAGGATTTCTTCCTGGTTTAGCATTAAAAATCTTCCTATACATTCTTCCAACATTTCTGATGTTAATGTCAAAAGTTGAAGGCTATTTATCACTATCAGCACTTGAAAGAAGGGCAGCTGCAAAATATTACTATTTTATGCTAGTAAATGTATTCTTGGGGAGCATTGTGGCTGGAACAGCTTTTGAGCAACTTTATTATTTCCTTCACCAGCCGCCTGCCAGGTAATTTTCTCTTACCATCTTTCTTGATTATCCAATCTTTCTCTCTTTCTAATAATACATTACTTTAGTCATTGAGTTATGTGATCACTGTAATTTTCGTGATTTATGTTGAGATTATAACATTTTTCCATGGTATCTAATTAACTTCACGGACTTTAGATACTTAAAGTTTGCACATGCTAATGTTGTCATATATGTGCATAATCATTTTTTTTCTTGGGTTAAATTTGTTTTCTTAGGATTCCAAGAACAATTGGAGTATCAATACCAATGAAAGCTACATTCTTTATGACATATATAATGGTTGATGGTTGGGCTGGCGTTGCTGCTGACATTCTTAGATTGAAGCCACTTGTGATATATCATTTGAAAAGTATGTTCATTGTGAAAACGGATCGGGATAGACAAAAGGCGATGGACCCTGGCAGCATTGGTCTTGCTAAGAATCTTCCTACTATGCAGCTCTATTTTCTTCTTGGACTTACTTATGCTGTGGTTACTCCAATACTTCTTCCTTTTGTATTGATATTCTTCATCTTCGCATTCCTTGTTTGTAGACACCAGGTTAGTTTCACCTCCTCTAAGATCAGTTTTTTCATCTATGATTATTTTTATTGATCTTTTGTTCAGTATGTTTATTTTAAGCTCCTGTATATACAACAAGCTGTAAATTATTGGATTTGAATTGATTTGGGCTCAAAGGGGCTAAATGGGTTAACCACTAGGCAAGGATCCAATGGGTTGGGTCTGACCTACTGGATCCAAGGGAGGTGAGAATTAAGTCCAAGAAGCTCTAGATTTGATTTGAAATCAAGTAAAGGGGTTTGGGTCAATCAGGTTGACCCAGGGCCTAGGTCTGGACTCAATAGACTTGATTTGACCCATTGAACATAAGAGAGGCGGTCTTGGGGTTTGGCTTGGTCAATTTGACCAGGTCAACCCTTTGACCCAAGGATCTAGAGAATTCAAGATCAACAGAGAATATCATTATGATTCATTTTCAATTTGTCTTTTGCCTGTAAGGACGTGGCACGTGTCCTCTAATCAATAATTTTGCCATCACTACAGGAAAATCGCTAATTTCCGGCGGAAATTTCCGACGGCTCTCCGGCGGCCACTTTTCCGGCAGCTTTTCAGCACTTTTCCGGCGGCTTTTGCCCACAAAATTTTCCGGCGGCTTTTGGCACTTTTCTGGCGGCCACTTTCGGCGGCAATTTTCCGGCTGCTTTTGGCACTTTTCCGGAGGCTTTTAAAAATTAAAAAAAATGAATAAATATTGAACTATTTAAATGATTTAACAAATAATTATTAAAAGTTATATTAAATATTTAATTAATATTCATTTTAAAATTAATTAGTTAGTTAATTTTTATTTTATATTCAATATAATTTTTAATTTAAACTAATTAGTTCCATTTTTTTATAATTAAAAATTAATTAGTATTTTAATAAATTATGAAGTTATTAATTTATTTTAATTATAATACTTTATTTTAATTAATTTCTATTTATTATTAATTTTAAGTATAATACTTTAGTTGAAGTAATTACTAATTTAAATTTTTTCATTTGTTATTTATTTTAATTTAATATAATTTCATTTTTAAAATGAATATTAATTTTTTGAGAAAATATAGTTTAAATGTAAAACATTAACCATTTATACGTGTTTTGCATTGCAGGCAAAGTGGTGAAGACTTTGAAATGAACTAAACTGGAGTGAGTTCGAATCCCGTCGTGCGCACGGGCAGGCGGGGCAGGGCGGCGTCCGGGCAGTCGTCGGTCAGTTCAGTCGGTCAAGCTGGGTCAGTTCAGTCGGTCAAGTGGAATGCCACCGGGGCAGCGCGGGATTGAGGGCCGGGCAGAGCTGCTGGGCTGGTGGGCAAGGAATATTTTTTTTTTTATTTTCTTTTTAATTTGACCGGCGGTTTAAGACCGCCGGCAAGCCGCCGGAATAAATGGCCGCCGGAAATAACCGTCGGAATTTATTTTCCGACGCCATTTTTTCTGGCGGAATTTTAACCGCCGGGAAATTACAAAACCGCCGGAAAAGGCCGCCGGAAATAGGTGATTTTCCTGTAGTGCATCAAATGTCACCATAGGTAAACGGTTATGACCAGGACCCTCTGAACCAGATAGTTTTGCCTTCAAATGGCACCACTAAATTACAGTTATTATTATAGCCCGTATGCTCTCCAATAGCTTTAAATCATTTAGATATGAATCAATAGGATATAATCGATATGGCACAAAGCCCTCTATTAGCTAAAGTGGATTCAAATTTATCCTCTTAGATAAATATTCACCCCAGGTCTACAAGGTACCTTTGGACAAAGCAACCGATGGCTGCTGACAAGAATTTTTTTGTCAGGTTGGGTCGATTATCTGCTCTAACTAAGTAGACTAGGGGCCACGATTATGGCTGCAAACGAACCGAGCCGAGCCGAGTATGTGAGTGTTCATGTTTGTGTTCATTTAATATCAGGTTGTTCAAGTTTGGTTCATGTTTGTTCGAGCTTTATTGTTTGTGTTCATGTTTGGTTCATTTAAATTAATGAGTGTTCATGTTCGGTTCATGTTCGGTTCATGTTCATTCGTTTAGTGCTTATCGAGCTTTAAACAAATAAACATGAATGAGTTATAAACGAGCTCTACTTTTAGATGTTAATTAACTTAACAAACGAGCTTTATCGAGCTTCCTAACAAACGATTACATCGAGCATGTTCGCGGACTTAATGTTGAGCTCTATTTATATTATTTATATTTATTAATTTTATAATCAAATATTAATTATTTTTATCAAGCTTATTCACGAGTTCAAAATTGAACACGAATCGAGCTTAATGTCGAGCTTGTTCACGAACTTCAAATGATGTTGTTCGCGAACATAAATGAGCCGAACGCATTAGTGTTCAAGCTTGTTTATTTTAGAATCGAGTATTTAAAATATTGTTCAAGTTTGTTTGTTTAGTTAATTAAACGATCACAAACGAGCTTTAATCGAACCGAACAACGAGTAGCTCGTCGAACGTTTGGTTCGCTTGCAGCCCTAGCCACGATGGTCCGGGATGACGGAATCATAGAATCTTGATTGGGTCTATCATTTTTTCTCTACCATCCGCTTTAAGTGCAAGATGGTAAATTTTTAATTTAAAATATTAACTTTTCAAATGTCAAACTCATGCTGCTACTATACGCCATATACTTTATATCTATTTGACAACTAACCTTAATCGAATGTTCTCTCTTGTTATCGGGAGGGGTAATTAACTATAGGGGCTTGCGCGAAAAAGAAAGAAAGGGATCCGTGGAGAGGCCGGGGCGTGAATTTTCGGAGCCCACATCTCCAACCATAGTGATTCTATTACACCCCCCTCAAACTCTAAACCTTTAACCTTATCTACTGTGTTTGAACCCGCTATGCAAACAAATTTAATATCAGTTTCCAACTTTTGTCTCACAAGAAGTCACCATTGAATTTTTACAAAATCCATTCTTTGTGAAGATTTGTCACATAGGAAGTAATACTTATGCAAGGAAATACTAGAATAACATTTATTAGTGGATGAAGCTGATCTCCATTCATCCACCCTTACTTGCTCTCTCCACCATCAAAGCTCCAACCTCATAGTGACATGCTTAGGCTACCCGTCCTCCCTAATCCTACGTCATCTTGTCTCAACCAAACATCTTGAGCTATCATCACCTAGGCTCTCATTTTTTTTGTGATGCTCGTCATTGTAATATGGCACATAAGTTACCCTTTCAAGAGTCCTCTCTTTCAAGCACTTGCCCCTTAGAATTAATCTTTTTCACATTTTTGGACGTCCCAAATTCACTCTATGATCATTACAAATACTTCATTTTACTCATTATATTTGGCTATATTCTCTCAAGCACAAATCTGATGTATATAATGTCTTTATGCATCTTAAATCAATTGTTGAAACTTTCTTCCAAATATCTATTATCACCCTCTATATTTATAATGGTGGAGAATGCATCTTATTGAATGACTTTCTATCAACAAATAGAATTTCCACCTCACAACTCGAACATATACACCTGAGCACAATGGGTTCTTTAAGCATTGTGATCTACTTATTGTTGAGATATATCTCTCTTCTTTATCATACATCCATTCCTCTTCAATCTTAGACTCATGACCTCTACATTGTTGTCTTCCTCATTAATTTTTTGCTGATAAAAGATAAAAATCATGGAGCCTAATGACTAATCTTAATTGAAAATTTTCTCTCATAAGCAAGAGGGATAGTTAATTTAGGGGCTTGTATCCATGGAAAACCCTAAACCATATTATAAAATCATTGTTAGAGGGTGAATTTTGTAGGTGCTATCTTATTTGATATTTAGTCCGCCTTGTAAAAATTTAGCCTATAACCACTCAAAATTACCTAATTACAGTTGGGCTACTATTTTTGGATGCTACACTTACATCATTAAGAATTATCTTATTTATGTTTTTATGTTTAATATTCAATTGCTTAGAAGTATATGCTCTATCTTCAGCTCTATTGCTTACTGCAATACCATGCAAATTTCAACTTAACCTCCCTTAATTATAAGTGACTTAGTATTGAAGAAGTGCAAATTTTTACTTTGCATAACAATTGATGATTTGTTGATGCCAAGTTGTTTGCAAATCGCAGATCATTAATGTTTACAACCAAGATTATGAAAGTGCTGGTGCATTCTGGCCTCATGTACACAGTCGCATTATTGCCAGCTTGTTGATATCCCATTTACTACTACTTGGTCTTCTGAGTACAAAGAAAGCTGCATATTCTACTCCTTTGCTTCTAGTTCTACCTTTGTTCACTTTATGGTTTCACAAATACTGCAAAAGTCGATTCGAATCTGCTTTCCAAAAATACCCACTCGAGGTGCATTCGTTTTACCTCGTAACATGAGTTGATATTAGCGTTTGGGACGACTTTCTTATTGCTTTATAAAGCATCTTTTTAGTACAAATTTTTTTAGTTTAAAAAATTGTTATACTAAGTAAACGAAGCCTAAGATTGATTAAGGTAAGTAGGAAGCTTATCGTGGCAATCAGTCGAAGGAAGCCAACAAACTGAGAAAACAAAAAAAATATTATCTTTTGGTCTACAAATTGGATTGTGTGGAGAAAATTGCAATCTTCAAATGATATTTGTGTTTAGTTTCTGTGATTTCTTTTTGAATTTTGATTGATTGTTTCAGGAAGCAATGGAGAAGGACGCAATGGAGAAAGCTTCCGAACCTGACCTTAATCTCAAGGCCTATTTAGCTGATGCATATCTTCACCCCATACTCCAAATAACTGTTGGGGATGGGGAAATGGAGGAGGTAAGGGTAGACAAGAACCGAACCGGTGTGTGCTCACAGCAATGAACTGAAACCAGTCTCCCATTTTCACCTTATGTAATGCAACCATGATTGGGAGTCTTGATTATTTCTTCATTGTTTGTTGTTAGATTCACAGCTTGTTATTCAGTCTACTAGTTCTTACCAACACAATAGATTTTCTTAAATGTCATTGAATATGTTTGTTAACTTCATTAAACTGATTGAAGCACATAATTGTTCCTCTAAATGTTCAAAACTAGCTTGCAAATTTTATTGTTCATGCCTTTTCAATCAAATGGATGCTTAACATGTAAATACTGCAATATGTTGATCCACTAGGACCACTACATTACCCAATGAAGGGGAAGGTGTAATGTTTGTAAAATGGAAATGTATAATTCATAAGCTCACTCAAATAGTTGGAGGATCATGGTTTTGATGATTATTATTGACTGCTAGAAAAATTACGATGTTAGAGATTCAAAGCTATATCATAGCTCGTATGAACATATCGCGATTACATATTAAAAAAAGTAAAATTGCACAATCTAGAGAAAAAAGGATTCATGTAGCCGTTGTTGTTGTTGTAGTTGCTGCACAATCTAGAGGATTCAGAGTTGTTTAATGGGCAGAATCTGGAGAGAAAAAATCATGAGATTTGGCTCAAGAATAGATCAATTAGTCTCGATTTGAGGTTATGAATATTTACCTTCCCTAAAATTAGAGAAGACTAAAGTAGGGTTCAATTTAATTGGTTATTTTCTCCTAATATAGTAGTAAGAAAGGCGATATCAATGAGCAATGATGAGCATCAATCAATGATGTTGATGAAAGTGAACGATTTATGTTTGTTGGGCATTAGTGGATGTTGTTTGACTACGAGGTCAGGAGATAATAGTTGGCTGATGATTTATGTTATTGAAGGGGCAATGATTGATTGTTCCTACACACAATCTTAATGGGGAAATCATTGAAGGGGCAATAATCATGGGTGTGTAAACTTCAATATTTATTGTCCATTGGCAGATGATAGTAAGTATAAGCTTGTAATATATGGATTTGAATGAGCAAAATGTCTAAATGAGCCAAAATCAAGCGCATGAAGTGATCTAAAAGCTTAACAACATTAATTTGAATGACTAAAATATCTCAAAATCTTGCATGCTTATTGTCAGTTCGAGCGGTTCAACGAGATGAATAGCCCATGATCATTTAGTTTACTTAAATGTTGAATAAATGATATATGAATTTTGGTCATTTTTATCAAAATGTCACTCCTAAAATATTATAAATAGATTAACATTACTGGATTTAAATTCTCAAATCTAGTAATGCCACAAAAAATAAAAAGTTCAACATTTTAGTCCCTCACATACAATAATTACTACACAAAGGAAAAGATACCAAGTCCTTGTTCTAATTTTGGCTCTTATAATTATTCATTTTCTTACTCAAATCTTACTTCTTGCTTTGATCTCTAGTGATTCATCCAATCCTAGCTTCATGTGCTCCTTATGCTACATCAAAATTATCAAATGATTTAGATAGATTTACCATGCTTAATTGATGCATGCATTCCTTAATAATTACATATGTTAGCAATGGTTATTTCCAATGCACAATATCTTACTTAAATATAATAAATATGGTACATGTATATGTGGGCTCCGTAAATTCGTGCCCCGGCCTCTCCGCGGATCTCTTTCTTTCTTTGGGTCATCCAGGGGAGTTATAGCAAGTTTTGAGGTAAATTTTCAGAAGGCAAATTGGGTTTTGTATAAGACATTACCTAGATATTTCGTCCTCATTTTGTGAGAACTTTATGATATGAGCTCAAATTTTCTATAGGTGCAAGCCCCTATAGTTAATTACCCCTCTCGATAGTGAGAGAGAACTTTCGATTAAGGCTAGTCGTCAAATAGATACATAGTATCTTACGTATATTAGCAACATGATTTTAGCTATTTGGAAATTTGATATTTAAAATTAAAACTTCACCACCCTGCACTTAAAATGGATGGTGGGGGGAATGATGATAGACCTGATCAAGATCTCATGATTCTGTCGTCCCGGGTCATCATGATCCTAGTCTACTTAGTCAGAGGAGGTAGTAGACCCAACCTGATAGAAGGATCCTTGTCGGCAATCATGGGTTGCTTCATCCAAGACTACATTGTAGAAATGTGGTAGATATTTGTCTAAGGGGATAAATTTGAATTAACCTTAGCTAACAGAGGGCTTTGTGCCCTATCACTTATATCATATTGATTCATTGATCAGTGATTTAACATCATTTAGGAACATATGGGCTTTGACCATGACCGTAGTTTAATGTTGCAAATTTGTGACAAACTACCCGATTAGAGGGTTTCGATTGTAACTGTTTATCTGTGGTGTCATTTAGAGGCGAAATCACTGGTTGGATGACATGTGCCAGATCATTACTAGGAAAAGATGAATTGAGAATGAATCATAACGATATTATGGACTAGACATTTGCTTTTTATGAGCTGAAATGTTTTTTAGATTTATCCATCTTGATAAATTATTGTGGAGGATGTATATGTATTTTTGCTCTAAGTGTTTTACTTTAATTTTAAATATTTTGATTTTAGGGTGATTTTTAGAAATTTGGATTTTCATGGGCGTTTGAGAATATGGGATGTGTTTTTAAATATTTGTGGTCCCCTTCGGTTGAGATTTTATGTCAACATTACCATCAATGAGATTTTCATGGGCAATTTCATTTTATTGATTGAACCTTGTCAATTCTGTCTACTTGCTGGTAGAGGATCGTGTTTGAATCTAAATTCATCTCTTAACTCGTGCTGCATTGTCATATATTTCGTATGTATTTACGACACGCTCACCTGGGCCCATACATGTATATGCTTTTGAATTCATTTATATATTTACATGTATACATGTATATTGGTATATGCATTTACATTTTACATTATGTGCTTAACAGGTGATGTAGTGGTTTAACGTATTATCATAGCATATGATATATTTGCCTATCATGCATGTATGATGCATTTTGTATTTATATACTATTTAGTTGTTGTGTATGATGAATTTGCATGCAAATGCAATAATGAATGGCATGCTTGAATGAAATCCTTTGCATATTTCAAATGCATGACGGAGGACATTTTAGAGTGTAATTGCAATGTTAGATGACATGTTTGGATAAAACCCTCAATATATTGTAAATGCAAATAGGAGGACATTTTGGAGTGTAATTACAATGCCAAATGACATGCTTGAATAAAGCCCTCTGCATATTGTAAATGCATACCGGAGGGCATTTTGGAGTGTAATTGCAAGGTCAAATGATATGCTTCAATGAAACCATCTGCATATTGCAAATGCATGTGGGAGGACATTTTGGAGTGTAATTTCAATGTCAAATTATATGCTTGAATGAAACCCTCTGCATATTACAAATGTATGTGGGAGGAAATTTTGGAGTGTAATTATAATGTCAAATGACATACTTGAATGAAATCCTCTACATAATACAAATGTATGCGGGAGGATATTTTGGAGTGTAATTACAATGTCAAATAAGATGCTTGAATGAAGCCCTCTCCATATTATAAATGCATGTAGGAGGTCATTTTAAAATACAATTGCAATGTCCAATGATATGCTTGAATAAACCTCTCTACATTCTACAAATGTATGTATAATGCATAATTTAATGTGTGAGGGGTTTCTATAATATTCAACTAGAATTAGTTTTGCAGATGATGATCATTTGAGAAATGCTCAAGTTTTGTATTCAAGAGCCTGTAAACGCCTTCTATCTGCTTGTATGAGTGTTGTGAATTAGGTGGTGTGGCATTGCACTAGGATTTATTTATCATGTATCATTGATGTAGTTTAACTCATTTTATCTAATGCATGTCGATACTTTCTTCAATATTCAGCCCATAAGGATGTACTTCTACATGCAGGCGCACTGCATAATGCATCAAGGTCTTCTACCTGTCGTTTGCAAGTAACCTGATTTGTTTGGTGTGATGACTTAGTGCCATAAGTTTACAGCTTCAATTCACCAGTGGCCCATAGTTTTTACTACATATTCCATGTTTTTGCTTATAGGTGAATCATAGCATTTCATCTAGAATACTCATGAGATACTTCATTATTTTGATGCAAGCTCCCTCTTCTCGTACTTTGAGAGATCATATCCACGAAACATCTAACCTTTGCTTATACCAGACGATGACATCTAACTTGCATGAGGTTGTTTTGTGGCAGATGAGGCATCGTAATTTGATGGAACCAAAGGCTTAACTGATGAACCATTAAATTTCTGTCTTTGATTTATAACATAGTGCAGGCTTCATTTAACACTACTTGTAATCCAGCACTAAATATTTAAGAGCCACTTGCTGTTGCATGTAGGTGAACTATCCTCAGCATGTATCTTTCATCATCACTTGCAAGATGCCAATGTATTTCTTGAAAGCTTGATTTCTGATGACTGTATGAACACCCTAACATTTGATGCACGCTGCACGTACATGTCTGCATATATCATTATCATTTGGAAGTAGGTTTTGCATGATTGTTTCATGTTGACATGGGCTACTAGTTGAGCTGCATTCATCACTAATTTATCTCTATATGTTGACGGGCGAGTTGCTGCATTCGTTTGCATGTCTTCTAGTGTTATAGAAAATGCCACATGTATATACGAGACATATGTCATCGGTTGTAGAGAGATTGTTATATTTGTTACATGTCGACCGCCTTTGCTTGTAGAGGATCTACTATAATTGCAGCACATCTAACATCACTGCTTGTAGGTGTCATGTAGGGAGTATGATCATTTAAATGTTAGCTGGCAAGCTGTTACATCTGCTGTTGTTGCTCATAAGTGGGTCAATGCACTTGTTTACCAACTAACAGTTATTGGTGGTAAACAGGTTATCTTCACTATAACCTTCGCTTTTTCATCTCCAATCATGTTGCATTCTTCATATGTTACTCTGAGTGAATCACTATGCTGCTATCTTCTGCAAATTGCCTCAAGGTGATTAACGTGCCTCTTTGTGACCAGGCAACACTAATTGCATGCGAACTGCATATTTTAAACTACTAGCAAATATATAATAAATATCAAAATTAAATTTATTTTTCTTTAGGATTCAAATTTGATTTAATCTTAAATTCAAATAGAAAAAAATTAAAACTCATAATTCTGATATTTATTATGTATATTTTTATGCATTTTTATGAGCCGATTGAAATTTTTTATAGATATTTTTTGCCGGCTTTTTATTTTTATAATTATATGAAGAAACTTAAATAAAATTTAATTTTGATTTTTATTATATATTGATAATTGCCCACTAAATGCATAAAAATATTAAATATGAATTTTTATTTATGATTTTTAAAATATTCATAATAAAAATTTAAAGTTTAATTTAAATTAAAAATGCATGAAAATATACATAATAAATATCAAAATTTACAATTTTTAATGTTTTTTCCTTCGAGTTTAAAATTTAATTTAATTTAAATCCTAAAGAAAAACTTTAATAAATTTACTTTTGATATTCATTATGTATTTATAACTATTATTTTATTTTAAAAAATTTTATTTGAATTATTTTCTAATTATCTATACTACTATATAAAAGTGGCTTGGGACTTCACCGATAGCAAATCTTAGCCATTCATTTTATATTTTCAAAAATGATCCTAGCCATTCATTATACTATAAATATTTAATAAATTTAATAAATATGAAAATATATAATAATTATTTAGCAAACCATCTCCTACGTCCACTTTACTTCTCATTTTTAAAACTGCTTTTCAAATAATTAATTAAGCATTTATACTACTATTATTATCATAAAGTTGTATTAATTATTTGCCACCATTGTGACGTTTTATAGTGTGCATTCATTAGTATCAAATTGAAATCATCTTGCTTCAACTTCTATCTATCTATGCTACTCATAAATTAAAAAAATGCTTCTGCAATTTAATGCTTTTTCTAAACGCTTCGTCCATTACATCTATACTATTATTATAAAAGGATCTTGGGATTCCACCCATAATAAATTCTGATCTTCCATTTTAATTATTCAAATCAAATCTCAACCGTTTATTTAAATTATTATAATTATAGTTAATTAATAATTATAATTTTATTCATATAATGATGTATTTATTAATCTGGAAGCTGAATCGTTTCTCTTACAAATAGTCGAGAAAATGAAAAAGACGATCAGACAAACGAAGCTCGATCGACGTCGTTTCGGTTGCTTCGAGCCACGTACAGCTCATCGGCTTACCCCTCTCTTCGCCGTTTATAGGTAATTTATTAATTTGGAAGCCGAGTCGTTTCTATTACAAGTAGTCGAGAAGATGAAAAAGACCACCCGACGAACGAAGCTCGATCGACGTCCTTTCGATCGTTTCGAGCCACCTACAACTCTTCGGCTTGCCCCTCTCTCCGGCGTTTCAAGGTATCTTTCTTCTCCCTCACTCTATCTTTCTTCTCAAATTATTTAGGTCTCTTCACCTTCTGTAATGCCTCTTGGAATTCCATTGTCCTCCATTTATATCTTCTTCTCATTTCTTTTATCCGCTTCGCAGGAGGCGCTTTCTGCGGATGACACACGCTTACTGGAGGTACGATGATCCACGCCAACAGACATCGATGGCTTCTCAGCAGTCACCACCAACACCAAATAAAACGCTTCTCAGAAGCTTGAGAGCTCTATTATGGCTTGGCAACTTCAGGGTAGTGCTCGCTCGCATAGATCACCAGGACTTCTACTTCCATGACAATCCCCAAATTCACATGAATCTGAGGAAGGAGACTTGACCACTGAAGTGAATCGCTCTCGGCGAGCTCTAGAGCGACCAATACGCTATTTTTAGCCTATTTAATATGTCCTAGATACCACAAAAGTGTTTCCAATTCTGAAGTGAGGCCACACATCCATTGGACGTAGCTCTAAAGCATGGCAGAAACTTTCAAGCTCTATATATCATGAATGGGTGGCACCATGGTTGGGTGAGGAGAGCCACTAGGAGCAAGCTTTGGGTATTGATAGCGGTTGGAAAGGGTATTGATCATATCTGGATTGAAATTGGAGTAGGACTGGAACAATACCAATGTAGGTCTATATTTGTCCAGTTGAGCGTTGGTAAGTACTTCCATTATCTATTTGGTTTACCTGAAAATGATTTTTTTTTTTTTTTTTTTTAATGTTCCTTGTTAACCTGAATAGTTGAAATCCCATATCTGATGGAGTACAAGCTAATTTTACCAACCTCAAGCATTGGTTTGTTATGTTGAAATCAATTATAAACATTACTGGAGGAGATTTTGGACTCCTTTATTGTACAACTCCTTTCATTTAATTTCTTCTTAAATCATTTACAGAACTGCAGTGAGATTTGAGGTAATTTTCATCATTTGCATTTTTTTATCATGTCTGTTAAACTCATGAAACATGTTTCGCGCTCTCAATTGCAGTCAGTTAATGAAGAAAGTGTAAGCAAGCAAAGGTAATTTTGGATGCCATTTGTTGTTGCTTTCCAAGATTGCTACTGTATTGTATGCAGATTTAAATATTTGCTTAGCATTTATATAATTTTCATTACCTTTGTTTTTTTTTTGTGTTTATTAAAAGAAATTTTCTTACTTATTACATGTTTTATTGAAATATAAGGAGGTAAATTGCTGATTAGTCATGAAGTGCTTTAGCTAGAATGACTACTTCAATTAGACAATTTTTCATTACAGAACCTATATACAATGACTTTGAAGTCTAATATGCCGTTAGGATTGCGATTTAGTCCATTGGATTCCTAACTTTTTTAATGCATATTGCACTGATATCAGAAGAGCATCTTAGAAACTCAGTAGCAAAAAATTTTGGTTAGAACCATGATGATTGAGTTTATTTTTCCATTTTCTATTGTTAATGATTGGTATTATAATGATGTTTTCAGTCCATTACATGGAGTGCAAAATATTCTACATAAGGATTTTATGATACAGATAAGCGGCAATTTTTAGTCGTTCTTTTTCATTTACTTGAACTTATTTCTTCTATTTATGTTTATCTTTTTTGAGATTTGTAAAGAATTTCGGTTTAAAATATATTATAATATTTCGCTTCAGCCTTGTTGGGAAAGGTGGGGAATATATTCATCAATCATAAAGCTTATAATTGTGACTACTCTTTAAATGTTATTTTATATTATTTGCAAGCACGCATTATTTTGTTGGCAAACTTTTTTATTTTTATTTTTTTGCCTTTTTTTGCCATTTCACTCAAATTTATTCTATTAATTTTTTATTTATTATTAATGTGTAATTAAAAAAAGAACTTATAACTTTCAAAAAATTTTGACTTAAAAAATAAATAGATTGATTATAATAAACATAATTTAATTTCAAAATAATTCATAAATAAAAGTAAATTCATATCATATAAAACTATTTATCTAATCATATAAAAATAATGATAATATAATTAAAATATTTATAATATGATTCTTTTTTATTAACGTGCATTTAATGCACGGACATATTTACTAGTTAAAAAAAAAGCAGCACCTCCAGAATTCACTATTTATTTTGACGCACGCTCTATTAAAAATGTTCCTCTTGCTAATTCTCAGACTTAACGTGCTCCTTTATAAAATAAGCCCAAAGTTATAATACCCAAATAAAATCAAAACAAAATATATAACAAAATTTAAATAAAATATAATAAAAACTATCCAAAAATAGATAAAAAAGTAAAATTATTACTAGATATTTATATGTTTGGAATTAGATGAAAATTGAATTAATTAAATAAGCTAATTAAAAAAATCAGATGGCTTTCAAGTTCATGTGCGAATTTAATAGAATGGAAGAAAGAAAGAACTAAATTGCCTTCACCCGAACAGTATACTATATGCATGCATTTAGTATCTCATCTTAATATCTTATGGAGATTTAATATAAAATTATTTAATTAGAAAAAAAAAATCTTTTATTTCGTTCTATCAAATCATGTCCCCTGAAAATTGAAGTTTTATTTGGTTCGGTCGACCGAATGAGAGAAACATTCGGTCGCAGGCAAAAATCCCGCGGTACCGAGGTGTATCGAGTTTTTCAAAAAACTCGGTACACCTCGGTACCGCGAGATTTTTGCCTGCGAACCGAATGTTTCTCTCATTCGGTCGGAGGAGGACATAATAATTGTTCCTGAAAATTAAGGCTGGTTTGTAAAATACCATTAATTTTAAATTTTATTTTCATAAAATCAATGCATTCATGGAGGATTGGGCAAATGGCAATATAAGATTTTTGTGGCATAGATTTTTTGTTAGTAAGATCGGTTCTCATCTTGAGATATATTTGGATCTAACAATCTCCATGAATTAGATATGTCTTAATTAGTACAGAAAAAGACTTATATTTCTTTGATAAATAGTTAATTAATATAGAATTTCATATTTAAATTATTTTATCTATTCACATTTTGTTCAGATAATATTAAAAAATAATTTTTAATATTTCAAAATTACTTTTAAATCAAGGTTGATTTGAATAAAACTAATTATATTATAATTTGGCTGAGTTCAATTCCACATGTGATTTAATTGATTTAATTCTAGCTATAAATTAATATGGGTGTCAATTTTGGGTCACGGGTCGGGTTCGGGTAGAACCCGAACCGTTTCTACAAACGGGTTGGTTTTTCGGACCTGAACCCGACCCACTTGGGATTCGGATCAACCCGACCCGACCCGAATGATCAGGATCGGACAAAAAACTGCTAGTTTTCGGGTCCAAAACGGGTCAAACTCCACTTTTCGGGTCAATCTCGGGTTACCGGATCAAAAACGGGTTTTCGAGTAAAAAACGAGTCATTTTTGGGTCAACAGGGCAACCCGAACCCGACCTGATTTTTGAATCGGGTCGAATTGTTGAACCCGAACCCGACCCGTTTTTGGTTTGGATCAACCCAAATCCAAAATTTTCGAGTCGGATTCGAATCGAGTCCAATATTGACACCCCTAAATTTAATGCAGTTCAATTAATTTAACAAATCAATCTATCAACCAATCCATCCCAATGCAAAATCACTTGGCGTTATAAATACTGGGTAATTTAACGGCTTCTTGAGCAAGCCCTTCTTTCCTTCTTCTCTTCGTCTACTTTCTGATATTTCTCTTCCTCCTCCTCGTCTTCTCATGGAAACTCTTTCTCATCCAAACCCAATCTGGTTCTGTCCAAAAACTGGAATTTACACCAGCAAACACTCCCTAATTCCTCTTACCCAAAACCCACTTGAAGACTTGGTCACTTTCCTTTTCTCCAAACCGCACAAGGGAGAAAATGCCCTCATTGACTCCCTATCCGGTCTCTATTTCTCATACTCTGATGTCCGCTCCAAGGTCGAAGCTTTGGTTTCTGGTCTCCATCAGGTTGGGATTTTGAAAGGCCAAGTAGTCCTCATCCTTCTTCCTAACTCCATCTTCTTCCCTATCGTACTCCTTAGCGTCCTCTCCCTTGGCGCCATCATTACCACTATGAATCCCCTCAGTAGCCCCGAAGAGATCAAGAAGCTAACCGCTGGTTTGAATATAGGCCTAGTTTTCGCCCAATTGGAGAAAGTTGGAACCTTGGATTCATTGGGTGTTCCTGTTGTTTCTGTACCCAGTGATTTGAATTATGATTCGTCAAAATTTACATTTTTTGATAAGATGATTTCTTGCAAGCAACAAATTACTTTCAGGCCTGTGATTAAGCAGAGTGACCCTGCAGCCATACTCTTCACTTCTGGCACATCTGGATTTAGTAAAGCTGTCATCTTGACTCATGGGAACTTCATTGCCATGGTTGAGCTTTTCGTGCGATTCGAGGCCTCACAGTATGAGAAGGAGAGCTGGAAGGATGTTTATCTTGCTACAATACCAATGTTTCATGTGTATGGAATGTCATTGTTTGTGTTTGGATTGCTATCTCTTGGTTCCACTATTGTTGTTATGAAGAGATTTGATGCTCATGAGGCTATTGGAGCTATGGATAGGTATGAAGTAACTCATCTTCCACTTGTTCCACCAATAATGGCAGCTCTTATAAAGACAAAGGATGCCACTGGGTGTGTTCTGAGATCATTGAAGCAGGTTTCATGTGGGGCAGCTCCACTGAGTCAAAAGCTGATCAAGGAGTTTTTATGTAGATTTGAACATGTTGATTTGATTCAGGTAACAGTGATGGCTGCTGGCAATGGAATTTTTACTCGTTATATAAGAGGTTGATTTGGCTTTGTAAGTTGTTAAGCTTAGATTCTCACTTAAACTACACTAAGAACTTGCTTTTGTTTAGTAGAGGATATCATCATACAAATTATTTTAGCTTTGAATCCAGCAGAAGATGCCAATTTACTTCAGATTTGACATACAAACATGTTTCTACATTTAGTTCTACAGAATGGATTAACTTCTTATGATTCACAATTTCCTTATGCGATTGAAGACAATTCTTGAACATGAAGGAGACACTATCAAATAAATAACCCATTTGATAATTTTTGCTGTTGCTTGGTTAATGAAGATGACTATGGAGTCCATCTTTCACTAATAAACTGATAAGATGGATAAGTTTTTAAAATTTAGTTTTTGATGACTGTTCTTTCTTACATCTAAAAATTAAAAATATTTTGGGCCAGGGATATGGCATGACTGAGTCGACCGCAGTCGGAACTCGTGGTTTCAATAACAAAAATTGCAAGAAATATACATCTTCAGGGCTCTTAGCTCCAAATATGGAAGCCAAAGTGGTTGATCAGGAAGACGGAATATTTTTGCCTCCTGGCAAAATGGGAGAATTATGGTTACGTGGACCTGCTATTATGAAAGGCAAGTAACTTACTAAGATTTTATAAGCCTTTTATATGCTTCAAATTTATGCTATGATTAACTTTTCTTTCCTTCACAAGTTCTCTATATAACTGCAGGTTACCTAAATGATGAAAAGGGAACAGCATCTATAATCGACAGAAATGGCTGGTTGAAGACAGGGGATATTGGTTATTTTGATCATGATGGATACTTATTTATCGTCGATCGTTTAAAAGATGTAATCAAGTATAAGGGGTTTCAGGTACAGATGCCAATACATTAGAAACCATTTTTCATTTCTGCAGCAAATAAGACCTTTTATGACAGTATGAGAGGGTTTGTTTACTCAGGTAGCACCAGCTGATTTGGAAGCTGTGCTGACTTCCAACACTGAAATCATCGATGCTGCAGTGACATCGTTAGTTCTATAATTCAGCTGATTTTACTCTCAACAGCTTCATTTTCTTTGTTTTAGCTTTATGTAATGAAAGTTTAAATCAACCAATTCTTTTTTTAGTGATTTGGATGAGGAAGCAGGAGAGATTCCTGTTGCATTTGTAGTTAAGAGACATGATAGCAATATTTCAGCTGCTGAGATAGTAAAATTTGTAGCTAAGAAGGTACTTTACAACCCCATCATTGTAATTCTGCAATGGAAGCATCAATTAAGCAAAAACACACAAATGAACTGCAACTAAGACTGAAACAACAATCTGTTTCTCATCTTTCATGGAAAAAGTTGTGATATATTTACATATAAAGATTTGTTTTCTGATATCCAGTACTGTTATTTTATTGGCATAGGGGCTCCATACAAGAAGGTGAGGAGAGTGGTGTTTGTTCAGTCTATTCCTAGAACTCCGGCAGGAAAGATAATGAGAAGAGAACTCAGAAACTGCTATTGTGCCTCCAAATTGTAACGTTTATTTTCTTACTATTTTATGAATCAATTTTTTAGTATAAAAATTTCAAATTCAAAAAAATTTTATACTAATAAACTAATTCATAAAACAGTAAGCTGGAATCTTATTTAGAATTTGATGTTTAGATGCTCTATTATTAAAATTAGTGAGATGTCTGATTTTTAAGAACTTTTGAGATAATTTGAGAAGGATAACAAATTTATGATCAATGGTCTATTTTGAATATAATGGCAAATTTTTATGTAGAATCTTAAATTTTTCTTCTCTTTTTGGTTTCTATTTGATTCAATTTGATTAATTTTAATTTTAAATATTTTCAATTATTTGGTCTAGTTTAGCTTGATGTATTATTTTATATTGATAGATATTTAAAATATATGAGATTTCATAATATTATTGAAAAGTTTGATTTAACAAATTTGTTTTAAATATATCTTTATGTTTGGTTTGGCTAGAAAATGTCCAACTTATATATATATATATATATATATATATATATATATATATATATATATATATATATATATATATATATATATATATATATATATATATCTGTTTGGTCATTAAAGTTAAATAAAACAAAATATCAAACCAAATGAAACCTAAATCGAATAAATTGGTTTAGCCAATTTAATTCGGATTTTTATAATAGTTGATTTCTTTGGACGCCATTAATGAAATCTTTTTCTCTTTAGATGAGAGGAAAGATTTTTTGTTCTAGAGATTGTTGATACATCCTCAAAAAATCATCTTGATCGGGCATGAATCTCGAGGAAAAATCAAGTTGGAAAATTCTGAAATTAAAATTGGGACCATCCGAACTCCGATTTCAGTGAACTTAAAGTCGAACTGAATGTCTCGGAAATTCGAACCCATGGCACCAAATTCGACTCAATCTGAGCCCAAATGGGTCCAAATCAAGGGCCCAAAGCGCTGTTGGAGGGTTCGAACCACAATTTGGATTACCAAACGGTTTCCAAATGTGACATGCTTATACTCAAATCGAGTTTCTCGACAAGACGAATCCAACGAGCCCAAGATCACGAAATTCCAACATCATTAAAACATTTAAATATCTAGTGAACGGTGCACGATCAAGGGATTCAACATCGACCGTTCATCCAAACTACTCTCCATTTATCCTTGATCTTCCTCCTATTTATAGGTCATGCAACTCTAGGAAACTATAAATAGACCACTCCTTCCTCTTGAAAAAGAGCCCCTAGGCCTAAGGAGAAAAGAGAGAGAACGGAGATCGCTCTCGCCTCCTTACTTTCTTGAAAACCACCTGAAGTTCCGTCGGACCACCACCTGAGGTCCAGAGTTCCGTCAGACCACCACCTGAGGCCCTGAGTTCTGCCGGACCACCACCTGAGGCCCTGAGTTCCGCTTGACCACCACCTGAGCTCTGCCGGACCACCACTTGAGGCTCTGAGCTCCGTCAGACCATCATTTGAGGCCCTGAGCTTCGTCGGACCACCACTTGAGGCCTTGAGCTCCGCCGGACCACCATTTGAGGCCTTGAGCTCCGCCAAACCATCACCTGAGGCCCTGAGTTTCGTCGGATCACCACCTGAGGCTCGGAGTTTCGACAGACCACTACCTGAGGCCTTGAGTCTCGTCGGACCACTACCTGAGGCCCTGAGGTCCGCTTGACCACCATCTAAGGGCCTGAGGTCCATTGGACCACCACTTGAGGCCCTGAGCTCTGTCGGACACCTGAGGCCCTGAGTTCCGCTGAACCACATCTGGACGCCCGGAGTTGCTGCTGGACCACCACCTGAGGCCCGAAGTTTCGCTGGACCACCACCTGAGGCCTTGAGTTCTGCCATACCACCACCTGAGGCCTTGAGTTCCACTGGACGACCACCTAAGGCCCTGAGGTCCGTCAGACCACCACCTGAGGCCTTGAATTCCACCAAACCACCACCTAACGCCAAATTTTCATCCCTGTTTGTCACTAGATTTCAACCATATGTTTGGCATTTGTAATCTGATCGCTCTTAAGGACGAGTTTGCCCGCTGTAATCTACTCGAATTCTAATAGAATCATTTTTAACTAGGCCAAGCCCCATGGTTTTTCCCCTTTCCAGAGTTTTCCACGTAAAAAATTGTGTTCTTTGTGCGTGATGGATATCCGTACAACACTAAGACATGGGATTATAACTCTATCGCCGCGTCTATTGTAGCCCGAAATAATTGTAGTAGAGAATTTGGGGAAGACTATGCTCAAGTTAGTCTATGAGGATATAAATAATAATAAAATCACAAATAATGATGACTACAATGGTTTATTATTAATCTTCTGAAGTATATTGTTTGCTCGTGTGATCTTGAAAAATAATTATTAATTGAAAAAAAAAATATGAGTGATCTTTATAGTTTTTAGTTGGTATGAGATTTATTTACAGCATGCTCTCTTATTATTGTTTTGTTTTAATCTGTATAGCTTGTTTATTTAAAATAGAGATCAGTAACTAAGTTTTGATTGAACAATATTTGTCGGAAGCCTGAAAGATTGTACATAGTATTTAATAAGTTGACTTTCAATTCTTTGTTGGACTAAGTTCTCTCTCTCTCTCTCTATATATATATATATATATAGGAAAGGCATTTGGTAGTTGACAAATTTGTTTTCTTCTTAAGTGCGATTTATTTTTATAGATTATACTTGAAATATTAGGTCTTGCTGCATGAAGTAAATTTGATTTCTGGAATGTTTGGTTACTCATTTGGAAATGTATTGAATAAAGTTTAATAAATTGGTATCAAACTGAGGTTTAGGATTTGCAAAGATGGGAGTTTCTAAGATTAAGATTGAGAGTTTTGATAGTAAGACTAAATTCTTGATTAGAAGGAAATTTATGAAATCCAAGCAAGTCGACATGAAAATAGCTAAAGCTTTGGAAGTGGAAAGAAATTTGCTTGGTTCTTTTGGTGCATATGAGAAAACTAAAATCACATAGTTAGAATATATGTAAGAACAAGTTGGTCCTGTTCAGTTGAATCGGACCCTTACACTGAAGCAGATGGGCGAGCAGCAGGTGCGAGAAGGCTGGCCAATCGAACAATCGGGCGAGCAGACATCTATGATTTGAGTGCGTGCGAGTTCAAAAGTGACCATAGGCAAGTAGTCGTAACTCCTTATGCGAGATAGATTGATTTTGTGCACTCCTGCGTAAACCACGAACAAATAAAGACAGTGACTGAGAGGAAGCTGTGATTGAGAGGAAGAAGGAGAAGGAATGTTTGTACATCAATTTTTTTCATTCATGTGCAAATTATTCTATGATTTTAACCTAAACAGAGAGCAATGCTTTAATTAAAGATTAAGGAAAGAACGAGAAGGATATTTGGAAAGAAATAAAATTTGGGGAGGAAGAAAAAGTGAGCCTACATTTTTGTCAGCGAGGAATAAGTAAATTGTTTAAATTTTGTCTTTCTTGTTTAAATTTAGACAAGAATGTTGCGAGCGGGGATCAGAATGCAAATGGTACGATCGCACTATCCCGTAGGACAAAATGGTCGTAGACCTTTACACTCTACGCCAGGCCGATGAGAGAGCATGTGGGATCATACATAAGATTAATCATAGATGATAGTGGATTTTACCTACAAACATCGATGGGTAATAATATATATGACCCAATAATCATGAAACTTCCCCCCTTCGATGCATCAGCTCGAATGAGATTTATTTGATGTGAGTATCGGTTCCCACAGAGGCTTAGCACTAGCCCTCATGGTTAATTACATCTTAAGCCTCGACCTAAGAAAACTCTCGATTATGGATATTATATTATTCTCTTCGTGGTTTGTCGCATAGTGAGATATCTAGGCTCTCATAATCCAAAGGAAGATAAGCTCAATTAGGCTATTCAACTTGCAAGGATCATATAAGCACTAGGTCGGTCCAAAGAGGGGAAATTTGGGAAGGAGACATCACATAACAAGCATGCGTGAGTGAAAGATGGAGGCGACGTCATACATGTGACGTGAATATGTGTGATTTATGGTCTCTGAAGAATGGAGAGCCTACCCAACGATAAGGCATGCAACAAGATACCTATACCGCCAACCTTTAATCCTAGATCTACAAAGGATGCACTGCGAAGATTGAAAATGAAATGAAGACAACTTTGAAGTCCAAGAAACAAGAAGTAAATATTGAAAATGAATCAGAAAGCCTTGAACAATTATCAAGTTCCAGCGCGAAGTTGCCTGAGTATCCTTGTCCATTGAGTTCCTCAAGGACAAGAGCGTGAATGGTGAGAAGGAAAATGAGCATTGGAGCTTATATAGAGTTTCTTCACAGATTTGCTTATGAAGAATATGACCTCTCCTGCACTGTTGATTTTGAAGAATCATTGGGCAAGACATATTGCTAGCAAGTTTATGACCATCAAGACAACATGCAATGTTATGGTGGTACTTAAACGCTTTCTTTCTTTCTTGTTATAAATGTCTGCACTTAACGATTTCTAACACGTTGTTGTATATTGACTGAATTGTATGAAACCATAATGGTCTTACAGAACTCAAAATCGATCTCATCATTGCCAACCACCTCCTTTTTAACTGAGAGAGATGCAGTGATATTGATGCTTGACCTTAGGCTCTCCATTAACGGAAAAATTATTCAATGCGGTGTTGGGATGAATCCGAAGGCTAATCTGAACACGCCACATCACCCAATATATAATGCATTAGATGATGTGGCGCGTATGAATTGACCTCCGATGCATTTGGACAGCGTACAGAATAATCTCTCCCGTTCACGAGCTAATTGGCACGTTGCCTATCCCATCTTCTTGAATAGGGAGTCCTTGTTAAGCTTGATGGTAGCCATAAATAGAAGCTGAAAGTTGCATCCTCTCTTTTGATTTTGTTTCTTTTTACAAGGAACCATGAGGCGGTATGTAGGAACTTAGATAAGTTGTGAATTTGATCTCAAAATTGACAGCCACCAAAGTTGAAAACCAAAATCAGATTTGATTAAAATCTTATCTAAGCTTTTCATGATTTTAAAATGACTTTAAAATCAAATTTGTATGAAATAAATACAAAAAAAAAAAAAAAAATCAAACTCCACACGTCTTAACACTTTTTGCTTGACTTGGTTTGCAAACCATCAAGACAATCTCAAATAAGCTCAAATTTATTAAAGTGTGGAAATTATTGTTTGTTTTAGGTTTGCTTATTATCAAGTAGAACATAAATAATAATCTCAATCAATGACTATTAAATCTATCAATAATTTTTGCATCGATGGCTTGGAACACATGAACAAAAGTTTAATGGTGAAAGATTCTTTGAAGTGCAGAGAACTTAGAATTTATTTTATTCATAAATTTTAATGTATATTTGATAATTTGCAATACTAAAATACAATAATAAATGAACTTTATATTAGTGGTGAAAATAATAATAAATGAACTAAGAAAATTCTTACTCAATATTTATTTATTTATATGATAGTCCATGCATCATTCTGTGACCATAGCGATGATTTTATTTATATAACAGTAAAATAGCAAAACAACAATATTAAATCTCCTATAGTAACAAAGGAATGTGATATCTGTCTACAAAAGGGTATTGTAATGGAAATTGAGAAACAGATGAAAAGAACTCACTTTAGAAGAAGGGATTAATTATCTTCTGTTCCCTGCAATACTTCAGAACCAGCTACAATCCTCCTCTTTACAATTACACAGTTCAATATAGACAAGTTTTGCTCTCCTCTCATTGTGAGACTATGAAACATAGAAGCTTGAGCTAAACTGATAGAAACTAAAAGAGAGAAAGAAGTTCAAACTTTGGATACTTCAGCTGGAGTTGCAGATTTCTCTGTAATAATCTGCTCAAACAAATCTCTTATCTTTAATCCGACGATTGTTTGAAATAAACCTGTACCATTGTTACTACCTGGGAAGTCTGCATGCTTCAGCATTTGCTGTGTTACCTCTCCGTAAAACTTAGTTGATAAACTGCTGAGATGACTTTCAACATAAATGAGCTCATCCAGTCTATCAAACTGGCCATCCATTTCAAGTACTGAAACCTGAACGAAAATATAAAGAAGCTGAATTAGCAACAGAAGCTACATCTAACTCCTTACAGTACCTTACATTCTGCATAAAACAAATTGCTTCAGATATTCAAATTATGAATCTGCTACCTCATGATCGAAGTAACTGTCAGGTCCATAGAAGAACTTGATGCCAGGGTATGAGCAAGTGAGTTTTCTTCCACAAGGTATCCATGAGATGGTGGAACCTTCATCAAAGAGGTAGACTGGACTGAAGTACTTAACACCTTCTTTCATCACCAACTTCACCCTTAAAACCTTTCCTTCGTTATCATCAGGGATCAGTTGTGTTGGCAAGACTTCGATTACACAGTCCGCATATTGCTTTTGTGGATCTGATAATGTCAAGAGATTCTTTGTTTGAGTTGTACTCTAGGAACTTGTTTGTTGTTTTAGCGACTCAAATGCAGTAAAAACTATTTACAAAGCTTTCTTCAAAGATTACATTAGTGAAATGCTCTAAATTTGTAAGATACCAAATATTCTTTGTTTTAAATCAAAATATAAATAGGATAAACAAAAGTAATCTCAAATGGCTCCTAAAGAAAAAGTTCGATATTTTGTTTATAAGAAACATACCAATATAAGCATCAAAGTCTGGTTTTCGTGCTTCAATGCTTGCTTTAATGCTTTCAAGGCTATGTCCACGCTCTGCCATGTCTCTCTGCAACTCAATTTAAAGAGGATGAATGCATAAATTTTTTTTTAAAAACCAAAATGGTATAGAAGATTACTATATTGAAATGGGACATATGAGAGCTTCTCACTAACCTGAATTTTCCATGCAAATTTAACCTCATTGCTGATGTCCAAGTAAATACTGAAATCCAACAGATCCCTCACACGACCATCATACCTAAATACCAAATTATATGATAAATTTTTTGAAATATTGAGGAACTCCTTATGGCTGGATATTACATAAATGTCCATAGGTGCTAAGACTAGCCAATGGCATCCATCAATTCAAACCTTAATAAAAATGATTAATGAAAAAGAAAAAAAAAAAAAAAGATACAAGAGGTTAGCTCAAACTTAGCTCAACAACTCATCCGCTTCAGCTCACTAATAAGTTTAACTCAGTTAAACCCCTAATGCATTGTTTTTTTTTTGGAGCATTTGGGCCAATTAAGACAAACTCACACACACATCGCATACACAAGACTCAACCCAATACCTCTTGGTTGGTAGCCTAAGCTCCCAACCAACAGACCAAGGTGAGTTGTGTCCTAATGTAGTGTTAGTTGGCATATTTATGAAAATAACCACACTGAAGTCCTCATTTCATCTAGCAAGGAGCATGCAAATCAAATTTATATCACTATATGGCCTTAGTTTGCATGTATATAAAAATAACTTCAACAAACAGTAAAATAGCACTAGATGATGCATGCATTAATGTTTTATGCTTCCTTAACTAAGAAAGAGAAATGGAAATCATCAATGGATATAATTTCATATAAACATAACCATCATGTACAAACTTCCCTCTGAAAGAAGAGAAAAAAGCCCTAAATTCCTCCTTTTTTTTCTCCTTCTATCTCTTCTTCATCCCCACCACAAACACAAAGACGACAATCCTAGATGGAATGTCCTAGCTGGGAAAATCCGATTTTTCAGCAAGACATGATTGGATGTCATGAATTTGAGCGAATGAAAATGAAAAATACTAAATAAATAAATGCAGACTGATAATCAATCCATAAATTTTCAAAATTTAACTTCATTTCTTCCACTTTTCTTCGCTCGGAACAAATCCTAAGACATTAAAAACGAAAGAAGTGAAAGAAAGAACTCACATTGGATGCAATCCTTCAATAACTAAAATCTTTGGTGGCTTAATAAGCTCGGGAGGATCAAGCAACCCACTGACATGATTATATATAGGTTTCTCCACAGCTTTTCCTTCCTTCAAATCCTTAACTTGCTGGTACATAAGATCAAAATCATTTGCTCTTGGATCCAAAGCAGTCACTCCTTTCTCCTTCCTCCCTGTTCTATCCAAAGAATGGTAGTCATCAAGGCAAATTACAGTGGTAGTGTCGCTTATCAGAGTGTTAGAATCTGGATTCCCTCCCTTTGGCGGCTCAGCTGCTCCTCCAAAGACACTCGTAAGTCTCCTCATGAAAGTACTTTTTCCACATCCTGAGTCAGCTGCAAGGCCTATAACTACTGTGTTGGTTTCTGAAGAGCATGAGATTTCTCCTCTTACTCTTCTTCTGTTGGATCTGCAACTAGTGGAGAGGATGAAGTGATGATGGCTTTTTGAGGAGTTTGAGATTGGATATGGAGAGTGGAGGGAAGGAGAGGTGTAGGCTGTGCAAACTGCCATTTTTAATGGTTGTTTATGGAGGAAGAAGAGGAAGAGAGAGCTGATTGGGTTTGCTTTTGCTCTCCCCTTCTTCCTTTGTCTCTGGTATCTGAAATACAGAAGCGGAGGATAGAATTGAGAGAGAGTGCACTGCTCTCTAGCTATCTTTTCGATGCTTTCAAAGGAAGGGTGCTTGGAACAAGATCTTCTTTTTTCTTTTTATTATTATTTTTATTAAGAAAAGTTAATTATAATCTCTATAGATTAATAACTATTGTGCTCGGAATTAGTTTAAATCTTATTGTCGAGTAGAGATATTAAGCTTGATTCATAAAAATAACCTTATGGTGATACTGATACAGATGTAAGCTTCGTAATTAAATAGCATCGCTCTTTTTCATTAAATCAGAAGTCATGAAAATAATATATCTATAATATAAGGATAAGAACTGTATACAATAGTCTCAAACTTTTATTTGGTCCAGTCACCTGACGTAGCTTTACGTTCGGACACCAGTAAAATAGTGCCACGTGTTCTCACTATTTACCGTGCGGCCCGACAACCCCGACCTGGAACGGAGACGGGATTGCTATGTTCGCGTGTTGCTAGGTATTGCTAGGTATTTGCTCGGTTTTGCTCGGCAATAACGAGAAAATACCATTCTTTGAAGATCAATACCGAGTTTTTCTCAGTATTGCTCGGTATTGGTCTTCACAGAGCGATAATTTTCATTATTGCCAAAGAATACCTAACAATATCGAGCAATACCTAGCAATACCTAGAGCAATACCGAGCAATACCGAGCAATACCCGAACATAGCAATCCCGGGTCAAGTCGTCAGGCCGCGCGGTATTGAGTAAGACCACGTGGCGACATGTTATTGGCGTCCGAACGTAAAGCTATGTCAGGTCACCTGACCTAATAATTGTTCCTCTTTGACGCTTCTTTTCTGACGGCTTTCTTATCATTTTTTTAAGCCGTCTTTTAGTACACGAAAATTTAAATTTACTTAATGAGATCATGTTGCACGCATCATATTGAGCTATTTGTTAAGATACTAAGGCTTCGTTTGGGACGGCTTTTTTATTGCTTTCTAAAATGGAGTTTTAGTACAAAAATAAAAAATTTTGTACTAAAACTCTGTTTTAGAAAGCAGTAAAAAAGCCATCACAAACAAAGCCTAAATTAGGAAAAAAAATATAAACATTTACACTAATGAGAGTTATATATATTAAAATTTCGTTTGGGGTAATTTTTCTATTGCTTCTTAAAATAGTTTTTTCGTACAAAATTTTTATTTTTTTATTAAAATGTTATTTTAATTAACAATGAATAAATAATCCCAAATAAAGTCTAAATTATATAAATTTTAAAAAAATAATAGTATTATATGGATTTTAATTAAATACAAATAAAAGAGAGTTGGTGACCATTAATTTTGAACAAGATTATGATGATTAGAGGAATATGAGAGATTATTACATGTGAAGTCTGAACGCGTCCAGATGTCAATTTGGACGTGTTAAATCATGCAATGCACTGCATATTAGGTGATGTGGTGCGTCTGCATTGATCTTCGGACTTGTCCGGACACAGCTAGAAATAATTTTTAGAGGAATAGAGAGTTGTAGAGGTGAGCTTGTGGGTTTATAGGCTTTTTGCTACAATCCTCTAACTTATTAAATATTTAGTGGGTTGGAATCATTAATAATATATAAATAAAAAATAATTTTATGGGTTGAGATTATTGAGGGTGGAATTGTAATTCTAATGATGGAAAAGCTAAGGAAATGGGATAAAGGAGAAAATAAAAGCTTGGTTGCAATGCCACTATTCAAGATATGGTGAGGACAGGTGCCAGGCTGAGAATGATTGGTTGGAGATGAGGGAATGAAAGGCTGTGAGACAAGGAAAATAGATAGGGTGATTAATATTATGTGATAGCTGATGAGAGAGAAAACTAAAGAGAACCATGCTCGCTTCGTGTTTCTGTGAATGTGCTGATATTAGAAGAGCGGGTGTTAATTTTTGGCACGATTTGAAACACGACTCAAATCTGATCCGAAAAAATTCAGGTTAGGGTCAATCCGGACTCGAAACGGGTCGGATTCGGGTTCAATAAACCAACCCATTTTAAAAACCAGGTCGGGTTCGGATTGACCCAACAACTCAAAAATGACCCGAAATTGACACGAAAACTCTTATTTGACTTGGAAACCCGAGATTGACCCGATTTTTGACCCGAAAACTAGCAATTTTAGGTCAACTTCGGGTCATTCGTATCAGGTCAGGTTGACCCGGACTCAAATCGGGTCGGGTTCAGGTCTGGAAACCAGACCCGTTTTTAGAAATGGGTCGAGTTCAGGTTGACCCGAACAGTGCGAGACAAATTCCGGATTTGACCCGAACCCGACCCGTTGGCCCAAATTGACACCCATAGGTGTAAGGTCTCCTCAAAGGCTTAAAATTTGCAGGATAAATAAATAAAATAAAATAAAATTATTCTTATAGTTACCTTACAATGAAGATTCCTAAAAATAATTATATTATATTCAATTTCAGCCTAACTTAATTAGATTTAGAATTAGAGCAGATTAAATTCTAATAGAGCAGATTAGGCTAGTTAATTAGTGAGATCAGTTTAATAGGAGAGAAACCTGACTAAAAAAAATACTTTAAATTTCAAGTGATAATTAATATTTGAGTAACATTAAATGTTTTGACGGATATTCGTATATGCTAATGGCTTGGCTGATTGGCTCAACCAAGCTCAATTGGCCTTGAGGTGAGAAAGGTTAAAGGTGCCCTTGTTGAAAGCCTAGGTGCGCTCGCCAAGGATCAAGGATAACTCATCAAGGTCTACTAGTCACTTGTCGCCACTCGTCACTTGACGGGCCTACTCACCACTTGTCACTCAATGGATCTACACATCACAAGGGATGTAAGTGAGCTACGAGCCGGCTCGAGATTGACTTGTTGATGAGCTCACAAGTCGAGCTTATCAATCCATGAGTTTGAGGTTGAGCCTATACTTGAGCTCGTATATTAAACGAGCTCGAGTTGGAGCTCAACCTGGCTCGACTCGAAAGCTCGTTGATAAGTTAAAATATATTTAAAAATTAATTTAAATTAGCATTATATAATATATTTTAATAAAAAAAATAGAAATTTTTATTCTAAAACTAAGAAATCGAGCTCAACAATTGAGTCAAGCTCGAGCTTTCCAAACGAGCTCGACCCTATAAATTTTTTAACGAGTCTAGCTTGAGCTTAATATAAGAGCTAGAGTCAAGCTCAAGTTTAATAAAAACAAAACAAGCTTAGCTCGATTAGGCAAATACTCGGCTTGACTTATTTACACCCCTACACGTCACTTGACATTATGAGCCTTTAAAGTCATGGTTGAAGTAATTTTTGAATATCATCAACAGATTAATTTGAATCCAACACTAGGCTTGCTAAGATCAGGAGCTTAAAGCATTATTTTATCAAACATTGATAACCTAGATCAAATCAAAACTAAGCAACCTTAGCTTAATTATGCAAATACTCGACTCGTTTACACCCCTACACGCCGCTTTCCACTGTGTGCCTTGTAAGTCGTCAAAGTAAGATCAAGATATAATCGACAAATTAATTTGAATCTAACACTTTGCTTGTTGAGATCAAGAGTAAACTTTATTTTATCTATCATTGATAACTTAGTTCGAGTAATACTTTACTTTACTTGGGTTTAAATGCAACTTTTCCAAATGAAATATGAATAGCATTAAGATTTTTATTGTCTGATTAAAAATGTATAACACAACAACAAGCCTTTATCCCATTAAGGGGGTCGGCTACATGATCTTTTATGAATATGAAGCTTTTTCTTGGGAGCGCTGCAACACTGGGATAGGAGGTGTTGCGATGCTAAGTTCTCGGGTTCATGTAATTTTATTATATACAATGTCGATGCAGTGACGCTGCTATTTGGAGTGCTGTGATGCCATGTCATTCTTTATAAATATCAATTTCCACTTAAATTTCATTTCAATTTCTCCCCCCTTAGGCTACTAGATTGAGAGAGAGAATATAACTTTTAAAGAGAGAAAACCCGTTCCAAGCTGCTTTAGTCCATTTCTATTATCTGCCCAGTTCTTTATAAAAATTGTCAGGATCAAATTAGGTTACATTATGCCCATCTTAGTTTTTAATAAATGAGAATCTTGAAATTTTTCTTAAAAAAATTATAATTTGTAACATAAAAACATGAATAAATTTATATATACTAAAATTTTACCACGTAATTTTTTGTATGTTATATGTAAGAATATTCTGAACATTTTCAAATTTCATTTGAAATTTTTTGCCTGATAGTTTTAAAAACCAGCAATCTTTAGTGATTTAAAAAATAATTCCTCAAAAAATAATATTGATGCATATCAAAAGCTTTAAAATAGTATTCTAAACAAATTCCTGATAATTTGGTACAATTTGAAAAAATCTAAATTTCTACCCAATATTTTAAACATTTTGGCTGTTAGTATAGTATTTTGCACTATTCTGTATTGTGACAATTTTCATTATTTCATCTCAATTGAAATGATACATGTGTTTATTTGGCTCAAGTTTATGATTTTTGAGGAGTTCTTATATTAGGAGTGATACGACATCACAGAATCATCTTGATCGGGCACGAATCTCGAGGCAAAAATTAGTTGGAAACTTCTAAAACTAATTTCGGGAGCATATGAACTCCGATTTCAGCGAGCTTACAGTCAAACTGAGTGTCTCGGAAATACGAGCCCAACGACACCAAGATCAACCCAATCCGAGCCCAAATGAGTCTGAATCAAGGGTTCAAAGCGTTGTTGCAAGGTTCAAACAGCAATTTGAGTTACCAAACAGTCTCCAATTTTGACGAGCTTATACTCGAATCGAACGGCTTGACGATACAAATCCAACGAGCCCAAGATCATCAAATTCCGACATCATTAAGGCCTTCAAATGACCAACGAATGGTGTATGATCAAAGGATTCGATATCAGCCGTCCATTCAAACCACTCCCAATTCGCCCTTGATCTCATGCCTATTTACGGGCTATGCCACTCCAGAAAAACTATAAATATAGCCCTCATTCTACACCAAGGGGACTCAAGTGAAGAGAGAGAAGAAGAAGAGAAGGAGAAGGAGAAAGGGGAAAAGGAGATTCCTCACCTCCTCGACCACCGCCGCCGGAGCTCTTCCTGCCGCCTGAAGACGTCGGAACTCTGCTGGATTTTCGGGAAACGCCAGGAATTCGTAGAATTTTGTAAATTTCGTGGAAGAAACAAATTCTACTTGGATTATCCCAACTTGTGGGACGAAATCCGTCATTTGTAATCTACGAAAACACTAGTGGAATTTTGCAACTGGGCAAGGCCCCGTGGTTTTTTCCCTTTTTGGGTTTTCCACGTAAAAACTCTTGGTGTTCACTTTCTCATTTCTGTTTGTGTGTGAAATACTCGTGCAACGCTAGGACGCGAATTTACAAACTCTACCGCCGCGTATATTCTCGCTCGCAACAAGGAGGAAATTCTGTTGTGTCGAATGCATATGTGAGTTATAAGGGCTTAAATAACAAGTATATGATGTGCTAAGCAATTGAGAGCTATAAGAACTTATTTTATGATATGCTAGCACAGGAGGGATATATAAGGTCTTGAATCCTTATATCTATTTCTGTTAGGAGACATAAAGGCATGAGGAAAATCTCTCAATTTTTGTTTTAATATAAGACGTGCTTATTTATTTATATTTGAGCAAAGTCTATTTAAATTCTATTATATTGAAGCACTACGCTGTTTAGTAGAATAATTCATTTATAACTTCTCTTTTATTCAATTTTAAATAATCGTTGGGTCAAGTATTAAAAATTTAGATCAGTGGGTGTTACTTATTGGGTTGTGTTGGCTCATAGCTATTACATACTTTATTTCGGTTACGGCAAGATTAAGAAGCTAAGGTTGTAGGATCTGATAGCTTAAGTCTGTATAAGTTTTTTTTTTCTGATTTTGTACAACAATGACTATTTTTTGTTATGTTTTGCCTTTGTCGTGTACTATATTTAAGAGATTTTATGTATATGCATATTGAAGAAAAATGAAAGAAAATTTATGGGAATTAAATAGTAGCTATGGTGCTAGTTAATAATTACATAAATATGAAAAGCACTTCTGTCACGACCCGACCCGACGGGGACGGATCCCGCCCGAGCCGGATCGCGGCGAGCGCACACTTACTTGCTTATCCAGGATCTGGCTTTGGATTAGGTTGCTGAACTGAACTTCCCAAATACATAACTCAACAGAAAACACACAGAACAACAGAGCTACTAAAAACATCAAATGCAGCGGAACAAAACATCTATCTTTTTCATTTCATTTCCTCAAAATAATCATCTACAAAACAGTACATGGCTTTCAACAGAAAGAAAGACAGAACAGGAAAGCCATGACTGTACAAAAATCAACAAGTACAAAAGTACCTAATCGGATCAGACTCTGAAACTAATCCTGGACCTCCTTGCCCTTCCCAGAACCTGAAAACCACCAGAAAGCAAGGGTGAGCTCAACAGCTCAGCAAAGCAACAAACCACCAATCTAAATTCTCAGAAACCAAAACCAAACTCATCAGACAGAAATCAGATCAGAAATCGGAACAGAATTGGAAATCAGAACGTATACGGACAGATATCAAATCAGAATCGGAATCGTACAGATCATATCAGAACAAATCAACAGAGTCAGAATCAGAATTCAGAAATCAGAATCGTACGGAGCATATCGTATCAGAATCACAATTTCGTACAGAACAGAACAGATACATATAGCTAAATGCCCTGACACTGACGAAATCTCTACGGATTCCGGCCCCTTATGCCTCCCTTCCCAGACACTGACTGAATCTCATAGGATCCAGGCCCCTTATGTCTCCCTTTGTGCTCACGGCACCAAAACAGATGTGCTTATAGCACCAGAACAGAATTCATCGGATCCGGAACGAAACAGATATCAGATTTCAGATTTGAGCTCATTTCAGATTTCCCCTTTCACTAACTGAATCTCATAGGATTCAGGCCCCTTATAACTCCCTTTTTATAGCTTATTCATATAGCATTACAATTCAGAAGAAATCCGGACATTTCAGAAATTACCCGAAAATCGGGCAGCACAACGGCAGTATACAGAATTTACACAAAAATTCCTGCAAAGAAAATTCACCGAATTCGCACAGAACATAGATAAGCATATTCCAGAACATTTATTCTACTGCACAGATAATTTCCAATTTCACAGAAAAATCAGGTCGACTAAAAACACAGTCGTATCAAAAATATCCGGACGAAAATCTTCAAAATATAATCAAAACGTGCACACCCGGCACGGCAACGATATATAGAAACTTACGCGGTAAAAACTGAACCAATCAAAAGATACGGACGAAAAACCGTAACGAAAACTAAATCCGGACAGAAAAATACTGCCAACCTCGACGGAACTGAAAATTGAGAAAGACGGAATGTGCCTTACCTCGAGCACAGCAAATTCCTCAACAGTCACTTCGCTCGAAAACGGCTCCGCGTCTTCCCGAAATCAACTTTTCCAAAACCTTCTTTTTCTCTCTCCTCAGACGAAAAAATCAGATATTTATTTTTTTATTTTCTCTCTCTTCAAATCGACTGAAATCAGCTTTATAATACACAGATCGGCCCGGCCGATCGTCCAGATCGGCCTGGACGATCAGACCAAAATCCCATCGTCCAGGGACGATTTTTCAGGACGATGTTTACTATTCATAGGCGATAAAAACCTCTACTCACTGACTTGTGCCATCCACTGATCGTCCCGGGACGATACCTCGATCGGCCTGGACGATCCCTACAGGAAATCACTTAGAGCAAATTCTGGGCAAAACTGGAGCTGAAAATACACTGATCGTCCCAGGACGATCCCAGATCGGCCTGGACGATACTGGAGCAGTTTGAAATATTACAATCTCCCCAACTCAGAAAAATGTCGTCCTCGACATTATCCAATCCAAACTCAGTCAAAACAAGTACGGGTACGACCGTCTCATATCAGACTCCTTTTCCCAAGTTGCTTCCCGTGCAGTCCGGTGCTTCCACTGGACTTTAACCATCGGAATCTCTTTATTTCTTAACTTGCGGACGTCGTACGCTAAAATCAATTCTGGCTCTTCCTTGTACGCCAGATTCTCCTGAATCTCAACCTCGTCAGCTGATACCTTCTTCCCAGAGTCTGAAACCCACTTCCTCAGAGTGGATACGTGAAACACATTATGCACATCAGACATAGAATCAGAAAGCAATAGGCGATAAGCAGATTTTCCAATTCTTTCCAAAATCTCAAATGGTCCAACATACCTTGGACTAAGCTTGCTTACCTGACCAAATCTGCTCACACCTTTCATCGGGCTGACTTTGACATACACAAAGTCACCAACCTGAAACTCAACAAATCTGTGCTTCTGATTATAATACTTCTGCTGACGATCTTGAGCGGCTTTCAATCTCTCTCTTATCAAATGAATCTTCTGAGCAGTTTCATCAGCAAAAGTGGCACCCAAAGTCTGTCTATCTCCGACCTCCGTCAGAGTCAAAGGAGTACGGCACTTCCTGCCATACAGAGCCTCGTACGGTGCCATACCGATACTGGACTGAAAACTATTGTTATAGGCAAACTCAATCAGCGGAATATGATCTTCCCAGCTTCCGCTAAAGTCCAGAACACAAAGTCTCAACAGATCTTCCAGTACCTGAATAGTCCTCTCAGACTGTCCGTCGGTCTGAGGATGAAAGGCTGTACTGAAATGCAATTTCGTACCCAAGCCTTGCTGAATGCCTTTCCAAAGTCTGGAAGTAAAACGTCCATCTCGATCAGATACAATCACACGAGGCACACCGTGCAATCTGACTATCTCTTTCACATATATCTGTGCCAAGCGTTCAATTGAATCCGTCTGTCTGATCGGAAGAAAATGGGCTGACTTCGTCAATCGATCCACAACTACCCAAATAGCATCATGTCCTTGTCGTGATCGAGGAAAACCCATAGCAAAATCCATCGTTACCTCCTCCCATTTCCACTCAGGGATAGGCAACGACTGCAACAGTCCACTTGGTCGCTGATGCTCTGCCTTCACCAACTGACAGGCTTCGCATCTCGACACAAACTCCGCCACATCCTTCTTCATCCCAGGCCACCAGAATAAAAGCTTCATATCAGCGTACATCTTACCACTGCCTGGATGAACAGTGTAGCCTGAATGATGAGATTCATACAGAATCTCCCGCCTCAAATCTCCAAACACAGGTACCCACAACCTGTTCTTACAGAAAATAGCACCAGAATCAGAAATTCGAAGTTCAGGAGTCTTACCAGATCCAATCTGAGCTAGCAACTTCGAATAATCAGAATCTGACTTCTGGGCTTCTTGAATCCTTGCTTCCAAAGAAGACTGGATGCTCATCTGAGCCAACTCCAAAACACTGGAGGAAATCACCTCCAACTGCAATCTTTTCAAATCACGGATCAGAAAGTCATCACAAGTAAGCTGAATACCTGAGAATCCAGAAGACTTCCTGCTCAAAGCATCTGCTACCACATTCGCCTTCCCAGGCTGATACTGAATAGTCAGGTCATAGTCCTTGATCAACTCGAGCCACCGCCTCTGTCTCAGATTCAGATCCTTCTGAGTAAAAATGTACTTCAGGCTCTTATGATCAGTAAACATCTCACATGTGACGCCATACAGGTAATGACGCCAAATCTTCAAAGCAAAAACAACTGCAGCTAACTCCAAATCATGTGTCGGGTAATTCTTCTCATGTGGTTTCAACTGTCTCGAAGCATAAGCAATTACCTGACCGTGCTGCATCAGAACACATCCCAGTCCTTTCAGTGAAGCATCACTGAACACCTGAAAACCTTCCGTACCTGACGGAAGCGCCAACACTGGAGCTGAAGTCAAACAATCCTTCAATCTCTGAAAACTAGCTTCACACTCCGGTGTCCAAACAAAAGGAACTGACTTCTGAGTCAGTCTCGTCAGAGGAGTCGAAATCTGTGAAAATCCTTTCACAAACTTCCTATAATACCCGGCCATGCCTAAGAAACTACGTACCTCAAATACCGTAGTCGGCCTTGGCCAATCAGCAACCGCCTGAATCTTCTGGGGATCTACAGAAATACCTTCTCCGCTAATCACATGCCCCAGAAAAGAAATGCTCTTCAGCCAGAATTCGCACTTGGAGAACTTGGCATACAGCTGATGCCTCCTCAGAGTCTTCAATACAATCCTCAAATGTCTGGCATGCTCATCCTCAGAAGCAGAATATACCAGAATATCGTCAATGAAGACGATCACAAACTGATCCAAATACTCCCTGAATACTCGGTTCATCAGATCCATGAAAATAGCAGGCGCATTGGTTACCCCAAAAGGCATAACCAAGAACTCGTAGTGCCCGTACCGAGTACTGAAAGCAGTCTTCACCACATCAGGTTCCTTCACCTTCACCTGATAATATCCGGATCTCAAATCAATCTTCGAAAATACCGAAGATCCGGAAAGCTGATCAAACAAGTCGTCTATCCGAGGCAAAGGGTACTTGTTCTTGATCGTGGCCTTGTTCAAGTCTCTGTAATCAATACACATACGGAGTGTACCGTCCTTCTTCTTCACAAACAGAACAGGTGCTCCCCAAGGAGAAACACTAGGACGTACAAATCCTCTGTCAACCAACTCCTGAAGCTGAACTTTCAACTCAGAAAGTTCTTTCGGTGCCATC
Source organism: Dendrobium huoshanense (assembly GCA_016618105.1). Classification (NCBI taxonomy): domain Eukaryota; kingdom Viridiplantae; phylum Streptophyta; class Magnoliopsida; order Asparagales; family Orchidaceae; genus Dendrobium; species Dendrobium huoshanense. The sequence continues at coordinate 4,690,003 of CM028358.1, read as the reverse complement.
CTGTACGGAGCTTTCGATATCGGAGCGGTACCCGGAAAAACATCGATAGAGAACTCCACATCTCTATCCGGAGGTAAACCAACCAACTCCTCAGGAAAAACATCAGTAAACTCCCGTACCACAGGGATCTCAGAAACAGAACCAACCTCCAGGTTCAGATCCCGCACCGAAGCCAAAAATACTGGATATCCTTTCTTCCACATTCTGCTCACCTCTAACGCAGAAATCAGACTGGAGAGAACACCTCGTAATCCCTGAAATACAACTCTCTCTCCAGCCACAAGCAAACTCACTTGCTTCTTCAGACAGTCAATCTGAGCCTCATATTGACTCAACCAATCCATTCCCAAAATCACATCATACGAAGAAATCGGCAATCGAATCAAACTCGATTTCCACTTCTTGCCAGAAATCTCGATCTCACACAAACAAAACTGTCGAGCAATCAATGGATTCCCAGCCGGTAAAATCACAGACAAAGAAACCGGTAAAACCATCGAATCCAAATGTAAAAGCTCAAAACAATGCTCGGACAGAAAAGAATGACTCGCTCCAGAGTCAAACAAAACACGACAGGGCTGATCAGAAATGTAAACCGTACCTGTCACAACATCCGGAGCATCTCGAGCCTCCTGCTGACTCAAGCTGTAAACTCGTGGCTGAACTGGAACAGGAGCTGAAGCAACAGAACTACTCTGCTCCCTCTGAATCGTAGGTGGTCTCCGTGGTGCAGAACTAGAACCACCACCCTTACCAGCAAATCCCTCAGAGCGTGGAGGAACAGTCCTCGGTCTTCCTGCTGCTGAACCAACAGGTCTGACTAAACCCTCAGATCGCTGATCATATCCCATCTGTGGACATTCTGCAATCCTATGTCCCGGCTGACCACACCTGAAACAAAGACCAGCTATCCTGTAGCACTGGCCATGGTGTCGCCGTCCACAACTCTGGCACACAGGTGCCGAACTGACAGATCCAGAACCAGTCGTACTGGTAACAGTACCAGACGATCCTCCGCTCCTTCTGGAATCTCCAGATCCAGAACCAGGAACAAATCTCCTCTTCCCAGAGGAACCACTGCCAGAAGTATCACCTCCAAACCTCTTCCTACTCGCAGACCACCGCTGCTGAGTAGTCGTCATGTCGTTCTCAATCAGACGAGCTCGCTCCACAAGCTCAGAGAAATCAGAAATCCGGAACGGTATCAAAGGCTGCCTCAAAGTGTCTCGTAAGCCTCTCAGAAATCGGTAACACCTCTCAGCAGAAGTGCTAACCAGCTGCGGAGCGTACCTGGCTAATGCAGTAAACTCAGCCTCGTACTGCATCACCGTCTTGCTCCCCTGAACCAGCCTCAGAAAACTCTCCTGCATCTGCTGTCGTGCAGAAGGGGGAACAAACCAGTCTCTGAACACTTCAGTGAACTCTTCCCAAGTGATCAAAGAGTTCAATCTGCCCTGAAATCTGGCTGCCTGCTGGCCATCCCACCAGTGCTCAGCCTCTCCGTCCAACAGAAAAACTGCTAACGGAACCTTCCTGTCTGCAGGACACTGCATCCCGTCAAAAGTCTTCTCTAATCTCCTCAGCCACTCCTCGGCTGCTCTGGGCTCAACAGCGCCCTCAAACCTCGGAGGCTTCAACCTCAAAAACAACTGCAGGTGTCGATCGATGTCCTCAGATCTAACAGTAGAAGCTCTGCTCTGAGTCTCGCTCATCATCTGAGCAACAAGTGACGCAAACTGAGAAAGCGTGTCAGCACCAACCACTGGGGCTGTACTCCCCACTGGTGCTGCCTGATCATCACTCTGACCGTCTGTCATGTCTGGGTCTGGCTGATCCATACAGAAAAATCCAGAAAATCCGGAAAACTATCACAAAAACAACACAAAAACAACACAATAAAATCTGCTCTGAGTCTCGCTCATCATCTGAGCAACAAGTGACGCAAACTGAGAAAGCGTGTCAGCACCGACCACTGGGGCTGTACTCCCCACTGGTGCTGCCTGATCATCACTCTGACCGTCTGTCATGTCTGGGTCTGGCTGATCCATACAGAAAAATCCAGAAAATCCGGAAAACTATCACAAAAACAACACAATAAAAAGCCAAACGACCCAAAACTACCTCCCAGACAGACTCACTGATCACATCCTAGAGCTCTGTTTTACAATCCAACCTGTTTCCAAAACCAGTGCTCTGATACCTCAAAAGCTTGTCACGACCCGACCCGACAGGGACGGATCCCGCCCGAGCCGGATCGCGGCGAGCGCACACTTACTTGCTTATCCAGGATCTGGCTTTGGATTAGGTTGCTGAACTGAACTTCCCAAATACATAACTCAACAGAAAACACACAGAACAACAGAGCTACTAAAAACATCAAATGCAGCGGAACAAAACATCTATCTTTTTCATTTCATTTCCTCAAAATAATCATCTACAAAACAGTACATGGCTTTCAACAGAAAGAAAGACAGAACAGGAAAGCCATGACTGTACAAAAATCAACAAGTACAAAAGTACCTAATCGGATCAGACTCTGAAACTAATCCTGGACCTCCTTGCCCTTCCCAGAACCTGAAAACCACCAGAAAGCAAGGGTGAGCTCAACAGCTCAGCAAAGCAACAAACCACCAATCTAAATTCTCAGAAACCAAAACCAAACTCATCAGACAGAAATCAGATCAGAAATCGGAACAGAATCGGAAATCAGAACGTATACGGACAGATATCAAATCAGAATCGGAATCGTACAGATCATATCAGAACAAATCAACAGAGTCAGAATCAGAATTCAGAAATCAGAATCGTACGGAGCATATCGTATCAGAATCACAATTTCGTACAGAACAGAACAGATACATATAGCTAAATGCCCTGACACTGACGGAATCTCTACGGATTCCGGCCCCTTATGCCTCCCTTCCCAGACACTGACTGAATCTCATAGGATCCAGGCCCCTTATGTCTCCCTTTGTGCTCACGGCACCAAAACAGATGTGCTTATAGCACCAGAACAGAATTCATCGGATCCGGAACGAAACAGATATCAGATTTCAGATTTGAGCTCATTTCAGATTTCCCCTTTCACTAACTGAATCTCATAGGATTCAGGCCCCTTATAACTCCCTTTTTATAGCTTATTCATATAGCATTACAATTCAGAAGAAATCCGGACATTTCAGAAATTACCCGAAAATCGGGCAGCACAACGGCAGTATACAGAATTTACACAAAAATTCCTGCAAAGAAAATTCACCGAATTCGCACAGAACATAGATAAGCATATTCCAGAACATTTATTCTACTGCACATATAATTTCCAATTTCACAGAAAAATCAGGTCGACTAAAAACACAGTCGAATCAAAAATATCCGGACGAAAATCTTCAAAATATAATCAAAACGTGCACACCCGGCACGGCAACGATATACAGAAACTTACGCGGTAAAAACTGAACCAATCAAAAGATACGGACGAAAAACCGTAACGAAAACTAAATCCGGACAGAAAAATACTGCCAACCTCGACGGAACTGAAAATTGAGAAAGACGGAATGTGCCTTACCTCGAGCACAGCAAATTCCTCAACAGTCACTTCGCTCGAAAACGGCTCCGCGTCTTCCCGAAATCAACTTTTCCAAAACCTTCTTTTTCTCTCTCCTCAGACGAAAAAATCAGATATTTATTTTTTTATTTTCTCTCTCTTCAAATCGACTGAAATCAGCTTTATAATACACAGATCGGCCCGGCCGATCGTCCAGATCGGCCTGGACGATCAGACCAAAATCCCATCGTCTAGGGACGATTTTTCAGGACGATGTTTACTATTCATAGGCGATAAAAACCTCTACTCACTGACTTGTGCCATCCACTGATCGTCCCGGGACGATACCTCGATCGGCCTGGACGATCCCTACAGGAAATCACTTAGAGCAAATTCTGGGCAAAACTGGAGCTGAAAATACACTGATCGTCCCAGGACGATCCCAGATCGGCCTGGACGATACTGGAGCAGTTTGAAATATTACAACTTCAAATTAGACCTTGGACTTGATCTATCACCATCCAACACGATATGATTTTTTTTTAGTTGGAATAAACACGATATGATATATTCAATTTGTGGGTAATATTAGGTTGGGTTGCGACAAATGACTTCTTTATTCCAACTCTGCAAGTTCTTGGCTTATTATAAAGCCTTGGTTTCCCATATTTACTAAGGTTTCTTCGTTTTACTCATGATACACCATCCATTTTTTTGCATATGTCCACACTCACCACAACTTCTAAGTATGTTATATCCAAATGTGGGTATACCAGAACTATATTAATGTACTTGACAAGAGGAAAATCAAATATAAAAAAGAGAAAAGAGAATTTATAATGAGAAGCTAGCCTTGATATTTTCTTAAAATAAGAAGTGAAAAAAATGTGCATCCTTAGCTTCCCCTATCCCCTTATAAGTTTATATTAGGATTTAACATTACAAGAAAGACAATATATTAAAATATATAAATAAAAAACAATGCATAGTAAGGCTTAATTGTTGCTTATTGTGAAATACATGTGTCTTGTAGCCAAATTTAAATATCCATTATCCATTTTAATTAAAAAGTCCTTAATGAAGCGAGCCACTATCTTCTTTCTTCCAACTCTTTAAGTTGTCAACAAATTATAAAATCCGGATTTTCCATGTTTACCCAGGTTTCTCAATCTTGCTCTTCAAGTGCTCAAGATACACCTCTAGCTTTGAGAATGTTATATCCAAAACTATCTGTGGGTAGACCAGAACCATATTAATATGCTTGATGAGAGGAAAATCTAAGATAATAGGGAGAAAAGGAGAATCTATAATAAGAAGTTTTGAGAGTTCTGTTAAGTAAGGAGTACATAAAATGTGTATCTTTAACTTTCCTCCTTACCCTTTGTTTGTAGAACAATTATTAGGTCCTCCGACCGGACGTAGAGGAACGTCCGGTCGGCACTAAAACCCCTCCAAAAAACTCGGTATTTGCTCGGTATTGCTAGGTATTATTTGGTAATAACGAGGAATACCGCTCTGTGAAGACCAATACCGAGCTATACCAAGCAATAACGAGTTATACAAAAAAATACCTCTGTATTGCTCGGTATAACTCGGTATTGGGTCTTCACATGATGATATTCCTCATTATTTTTTGGTATTACTCGGTATTTCTCGTTTTTTGGCGCGATTTTAGCTCCGACCGGACGTAGCTCTACGTCCGGTCGGAGGACATAATAATTGTTCTTGTTTGTAAGTCTAGGTGACAATTTATCATTACATGAAGGCTACTTATTAAAAAATATAAATAAAAACAATGCATAGTAAGGCTTAGGCTTCATTTGGGACGATTTTCTTACTGCTTCTTAGAACAACTTTTTAGTACTAAAAAACTGCTTTATGTAAGAAGGCCATCCCAAATGAAACCTTAATTGTTGCTTGCTATGAAATAAGTGCGTCTTCTAGCCTAATTGTTAGATATCTATTGATTGACTACTTGAATTAAAAGTCTCTTAACAAAGTGAGCCATTGGCTTTTGGTTGAAGTAGTTGACTTGATAGAGAAAATTCCAACTTGTTCGAAGGAAGTTGATGACTTTACTCAATGAACTTTGATGTTGAGCTTATAATGCTTGAATAAATCTTGGAATGTGTTGGCGAGTTTTCCATGATCTTTACGGATCCACAACAATCCTGACGAGTTTATTATAAACTTGGTGAGTTCATGTTAATCTTGGCGAGTTCAAGATGGCATTGGCAAATTCATCATCTTTATTGGTCCGCCTTGACTGAGTTATCTTGAATCAAGTTGATTTAGCTTGAACGAAGTACTAGAAATACTTGAATGTACCATGAGTTAAAACATATATACATTAAAAATATAAGATATTTTCCTTATAAAATGATACATTTCAATATGTTTGTAAGCTAACCAATAAATATATTTAACTTATAAAATATAAGTTATTAACTTACAAAATAAAAAACCCAGAACTTTTAAATAACAATACTTCAGGAACTAATACAATTTTGAATGTTATTCTACAAACAATCATAAACAAAATGTAAATTTTGGCAAATTTCTCACATGTTATATTCCTTTTTTATCTCATACATAACATGTCTCACATAAAATATATTTAAAATATGTTAATTTTCAAGGTGTGTAAAATATTACTTGTTATATATAGTGTCAACATATGCAAACGGTCAACATAAGATCCTAATATGACCTGGCAGTTTACTCTCCATTATCCGCTCAGCTCATCATGTGCTATGCCATCCTCGTCTCTCTGCCAAGCCGTTGCTACTTTCGGTTACAACAACATCTTATATATTCTTTAATATTGATGAAAGACGCACAGAGAATAGAAGAGAAAAAGTTGAACTCCATTCTTCTACTCCTCTCTAACCTTTTCCTTGCAGGTTTACATATAGTAGAGAGAAATAATGGTTGATGTTTGCTTTCAATATGATTCTTGATACTGGACATCAATATTAATATCGACTATCATCATTACAACAACGTCGATACATATCATCATTGATAAGACTATTGCCTATCATCGACACCAAAGCCAAAGCTAGTCATTGATATTAACACTGTTGCTCATTGTCAACACAAACACTTATGCTTGTTGGTGACACCAACGTGTAGGTCCACTTATGATTTCCATGCCAATGCTCCCACCATCGACGTCAACATCTACACACCAACATAAACATGAAAGTCGAAGCCCTTTATTGCCACCATCATAGTAACACATATTCTCTATTAAGGCCAAATCCTACTTTTTTTTCATCACTAACCTCTCCACTTATACAGAGAATGATCGAGAAGATCTCCAACAATCTCTTGATGATATCTTTCTACACTTTGAATCATAATCCTATTTATAACATAAATACATATTCCACCGTTCATATCTATTATATATTATATAAATGAATTATCCAATGACGAGGGAGACCAATCTTCTTAATCTAAGACTCACACTAGTATAGTCATTTAAGTTAAAATAGACCCATATTTTTCCCTTTGCTTACTTTTTATTAAAAAAACACATTTCTCTAATGAGTTGCTCTCAACTTAAGATGTATGTGCATAGGCTAAGACAATAAACTCTTGTTTGCTATATATATTTTAGCACTCAACAAAGTTTATAAAGAAGTTAAAAATATTATCATTTGAATATTAGGTTCATTTATTATTTAAAAAAAAACATTTTTAAAAGCAGTGGATTCAATTATGATAGTTTTGAAAGAATTTTATGAAATTTAAAATAAATAGTTGAGTCAACATTTTGTTTTGGATATATATATATATATATATATATATATATATATATATATATATATATATATATATATATATATTCATTTTTTTTAATTTTCAAATTGGTGTATTTGTGCATATCAGTGTACCATGATAAAATTAGTATGAATTTTGATAAAAATTATTTAATTTTTTTGTTAAATTTAATATTTAAATTACATTTAAAAAATAAAAATATATGAGGATTAATTTTATATAAATAGCTAAAATTTGAATGTTTTGTATGTAAGCGTCCTTTTTTATTTTTATTATAACGTTTTGTTATAATCCAAATAACAGTTTACCCAAAAAAATAATCCAAATAACATTTTTAAAATCCCACCGACTCTCCTCGCCCGCTCACGCGAAACAGTATAAAGCTTCCATTTCTCTCGTATCTTCTTTTCGAAATCCTACTCGGCTTCTTCCTTTCAATGGACTCCACTACAGAATCAGCCACTCCGATGAGCTTCGATGTGGACGAATGGGACGAGAACTTCATTAACGAAGTTTTTCAGGTCGAGCTCGGGTTATGCTCAAAAAATGCCGTCGCTAATCCTATCGCTCCTCCGCCTCCACCGAACCCTAGCTCCTCTTATCTGCAGGAGCAAGAGGCATTTGACCACTGGGAACTGCCCCCACCTTTTCGTTCGGAACGCGCGGGTTTGTCTTCTTCTGGGGTCCATGCGGGTGGCAGCGATATATGCTTCTCTCCGCCGCGGGAGTTATCGCAGAGGTTTAAAGAGGTGTCTGAAGATGCTCCGGTTGGGGATGGTTGCGTGATGGTTGAGACTAGGGTTTCGAGGAATGGAGGCTTCAGTCGCGTAGGTGGTGGCAGGAGAAATAAAGAGCTGGAGCGGTTGAAGGCGAGTTCTTCTAGTGTTTGTGTTTTATATTTGCGTTGATTTTTGTAGAACACCGTCCGTCCGGAATTTAGGGTACCTTCGCTGCTTCAGCAGGGAATGCGTGGTCTATATTGACGTGTAGTAGGTTTTAATAGTTCGTTAAAGCACTTTGAATATCTTGTTAGGCTCTGATTTGTAAGAGAATGCTGGGATGTTAGGCAAGAGGGTTTTTATTCTTTAAGCAGTCTTCTCTCGCCAGTGAGATTTAATCATCGGTTGCAGCGATCAGGAGCTGGTTTAGGGGCTACATCTATAAGCGTTTATCAGGTAGTGTTGGGACTCTGTCTTTGATTGCATTGTTTTGGGCGTTTCAGCTTGGCATTCTGGGTGGCTTGGTGGCTCTAGTTTGCTTGTGATCTAAGATACTTTGGCGTTTGTTCCAGTTCGGAGACTTTTCTTTTAGGGCTAGGGTTTAGAATTTAATCTGCTTTTACTTGGAGAAATTGTTTTCTTTTGTCTTTACTATATTAATCTTCATCTATATAGATAGTTTTTTAAATTTCTACTATTATTGACCTTGGGCCTAGAATATTCATGAAACAAAAAAAATTTATAGTTTGTATTATTTGTGAGAGTTAGAGAATTCACGAATTTTGGATTTGAGGTAGCCAACAGAGCTTATAGTTTTGCATATTGTCTTCTGTAGAAATAGCGTTGATATGTGAATGCTCTCTTTACTGCATGGTTTATGATGTGCTATTTACTTTTCTTCTGTTTTTTGTTCATATCTTTTTCTTAAGGTGTATGAGGAGGAGTTAAACATTTAGAGTTGTTAGTGTCTTATTGGTGGATAGTTTTCAGTCCACGCTAAATTTATTTGTCATTTTGCACGAGCAAACTGCAAATTGTATGGGATTCCGTCGCATATGAATCTTAACATTCTAGCTCCACTTTTAGTGTGTGATATTGCTAGGATTGGAGTGGGTTGCTCTCACAATATGTGTGTATGTGTGTGTGTTTTGGGGGTGGGGGGTTTATGGTTGTTGAGGGTATGGTTTGTAATAAGCAGTATTGCAGGCCTTTGTCATGGCCATTGGGGTTTGGTGACACCTGAATCATAACGGGCATGATTTACTGGTTTCGTCCACAGCTTTGACTTTGATGGGGTTTCAAATGGTTGCAATTAAGTATGATACACATGCTGATGATAGCCCTTCTCTGCTTTGTCCTTGTCTTGAAAACACTTTTCTTTTTTCTCTCTCTTTTTTTTTTTTTGGTCTAATGTAGCCCCAAAACTTCATTGATCTTCATATCTAATAGCTTTTTAAAATGATATTTCTCTTTTCCATTTGCTTTAATGCTTAATACGTGTTGTCTGGTAACATTTGTATGCGGTACTAAGTATTAAGAATTTGTAGAATTGAACCATTAGCCATAATATGAAGTGTTGTTATTCGAGTGTGCTTATTAAATAGAACTTACTCTTCTTGTTTATATTGCAGAAGGAGCTGGAGCATCTCTCCTATAAGTTCAATCACATGGTACTATTTTCTATGATAAGTGAAAGTAGTTGTCTGTTTATTATTTACTTCCTTATGATATTTCAGTTGTCCCCTTGCACAGGAAATGCCATCATTCCTTGAATAAAAAAATTCTTTTGTGAAATATCTTTTTATGATGGGACCATTTGGTTGGATATATTTTGAGTATAAAGTAAAAGGCTTGTAGGGGTTTAGAAATTTTGGGAGTTTGGCGTATAGTAAACGAGTGAAAAGTAAAATTTTCAGGCATTTGGAGTACCATAAGCTTTATTTGTCATGCATTTCAAATTCAGACAAAGTGGGCATATTTTGTTTTTGCTTTTGCTCCATCTTTATCTCTCACTCGTGCTTCGCACGCAAGCTATCTTCTATTCCCGTTATGGCCGCCTCTTGCTCCCACTTCATCTCTTGCCCATCCGTCATCTTTGTCTCCCATTGGAGATGCTTTGCCGCACCATTCAAAAATGCATTTTCAAAACCGCACCACTTCTCCCACTGTCTCCTGTGCACATTTCTTTTATTACAAACCACTTGACGAATATGATGTGGCCCAAGGAGGTTGGCCTTCAAGGTTGTTGTTGGTAGTGTGCACCAGAGTAACTTGTGGGGGATAAATGCTGATGACATGGAGCGTCGGGGAGGAGAACACAAAAACTATAAAATACAATTTTGTATTTTTGTGTTCACTTTAGATGCAAACAAACAGCTTGATGAAAATTAATACACTTTATTTTCTTAACATTGCATTCTTAAAATATATGTATTTTTAGTGCATGCAACCAAACAACTCCTAAGAAACCTAATATTGCAAAACCATTATGGTCAGACACCAAAATTGCGTTACTGTTTTACTTTTCAGGAACAAGATTGCATCACCCTTAAGAAAGATAGAGATCAGAAAAATGAGCAGCTGAAATGTGTTATTTCACAACTTGAAGCTAAAGATGCTGAGATCTGCAATCTGAAGAGGGAAAACTTGTGAGTGTAGTATGTTGCCATTTTTATCAATAATATTATGTCAAAACGGTTTGAAAAGAAAAGAAAAAAAAAAGTTTATTCCCCAAACTGATAAATCCTGTATTGACTAAAGCTTTGGCCATTAAGATGTAATAATAATGTTGTACAAAGTAGATTCAAATGTGCATTCATGCATGACATGTACACACTGAGGGGTACAACCAACGCGTGTATTCACTCATGGAACTCCTACATATCACACATGCAGATTTGCAGACACAATTGAATGCGTGGCCCTATTAATATCCTTCCAATAATTTTTTATCGGCGTTTTAAATTAGCTTGTGTGGTTGCAGGAGCGCTTGTGAACAACATCAACCTCATGCTTCCATTTCTTTCGAAAACAAAATAGTACCCACCAAGTCTGTTGGAACATACAATTCTAAATTGAAAGTTCATCAAGAAAATGGATCAGCAGTTTCTGAATTGAAGCGGCGTATAATGATTGATGAGCGTAAGATATTGTTTTTATACTGTAAACTCTGACTCATACCTCTAATTTTGAGTTTTCACTGTTGGCTAAACTTAGTTTGTTCATTTGATGGGTTTAGAAGCAACTACCTCCTGTGAAGCTCAGGTGTTTTGCCATTTCTCCTTAAATACCATTTCATCTATGGTCTTACTATAATGACCAGTCCATCTAAGCCATGATTTTTTGCACTTGCACAGGAATGTTCCTTTATGGAGAAGAGCACTAAAACTAAGCATAGTAAGAGTACAGGAATCCAAACTGATGTTGGTCAAGATGACATTAATATTGTCCAACAGAAGAGAACGTTAAATGAGCAAGGAATTGTAAGCAACTTGCATGCAATATGGGGCTTATACGACAAAAGATCAGGAAGCAACCTGGTGTTGAAGCTTCTTAGATCTTGTTCAGCGGAATTTTTTACACTTTTCAGGTGCATCAAATTGTCTTCAAAATGTAATCTCGATGGACTGGCAAATGAAAGCTTTTCAGAGATACCTTTGCATGACAGTATACATTCTATTCATTCAAGTGATTCTGCTAAAGCTTCTCGGTTTTATCAATTGCTAATGAAGGTGCAAAAGCCTAATAAATTGTCTCTCATATGAACTGCACAACATCAACATAATTGATATTTTACCTGGACTGCTTTGCTCAAGTATTTTGTGAGAATCTGCTCCTTTGAGTAGATAAGTTTTATTAGAGAATATTTCTAGAGTCGTCAAACCATCCAGTGATCAAAATCAGCATGCATGTCACCTGATAAAAATATATACTGGTTACATGGCACTATAAGCTAATGGCATCTTTAGAAGAAATAACACCATTGAACCCATAAGTCTGCTCAGTCGGAGTTGCCCTTTTTCATGCGTGAGTTGTTAAACTAAAGTATTAGGGGCTTAATGACGTCAAGTCAGAATTTAATGACTGAATTCATTCCATGTTCTAGAGCACATCAAACACTTGTTAGGCAGAGAGCATATTGTTAATAGTAATAGAATGCTTAGTAATTGGGAAATTTGGTTATTGGGCATGGCATCAAAACTGATGAGTGGGCATTTGCAGAATTTGGTAATTGGAGCTTATTTTCCATGATCATTAACGGGTTTCTAATTTGTTATTGCAGATGCGTCATGAGATTGTACCTTTGCAGGATTTTATTGACGCATTACTAGAGCTATGCAATCTTGAAAACGTAAGTGATAGAATTCTTAATCCCTATTAAGATTCTTTGAATTAACTGCTGGGCAGATTTTTCTGAATCTTAGCATGTGATGCAAGCCACCTCCAACATGTTTTCAAACTCAGAATGTCATCTATTGTATACGCTGATGAGTGATAGATTGCTTCTCCTAGAGCATAGCTATCTTCACGCTCTTTGATTTCCTTTATGAGGTTATCTTATTTTTATTTTTCAGCGCCTTATCATTTATTCACAAATAACCCATATTGACGTTGAAACTTATTTTGTGGCATTCAGAGATGCCTTATACGGACCTTTTTTACCAAACTATTCTTGATATCACAGATGGATAGGAAACACAATTTATACTTCATGCATAATGTATCTTTAGTTTTTTGAGAAATTTAATTGCATCGACTCTTGTTTTAAATAGGAAACACAATTTATACTTCCTGCATAGCATACTTAATTTTATACTTCCTGCATAGGAAACACAATTTATACTTATGATAATTAATGTTTTGAGTTACAAGTAAACATCCTCTTTTGAATCGTGGGGTAGGGCCACATGCATCAACTCCTCTCCAAACTCTCCATTGGTCGGTGTCCTATACACCCTTTTAAATATTGTTGAATTTCAATGTTTTTTTTTTTCATTCCATGTGATTATTTGCACATTGTGTCGCCATTATTCTTCTCCTACAATATATATTTTCTGCTGTTTTTGCATGTGTTTTCTGTTATCATCGTTAACTTTTCTTAATGGGTTTGTTTCCTTGACATTGCCTTATGAAAATGGTTAATCTATATGAGTGGTCTGATTCTTCTAACCAATCTTGACCTTTTTTAAGCAGACTAGATGTTTGCGGACAATAAATATGATTTTGAAAAGGTCCTTATTAGCTCTCTTCCGTTCCTGGCATGCTTAGCATTTAGGATCCGACTTTTGTTCACTGCCAATTTTTTCAATTTTTCTTCTTTTGTTACAGGCTGTCGCCCATGTGTCTATGCGCATACTGCATGCTACCTTGCAACATTTAGTCTTTGATTCTGGTTTTCAGGTAAAGGTGAATGACGTCTGATGAATTTATTATTGTCACAATTTTAGTATGCAAATCTTGTTCTTTCCCTTTTATTACTTTTGTTTTTTTTATATTATCAGTTTTTATTCATCTCTATTTCATTGAAATATCCTCAGGTTTGGATAATGACCTTGGTAGACTCATCATAATTATTAATGGTTTATCTGCTTTATGTATCATCTTATTTATCGAGCTAAAGAACTTATTATTATTATTATTATTTTTTTTAAATTGTAATTTTCTCTTTGCTTTTGATTCAATGCTATACATATTTATTTCTGCTAATTTGTTTCAAAGAGAGTTTTCTCTACACGCCCAAGTATCTATTAGGCCTTAATATTTCCAACCATATATCGGAGAATGCTTTCGACTTGCTAACAACAGCAATTTAACTCAGTTGAACTTGGTTTTTTGAATTTGCATATGTTTCTCCATGATGTTTAGTGGTGCTTTATGTGCAATACAAATCAATTTGGCAAAAAAAAATGAAAATGAAAATCAAATGTGTGGGATATTATTGGCCTAGCATGAATAAGGGTTAAATTGACCATGCTAAAAAGTGCCATCTATGTTAAATTATGGAGACATTTTAGATTGATCGCCTATAACGTACTACATTATGCCATATTATCATGGCTATTTGAAATTTGGGGCAACAACACAAAGCCCTTTGAATCTTCCACTATGCATAATGTTCTTCTCGTTGCCACAAAGTATTGCTAAAAGTGGGCTGAAGCAATTCCTTTGAGATGAGCTATGGTAGAGTAGTAGACAATGTGAAGTTCTTTTGAGACTACTTTGTCTGCTAAGTTGTGGTGCCATTCTAAGGCTTCGTTTGGGACGGCTTTTTTCTTGCTTTCTAAAACAGAGTTTTAGTACAAATTTTTTTATTTTTGTACTAAATCTCCGTTTAAGAAAGCAATAAAAAAGCCGTCCCAAACGAAGCCTAAATCATATATGATAAGTGCTTCGAAATATTGTTTCTTCAAATGACAAAAGATGGATTGGCATTATGATGGGGACATCAGATCTTGGAAGGTTTATCAGAGATGTGGCCGCCGATCTACAGCCACGATCGAGTCATTATACTTCTGAGTTATGTCATGTAGTGTTTTATTTTTATGTCGTTGTATTTTGTTTTATTTTATGTTCTTTTATTTTCCCGTTGTACCCTTCTAGTAAAGGGGTGTCGTATGTAAGCCCCGAGGGCACTTTAGTCTTTTATTTCTTGAGTCTCTTGTACTAGGCTATTTATAGCCCGTTGTCTACTTTTTGTGGTAATGAATGATTATTTTAGAATTTTGTCTTCTTGCTTGGAGTTCTTGAGAGAGCTTGAGAGATCGGAGAGAAATCCCTAGGAGAGGGAGAGCGCATTACTCACCAACCTTGGAGACAGTCGGGTTCGTGGTTCGGTGTCTTTATCTTTTCATCCTCGTCCTCCCTCACCTTAAACCGCCGGCCATCTCTTCCCATCCACCTTATTTTCCCCTCCCTAATTCCCCGAGTCCATCTCCTGAATCAACCCAAAATTTTCCCACTAACTCCACTCCCATTGGGCCAATCGGCCCCTTGGCCCAACCCCACCATCCACCGCCCCCTTCCAGTCAACTCCCCCTTGCTCCCCTAGCCAAATTCGGGTTGCCAAATTTCGGGGCTGATTCGAAATTCAAATTCAAACAATTTGAGTATTGAAATCTTTCCTTAATTAGTCAATCTATTTTTTGAAAGTTTCTAAATTGACACTATTTTGAATTCAAATTCAAATAGAGTCAATTAAATACTTTCCTAAATTCTAATCTAATTGATTAATTAAAAAAAACATAATTATAATTAATTATATTTAAATAATATAATTATAATTAAAATTATTTTATATTATTATAAAATAAAATAAATTTATTTAATCCCTCTGCTCGGCGGATTAGTGGGATTTGGCCATGGAAGCTGGCGTGAAGGGAGAAAGTTACCTTCACAACAAGCCGCTCCTGTATTGCTCACGATCAAAATGTTATAACTTCCGATCGGGCTGGAAGGATCGAACACGAAGGGAGATTCGGGATGGAGATCAGAGCCGAGTCGGGATCGGGACGTCGAGAGGCGGCTTCGGCTGGGTGTCGGGAGGGAGATCGGAGAGATGTGGAGTTCGGTCAGAGAGGAAGAGAGATCGGTCTTGGGGAAGAGGAGCTCGGGGAGCAGAGCAGAGCTCCGGCTCTGTGCGTGGAGTCGGGCGTGTGGGAGAAGAGAGCAGGAGGTTGGGGATGTCGGGAGGAGAAGCAGAGAGCGAATGTGTGTCGGGGAGTGAATGGAGTCGTGTGGGTTTTATAGGCGCGAAGATGGAGCACTGTCGAGGCGAGATCGCTGGTTTTGAGCAGGATTTGCGCCGGGTTTGCAGGGAAGTGATGCGAACGGCGCCGAATCGACGCGATCTTGGCATGATTCGAGGATCCAGCGGTTTTACAGGTATTTTAATTTGATTTTTTTTTGTTCCTGCTGGGTTAATGTTTAAAGGTCAACAAATGCCCCCCAACAAATGTGGTACGCGTCTGGAGCGAATCACGTTTGTTGTATGTTGATTGACCCTGTGGATCTCTAGATATTTGTTCTAGATGTCACACATGGGACTTCACTTTGTGGATCTCCAAAAGCTTATTTGGATGTCACACTACAACTTTCATTTAGTGGATCTCCAAAAATTTATTTGGATGTCACGCTACAATTTTTTTTTTTTTTTTTTTTAGTGGATCTCCAAAATTTTCCTTGGATGTCACACTAAAATTTTCCTTCTCCATGGAGCTCTTAGATGTGTCAATAAATGGTTGAGATGTTGATTTCTTTTGTCTTATGCTTTGTGCTGCAGACAATGATGGAGGATTACCTGATTTATCTTTATTGACTTGTCAGGTGATTTTTGTTCCTTCGGCCCTATGCTTTCTTGCTTTGGCGGGCTTGTTGAAGGAGTAGATGCCGGTGACCTAAACCCTTAGGTTTGTATTAGGTCGATGGCGAAAAAGTCATCGGTCCAGAGCTTTGTGTATAACGAACTTGTTGATGACGAAATCCTCTTAGTTCAGCCATAGGCTTTTCACGAACTTTGGGATGATTTTCTTCGGTCCTTTGCTTTGTGCTTTGGCGGACTTGTTGAAGAAAAATTCCTTCGATCCTCGCTTTGTGCTTTACGGATTTGTTGAAGGATTTGCAGGTTCTGGATTCAATTGATAGTACCGAACGTAGGTAGTATCTTGATCCTTAACCACTTGAGAAGACTTTAATCTGAATCACTTGAGTTTATCAGATCGGGAGAGCTGGGATTTGATAGCTCTTTGTCCTCTGGTTGCTGAGATGGGGGTTCCTCTACTACGGCCTTTCTTATGGCTTGTTGAGTAGATGGAGCTGCCAGCGATCCGGCCATATTTGGGCTTGTTGGATCCGACCTCTTACACCCATTCAGGCTTCAGACTTGAGCTATGGGAATTGCGCTACCCAATGCTGATTTTGCTAAAGTTGACAGATTTGGAGTCAACCTTCGTGGTTTTGGAATTTTGAGCCTACGAACATCTGGTAGTTGTTCAAGACTCATCTTTCCACTGGAACTTTGATTCTCCAGTCATTTTGGAGAATTTTGCAGACTACGACCACTTGAACTTGTTGAGCCAAATTTGCCTTCGTGCTTCCTACAGTCCCTACTGACGGGTTGACGAAGTGGGGGTTCCGCTACTACGGCCTTTCTTATGGCTTGTTGAGTAGACGGAGTTGCCAGCGATCCGGCCATATTTGGGCGTGTTGGATCCGACCTTTTACACCCATTCGAACCTTAAGCTTCAGGATGTTGGAAGGCTTCAAGCTTCTTCAGCTCAATTTTGTAAGAGTGTGTAGCCACAAAAGTCTCTTTCTTGACTTTTGAGTCTTGGTTTGTTGTATAAGGTGTTGTCTCTAACTCTTGAAAGACCACCTGCATATACTTTAGAAAAAGAATTTGTAGTATTCTTTAGCATGAAAGAATATTTGAATTGATAATTTTAAATATTTATTCGGGGATATCGGCATGCAGCGCGATGTCGACCCGAATAAATATTTAAAATGCCCCCTGTCTTGTAGGGACATTTTGGATAGGCTTTTGTATCTTTGAGATTTTAAATATTTATTTGGGGATCTCGACACGCAGCGCGATGTCGACCCAAATAAATATTTAAAATGCCCCCAGTCTGATGGAGGATTTTGAAATGCGTTCTTGCTACACAAGAGAATTTCAAAATATAAGTAAACATGCATTGATAAATATGCATATAAAATTTTGATCATCACAAAATACATTAGACATAATATTTTATGCATGATACTTCTTTAAATGTCGTCCGTTGATAGGTGGCATAGGTCTCTGACCGTTCAGGTCGATCAACTGATATGCTCCTCCTTGGTATACTTTCTCGATGACAAAGGGACCTTCCCAATTGGATACGAATTTGCCACCAATTTTTCGGTGTGGAATGATTGGTCTTCTCAGCACCAGGACCAATTCACCTTCTTGAAATGATCGAGGACGCACCATTCGATCAAAGGACTTTGTCATTCTTCCTCGGTAGATTTCCAAGTTTTGTTGAGCTTGTAACCTGAGTTCATCAAGTGCGTCGAGCTCTTCCATTCTGAGGCGGGCATTTTGCTCTTGAGTGAGATCGTTCTGGGTTGCTACCCGGAGTGACGGTAGCTCGATCTCCAATGGTAATACGGCTTCAACACCGAACACTAGAGAATACGGAGTGGCTTTGGTTGGTGTCTTATAGGTTGTACGATACGCCCACAGTGCCTCTGCCATTTTCGTATGCCACTCTCTTTTATTCTTGGTAAGAATCTTCTTCAACAATTTCACCAGTGTTTTGTTGAATGCTTCTGCCAATCCATTTGCTCTTGGATTGTATATAGATGAATATCGCCAATCGATTTTGTGCCGATCAACGAACTTGTAAATTTTTGTACTTTTGAATGCAGTACCATTGTCTGAGATTATGCGGCGTGGCACACCGAATCTGTAGACTACATTGTGGGCGAAGAAATTGATCACATGCTCCGATGTGACCTCTCTGAATGGAGCTGCTTCTGCCCACTTGGAGAAGTAGTCCGTTGCTGCCAGAATAAAGCGGTGTCCCGCTGATGACGGCAGATCTATTGGCCCGATTATATCAGTGCCCCAGCATTCGAATGGCCAGGATGCTATTGTTGGGTGCAGTGGATTCGGCGGCTGATGTATAACATCACCGTGGATTTGACACTCGTGGCACCTCTTAGCATGGTCAATGCAATCTCTGACCATGGTCGGCCAATAATACCCCATTCTCTTGATTTTAGCGGCCATTTTAGGACCTGACTGATGTGCTCCACAAAGCCCTTCGTGGACTTCTGATACCACTTTATCAGCTTCCTTGGTCCCTAGGCACCTTAGCCACATTTGATCAAAAGCTCGCCTGTATAGCGTATCATTGACAAATGCGTATCGCAATGCCCTTTTTCTAATTTGTGCAGCCATAGACTTTTCTGTCGGGAGCTTGTTTTCCTTGAAGTAGTCAATGAATGGCTGTCTCCAATCATTTTCAACTTCAATATCTAAACAATGCCACCACGATTCTGAAGCTTGACTAGTTTTATGTCTCTTGGCCACGTGATATTCTTCTGGATAATTCTCCATAACGATCTGATGGAGCGGTTGAGGGTCAACTGGAGTTTCATCATGCTGACTTGAATCTGGAATTTCTTCTGCCCTTGGGAATTGTAATAGAGCGGGCTCCAAGACCCTACGAGTGTAAACTCCAATGAATATAGGCTTCTCCTCATTGATGTTCGCCATTTCTTTGGCTAATTTGGCCAGACAATCTGCTTTAGCATTCTGTCCTCGAGGAACTCGAGCTATTTCAACATTTGGTATCATCTTTAGAAGCTCGAGGGCTCGCCGGTGGTAATGGGCCAATTCAACTTTGCCAACTTTATAAATACCGATGACCTGATTTATTATAAGCTGAGAATCACCAAAGATTTGGAGATGTTGGATTCTGACATCGATCGCAATCTCTAGCCCTGCTAATAGAGCTTCGTACTCAGCTTCGTTGTTGGTCCGAGGTTCAGTCAAACTGAATGAAAATCTCATTATGCCTCCCTCGGGTGCTACGAAAATGAGGCCAATTCCGGCTCGGGCTCTTGCAATATTTGGAGGTCGGACATGTCTGATAGATGATGCACCGTCAAAGTACATCTCCCAAAATGGTAGCTTTTCATTTTCCTCGACCTGCATCATTTGCTCATCGGGCAAATCATCGTTGAGTGGAGAGTCAGCCGGGATTGGGTGTGCAGCAAGAAAATCTGCCAAGGCTTGTCCTTTCACCGCCTTCTGTGGCATGTATGTGATTTCAAACTGCAATAATAATACTGCCCACATGGCTAAACGACCTGTCAACGCTGGTCTTGTCATCAAGAACTTCAGCGGATCGATCTTTGATATCAGTGTGATTTTATGGGATATCATATAGTGACGGAGTTTCTGAACCGCGAAAATCAGCGCCAGACAAAGCTTTTCAATTGGAGAATAACGGCTTTCTGCTCCAATCAACCTTCGACTGATGTAGTAGAGCGCATTTTCTTTGTCTTCTTCATTATTCTGGGCCAATAGTGCTCCGAGGGACTCTTCTAGTGCTGCTGTATACAGTATAAGAGGCTTCCCCGGAATTGGCGCTGCTAGAATGGGCGGATTCAACAGGTATTTCTTGATACTATCAAATGCTTCCTGGCATTCTGCGTCCCATTTGAAACGGACATCTTTCTTCATTAGCTTAGAGAATGGCTGGCACCTACCCGATAAATTTGATATGAATCTTCGAATGAAAGCCAGTTGTCCTTGCAACGAGCGAAGCTGTCGAAGGTTCCTTGGTGGTGGCATCTCCGTGATCGCCTTAATTTTGTTGGGGTCGATCTCTATACCTCGATGACGAACAACATACCCCAAGAATTTGCCGGAGGAGACTCCAAAAGCACATTTGAGAGGATTCATCTTTAGATCAAACTTTCTGATTCTCTCAAATACAATTCTGAGATCTTTTAAATGATCATTTCGGCCAAGGCTTTTAACAACAAGGTCATCTACATAACACTCGACCTTCTGATGTATCAAATCATCAAATATGTGAGTCATCGCCCGTTGGTAGGTGGCACCAGCATTCTTCAGACCAAAGGGCATGACTGTGTAGCAGAAAATTCCGATGGGCGTCCTAAATGATGTATGTTTTTCATCTTCCGGCGCCATTTTGATTTGATTGTATCCTGACGATCCATCCATAAAGGAGAACATGTCGTAGTTGGACGTATTGTCTACCAGGAGTTCGGATACGGGAAGTGGAAAATCATCTTTTGGGCACGCCTTGTTGAGGTCCCTAAAGTCAATACAGACACGAATTTGTCCGTTCTTCTTCTTCACTGGGACGATATTAGCAATCCAGTCAGCGTACTTTTCTTCTCGGATGAAGCCTGCATCTATTAGCTTCTTTGTTTCAGCAATCACTTGTTCTTCAATCTCCAATCTCATTCTCCTTGGAGCTTGCTTGACGGGTGCTACATCCGGTTTGATTGCTAATCTGTGAACTGCTACGTCAGGGGATAAGCCGGGCATCTCAGCATATGTCCAGGCAAAGCAATCCCTGAATTCACATAGGAGTTCTTTTATTTCTTCTATCTGTTCTTCGGGTATGAGAGAACTAATGAAGGTTGGGCGAGGATCCTCCTCAGTTCCCAAGTTGACTTCTTTTAGTTCATCCATAGTGGCTGCCTGTCCACCATCTTCAAGCTCTTCTGGTGCAGGCTCGGCTTCTACGGGCTGCTCATCATAATCCTCAGCCTCGTATGTCTCTTCAGCATCACCATCTTCGGATTCAATTTCCATGCATGTGATGGCACGACAAATCTCTTTCCGGAGAAATTTTCTTTTGATGAATCCAATACCTTTATATGCGTCTGTATCCTTCTGCTGTAACGGACGCGGACTCCTTCCATACCAGAGGCCCAAACTTGTACGAAGTTGTCTCTTGGTAGTAGGAATATTGACTTGCTTTCGTAGCATTCTCTGAATATTTTTGGTATTGAACCTAGGTAGCCTCGTAGGAAATAACTCTTCAGAATCGAGGATCATGCAATCCCAATCATAATTCTCCTCTTCACGAACTCCCGTAGAATATAACACATTCTTTGGAATAGTCCCATTTTTACGGGGAGGCAGATAGAGGGTGGCGAGTTCTTCAACTTTATGCACCTCGCGCGGAATAATTTCTTTAAAATGTTGTAAAGGAACATGCGTGACTACGAGTATATTATCTGAAATTGATAGGCTGTCAATTCTTCTAGAGAACACATTCTGCACCGTGTTCATATAAATGGAGTCGTAGTCATAATCATCATTTGAAAATTCGACCTGCCTGCTCCATTCATCCGTTGACTGGCACACTTTCCGAGATTTAGCAGGAGTAACATCATCTTCATCTGTGTCACTTCCCAGATGAGGTACATGCTTCTTTTGTAAAACCCTTAAAAAAGCTGATTTTTTTGTGCTGTTAGTCCCGTATGATCTGACTTTAGTCCCGGACGAACTGAAGAAATTTGTGAAGAATCTGTCATTTTCGTCTGTACGAACCTGGAGCAGTCGGGACGATCCGTCTGTACGAAATTTGTCCAGAGAACCCATCGTACCAGGACGAAATTTTGGATCGTCCAGGACGATCAGTGTTGATAAATATCGGATTTGAGATATTTTGGATTCATTTTGGAGAGAGAGAAAAGGTAGGAGAGAGAAAGAGAAGGAAGAGAAGGAAAAGCCGGATTTTGGAGGCCGCGGAGCGCTTTTCGTCCGACGACGCTGTTAGAAGATTTGTTTGTCTCGCTGTAAGGACTCCGAACCCTATTTCTGTTTTCGAAGATTTTGTATTTTGATCGAGTTGTGCACTGTTTTGTGTTTTCGTAGTCGAACTTTTGACCTGATTTGGTATTGACACAACTTTCACCGTACAACTTTTAATATGTTATAGATATGAATATTGTACACGATTTGAGTATTTTCTACGATGATTTTACCGGTCGGAATTGATTCTACGTGATTTTAATCGGATAGAAAACAATCAGGACTTGATTTGATTTGATTTATATAGGACAATAGTCTTGTATTGATGTTATAGATATTCTACTGTAATTTGGTAGGATTTGGAAATTGTGTCTTTTTGCAGGATTTTTGTGTAAATTCGATCGACTACTGTTACTCTGCCCGATTTTCGTATGATTCCTGATTTGACTGAAATTGATAGATTGAATCGATATGCATATGACTATTGATATGATTGTTCTAGATTTCTCTATTATTGCTTATTGCATCGATTATTGCATTGATTGATTGATTCTGAAAGACAAGTGGAAACCTGGTTGAACGATTGATAACTACAACAGCATCATTGATTATTGAACGAACTACACGATTGACCACTACAACAGCATCATTGATTATTGAACGAACTACACGATTGACCACTACAACAGCATCATTGATTATTGAACGAACTACACGATTGACCACTACAACAGCATCATTGATCATTGAACGAACTACAACAGCACTATTGATAATAGCTAGTGTTTGTGCTTGTCGAGTAAGACCATTGTATGAAATTGCATGTATATGATATTGCATCGCATGGATTCCCTGATCTGTATTGATATATTGATTTCTGCTTTATTGGATTTGATCGGATTTACTGTACTGTACGATTTCACTGATTTCATTGATTGATCATTGAGCATTGATACTACTTGACTATTGATCATTGATATTGATATGGATATGGACGGCATAGATTCATAGATTCATTGATACTATTGATTCTGCATTGATTCGACCTGTTACTGTATAAATTTATCGTATCGTCCTTCTGATTGATTGGATCGACTTGATAGTATAGACTGGATTTGATTGATTGATTGATTTGATAGATTTAATTATTTTGTTGATTTATCGTATTGCTTTTCCTATTGATTTTATCGACTTGATAGTATAGATTTGATTTGACGGATTGATTTGACGGACTGATTGACTGATTTGATGGATCGATTGATTTTCAACTGTGTACGGATTTCTTCGAGATTGACATGTATTGATTGAGTGGATTTATCGATTCGCCTGCCGCTGTATAGACTTGATTTCATCGACCATTGATTTCATCGACTATTGATTTCCGTACTGCATTGACTACTGATTTGATTTCCGCTGCATAGACTCATTGACCATTGACTGTTATGGATTTGATTGACTGACATGCATATTGATAGCAGTACCGTGCTTTGATTTCAGTTGTAGGCTTTGGTGACCTGCTGGGCTATTTAAGCTCATTATATGTGGTTAATAATTTCAGGTCCAAGCAAGACAACTGGAATGGAGTTCGATCAGAATGTCAGACGAATCCTTTCACTATGGATGCCTGGGGCGTTACAATTGGTATCAGAGCAAAGTGTAGTGAAAGGATTTGATTGATAGTTTGATAGAATGGATTGTTTCAAGTGCATCATTTTGCATACATATTGAATGACATGTGATTGAATGCATTGAATGACTGTTTGGATTCCGACGAGTTTTGATTTCGATTCTGATTCGATTTGATTTGAGTTTTGATTGTGGGGATTTGCTTTGTATCGATTTTGCATTCGATCCCTTAAGGGAAATGTCGAGGACGACATTTTTCTTAAGGTGGGTAGATTGTAAAACCCTTAAAAAAGCTAATTTTTTTGTGCTGTTAGTCCCGTACGATCTGACTTTAGTCCCGGACGAACTGAAGAAATTTGTGAAGAATCTGTCATTTTCGTCTGTACGAACCTGGAGCAGTCGGGACGATCCGTCTGTACGAAATTTGTCCAGAGAACCCATCGTACCAGGACGAAATTTTGGATCGTCCAGGACGATCAGTGTTGATAAATATCGGATTTGAGATATTTTGGATTCATTTTGGAGAGAGAGAAAAGGCAGGAGAGAGAAAGAGAAGGAAGAGAAGGAAAAGCCGGATTTTGGAGGCCGCGGAGCGCTTTTCGTCCGACGACGCTGTTAGAAGATTTGTTTGTCTCGCTGTAAGGACTCCGAACCCTATTTCTGTTTTCGAAGATTTTGTATTTTGATCGAGTTGTGCACTGTTTTGTGTTTTCGTAGTCGAACTTTTGACCTGATTTGGTATTGACACAACTTTCACCGCACAACTTTTAATATGTTATAGATATGAATATTGTACACGATTTGAGTATTTTCTACGATGATTTTACCGGTCGGAATTGATTCTACGTGATTTTAATCGGATAGAAAATAATCAGGACTTGATTTGATTTGATTTCTATAGGACAATAGTCTTGTATTGATGTTATAGATATTCTACTGTAATTTGGTAGGATTTGGAAATTGTGTCTTTTTGCAGGATTTTTGTGTAAATTCGATCGACTACTGTTACTCTGCCCGATTTTCGTATGATTCCTGATTTGACTGAAATTGATAGATTTAATCGATATGCATATGACTATTGATATGATTGTTCTAGATTTCTCTATTATTGCTTATTGCATCGATTATTGCATTGATTGATTGATTCTGAAAGACAAGTGGAAACCTGGTTGAACGATTGATAACTACAACAGCATCATTGATTATTGAACGAACTACACGATTGACCACTACAACAGCATCATTGATTATTGAACGAACTACACGATTGACCACTACAACAGCATCATTGATTATTGAACGAACTACACGATTGACCACTACAACAGCATCATTGATCATTGAACGAACTACAACAGCACTATTGATAATAGCTAGTGTTTGTGCTTGTCGAGTAAGACCATTGTATGAAATTGCATGTATATGATATTGCATCGCATGGATTCCCTGATCTGTATTGATTTATTGATTTCTGCTTTATTGGATTTGATCGGATTTACTGTACTGTACGATTTCACTGATTTCATTGATTGATCATTGAGCATTGATACTACTTGACTATTGATCATTGATATTGATATGGATATGGACGGCATAGATTCATAGATTCATTGATACTATTGATTCTGCATTGATTCGACCTGTTACTGTATAAATTTATCGTATCGTCCTTCTGATTGATTGGATCGACTTGATAGTATAGACTGGATTTGATTGATTGATTGATTTGATAGATTTAATGATTTTGTTGATTTATCGTATTGCTTTTCCTATTGATTTTATCGACTTGATAGTATAGATTTGATTTGACGGATTGATTTGACGGACTGATTGACTGATTTGATGGATCGATTGATTTTCAACTATGTACGGATTTCTTCGAGATTGACATGTATTGATTGAGTGGATTTATCGATTCGCCTGCCGCTGTATAGACTTGATTTCATCGACCATTGATTTCATCGACTATTGATTTCCGTACTGCATTGACTACTGATTTGATTTCCGCTGCATAGACTCATTGACCATTGACTGTTATGGATTTGATTGACTGACATGCATATTGATAGCAGTACCGTGCTTTGATTTCAGTTGTAGGCTTTGGTGACCTGCTGGGCTATTTAAGCTCATTATATGTGGTTAACAATTTCAGGTCCAAGCAAGACAACTGGAATGGAGTTCGATCAGAATGTCAGACGAATCCTTTCACTATGGATGCCTGGGGCGTTACATCTTTTTCTTTGGAATGGTCGGCGCTTTGGGAAGAGTCGGCATTGCCTTCTTTCTCCCCACCTGCTTTTTCTCACCTTCTCGTTCAGATCGCTTTGCAGCCTTTGAATTTGATGCTCTAGCGTCGAGAGAGCTCGAAGACTTTTGCTTCTTTGGCATGAAGTACCGTGCATCTTCATAAACTGTTGCTTCATGAACTGTGAAGGGTTGAATGTCACCAGAGATCCTGAACTCTTCTCCATCTTTGAGATACTTCATACACTGGTGTAGTGTTGACGGGACAATGCCATATTCATGCAACCAGGGACGACCTAGTAGCGCCTTGAATGAAGTATCCGCATCAATCACATGGAACTTAGCTTCTGTGTGGAGCTCTCCAAATACAAGAGGGAGCATGAATGATCCAAGGGTCTTCTGCCCTTTCTCATTGAAACCATGCACCATCAACTTATCTGGTCCGAGGTGTTCCACATCAAGACAGAGGGATCTCAGTGCTTTCAAGCTTATCAGATTGACGGAGGATCCAGGATCGATTAAGATTCGACTGATAATCAGTTTATCGCTCTCTGCACTGACATACAGAGGACGATTATGGTCTGCAGTTCCGAGCATCATGTCTTCTTCGGAAAAAGTAATGAATGGCTCATTTCGAGCTTGCAGAACCTCAGTCAAACTACGTTCAGCAAAATACGCCTCGTACCTTTCGGGATCTTTGAGAGCCTGAATCAGAGTCTCCCGAAGGTCTTTAGACATCACCAAGGCGTCGTATATGCTGAGTTGTGCTGGAATTTTTCTTAGATGGGATAATATATTATAATCTATCACATTTGCTGAAGTCTTCTTTTTCTTAGGATCTTCAGGGATAATGTCATCGTTGATAACTATTTCTTTCTCCTTATCTTTATTGGGGACCCCTTTCTTCGGTGGAGGCGGTAGTACCTTGCCGCTTCTTAACTGCACTTGAGCAATCTCCTCCGGTTCAGAGTCATTTAACGGAGCATTTTCTTCAGAATCAGCCATTGTTGCATCTAGGGACTCATCTGTTGATTCAGAATCACCACCCAGGTTTACATGTCCCATCCGAGATGCTATGCTAGGGTCTGATTCGTCTTCCTCTGGAAAATACAAATCCTCCTCTGAACTGTAATCCATTGGCAAAGCCATCATACAGGATTCAGAGGGTACTTCTGTGTATTCCTCTTCTGTCAAGGTACTCGATGTCACCGAGATGACCCGACATATTTCTGTTGGAAGAGAATTCTCATCATCTTCTCCGGCTTCGTCTATCTTAAGCTCCGACATAAAGTCAGCGAGCTTGATAGGTCGCCTCACAGTCTGATAATATTCATCCAAACTGTCGATAATCCTTTGAGTCGCAGTCTTTTTCTCCTTAGGCTTCTTCAGTTTGGTCTTCTTCTTGGATGATTTCTTCTTTCCAGTCTTTGAAGGACCAACTTGGTTGGAAAACTGTTTTGAAGTAGAAGGTCGTACCTCCGGCAG
Organism: Dendrobium huoshanense; assembly: GCA_016618105.1. NCBI lineage: Eukaryota > Viridiplantae > Streptophyta > Magnoliopsida > Asparagales > Orchidaceae > Dendrobium > Dendrobium huoshanense. The sequence continues at coordinate 4,662,312 of CM028358.1, read as the reverse complement.
TGCCTTCAAATCTATCATTGGCTCAATAGGAGACTTCCACTTTACACCTGAAACTCCTTCAAGCTGCTTCAACATTTTTACAGTCTTCTTGGAGATCGCAGTCTCCCACTGTTCTTCTTTAATTGACTTCTTTTCTTTTCTTCTTTCTTCAACCAGGGGTACGGAAGAGGACGTGACTACCCGAGCTGATTCCTTTTTAGGGTGAGACAATACATTGTCGGACAATGTGATCTCTCCCTTCTGATATTTTCTTTCAAGCCAATCCTTGAAGATGTAACAATCTTCAATAGGATGGCTGAGCACCCGATGATATGGGCAGTAATTTGGGTCACCCGTGTGCTTCGACTCTTCGGGTCTCTTGCATTCAGGCAGTTCTAGACCCGATTTCAACACTTGTCGAAATAATTTGGCGACACTCTCCCTTTTGAATGAATATTCTTTATTCATTTTATCTTTAAGGGATTGGAACGTTCTATCACCAGTTCCTATTGCTTGTCTCTGGCCTCCAGCTTGATAAGTTCGTGGCTTATCATTTCCCCCTAGTATCAACTTTGGCTGGGGGTTGGGGTTGTAGGCCTGTTTGGGCTTTTCTTGATATTGCATCGGCTGCTTGCCCTTGTCTACATTATAAATCACCTGTTTTTCTCTGTCAGCTCTGGAGAAGAATGTAGAGTCGGCATCACCCCTTCTAGCACCTGGGGCCTTAGCCTTCTTGGGCTTATCAGAGTGATTTTCTGACCTGGACAAATTTAGCTTTTCAAACTTAGCCACTCTATCGAGCAAGTCTTGAAATGTATTTATTGTAGCCTTGCACAGGAAGGGTTGCATCTTATCATCAATGTTGCCCATTAACAACTGTACTGCATGTTCTTCCTCAAGCTGCTGCTCACATTTCATGCTTAAATTTCGCCAGCGAGTGATGTATTTAGTCACTGATTCTTCTCTTTTTCTCTTATCCAGAGCGAGGTCAGCAATCGTGATCTTCTCAGTTGCACTGACGAATCTCTTCACGAACATATTTTCTAATTCTGCGAAAGTCTTCACAGAATCGTTTGGTAGTTCAGCGTACCATTCGAAAGCAGTTGCTGTTAAACTACTAACGAATTGTCGGAAGAGTAGGGCGTCATTTCCTCTTGTGTTCCCACAGGTGGCTTTAAACTGTGCCAGGTGCTGCCTGGGGTTGTTATTACCGTTGAAAGTGTTGAACTTTGGGACCGAATACCCTTTCGGGTATGGTACTTGGTCGTACTCAGCTGGGTACGGACGACCTTTGCCCACCATCTTTTCTGCTTGATCAACGGCTATAATAGCCCTGATCTTTTCTGTGATTATTCCTTCCAACTGTGCAGCAGTTACTGGTTCGGAAGTACTTGCAATATTTTGTGGGGTGGGCTGACGAACGATATTATGGGCTTCGCGACCACCTTCAGGGGCTCCCTGTACTCCTGAACCTTGTGGTGCTTGGAAGTTTGGAGGGTCAGCAGGAGGATTAGGCATGGCGCCAATAGTAGCATTTCTCTGCATCATCTGCATCATTGTCCCCATTTGAGTCATCATCTCAGTCATCTTCTCATTTAACTGAGATATTTCTCTGTCTTTGGCCCTCATTTGTCGCCTCATTTGTCGCCGCATTTCAGCGAGTGTGACATCCTCGTCAGCAAAGGGATTCTCTTCAACCTCTTCCCTTTCTTCTTCTTCTTGAGAATGACGACTTCTGCCAGTGGTGGACCCTTCTCTACGACGACGACGGTATACTTGCCTGGGTGGTGGTTGCCAGCGCTCTTCATCCTCATCGTCATCATAATTGGCACCATCATCGATGTCTATATGTGTCACCATATAAACAACTTCCATATCTAGGGCGTTGTTTACTTCTTCCAATCCTTCTTCCAAGTTTTCTTCCAGAAATTCATCAATATTTTCTAAATTTTCCTCCATAAATTCATCAATATTTTCTTCAATGTTTTCTTCCCCTTCAAGGAGTTCTTCTTCCTCTAGATTTTGATCATCTATATTTTCCTCCAATACTCGGATCTCCGAGCGGCGACGCCATTGGATTTCCGGCTCCTGATTAGGCACGGGGACTTCTTCGATCATTGGGCTGCGATCAAAATTAGTCTCTTCCTTTGGAGGGGATAGAGGGCGACGGGATCTCCTGGAGGATTCTCCAAGGTGTCTACCGTCTGGAGGAGTGTCATTATGGGTTCTTTTTGGGGCCCACTTCTGACGTTGTTTGTAGATGGGGGCGGATCTCCGGGAAGCCTCACCAGATGTCACGCCCAGTTCAGTTCCTCTTTCTCTTCTTTCTTTCTCATTTCTCCGAGGCTTTGGCCTCCAGACTTGTTTTCCTTTCCACCGGGACCTTTCAGCGGTGGATCCCTGAACATATGGTTCAGGTGTCACACCCCGATGTTCACCGCGTGGGGTATATCTTCTTTCTGTAGCAAAAGACATACGCTCCCTTGGTGGAGTTCTTCTGGCCTCTATCACTAACGGCCGTTGGAGCTTCTTCTTCTTCAGCCCTTTCTCCTTTACAGTCTTCAGGACCCGATAGACCCGAGCTTTATATACTTGAGCCAATACGCTCCTTAATGGCGTTAAATCCTTGAGATATGAATCAATAGGATATGATTGATAGGGCACAAAGCCCTCTGTAAGCTAAGGTGGATTTAAATTTGTCCCCTTAGACAAACATCTAACCCCGGTCTACAAGGCCCCTTGGACGAAGCAACCCATGGCTGCCGACAAGGATCCTTCTGTCAGGTTGGGTCGACTACCTCCTCTGACTAAGTAGACCAGGGACCATGATGGCCCGGGACGACGGAACCATGGGATCTTGATCGGGTCTATCATCCATTCCCCCACCATCCGCTTTAAGTGTAGGATGGTGCAATTTCTATTTTAAATATCAAAATTTTCAATCTCCAAAATTTCTAAACTTTCCAAACATTTCTAAATCCAGTTCTCAAAATCCAACCTATGCTGCTACTATATGCCAGATAACACGTATTTATATACGTATCTGATTGACGACTAGCCTTAATCGAAAGTTCTCTCTCGTGATCGGGAGGGGTAATTAACTATAGGGGCTTGCGCCTATAGGAAACCAGAACTCAGATCATAAAGTCCTCACAAAATGAGGGCGAAATCTCTGGGTAGTGTCTTATCTACAAACCCATCTGCCTTCCAAAATTTACCTCGGAACTTAGTCCGTTAAAACTCCCTCGCCGAATAAGAAAAAGCGAGCGGAGGCCGGGGCCGAATTTTCGGAGCCCACACTAATTTAGGCAAGCTTGTACACTTGGCAATCAAACCCCACACCCCGCCATGATGCCGCCGACCCCTCTCTCCCCTCTCTCCTAGCCCATTAATGCTCCCTTAATTATTTCCTAAACCCAAGTCTTTCTTTAGGAAATAATTCCAAATCCTATTTTCCTTGGTCGAAATTTTCAAACCCCTCATGCCATCTTATTTCTTTCCAAACCTAATAATGGGTTTTAGGAAATAAATCTACATCCTTCTCATAGCCGCCGGCCTTATCCCCTACTTGCCCCTCTCTCTCTCTCTCTCTCTCTCTCTCTCTCTCTCTCTCTCTCTATCTATCTATCTCTCTCTCTCTCTCTCTCCAATCTCCTCTCTCCCTCATTAATCTCCCACTTGAATTCGAAGCCTTAATTCTCCCTCCAAATTCTCTATCTTCTAAATAGAGAAATCTAAAATTTTCTCTCAGGTTTTGGATTAAAATCTGAATTGTTCTCAGATTTTGGAAGGAGATTTGGGGTTGTTTCTTCACTCCACTTACAAGAGAAACTTCTTTCTCTTCGTCAATACTTAAGAACACTATCAAGACGGGAGGAGATTTGTTACCTAGCTCCTATGAATGGCGGATCCATAAACTGAATACGGCTTAACCTTCGACGAGGACGGCTTCACTGATATTCTTCAGTCAACCTTCTTCGACGTTAATACGAGGGTCGACCACACCGTCAAAGACTACCTAGAGCGTATTTTGGACACTTTAGTGGAAGCAATCGATGAGCATTTTGAAGTCGTCGAGTAGAGGATATCCATCGCTCCTTGACGAGAGGTTCTCTTTTCCCCTTTCAATATATTTCTTAAATCTAACATTCTCTTGTGCTTGATTGTAGTCACGAAGGACGATTCTCCATTTCTCCCTGCTACTGCTAAGCTTAGTAAACGTAGGGTTTTGAGTGTGCCTTTATGCTTATTAATTTTCATTGTTAGATTAGGGATTGTATTGACACTACTATTTCGGCATAAAGTGATTTACTAAGTTATTTTGAAAGTTTTCCAACTCTCTGGTTATGTGATTTAGCCTAAGCGGATGTGATCCATTTATTGTTTTATTCGTTGTTTTAAAATGCTAATGGTTTCGTCATTGCTATTCTAATCAAGAGTTGTGCAAATCTTTACAGACATTACATCCGTACAATGCTGTAGGAATTGGGGGATGGGGTGGTAGAGGGAACCCTCTTTTAAATAGTTTGCAGTACGCATGACATTTGTAATCACATTGGTCTGGAATTTACTAAAATTCATTCACACAATTTTGCTTATCTGTGTATAAGTTTTTACGCTACAATTTATAGGACACTGTTTAGATTCACATTTCTATTTATCAATCTCCTTGGACATTTTATTCAAATGCATATGCTTATGAACTTAAATATGATTTTCCCAGTGTACTCTGAGCAGGAGCAATGTCTTTGTGGGTAAATCTAATGATGAAAGCTTTACAGGCGAAGGAGCCATTGCACACGAGAATCAGGTTCTGAAATTTCATGATCTTCAAATGACTGATAATGCAAGTGAAGCTTCGCCTGTTTCTTCTATGGGGAATTTATGCATGGGTGAAGATCATTCTTCTAACATCGCTATGTTTTTGTCTTTTGGAAGTTTGCTTAAGATCTTCGAAATGATGGAGAAAATTGTTGTGAGGAATGTTGATGAGTGTATTCGTCTTGAGGGGTTGTTGATCATGAGTTTAATCATGATGGAGTGCAAACCTAACATAGATAGGGAGAAGTAAGTTGCTTTGTTCGTTCCATTCAATCTACCTCTTAGAGTTGTGTTCCTTTTGCATCATTGTTGATAATTTAATGATTTATACAGGTTTGGTTCAGTACATTTATTGCAAACTTTGTCAACTCTAATGAGCAGGGAAGCTGGGGTGCATGTAAGGAAACAAGCAGTGCGTCTTATGTTTTTGCTGTTGAATAGTAGGTTCTACACCTTAGATGGCTATTTAAAATAATTAGTTTCCTAGCCTTGCCATATCAAATTGCTTTTGTGTTTTTTTTTTATAATCATTCTACTAAGATTCGAGTTTTTATGAAATATATATTTTAATCTTGATCTTCATGCTTGCCTTAAGTTTTCAAACATTTAATTTTGGCCAAAAGCAAACATATGCTGTTACATGGGCGTGTGGCGGGGAAATCATGGATTAACTTTCTCTTGAACTCTAGCACAGACAGCCTATCTTAATGACAGAAACATACATACCAAGTAGCCTCGCTTCCTCTGTAATACCCAATACAAATTTGACTACTTGGATAGACTTGCATGGAAGTTTATGTTTGCTAGCTGCTTTTGTTTATTTAGTGCCTTAATATATTTTATAGCGTAGTAATTGAATAATATCCTTGCTGAGTGGTCACATGGCCAATGCTTGCAATTATTAAAAAAAATACTTCATTAATATTTCTTGGAAAGCCCCACATAATTCACAGCATATGAACTTTTTATTGATCAATTTTTTAAAGTTCTGGCCTTTATCTTGGTAACATTGGCTTAAAGATGCAAGAGTGACAAAAAGGAAAGTCCTGCGAGGCAATTCACAGAGAAGAAGAATATGAAGGAATAGCATTGAAATTGGTAGAGAAAAGGCGATTATCCAAAAAAGACCTTTAAAGAAAGAGTGGGTGATCTAATTAAGAGGAGTGTGATATGCAACAGCAGATAATTAACATAATTATATCATTGACAGCTCAAAGGTCAGTGTGGATGGGCTGTGGTTTTAGAGCTTTGTTTTACTGTACTTTTATGTTTTAAATTTTGACATTATCATGTGTATGTTGTTGTCCACCAATTGAGTTAAGAGAATGGTGATTAAATCCTTGGTACAGGAAGGATAATGGTAAAGATTTTGATGTGCATAAGTTGGTGATGCGTACTCTTTTCTATCTTTACCTAAGTGTTTAGGTCATGAAGGTGGTGATGATTTATTTACTTTTGTTGACCTTCTTCTTGTCAACATATTTTATGATCACTCCAGTTTATTTTGAGTGAGTAGTACCAAATATATAGCAAGAGGGTGGAAAGCCTAAAAAATTGGTGTATTTATTTGAAGCTTTTGAACTCTTGAAAACAACCTTATTTGTATTATTTCTTTTTTTTGTTTCTCTTTTTTTCTTGCTTTCTGTTCATATTTCTTCTCCGTTTTCCCAGATGTTCAGTATTTCTCATTCCTCATCCACATTTAATGCAGCCAGCACTAAGTCTACTACAACATGGCAAGGAGCAATTAAATCTATGCTTGAAAATATCGCAGAGTGCTTAAACTTAAACAAAAGCTGTGCTGAGGTAAATTTTAAAATTATTCAGCATGTAAAAGATTTTGCTAATTTACCTATGCCACAAGTTCTTTGCTTGTAATTTTTCTTGAACAGGATTGTTTATTTCTAGAAATTGAAGTACTCAGCCTAGTTCCAATTGTTCTACTATGATGCACCGACATGGCACTTAAAGAGGGTATGCAGTGTCGGACACGTGTCGGACACGGACACGCGTCAGACACGGCATGGACACGTGTCCGACACGGCATTGGAGTGTCGCAATTAAAAAAATTAAAATTAAAATCGGGCACATGTGTCCGGTTATTAAATGAGGTATCGCTAGGTACATGCTCGGTACCGCTCAGTACATGCTCGGTATTACTCAATACATGCTCGGTATTGCTCAGTACATACTCGGTACCGCTCAGTACATGCTCGGTACTGCTCAGTACATGCTCGGTACCGCTCAGTACATGCTCGGTATTGCTCAGTACATGCTCGGTCTTGCTCAGTACATGCTCGGTGCCGCTCAGTACATGCTCGGTAACGCTCAATACATGCTCGGTACCGCTCAGTACATGCTCGGTACCGCTCAGTACATGCTCGGTACCGCTCAGTACATGCTCGGTACCGCTTAGTACCGCTAGGTACATGCTCCGTATTGCTATGTATATGCTCGATACTGCTAGGTACATGCTCGGTACCACTTGGTATCTTCCCATACAAACAACTTATGAACTTTAAAAACAAGCAGAACTTCAAAATTACTTACAATAAAATTTTGTTCCCCGCCAGGGGGCAGCGCCCCCTTGGACCCCCGGCAGACTGGTATATTGTTGTATTCATGTTGTCTTATTATTGGGATATTTTGATTTCACTTCATATCAATTTAATTTGATGTATTCATATGTATGATTGATTTGTTAGCAAAATTAGCTCTGTTACTGGCGGGGGTGGATTAGATGAAGGTTCAAAAGAGCCATCTGTCCACACCGTGTCTGTGTCCTATATTTTTAAAAATTATTATATATTATATTAAAAAAATATTATGCCGTGTCCACGCCGCACCTGTCCTATATTTTTAAAAATTGCCTTGTCCCGTGTCCGTGTAACCGTGTCCATATCGGTGCATCATAGTTGTTCGATTTTTAAGTATTATTATTATTATTACTATTATTATTATTATTGGTCCCTCTCAGTCTCTACCCATTCTACCTTCACCCCCTACTCTCTTGGCTCAGTCATATGAGAATATCATGCTCTATTGTAATTCCTTTCTCTACTTTTTTTACCATACAAATCTTATTTCCCCTTCGTGTTCCCTTTTCACTATTTTTTTTATTGGTCTGACATAGATGGTTAATCAAGGGACTTTTTCACCTGCCCCCACATGCTTGCACTTGACATCAACTTTGCTAAAGTTTCTTTAGTCTGAACAAGTTCAACCAGTGGCTTTTTTTAAATTACATTGTACCACTTAAAAAGATAATGTCCTTTAAAATATTAACTAAAATCAAGGTAATGACACTTATTTTGAAGTCAATCTGATGTGAAACGTACATGCCATTTACTTGCCTAGGTGGCAAGATTAATTAAATCCCAAATCAATTTGGGAAGAGAGAATGGAAATCTGAAATTAAATTTTAAATTAAGTGGAATTGGCAGGATGAATTTGAATTTAAATTCAAATTTAATGGGGAGAATTAAATTGGAAGAGAGGGAATTGTGGGAGGTAATTATGGAGGCTTAATGAGGGGGCTATTAATGAGATAGGAGAGAGATTATGCCCAATGAGGGGGCCGACCACATAGAGAGAGGGAGGAGATTAACTGTCATAAGTAGAGTGGGGCCCACATTACTAATCAAAGATTTAATAAAATTTGAATTAAAATTCAGATTTTGAAAGAAAGGAAAATTTCTAATAATGGGGCTATCAATTAGAATTAATTTGAATTTCAAATTCAAATTGACATCCATTTAATATGAAAGCCTTAAATCAAGGAACTATTTTAGGAATGTCTTCAATGCCTCTTGGAAACAAATTTGAATTTCAAATTTAAAATTCCCAAGACGTAGGCCGGTGGCTTGGCCGTCCCAAGGAGGTCGGTGGAGCCGCCGGTGGCGGGATTGGCCTGGGGTGGCCGGCGGTGGACTTATGGGGGCCGGTGGAGGGGATTTGGGAGGAAGAGAGTTTGGTTAGGTAGAGAATAAATAAATTGGGTTTAGGAAAAAAAAAATCCGGAGCTACACACCTCGAGCAACACCTTCAATAGAACTCACAAAGAGATCTATGATAGGAAATACTTGAGTTCGCAAGTAACCCTAAGGTAATACTTGAGTTCGCAAGCAAACCTAACCCAAATCGGCACACAAATAGCGCAAAAACAGCGGAAATAGGGAAGAAACTTGTAGGAAAACAATTGCAAACGATTGTATTCCACTAGTAGGCAATCAAAACCAAAGCTCGATACAATGTTCTTCAATTCGAGAGGAAGAACAACTCTCCTACAATCTCCGGCAACGCCGAGAGCCCAAGCAAGAAGACCTAGAACTCAAAACTCCTTTCAAAAGCCAGATAAAAACCTAATCCCCTCATAACTCCCTATTAATACAATCAAATTCAAAATAAAAGTAAAAGGACTACTCTACCCTTCCTTTTCCCTCCAAAAGCACTTAACCCAAGTTTGAATTGCAAGTGGACCCCACTCCTTGGCTCCCTCTCTCTTCCGCCCGGCTGTTTGCCCGTCTCCGATAGATCTGGACCGGCTGGGCCGGTCCAGGTTGAGCCGGTCCAAGGTGGACCGGCATAATAATCTACAAGCGCCGCTTCCTCAAGAACTCACAAAGAGATCTTAGGAATCTCGGAACTCACAAAGAGATCCTTCCACTTCCTCAAGAACTCACAAAGAGATCTTGGGAATCTAAGAATTCACAAAGAGATCTTGGGAATCTAGGAACTCACAAAGAGATCATTCTCCTCTCATGAACTCACGAAGAGATCAAACAAGTAGAATAAAATTTCATTAACAATTCATCATCCCATTACATAAAAAAGGGCCTTTATATATAGGCCTAAGAAACTAAAACAAGACACATATGCCCCTAAGGCTTACATAGGACGACCCTCTTAAGTGAGGGTAAAAACGAAAAATTCATAATAAAAGTTCACTAGACTTTAACTTACAAACTTACAATGATACACAACATTCAACCTCTTATGGTTTCAACCATTTTATCGTACTTGGTAAATGGTAATTACTTAATTACTATAAAACCAAGTATTGAGCCCATTTTTTGCAGTAGCAGTTCTCTGTCTCGCCTCTACAATTGAATCATTCAATTGACATAACAAGGTTGCTATACCACCAAAGTCTTTCCAATCGTGATCCTTTTTATTTGAGGTCTTACTGTGGTGCCACCTGAAAATCTTTTTTTTTTTTAAATGTTCTTATGAACAACAATATTGGTAGAGGTATTATTTTGGCATCATCGTTAAACATTATGCATCATTGACTTTAGCCCCACTTGTTTTGGGTTCAGCTCATGATTGAATCATTATTCTTTTTTCATCATTTTTAAATTCTAATCAAATTTTCTTATATGTTGAATATTCTTTTTTTTACTACATTTTAAGACGCCTCTTTTTCATCGACATCAAAGCTTTTGATCTTTTCTAAAATTCCTTAATTATTAATTTTACGAACCAATATCTACATTTTAAAAATTTATTCCCCTTTTAGATTCTTGCCTGTCCAAGGTCTGTCATGGTTACATACTTACATATTTTATATGGTGTATGGTATTCAAATCTCGTCACTCCTTTTCATTATTGATATATATCTTTGTGTTTATTCGGAGCATATTCAGACCAAGCAAGCCTGTTTATTCATGCCATTGTTTGCCAGAGTTATAGTTCGAGGTTAAATATGCTTGCCCACTACAGCGTTCAGATCATGCTTCCAATCCTAAAGTGTTTGGCTTAAACATTATCTCTCCACTAGTATAAAACAGGAGCTATTATTCTGTACGGACACCGGACAGGAGATGTTCGGACAGGAGAACCGTCCGGTTAAGCGCCGGGTACCTAGCAGTACCGAGAGATACCTAGTGTGGTTACCGAGCTGGGTACCCAACAATGGAGTGATGTGGCACATTTTTATTGATTTCCGGACGCCCTCTAGACTCCGCACAGAATAATAAATCGCAGAGTTTTTTTTTTTTGCCACACCTAAAAAACAACGCTTCAATCTGTTGTTTATAAAAGTATGTGAGAATATTTTATTATTGGTTTTTTTTTTAATTTTTGTTAAACATATTGTAATGAAACTTATAGGAGCTCAAATTTCGGAGGCGAGTGATAATTTTGTTGGCATTTATAGCATCATCTGGGAAACCTGGCTTTGAAATTCTTCTACGTTCGGCAACCCGTCAGCAAATCAATTTCCTGGAGCTGATCATACAATTATTAGCATACGAGATGGATGCAGAAATACCAGATAATTGTGCTACCCAGGACTTGTGTAAGGAAAGGTAAATGTCCATAAGAATGATATTGCTAAATTTCCTTTATCTTATTGCATCGTTCATTCTCAGGTACTTTGATGATGATAGAATTGCGTTCATTCCAGAAATAAAAAGATATGGCTATCTTTCCTTTATATTGATGCTTTGATATTACTTTGCAGGATATCTCTTATTAGAGAAGCTCTGATTCTACTAAATCGTTTAGCATCGCATCCTTCCTATGCTGAGAGCACGTTGCGAGTGTTAACTGGCAACAAGGCAACCGCAAGTTTGACCATTGAGGTTGCTAATAGGCTGTCGAGGAGAATCCAAGCTTACTTAAAGCATTATGGGGCTAAGAAAACACAGGTTATGGTTGAGATCAATGATCTTGCCCGGTTATTTCGGGTGAGAGTATTTACCTTCCTTGGAGTTCCCATTTCTTGATATCTCTCTCTACATGGTTAGTAAATCTTTTTTCTTGGAAATTTTTGGTGATTTTGTTTTGTGTAATCATAGTTCGGCTGTATATAATATTTTGCTTATATCTGAGGTTGCAAAATTCTGTATATGATAAGCAAATTCTATTGATACTGTAGGTTTTGGTAGTTTTCAAACTTCTTTTTGACTTTTAAGGAAATCTGTCAAATTGTCTCTCTTTACATTGATAATGGCTTTATTATTATTTTAAGATTTGTGAAAGCATTTGCAACTTAATGCTCTTATGTAACAATTTAAGTCGGGTTTTGTTTGGTTTTTTGGTATTTTGTAAAAGACAGTTTTAAGAAATATTGATTCAGAAAATGGAGTTTTTTATCAGAGAAACATATATAAAAAGTTTTCTCAAAACAACAGAAAAATAAATTAAATGAAGTTATTGGGAACTTGATTTGACGAACGAAATAGTAAAGAAGAAATGAATTTATTGTTTTAAAACGGAATAAGCACCAAAAACTTTCAATCAAACGAAGCTTTAGTAGAATTTTTTTGCCTTTGATGGGGAACTTGGACAGCTTTCGGAGGCAAATCAGAACGAACTATATCACTTGTTAGTTCGGTGCTGATGTTTGGTACCTGCAGACTACGTGATATGGCACATTTTAATTGGTATCCAGATTATCCGGTGTCTGCACTTTACTTGATACTGATCGGAAAGAGATTGATTCCACAAAGCATTTATGCTTTATGAATCGATTCCTTATTAACTTGATGTGTAATAGAGCTTCAATCAGCAAAATGAACGTGTTTGTTCTCCTGATTGCTGATGCCACTTTTTTATTTGATTTGACTGTATGTTAAAGTTAAAAGATTAATGATGCTAATTAGTTTAATTTAGCTAATTTTCAAAATTTTGCAAAGATCTTTAAATTGAATTACAACTCATCAATTTCATGCTTCAACGCATATTTTTGAAAATACAAATAAAATTAATGTGCGCTCTGGACAATTATACATACCTTTAAAAGCCTTTATGTCAACTTCTGTGAAATTTATTTGATATAACTTTAATATGTAGATTTATTAACAGGAATATGGCTTTATTTAGGGGTGTAAGCGAGCTGAGCCGGCTCAAACTCGACTCATTAACGAGCTCGCAAGCTGAGCTTATCGAGCTCGAGCCTACAATCAAGCTCGTATGATAAACGAACTCGAGTTCGAGCTCAACCCGACTTATCAAGCTACTATATATATATATATATATATATATATATATATATATATATATATATATATATATATATATATATATATATATATATATATATATATTATTTTATAATATTTGAAAACTTATTTTATAAAAAAAAAAGCTATCCACAGCTACAATTTTTCAAACGAGCTTGAGCTTTCGAGTCGAGCTCGAGCTTGATATTTCCTAAACGAGTCGATCTCAAGCCCACTTATCGAGCTCGAGCTCATTAAAGATTAAACGAGCCAGGCTTGATAAGGCAAATATTCCAACTAGACTCGACTCATTTACACCCCTAGCTTTATTAATTGAAAAGCAAAAGTTGCTGACGTAAATTACATGAGAATTTGCATCTTTTAGAAATTAAAACAAACTATGGGTGATGGCTTAACCCATTCTCCATTGAATAAAATCTTACAGTGCATTGCTTAACAGAAACAAATAATCTTGACTCAGGATTATTGGAAAGGCAAATTGCATGGATGAGAAAGAAATTTTACTCTGAAGAACAGGAGTCAGGAGATTAAGTTGTATTACGATACAAAGCAAGCTGATGGATTCTGTTAATGATGGTGATTATGCTGAACAAAGCGGAGGCCGCAGTACTTGCATATAGCTGGATCTTTTTTATCAACGCATATAAATTCAATTGGATGGCCAAGGGCAGGGTTCGAATCTGCACACCAATAGCAAAGAGTAAGCATACGCTTGTTCTATTTGTATTTCAATCCTCTCCAATGCAAGAGAAATTATTCTGTGCAGACACCGGGTTGTCCGAAGACGAATCAGAAAGTGCCACATCACCCGATATACAGCGGTACACAAAAAAAAGTGACGCGCCACATTCTGATTCGCCTCCGGACGATCTGATATCCGCACAGAATAATTTATCCCAATTCAAGTCCTTATTCCAACGGTGAATTTGATGCTTCATTTGTGATAGCGATTCTTTTCTGTGTTTGAAAAAATTAACTTAAAAAAACCCAAAGAGCAAAAATACAGGAGCATAAGCAGCCTCAAATGAAATGTCAGACTGATCTGCTACGCAGGGTCTTTGTTTTAAATGAGAAGAATCAATCGCAAGCAATCAAAACATGGAATTGATAGCTTGGATGAGTTTAAGAGAATTAATACCTCCTTCACAGGCTACGATTCTGCCTTCAACTTTAATTGGTGGTACTTCATTAATCAACTGCATGGGAGAGTTCCTGCTACTATCCTGCAATAATCAATTACCGCAGATCAAACACACTGCTTTACAAATTTCCATAGACAAATAGAAACTTTTTAAGTAAGATGATTCTGAACTAACGAGCTTCAAACATGGGAAAGGTAGTATGCTAATATTGTTGATCTTATAAGAATTCTTAAATTATTGATCAAGTATGCGTTCTTACAAACTATAAAGTGAAAAAAAAAATGTTAAAAGTGAATGGGCAATAAGGCTTGGCTCAATGATTGATGCTGCACATTTCTCATGGTTGAGAAAATTTCGGGAGTGATGAAGTAAGCTCTTTCTGTCCGCTAGTTAGGCTTGCATAAAAGAAAAATAAAATCCAAGTAAGAGGAGGATGGGGGATTGATGGCTACTGTAGAGTACTCTCATGTGAGAAGATTTTATAAGACTTAAGAAAGTATTGAATAATGAAAAGTTGGAAAAAAAAATGTTCATAAACTGTTAGTTGCCTACACATAAGTTGAAGATTTTGGGTTGAATAGTGTTATTGTACTAATTTATCAGGCTCAACTTGAATTAAGCAATCCACAACCCTAACAAATAATGAGATAAGTATAAAAAAGATCAAATAGAAAAGGGAGAAGGTAAGCTCTATTGAAAAAGTGAAGATAAAGAGTATTATTCCCCCATCTAAGGCTGGTTATATGTAGGCTACAACGAGCTGATATAAATCCTTCTCTTCAAGTCTCCTCCATGTGAGTTGACATGGCTTCGGCCTTATCAACCTAACAATTGAACTACTGAGTAATATGAAAATGGCATAGCTAGAAAAAAATGAAGGAGATGAAACAGACAAGGTTGAAGAAACAGCATTGGCACGATCAACTAAAGAGTCGAGTTGGCAAGCTAGTGAAACAATTACTTCATAGTCTATGTGTAGGCTGGATTTCAAACTTTATTAAGACCACTTGTAAGAAGAGGAGAGCACAATCAATCCCGAGACCTAATGATAAATAGACAGACTAGGTCTAAATGATGTTCCAAACCTAGTTGTACCATGAGAGGAGGAAATACCCAAACTACGAAAAACATCTAGGCCTGTCATTCTTGACAGCTCAATCTTGCAGCTCAACAAAAGAATGAGTGACCTAATGACTGTAATAGTTTGATGCTTGGATAGAGTTTTCAATCTATGTGATACAAGTATAAAAGAAAATTAGTAGTAAAGGGATTCAGCGAGGCTTAACATTTTGTAATTGAATATTGAAGCATTTTTTGTTCGGGAGGCGAGGTGTAAGCCTCAAAGTATTTTGAGGTGTAAGATGTCTCAAAATTCAAAATTTCTTAAAGTGAAAATAAAGGTTAAAAGTAAATTTTTATATAATACTCAAGTAATATGTTAAAGAAATACATATTAACTTTTTATTGAAATATGTAGTAATAAATTGACATACATATGAAACAAAAAACTGCACAATACGTGAAGTGAAAAGTGATAAATTATGTGAAATATAATTGATATCTAAATACTATAAGAGCATAACAACATAAAATATGTGAATTGCATAAAAGTATCATATAATATCAAGTTAAACTCCAAATTTCTTATTTTTCAATTCCCTACTCATCCAGATTTAATTTCTAAGGAAAGCTAAAATAGTTATCAACAATTCAAAAATCATCCACATTGTTATCACTGGGGGGTCTTTATTTGAGTCATCGACATAACGAATTTAACTCTCTCTTGCCTCATCCTGTGGAGTCCAATACCTCCCAATTTGCTTCCTTCTTCATTTATTTAAGTCATATTTCTCTTTCATAAATGTGTTGTCAACATAAAGATGAGAGTAATACTCCAAAATTTTTTGAGCAAAAGGTGGTGGTGGTGGGCTTTGAAGTGATTCTCGGCAGTGGCTACGACGGTGGTGGCTGTGGTGAAGGAAGAAGGCTAGATATTTTGGCAGTTGAGAGAAAGTTGTGGCTCGAGGATGCATGAAGGCACGATTTTTTATTTATGATTTTGATAAGTTTTAATTATATATATATATATATATATATATATATATATATATATATATAGTGAGGCATACGCCTCACACCAGTGAGGCGAGGCGTTCCGCAAGGCGAACCACATAAAAAAAGCTTAAGGCATAAACCTTGAGGCATTTTTCACTGGAATTATATTGAGGTGAGCCTCATATTGTGCAATTTTAAACAATGGTATTTAGGAGAATATATTAAGAAAAATAGATAGACCATGCCAAAATTATGTTCCAAACCTAGTTGTACAATGAGAAGCAAGGAGGGAATACCCACACTACAAAAAGTCTAGGTTTGTCGTTCTTGCCTGCTCCATCTTGCAGGTCAAACAAAGCACCGGTGACCTCATGACTTTAATAGTTCAATGTTTGTATAACATTTTCAAATTGTGGCACAAATATAAAGAAAAATAAGTACGAGTGGGATTCAAAAGACAATATATTTTAAGGAAACATATAAACAAGTAGATTGAAAATTATAATGAAGCTTCTTTGAAAATAAATAGGCTAATAGATAAAGTAATATGTTGATGGAACATCTTTTTTGTTATAAATAAGAGCACTATTCCAAGCACCAATTTTAGCCACAACAACAAAGGTGAAAGAAGAAAAAGAACATTGTTCGACGCATCATTTTTCAACTTTATGATTAAAGATATCATACTGGTTAGAAATATACAAGCAGCAGACATCATAACGTATGTTATGAAAGATGCCATAATGCCCACTAGAAACATGGCAATGCATGGAATATAATGATAGTGCACTGGCAATACCCACACAAACACCTCTTTCCATGCCCACATTATTTCATAAAAAGCACAACAACATTGGAACAATAATTAAAAATACTAGATATCTACGAAGGATATACTCATTGAAAATTCAAAACTCAAAATTACAGCATACGAATCCAACAATTACAACACTGAGTAGAGACTACGAGAGTTGAAAGCTTGTAATAAAATATAGTAGCCAATGATCCTGACAATTAGTGGCCATTGGTGGTTAAGGCCCATCTGCTTATTTCTTAATCTCAGCTGTGCTCAAAAAAAAAAAAAATGGGACGTAATTTCAAAAAGGAAAGAATTGAAAATAGCATAAAAGCAAGATCTTCTTGGACCACTTTGCAATATAAGTATAGGTTCTACCTAATCTATCTCTTTAACAAGAATTGGGTCAAAATCTTCAGAATCCAAAGAACAGTTTGATACTAAAATTTGAACAATCAAGGTGGAGGAGGCAAACTGCATATCTATTGCTTATATGAGCATGATAGGATTTTTTAATGGGTTATATAAATTTTGTAGGACTAGTATAGACTTCTGAGTCGTTATCCTTGTATTCAATAAAAAATAATTATTTGGTTTCGTGAAAATGTTATGCAATGCATTTACATGCAAAATAAGTTTCCATTGTTTGTTTTAAAATAATTTTAATGAAGGTTATTTCTTCACAAATTTGTTGCATGCTAGACACAGCCAAATCAGCCACGATTCCTGAGTCGTATACAACATTCTATTTTTAGCAAATCACTAGCCAAAGAAGGTGAGAAACTATTAGGAGTGAATAATATACGAAAATAGGTGTGAACAACAAGACTAAATAGTTGTGTACTCTCGTTATCTGCACCTACCTCTATGTGCATTGTTTGGAACTAATAATTTCTCATGGAAGCCAAAACATTTTGCATCTAGATAGAAAATTATGAGATACTTCCATAGTTAATCAATAACTTCTATAAAAAAATGTAACCAGGCAAGAGCAACAAACAAGTCAATCTTGAATGTTCACAAAATCCAAAATCTTAAAGAATGAAATCAACCATTTAAACTAAAGCCCTATATATTTGCCTGAATTTAGAAATCATGTTTTGAAAATCGAACAAGTAACTATATTCCCTTGTTTGTTTTGATGTACTTAGAAACCAATGACATGTTGAAACACTATAAACATCTCCAAACCTTCACCCAATGCGATTATTTGGATTTCAATTACAGAAATGAGTGAAAAACTAAACCATGACTTTCAAACCGTTATATCTATCTACTACCAACCACAAATAGGAAAGTGAGCACTACACTACAACGCGCTCATAGATCTCTGCGAAACCCTAGATTTCCCCGGCGACACGGGCTGTCTTGACCAAACCCTAAGCAACCAGCTGCTCGTTCCTAAGAACCATCAAATATTAAAAATAAGGAAATGAATGCAGCTTATCTAAGTTAGAAGAAAACCCCATCCCCGTGTATGAGGATTGAAGAAAGAAGCTGTTTATGAGTAATACCTGCATCCATTTGGCAGTGTGCTCACTAACGAGAGTATTGATTGCTCTGGAACTCCATTTCCCAGGGTAGATGATCCCATCAAGAGATTTGAAGAAGCCGGCAAGTCTCCCGGCGGCCATGGTTCCGCTCCGACGACGATCAAGCAGTTCTCTTCTGCGTGTGAAAACCGGTTTTTACAATCTTTTTTCCTCCCTCGTCGGGTTTTCCCTAATTTTTTTATTATAAAAAGTTTCTCTATAATTTAGAGTTTTTTTATTTATTAAAAATCACAAAGTTTAAACGTTAATAAATAATTAAGAATAATATTTTACACATAAAAATAATTAAATAACATTGTATTAATATTAGAATTTGTTCTAACCTATATTATTAATTTATTTGTCATTATTTCATAACAAATTAAATTTATTTTATTTAAATTTTGTTTGCGCTTTGCATAACATTTATTCAAATTATTATTAATTTTTTATCTTCATAAAATATATTTATTTGCACTCTGAGCCCTTTTTTTATATTTTAAGTGATTTTTTTAATTAAGTCTTTTCATTTTATTAATGATATTTTTGCTGTTTAAAATGAATAATACTTTTATCTTTTAATTCTTTGTTTTTAACATCACGTGTATTGAAAATAAATGCTTATTAATTAGCTATAAATCAGCTTTTTTCTGCAGCTTGATCAACCATGATTTGAATTTTATTTACAAAAATGCCATGGTGTGAACATGAGCCAGGGAGGAAATTAGGGTTAGATAATCAACTCCCCATACAATGAGAAATTATGTATGGAGATCGGACGCAAAACATCCGAAGACCAACTAAAATGCATTACATCATCGATATGAAGTCGCGGTACCGAGCAGTATTGAAATGCGGTAACAAGTAGTACCGAGCTGCGGTACCGAACACTGGAATGACATGACACATTTTAGTTGGTCTCCTGACGGCGTTCGGCATCTACATATAATAATTAATCCCATAAAAGGGAATGCGATAAGTGCAACGCGTCTATGCCAATTGAATTTCCAGTTTCCAGTCAGGATACATTTCTTGTGCAAGCAACAGGCTTATAAATAACTTCACATACATGACAAAATTATGTTTAAATAGGAAGTCTTATAGAACAAATTATATAAAAATATACATAAAAAACCAAAGCTAAAATGATAAAAACACATCAACAGACCCCCATATCAACTATTACATGTGTAAGTAATCCATGTTGCTAAATGGAATGAGATCCCGGTGGAGATCTGTAAGGGAAAGAGGAACCAGCTGCAGAAAAAATGCATACAGTCCCATTGATAATCGTACAGAAGGTAGCAGTTGGATAGGAGAGATTTAACAATCAATCTTCTTCATCAGAGTTTGAAAAGGTTATTTTTGTGGCCTTAGGAGCATCAGCTGTGATCTCTTTGAAGTGTGATCCATAGAGCTTCGACTCCTACAAAACAAGACAGAATAGAATTATTCTAAATGTGAAAGGAAAGCTAAATGCAGGAGAAGATGATTGTCTCAATGGCTTGTGATAAGAGTTATAGCAAAAGCAATTAGATTAAAGCTTTGTTTGGAACAGCTTTCTTATTGTTTCTTAAAGCAGCTTTCTAGTATAAAAAATTTAATTTTTAAACTAAAAAGCTATTTTACGAAGCAATAAAAAACCGTCCCAAATGAACTGCTGCAACCACAACATAAATCGTGAGTAGTTTTACCATACAATTTATAAAAACAGTTGGGGTGGAAATGCAACTTCTAAGGAGACAAAGCAGATGGAAAAACAAATGGCCTGGGAAATTCATGAACACATTTTGTATAGAACATATTCTAACAAAAACGCTAATTGAACAATTTGTGCCACCATTGATGAGAATATTAATAAAAAAAGAACACGCACCTTTTTCTTTACATGAGTTCCAAATTTGGTAAGATTTGTGGGAATAATTTGCCCAGCTTCTCTGAGAACATTCACAAGTTCCCCAGCAAGGCCCTACGCATGATTAGGAAACATTTACATATAATGTGAATGTTATAAAAAATAATAATAATGTGAATGTTATACTTAATGCATGATAACTCTCTCACAAAAGATGGAGATTGAAAATGGTCGGTACCTTATTTTCCTTTGTGAAGAAGGTATGTGCAACTCCCTTCTTGCCGGCACGTCCTGTCCGCCCTATTCTATGGACATAATCTTCAGTCGTCAAAGGGAAGCTATAATTAATCACCACTTCAACATCAGGAATATCCAAACCTCGAGACGCAACATCAGTGGCAATCTGCAGCATATTGGATAATGTAACATAATTCAAGCTTATCCTTGACATTTAGGCTTTGTTTGAGATAGCTTGAGATCACTGTTTTTTCTCTTATTTTAATAATTTTTTGTACTAAAAAATAAATTTACAAAGCAGTAAGAAAGTCATCCCAAATAAAGCCTTTAATCATTATGTTACAAGCTGAATCATGCAACAAAATCATAAGATGTTAAATTATGTAATTGTTTTGAACCATGATGAGATAAATGTGGAAATATTTTTGAATGAAATGGAACAAATCTCACTCGAATATCACATGATAAAACGACAGCAAAAGATTCAAAGTTTCTGTGATGCCGCAATATATTCGGTCATATTACAAAAACAACACCAAATTTTGGGGCAAATTTTCAACTTAAGCAATCTAAAACCACAGTGATTTTCAATTTTTGAGAGCAGAAAAAGAATTTCAGAAATGGTGAAAAAAAGGCATTTAACATCTTTTTTTATATGTAGCTTACCATTAAGGGGCATTTCCCCTCCTTGAATAGAGAAAGAGCCTTCGTTCTATCATGTTGAGCCTTATCTCCATGCACAGAGACAACCTTCCACCCTCTAGAAACCAATATTGATTGTATTAGTTGCATATCCAAGAACTAATGGCTCAAAAAGCAAACATAAGTCATAAAAAACCTGTAAAAACAACTTTGTTAATATAGCACTAGCACTTTGTTTTATAGGCCAATTAATAAAAACACAGTAGAAAACAAAAGCTAAAAGAAAAATACCTCTGTTGAAGCATATTCTCCACACGAAAAGCTTCCTTCTTGTACAATACAAAAACTAAAACTCTATTTCTGTAAAAAGAACTCAATAGCTAAATTAACATCAACAGAAACCTAAAGAAACATTAAATTGAAACACAATTATAAGCCAATCATAAATAGAAAGAGGAAGAACAAGACAAAATGGATTCATGAGCGCTTATAGCACTCTAACATTGAAATCCAATTTAGGCAAGTACCAAATTGAAAATATAGAATATAAGGTTAAGTGGAAAAAAATGTTAAAAAAAATCCATGGCCTAGCTTTTAAATTCTGCTTTATTCACAAAAGCATCATGCTTGCTTCAAGCAAAGAGTAGATATAAAGTATAAATTGACAGTAACGGATAGCCAAACTTGGCATTTTTAATGCAATTTAACATTTCAAAGAGACCAAATGAACAATTGCATACGTCTAAATCCTGAAATTAGTTCGCCACATCCATATTCATATGAGATAGGTTTTAAGATAATTATTGTCAGCAAAGCTGCACAATAAGATTAAGTTTAGAAGGGGGAAAAGGCCTTGGCATTCTAAGTCATTGAACCACCAAAAAAATCATTCCGAAAAAAATAGTAGGATTACAAAATTACAGAGTGATGCAGCATTAAGAAACCAATAATGATTTCAATTGTTAGCATGGTAGAAGATTCATCAAGGAATAATAAGACGGAAATGAAATCAAAATGCCCAACCTAAATGGGGAAGATAGCCTAAATGGGGAAGATAGAGTTTATACTACATAAACATGTTGTTCGGCAAAAGATTATCTAAAACTATTTCCTAAAGATTTTTACTAGTTATAGTTCGTTTTTCTAACAAAGTATTCGTTTTTCACTTCAAGCTTGAAGAATCAGATGTGAACATTGTTAACTAGCTGATTCACAACAACATCAAGCCTTTGTCCCACTATGTGGGGTCGGCTACATGAATCCTTTTTCGCCATTGTGTCCAGTTAAAAATCAAATTCTCATTTAAATCTAATAAAGAAAGATCATTTCTAATATTTTCTAACAATGCCTTTTTAGGTCTAGCTCTACCTTTCTCCTTTCTTAACATAAGTCGAATCTAATACCTCAACTTTCATAATCGGGTCATCAGAAAGCCTCCGTTTAATGTGACCAAACCATCTAAGGCGACTCTCACTAATCTTATCTTCCACCGGAGCTACTCCAACCTTTTTACGTATATGCTCATTTCGTATCTTATCTCTAAGGGTCAAGCCACTCAAATTAACTAGCTGATTCACAAAAGAAAAAAAAGAAAAGTTGTTACCATACCTATGTGATTGATGATACTTCTCTAGCAAGGCAACCAATCGAGAATCCCGATCTCTGTCTTCCAACACCTACACTCAAGAAATAAAGTTCAGAAAACACAGCGTACATTTACTGCCACAGCCTGAGATAAAATATAAAATGATAGAAGATGACCGTACCTCTACTATCTGCATCACATCATGATTGGCTGCTAAATCTTCTGATCCAACAACAACCTTCATGAAGTGAAAGCAGTTAGATGTCATGTATAAAGTAATCATATAATCTACACTCAACAGATGAAGCAAAAAGCACAAAGAATACCTTAACAGGGTTTGGATCCATAAATTCTTGGGATAACTGGTGGACAGCAGGGGGCCATGTGGCACTAAACATGACCATCTGGCGTACTGTATAGGAAGACGATACAAGAAAAATGCTCAGCCATAAATGTTTGAGTTGAAAGTTCAACGTGCTAAGTCAGATTATTAGTTACATTGCCAAAAACACTATGGAACAGTAAACCCCACTTGTAAATTGCTATCATAGGCTTTGTTTGGGACGGCTTTCATACTGCTTCTTAAAATAGCTTTCTAGTACAAAAGTTAAAATTTTTGTACTTGAAAACTGCTTTAAGAAGCAGTAAAAAAGTAGTCCCAAACAAAGTCTTAATCATAGGAGAGTACTAGACTAATAAGATATGTTTTTATTGATGTATTATATCCACATAATTGAGAATATTCTCGTTATTTTCTTCCTTTTATATTTTGTTTGCATATAAATAAGAACAAGGATTCAATTGATAACATAACAACAAATAGTTTTCCTCTAAGAAAAGCCCAAAATGATCCATGGAATTTTTATGGGGCCCATTTTAGTCCTAGACTATTGACTATGCCATTTTGTTGCTTTTAACTCTTCAAAATTGATCCAAACAAGTCCCGCCATTAGACTTACTATGTAAATAGACATAAAGTTTACACTGAGGGTAGGATTAGAGGGTATAGCCATCTTTTGCATTTTTCTATATCTTCTTGCTTTTTTTTCTTGTCACAATCCCTAATTTATTTCTTACTCGAGCTTTTTTGCCAATTGATAACAACTAAAGGAGAAGGGAGATTGGAGATCAAAGATTGTCAACAAGCAGTACACAAAAAATAAAATCTAAGATCAAGATGAGAAGTAGATAGAGAATGGAGATTGGGATGAGCAGCGGACAAAAAACGACACCACTAAGGTTGATTATTATTAACACCGCACCTCACAGAAAAAATATGACAATGGGTCATGCTTGAAAAAAAATAAGCTTCTCAACTTCATCTCCATCGCAGGAAAATTAATGTTCGCATCTATCGCCCTCCACAGTAATCCTCCTCAATCAAGATGTGGGCTCCTCAAGGTGTGAGCAAAACACGAAACTTGTCCTCGGGTCAACGTCCAATCAAGATACACCTTCAGTAGCTCGACAACCTTGTTGGTGAAAGCCATTCAACTATTTCAACTTAGCTAGTGGGCAACCTCACGCTGACGAATATTCGAATTTAATAATAGTAAAAAAATCTAGAACGTTATATTAAGCAGTAGAAAATTGTTTGACATATTTATCCTCTAAGAAATCTCTCTCACATGAGCTTTCCATATTTATCCTCTAATAAATCTCTCTCACATGAGCTTTCCACCCAATTCAACAACAGTTCTGACAATGAGAGACTATTTTGGAACAATTTTGAAGAGTTGAAGAACTAAATTGGGCACCTTCAATAGTTTGAGGCTAAAATGGATATCCCAAAAGAAGTAGACACTATTTGAATTTTTTCTCATTTTTCTCTCAATATGGTAGTAAAGCACCATAATCATTAAACTAATTGTCAGCCCACCACTATCCCTCTCTCCCTCCCTGCATAATAGTCCCCACACTCACACTCCTCACTAAGCATGCAATGCCCACTCATGCAAACACCTCTTGGACATTGCAAGCTCGCGCTCCAGTTTCAGCTTAGTCACTCTAGAACTAGCATTACCTTAGCTAGGACCTTACCCTTTTATGAATTCGCTATCACCAAAGTTAATTATGTGAACCTAACCCCCTTAGCAAACTAGGAAGATATCCTTGGCTCTGGCCTAAAGCCAAATTTAATACTAGTTGCCTAAAAGCTTTAATATAATCCCCATTATGCTCTAGCAAGAGACAAATTCTCCCAGGCGCAAAGGAATCGATGTAGCACATGAAATTAGGTTTAGAATTTATTTTAATTATTTCATTTAAATTAGAATTTATTTCGATTTATTTTAATTGAAATAATATTTTTATCCTTTTGGATAATTTTAAACTTTAAATCCAAAGTAGAATTAGAAGTTCTTTCAATATTAACTTTGTAATCCAATTTCTACAAATAGGGTTAATTGACTTCTGCTTTTAAACAATTGTAGAATGAATTGAATCAAAAATATTTCTCATAATCTCCTCTTCAAACGAACTTCAGCTACTTCCTCCTAATGATATTCTTCTCTCTCGCTTCCCACATTTACATGAAGGAACCTCTCTAATCATAGTGACTTCAAAGGGAATAAAAATAGTGTACATGAGATTTAACATAAAATGCATAAAAATACAGCAATTTCATGAACTAACAAGAAATTCCATTGTTGAACTATCCATGCATGTGCTACCTTTCAAAAAAAAAAAAAAACAACTATTTGGAATCCATGACCTGATTAACAAAAATAAAGTCATTAATTCATAAATCATAAGCAAAATAAAGTGCTAATGGTCAGGTCAAACGCAATTAGATCATCTAAATTAAAAAATATATATTTATTCACCAAGCTTTTAAAGAATTGCATAGCATGAAAACAAACCACAAATGAAAGTAAGCATAATTGTTGCAAACCTAAGGATGTTTGGTTTAATATGGATCGAACCTCTGGTTCAAATCCCATGTCAAGCATTCGATCAGCTTCATCAAGAACCTGCAAATGATAGAACCACAATAAGTAATGAAAAATGAACCAGCTCTGACTCTAAGCAAAAATAAATAAATGAATAAATTCTATGAGATTCAATGGAAAAGAAACACAAATGAACGAACAAGAGACCTAGAGTAAGGAGCAGGCTATATCTTGCAAAATTATTATCACTTAAATAGAAGACTAAATTAGTTGATAGAATAGGAATTCCTTCGCCTAGATTTGTTAAACTGCAATCAATGTGTAGCAAAAAGGCATTTAGAATAAAAGAACAACACCCTATCAAAATTTTTTGAGGAAGTTTTGCTATTATAAAGTCTCGAGCAATGCAAGAATTTAACTTGAACACTATTTTCATTCAATGAACAATGCTACACCCCAGTGGCAACATTAAGCTTCATAAAAGAGAAAGTCAGATAGTTGTCAATCCTTCAAATTTATGTTGACAAGCCACAATTAGGGGTATAAATGAGCTGAGCTTAAGTGAGCCTGTTGTGTCATTTGCAACTCGTTCTAATCCTAGTTTATGTTAAATTAGCTCAGGTTTAAAATTGTTCATAAACATTGTATTCATGTTAGACTCATTATAATTCGAGCTAAACACAAAGGAATTTTGCATGAATGAAAATAAAAAAATAACAAGCCAAACATGATAAAATCATTATATTTATAATTTATCTACTAACCAATTGATAAATATGAAAAATAAAATAAAATTAATCAAATATGAGCTCTATTTAATTGATAAAATAAAATTAATCGTTAAGCAAATGAGCACAAAATAATTATTCAATTTCAGCTCTCTTAATGAATGAATAGAACACAAACTTTTTAGTGATTCAAACACAAGATATTCATAAACGATGAGCTTTTTTTATAGCCCTATCCACAATTCAAATTAAAAAGTTAAGCCGATAACATAATAAGGAAGTGCTCTTGCACCAAACTTAGTACGCTAATGATAACTCTTTTTTTCAAATAAACAAACAAAGGGTTAAAATGGAGAAGAGGAAGGGACCAAGAGGCTATTTGGTTTGAAGAAAAAGAAGCATAAAGCATTCCAAATACATGGGTTTGAAAAATACTGATTTTTTGGTCTGAAATAAAAGAAATGTAGAGTCAATTTTTGAAGAATTTGGAATGTACCCTCGCGTTTAATTTTGGTGTATTTGAAAATCATTATATTTGGTGCTAGCAGTTCATATTACAAATGCAGAGGCTGTTCACTGCTAGCTCATATTGCAAACACAAAAAACTGGAATTAGGTTGTTCTTTACTTGTAGAATTAAGTATTAGTAGCTATCCAAAGGTTAACAGATGCCTATTTTCATGGTAATAGAGGACAAGGATAAATTGATCTTACTTTTGAGACTCTCAAGTCTCAAATGCTTTGATCAAAAAGCATAGCAGCAATACTAATTGAATGTTGATGACATACTTAGAGATCATGTCATTTCCAAAAAAGGAAAATGGATAGAATGTTAGAATCTTACCACAAAAGAAACCTCTTTCAGGCAGCAAATACCCATCTCAATGAGATCCCTCAGACGGCCAGGGGTCCCAATAACAATGTCCTGAAAGATGAAAAAAACACACACAAACTTTTATAGGAAACGAAGTGTTGCTATTACTAAAAATTCCAGAAATACGAAATTCTGGGCATAAGCATGTATACACAAAGATTTGCACATGATGATCAGTGAGAAGACCGTGCTTAAAATGGCAAAGAAATTGGCAAGAGAAAATGGAAGCATGCACTTCCTATTGAATAAATTGAAATGATCCATAAATCTAGAATGGGCACTGAAAACAAATAAAGCAAAGATCAATGAGCAACTTACAACTCCAGCTTTAAGAGAAGATATCTGTGGCCCTTTGGAAGTCCCACCATACAAACAAACTGAAGTTATACCACAAGGAGAGCCAGCATCACGTAAAACATCAGCAATCTATAATAAAAAAACTCAAATTAGGAAAATGCTTCATGGTTAATCTGTATATGGACGATATTTTCATAATATTCAGTGATGAAGAAACAATCCTTTGTTTAACAAGGACACCAAAAAGCATGAGTAACTATACGAAGATATAAAAGATATAACAATAAGATCAAACAATCAAACAAACATGAAGCTTGAAGACAATCATAATCATGAAAACAAAACCGAATCAACCTTCTTAATTCATGTTCATGTTTAATTCCATTGTTATAGTTGAAACAAAGCTAATGATGATGATAATTAGACGCAACATGTTCTCAAAGATAAAACTGGAAAAACAAACTAAAGAGATAGTACTGATTATTCCAAAATGTTGCTCTATAGTTGATAGTACATTGGCATCACTAGTATCAACCTTGCACAACTAAAAATTTGGATAGTTATTCTCTGACATAATAGTAGCTATTTTTGCCATTATCTATAATTCATAATGTTTGTCAAGTGTGGACAGCCAATTCAATGCAAAAAAATATTGTAGCCCTTGTTGAGATTTGAAAAAATTGGTAATGTTTCTCTTGGGGCAATAACTCAATAAATATTTGAATGTGACAACAAATGTTGATCAAGCATATGAGTTTTCCATAAGCAAGAATGATAAAGTCCATCGTCAAATGCAATTTTGGGACTGCTTTGGATGTGCTATTTGCTTGGGTTCTTTTGATCTTTTGGGCTGTTGATGCTCTCAGGTTGGGTCTTGGCTGCTTTGGTTTTGAGCTGTGTTCATTGGGAACTTCTTGGTTTTAGCTAATAAATGCTTGAGCTAAAACTTTAGCTCATTATTATAAAAAGTTTTTTACTGTACAGCTTATTATTGGAGTGGAATTATTGCCCCTTTTCTCTTCCCCTTCTTGTGTCTCTTTGGTTTTCTCCTTGTGTTGTTCCCGTGAACTGGCTACTGGGTGCTTGTGTGGGCTCTTCGGGTTCTCCCCCTGGCTGCTTTCCCGTGACTTCTCCAGCCCATTTCTGTGTTGGCTCTTCGGGTCCCTCCCTGGCTGTGTTCCGGTGGCTTCTCTTCCCGGTTCATGTTCTGATTTTTTGTTGTTGTTTTGTGCTGACTGTTGGTCTTCCTCTTCCCCTTACCTAATGGGATTAAATGAAGGTTTATGTGGTTGTTTGGCTACCCTCTTAAGTCTATAAATATGTGATGTTTGGTGAATAAAAGAGTGTTATGATGTGATTTTTGGAGCAAAAAACCTGAGAGGTTTTTCTTCTTGGAAAAGCTTGCGAGCTTGTTCCACCTCTTCATCTTCCCCTAGGAAAGCTTGCGAGCTTGTTCCACCTCTTCATCTTCTCCTAGGAAAGCTTGCGAGCTTGTCCTTTCTTCGCCTTGGTCTTCTAACCCCTTTCTTCTCTCCGCAAGATCGACGTCACTTGTATCCTTCTTCTCAATCAAGATAGCAACTTTAGGTGTATTTTTATGTTTGTGTTAGTGTCAAAGTTTGTAAGTCTTTCATCTTATAAAAAATTGTAATTTGTCGTATTTTTTAGAATTTGGTGTATTTTCTTTATCTTCGGAAGCGTGTGTTTTTGCTCACAAAAATTTGAGGCTTTTCCCAAATTTTTGCTTGCATCAATTTGGTATCAGAGCCTAGGTTTGTGTCTTCCTAGGTCTCTTTTCGTGTCTTTTTTAAGAGTTAAAAAAATGGAAAATCACAAAAAAATTTGAGTATGTTGTGGAAGAATGCAATCCAGAAGATCTTGAAGACCCTGTTCCAATGGACAGGTGGATTCCGACGGATGGAAGTTCAACAGATCCCCTACAGAATGAACTATACAAGCTTCAGTTGAAGATGCATTTGTGAACAGAGCAATACATAAAGAAGAAACAACTTCTACAAGAACAATTCAAGCGAGAGCAAGACGAGGTCTTGAAAAGGTATGCGGCAAAAATTCAAGAGCTTGAGGCGCCTTCTTTGCCTTTTCAGAAGAAATCTAAAGACAACTCATCGGGAGATGAGTTTCTTCAACCGAAGGAGAATTGATGTAGGCAATGGGAGGTCAAAACATCTCCATTGTTTCTTGGACTTGGCAAGCTTTGGATGTGCTATTTGCTTGGGTTCTTTTGGTCTTTTGGGCTACTATTGCTCTCAGGTTGAGCCTTGGCTGCTTTGGTTTTGAGCTGTGTTCTTTGGGAACTTCTTGGTTTTAGCTCATAAATGCTTGAGCTAAAACTTTAGCTCATTATTATGAAAAGTTTTTTGCTGGATAGCTCATTATTGGAGTGGAATTATTGCCCCTTTTATCTTCCTCTTCTTGTGTCTCTTTGGTTTTCTCCTTGTGTTGTTCCCGTGAACTAGCTGCTGGGTGCTTGTGTGGGCTCTTCGAGTTCTCCCTCTGGCTGCTTTCCCGTGGCTTCTCCAGCCTGTTTCTATGTTGGCTCTTCGGGTCCCTCCCTGGCTGTGTTCCCGTGGCTTCTCTTCTCGGTTCCTGTGCTGATTTTTTGTTGTTGTTTTGCGCTGACTATTGGTCTTTCTCTTCCCCTTACCTAATGGGATTAAATGAAGGTTTATGCGGTTGTTTGGCTGCCCTCTTAAGTCCTATAAATATGTGATGTTTGGTGAATAAAAGAGTGTTATGATATGATTTTTGGAGCAAAAAACCTGAGAGGTTTTTCTTCTTTGAAAATCTTGCGAGCTTGTTCCACCCCTTCATCTTCCTCTAGGAAAGCTTGCGAGTTTGTCCTTTCTTCGTCTTTGTCTTCTAACCCCTTTCTTCTCTCCGCAAGATCGACGTCACTTATATCCTTCTTCTCAATCCAAGAAAGCAACTTTAGGTGTATTTTTATGTTTGTGTTAGTGTCAAAGTTTGTAAGTCTTTCATTTTATAAAAAATTGTAGTTTGTCGTATTTTTTAGAATTTGGTGTATTTTCTTTATCCTAGGAAGAGTGTGTTTTTGCTTGCAAAAATTTGGAGTTTTTCCCAAATTGTTGCTTGCATCAATATATCTGTATGCAAATGCAAATACATGCATATAGGTATAAAAATATAAAATCTGACATTTTCATCTGACAAATCTGTGAGGGTGTTAAGACCTGTATCTTTGGAGACCAGTATCAGGCCAATGTTTCATAATTGTGATCTAAGATGTTAACTTGCATGTGATCTAAGATGTTAACTTGCATGGAAAAAACAGAGCTCATACTGTACCAGAATGTACATTAAGGACATCAATAGCCCTAGGTCTTGTATGCTAAACTCATTTGTTTTCCAATGCAAGTACCTATAATCAGTATAACTCAAACAACTAGGTCAGAATGGATGAAATCGTGTGTAAGAAACTCTATAGCATATAGTTCCAATGTTCCATCAAAATCGTCAAGACTGCCTTTGTGTGTTATATTGCAGATTTGGATAAATTAATAATTACGGTAGCAGGCGTAGGGAGAAAAGAAAATAAAGTTTAGTAAATTGAAATGCAGAAATTAAAAATATATATATAATATATGCACAAATGCACATACTTGCTGAGCTAATTCCCTTGTAGGGGAGAGTACAAGACAGCGAGGAACAGCTTTCTTCGATTGCTTCTTATTGTCCTTCTGTAAAATATGCATAAGCGCTGGAACACCAAATGCCAGGGTTTTTCCTACAAATAAAAATATCACCATTAAAAGTCACAAAACAAAATAGATTCAAGTTATAATTAAAAAGGACAAAGATGGGCATCACGAAAGTACCTGAACCAGTAGCCGCAATACCAATGAAGTCCCGGCCAGCCAAGAGAAACGGCCAAGCGTGCGCTTGAATCGGAGAGGGATTACTAAAAGTTTTGCAGCAGTCTAGGACCTCGTCAGGAAGCCCAGAATCTGAAAACGCACCCAAAGCCCTGTACTTCGACTCATTTACGCCGTTCCCGGACACCACCACGCCCTTTACCCCTTCGATTTGGTCTATAGCTCCCACCCCTTCCTCTACGACTTCGTCCGCATGCAAATTGGATGCCTTTTCTGTCTTATCCTTTTTCTTTGTCTTCTTCTCCCTCTTCTCACCATTCACCAGGTGCTTTCCGTTGATTTCTGAAACCACGCCGCCAAGCTCGATCTCAGTGTGCTTCCTCTTTTTTTTTCCCTCCTTGACGGATTTATCAAGAGCTTGAAACTCTTCAATGAAGGGGCCTTCGTTTTCATCAAGTTCCTTGCTCTGGCCTTCCTTCTCCCTTCTCTTCTTGTTCTTATTGTTCTTCTTCTTCTTCTTCTCAGAGAAATCGATACGGTTGTTAGCTGAGGTTTCAAGGGCTTCTGGTTCGCCCAGGCGCATGGCTTCCTCTGTCTCGAGCTTTCGGCCCATCGCGCAAGGCGAACCAGAGCACCAGAGTCTCCGGCGACGAAGCTAAAGGAGTAGGCAGCGGCAGGCTAAATTTTAGGGTTTTTGAACATATTTATGGCTGCTTGGATATAATATGATTGGTTAGATAGTTGTTTAATCAAAGTAAAACTATATGAACTGTTTCTTACTATTTGAATATCTTGTTATATTTATTTTTTATTAATCTTAATGAAATTATATTAAAAGTTAATTAAATATCTCATTTAATAATTAAATAATGATTAATAAGCTAATTAAAAGTTTTTGCTTTAAATTTTTATATTAAAAATAAATAGTAGATCACAAAATTTAGTTATTTAATTTTAATTATTAAGATTGAATACTTAATTAACATACATATTATTTTCACATTATATATTCATAATTTTAATTAATAATTTTTTTTACAAAGTCTATTTAGTCGATTCTGATTAATCATTGAATAATTGTTCATAATACTAATTAAATATAAAAAATTATATTAATAATCAAACTGAATCAGAAATAATATTTATTTATTTAAAATAATATTAATAGTTAAGATTAAATAAATTTTTAATCATTATATCTAATTTAATAAGTAACCCTCATCTTTCTCCCCCAGATTCTCAAAACTCTTAATGACAGAAAATTATGATATCGTGGTGGCAGTGACGACGTATGAAGAAAAAGAGAAGTTTGTGAGACTTATGAATTTATTAAATCTGTCAAATTATAAAAGTTACTAAAGTTGGGATTTAAGGTAAAATGGTGGAGAAACATAATTAAGATTAAGTTTAATTTGAAATTATCATATGAATAGTTTGGTAGGATTTAGCTTAAATTTTGCCTAAATCTTGCTACCAAATAGCCCCTAAGGAATAGAAATTTCAAATATTTTCAAAACACCTCCTCTAAATTTCTTAAATGCACGCCTTCGGACTTTGCATAAAATATTTAGGATTATGTGTTCAATAGAATATTTGAGCAATCTAAATGATTCTACAAATGTATTCATCTATTGTGGGTAATAATATTGGCCACACTTCTTTTAGCAATACAGGAAAATCATCTAATACTGGTGGAATTTCCGATGGTTACAGAACTGCCGGAAAATCCACTGATTAAGTCGGCGAATTGACCGCCGGTAATACTGCTGCTCCAAGCGCCGCCAGAAACACATCATAAATCTGTCGGCTTTGCGTCGAAAAGCCACCGGAAAATATTTTCAAAAAAAAAATCACCGGTATGTGTTTCCTATATGTTTTATACCGGCGAAAAAAATTCCGCCAGAAAATAGCTCATTTCAATCAAAAAACTCCTCCTGTAATATAAAATTTTCCTCTAGTGTAGGAGAGGAGATCAAGTGATCTGAAAGACTGGCATCGATTGTCAGTTGTTGACAGACATCAAATAGAGGAAGGCGTTGTCATGTCAATTTCTTTATAGAGTTTTGGATGGGCAATTCTTTCGACCAAAGATCATGACTCTTTATTGAATGGTTATAATTAATCTCACTAATTATTTGGTGTTTTAAGATGCATAAAAGGCTTTAATGATATTAGAATTATGTGATATTGATCTCATCATATATATGCTCATTTCAATCATAAGCACTCAAATTCTATATCTTTTGTCTTTTGATCCCTCAAATAGTCTTTGAGATGTTTCTAACTATGCTTAATTTTATTTTGACTCATATCAAGGCATGCTCAATATCATTTTATTAGTCTGATCGATTTGCTCATTTCATCTATAAATGTGTTAGAAATGAAGTTCAAAACCATGTAGTGTCACCTTAGTCATCTAGTTGCATATAAATACCACCTTTCTTGAAGAAGAAATATCATTTTGCTAGTTGAGAATTGGAATCACTTGAGAGTTGATGATTTGTTATCACCTCGTCTTCTTATTCCCTGAGTATAGTAGCCATTTCATATTCTCCCCTACAATGAATGTAGGTCAACAAAGACTTAACCACTTAAAATATTGTGGGACATTCCCTCCTTTCATCTCTAAATGTTCTACTCATAGAACTTCCAATAGCAAAGTAAATGACCTAAAAGCTCATGCTCTCCAACTTTCTTTCTGTCTCTTCACTTTATGAAGCCCTTGGGAAAGCCATAGTTACATTCCATTTTGTATTTCTATCCTACCATAATTGGTGGTGAGAATCCTACCATAATTGGTGGTGAGAGTTCCTTCAACTAGAGATAATCTTTTGTTGCATTGATATAGTTTATGAAACTCTAAAAAAATATTAGTGTATTGTTGTAGAAGTTTCACTCGACTACCCTTGTTACCAATATTGTTGTTAACTCTGCAATGCTAACGTCACCTCAAAATGTTGTTGTCTAGGCTATTATCTAACCACCCCAAATAACTCCAATTGAATAATTTATTTCTCTTACTCAACGATTTTAATAGGTGTGAAAGAGGTCTAAAAAAAACCACCTAAGATCTTTGACCTATTTGAGGTTAATTATTAAAGTGTTACTTACTTATGTTAACTTATATGAAAAATGTTGAATTGAATCCTCTTGTGATCAATTGTACCCCGATTATGATGGGGTGAATGCCATATTTATCATGAAGCAAAGGTAAAATTGAACTACCCTTGGATTGTTATCACCAATTCGAGATCATGGTTGTGACCTTGCCCAATGAGCAAAATTCCAATTGGAGACTATGTGTAGAATTTAAAACTCGCTTGAAATTTTTTAATAAAATTTCTCATATTTACATGAAGCTTTGAGAAAGATAGTTCTTAGAAAGGTTGTTTTAGATACATGGAAAAATGATGATGGAAGGATTTGCACACCTACATCCATGCTTGCAAGGTTAACATGAATGACTCTTTGAAGCTATAGCGAAGGTTGCCCAATAATTTTGGCATCGTTCCATAAAATTGAATGAACAATGTAAAACATAACTAATCAGTTTTATAATTATATCCAGTACTAGGGTATCTTCCTTTTGAGGTTATAAAGAAGTTTAGCCTTTTTTGTCTCACTTCTTTTATCATTGATGCAACAATAAATAATAGAAAATATGAGTCTTTTTATATATTACAACTATGCCTATGATGTTGTCCCTTCAATCTTGTAATCAAAGTTGTCCTGCTAATTTTGACTTATTTCTTTCAAAACTAAAAAATCAATAGATGGTGAAGGAATTATACTACTACCATTGAGCTTAGATCATCGGTGTGAACAACCTTTCAAAGTTATAGCAAGGATCGATTGCCCAAACTTGCACTCAATTTTCAAAGAAACTTTGTGTGCTAAATATTTATATTGATATAAAAAAAGTTTAACTTCTTAGTTTTGTAAGAGCCACTAATAATTTACGTGAAAAATCTAGGAAATAAAAACATGGGGCATGATCTATTTGAAATTATTGTAATAGTATATATTGTAGATTATAGATAATTTCCTTCCCCATAATTAGAGAAGTAATTAGTGCAACATAGTATACATAAATTATAAAAAAATGAATACCATGCTAGAAGTTAGGAGAAACTTATGATATTGGACTTGTCATGAAGGTATTATTTGTGATTTGTTTGGTTGTTCCCTTTTAAGGAGAGAATATCGAAAAATCAAAATCTAGTATACATATTGGCTTTGATGTTGTAAATCAAGTTGGTGTTGATAATGTGCATCATCTTTATTGGCAATGGTGTGCTTTAGTAGAGGTGGCCACAATAATATGGTAGAGCCCTATTCTCCTTCTCTATTTTTTATATGAAAATGTGGGTCAATATATAGTTTTGACAAATGGCATTTTCATTATTTTAGCCAATTTCTAAAAACACTCAATCGAACGGTATATATTGATTTTCTTGATCATTGATAGTTTTTTCAATATTTAAGTGTCTTATTGACGTTGAAATTTAGTTATTTTAAGATTGTTAAATTCCTCTCATTGAGGCGCTCAATTTGCCATAAGCATGCAAGATTCAAGGCTCGTTTGATCATTCAATTAATATAGCGGAGTTTAAATTATGCCTCAAATGCTTAATCTAGGCTTATTTGTACTCGGATCATGTCACTTTAATATCATTTGGTTCGTCTTGTTGAGACATTCAATTCAACTAAAACCATGCTAAATTTGAACGTACTATAATTATATATTTTATTTTATTTTTTTAATTATAATATATTTCAGGATTCGCACTCGATCAAATTAATTTGGTGACTCATCAATATGCACATGTATATATAATATTCATGAAGTACTCTCCCAAATATTTATGTATTCATGAATATAGAAACATTTTATTATGTTTAATATGATGTGAGCAAGCATTGAAAAATATTAGGAATCTTTTTCAAACTTTCAAGAACCTAACAAACACCCAATTAACAAATATTGATATTTTGTCCTCCAATATTTGTAATACACCTCTCATAAACTTCCAAAAAATGTTGATATCAACCATGCATGAGCTCCCACAACTGTTCAATATTTTAGTAAGAGTTGGTATTGTATCTTGAACCTTACATCAAGAATTGTTTGCTTTCTATTAAATTAAGACCTTTTTTTTTTCTCAAATATAGTTAAAAAGCTAACATTGAATGTTGGCTTCCAATTCAATTTGGATTCACATAAATGATTTGAACTATGTCACATTAATAATATGATCATCCAAATAAAAATGGCCTTTATCTAAGGCTCAATCCCATGTAGAGTATCCATATCTTCATACCATATATCTCTTTTTAGTTGTCAAATTTGGTGTTTTCGTTACTAGGTTTTGTGTTCTCAAACATCTTATTGTATGCACTGAAGTCCTTGATGTGAGTTTCTTGTAGTTTAAGCATTCGTGCTGATTGTCACTTCCCTCATCATTGTCCTTTTTGTTGCTTACAAACTTCTAACTCAAGTTGGGATATGCCAGCTTGAGTTTGACAGGAAATATTACAATATATATGTTCTCACATGCATAAAATATTTATCAAAATGCTCTGACAATGGTACTTGGGAGCTCTGAGAATCTTCAAGCCTTTGAGCTTTCTTAAATCTAAGCCCCATTCATGCAAAATTTTAGAACATTCCGTCAGACAATGAGCGAGGATAGTTAGAGGATTATAGTCGAGCAACGATTATATGAGTATAAAAAATTTGTGCCCTAGCCTCTCTACATGATAGGCTTTAGAAATTCTTTTGGTTCAAAATTTCATAAGGCATGCTAGATTTAAGATAGTACAATACCCATAAAATTTCAACCTCATTTCATGAGAACTTGATATCATGGTTCCAATTTTCTCATAAGCATAAGCCCCTGTTATTAATTACTAGTTTGAGTAATAAGAGAGAACCTCCGTTGCATGTTAATTATTAGATAACCACTAAGTACTATCTGTATTATAACCATAAATTTAGTGTTGAAATTTAAAATTTATTATTTTGCACTTAAAGAGGATTGTGAAAGGAATAATGATGAACCTGATAAAGATCTCATATTTATGTAGTCCTCAATTGTCATATTTTTTTAGTCTACTTAGTCAGGGAGAGATAGTCTACCCAACCTAGCTAATGATTATTGTCGATAGCCATAAGTTACTTTGTCCAATGCATATTATAGAGTGTGGTTGAATGTTGATCTAAAAAAACAAAATTGTGTTAACCTTAGCTAACATATGGCTTCGTGCCCTATCAAGTATAACTTATAATTAATTTATTCCTCAAAAGATTTTTATCCCTTAAGAAATATATGAGTTTTTGTCCATTCATGATAGTAATTTGG
The DNA here is from genome assembly GCA_016618105.1 of Dendrobium huoshanense. NCBI lineage: Eukaryota > Viridiplantae > Streptophyta > Magnoliopsida > Asparagales > Orchidaceae > Dendrobium > Dendrobium huoshanense. The sequence continues at coordinate 4,624,696 of CM028358.1, read as the reverse complement.
TGGTGTCTAGACAGTATATACCATATTACCATGTTCTTTATGGAGAGAAATCAATTGAGAATGAATCATAATGATATATTTGATAAGACATTTGTTCTTGATGAGTTAAGCTTACTTTTAAACTTATTATCCTTAGCAAATGTTTGTGGAGGGTGGATGAATTTACTTCAAATTTTGAATGAGAAATTTTGCTTGAATAATTTTAATTTTGTGAAAAATTTTACTTATATTTTTATCAAACTTCATATGTGTTGTAATTCACATTGAAATTTGAGGGCATTTTGAAAATAAGTTTTTTTTTTCAGTTGAGATTTTCTATCAATGCGACCATTACGAAACATGCAGACTTTAGCCTTGATCATAATCCAATTGTTTTATTTTTTAATGCAAAATCACCTAGTTAGATGGTACATCACATATTCTTAATGGAGATAAATTATTTTGAAATGAATTATAGAGATACACTCAACATGAGATTTGCTCTTTATAAGTTGATTTTATTCTTAAACCTTTCATCTTTCACACATACTTGCAAAATGATGGATGAATTATCCTTACTAGCAAAAAATCATTTGAGAATGAATTAAATAATATGTCTGACAAGATATTTGTTCTTCCAAAATTGAGGTTGTTCTAAACATGTTATCTTTTATGAATATTTGTGAATGGTATATGAATTTTGCTTCAAATTTTGAATGATAAATTTTGTTGAAAGACATAAATTTATGAAAATATTGAGTTATTATATTTTTATCATAATTTAAACCCAAAATAATCCACTTTGAAATTTGAGAACATTTTGAAAATATCATGCCCTTTAAGTGAGTTCTTATATCATCACGGCCATCATTGAGTATTTGGAATATTTTTTTAATCATCTTAAACTTTTAAAAAGTACCAACTTGCCTTCAAAGGAATAACAACTTTCTCAGATTTAAGAGTTAACACATTTGTCGAAGAACATAAGGGGACTTAACTTTCCTTTTAAATTGTGAACATGCTTTTCAACATGCCTGTCGAATGTACTTATATTCTTTCTAATGCACTTCCATAGCATATTTACCTAATTTTTTATGTACTTTATTTATTATATTTTTCTTATTTTTTAAAATAGTTTTATGCTTCTTAGTGTAACTGCATGTTTTTAAGGCGACTATATGTCAAGCTTCTCAATGCGGTTGTATGCTTTTTGAGGCAATGGTAATGACAAAGATAATGACTTCTCAATGCGCACACTTTTCACGTTGTTGCTCTCATAAAATTCTCAAAGAACAATATTACAATTAGATGTTCAAATAATCATAGGATTGGTACTAGTTAGGCGATAATCAAAATAAAGATTGTTATTAAGATGGTATAATAACATGACAGAGGTTTGAGAAATGTAATAGGGTGACAATGGTTAGAATATTATAACTGGGTGATAGAGCTGATCACATGGTGTTCTATTAGCGATAGTTCAACTATGACCCGATAACATTTATTATTCAATGATATGATGATGGTACTTAGGTAGAGCACCAAGATTCTTTATGCTTTTGAGTTCACTCGAATACTAAGCTATGATTAAAGACTCATTCATACACAGAGAATGAGATTTACTTGTAGATTTTTTAGAGAGAAATATCATGTAAATATGCTAAAAATTCATAACACTCCAAACTTCTTTTTGTTGATTCCTTTTATTATAGGTCATTTTTTTGCATGTAAATATCCTAGTGATGTCATTACTATATGACTTTAATCTCGTTAGATTTGCCTGATTGAGTCATTGCATTTGATAATAAATGTAAGATTTAGAGATCATTTGATCTTTCAATTAATATCCCAAAAATTTTAATTATGTTTTAAACACTTGATTTAAGTTTTATTTGGGACTACTTTTTCACTGCTTCTTAAAGCAGCTTTTCAGTAAAAAATTTAATTTTTTTGTATTAGAAAACTGATTTAAGAAATAATAAGAAAGCCATCCCAAAAGTTAGCCTTAGGCTCATTTAGAATAGGATCAACCTGTTTTGGGAACTTGTTATAATTAAATTTAGGATTGTCAATATGTATCTAAATTTGTATGGGATCAAATAGATTTTTGAAGAGATATCCAAAGTAATAAAAAATTAATTGAGATAAAATATAGAAGAACAAATATTAAAGATTTTAATAATGCTATATTTAAGTAATTTAAATAAAGTTTAAATATATATTATTTATTATTAACTAATAAATCGGCTCAATATCTGAGATGAGCAACTCCTCGCCTCAGAGTACGGCCAATTATGAACTAAGCCAGCATTAGCTTTCGCTCTCTTACTCCCCTTGTATGCCTGCCTCTACCTACCCATGACCCGAAATTCAACCATTTTTTTTTAATTTGTTGAATGTGAGAAAGCGGAGAGGGTAAGAAATCGTTCCTTTGAGCGAAGACTACTCGGAGGAAAGTTCCGTTCCATCTTCTCCACCCTTTTTCTTATAAATAATTCTATTAGGTGTTCAGCGAAGGAAGAAGAGAAAACGTGAAAAGGTAACATTTTTTGTGAATCCCAATCGGTGAAGGGTCCAAACTCGTCTCAAAGGTTTGGGCTTCATCTCTTCTTCATCTCTTTTCCCTGGTTTGTTTACTTTCCCGATTCTTGGATTTTAGGAATATTTCTTTGTTGGGTTATGAATTTGTTCAGAAAGTCGTATAATCTGCGCCACTAGGTGAATCTTTTTTGCACGAGATCTATGGATGGATTCGTAAAGATTTTTTTTTTTTTTTCAAGTACTCTTACAGCCGACGCTTTGTCTTCGATTCCCTCTCTTCAACAGATTTCTGGCTTAGGCTTTTATTAAAAGGATTCCTTGGAGTAGGACTGCGGATCTATTATCATATAGTCTTATTTTGTTGCCTCTGAGCTGTTGATGCTTCTGTTGCTTAATTATTTTTATTTTCTTGACAAAGTGAAAAAGAGGAAGATCCAACGCAATAGTTTCCTGTTCTTTTTGTATGACCTTTTTTTTTTTTTTAGTCGTATTTATATCGGATGGCAGACTTGAAACAATGATTAGTAGTTGCCTTTCGTTCAACTTGATCTCCTTGGATCAAACATCTTCAATTTTCTTTTCTTCTTTTTGAAGTCTAATTGCTAAAGCTTTTAATTATCTTTTATGAGTTATCTACTGTATCCTTTTTATTGATTTTTATGTAGTTTAATGATCTTCTGTTTCACCATTTACTGGATTCCGATGTGTTCTATCCAGCTTGTTGTTCGCATAGGGATTTATAATATTTTATTTTTCTTATAGCTTGTTTTCTCTCCAAAAAAATGATCAATCGTTTTTAGTTGTCACGAGTCTCATGACTTCATTACCAAGGGGCGGTTTGGTTGCAAGATTTAGCCAGAATTTAGGCTAAATCTTAGGAAAACATTTTTTTAAGCCATATAAATTTTATTATCTTCCTTAATCGCATTTCTCCCGTTTTAGGCTAAATCCCTGATTTAAGTCTTGGGGGGACTATAATTTAGAAGATTTTTTTTTACACAGCTCACTTTGATCCATTGGGAGTCAACCAAGAGGTTTTGGGTTCGAAACTTGTGTATGTGATGCGTGTGTGAGTTTGACTTCATTGGCCTAAATCCCAAAAAAAAAAAAAGTTATTTTTCTCCTTTAAATTCCATAATATGTAGTTTTCCTCATTTGATTAGGCTTCCGCTTTCTGTTTTTTCAGTCAGAATTTAACTAAAGCTGTTTAATAGGCCACATAACTTTATTAAATGAAGCAATTTCTTAAGAACAATTTATGGGAATAGATGTCAATACACTTTTCATCAAAACAACAGGAATAAACACGGTTCATTCCTAGTAACACTAGATTTAAGCCCTTTTTCCACAGTTTTCCTATATTATTCTAAATTCTCATTTACTTTCTCATTTAGCAAGGGACGGCATTTCAAAGTTTTATTGAAAGCACTACTACGACTAATCTAAAGTATAAAGGTTTAATGTTCCTTGATGCAATCTTGTTATAGATGGCAATATATTTGGATTAATCCAATATGATTTTAGCTGGTTTGGAACGAGTGAAATGGCTTTAGTGGCTATAGGATTTTTTTTTCTCTTCCCCAATACATTAATATAGCTTTTTGGCTTCCTTAAAGTTAAAAAATTTGTATGATATGTAATATCTTACAACATTTTATGAAATAATTATGACAATTGTGTTCCTCTTTTAGTACTGATTTTTTATTAAATCATTTGAAAATCCTTTTTTTTTTGCTAATAATATATAGAGATAGAAGTTTTCAAACTTGCATCATATAGTTCTCGCATATTGTATCTCCTAATATGGGCTTACCAAACATGGATATGGGTGCGTTGGGTAATTATGGTAAGGATTGGAAAAAACAAATATGGTTCACATTTGAATCGGTTATATATTCTTTTTGAATTCAATGGAAATTATATAATATCATTTCTTTTGCCTGACATTTTCAATAATTGTCTTAACACATACAAGATCTCCATTGTTGATCTTTTGGGAAGAAAAACAATGTGATTCTCTAATATAAATTTAATGATGATCCTTGGTGCAAGATGGATATGTCATTAATCCATGAATTGACCTTCATAGTTTCTATTAAAAGTAATGGATTAATTTAGGCACCTATTTTATATTGATCACATCAAAGTTCTCGGAGAAATTTAAGAGGAAAGAATGTTTAAGTTTGTTTGAAATTTTAAACAAAGACTAAGAACACTTACACAATCCCAAAGAAAATAAACTCTTAAAAACATAAGATTCTAGATCTAACTTCAATGTGAACAAAGCTAACAATTACCTTAGCTAGCAATCTAACCAAATTGTAGATGTAATGAAGGTTATGTTCAAAAGATGAACCGATAAATTGAAGAATATCACACATAAAGAAGTCCTCCAAGAGTGGAAGTAAGCACAAAAGACTTTCTCTCACAAAATTCTCATTTCATTAAAACATGTGGTGTACAAATGAGATGGGATACACATTAAAAGTCAAAATGTTTTTTTGAATAGGCGTCAAAATGTTTTTTTGAATAGGCAAACATAACTTCCAACTAATTGTATTCAAAAGATGGTGGGTTGTTAAAATGTAAAAACCTACTAAATTAACTTATTACTCATTAATATCAAGACCCAAAAGTGACATTAACATAAACACACTTATAGTACATTAATTATCCCAATGTACGAAAATAATTCTTAAATATATGATGAAGGATCCTATGTATAATTAATCTAGACTTGATACTCAATAAGAAGATGATGATGCTGCCTTGTATCGCTCTTTGGCTTCGAAGAATTCAAGTCTGTTGATTCAAAGACCTGGTACTCACGAAGCATTTTGGATATAACAGTTGTAGCTCCATCAAAGTCACTTATAAATTCTCAAGTTTTGAATGTCTTTTCTATTGAATAAGGTATCTTTGAAGTACACCTTTAGTGGTGGAGCCAATCTTTTTGTCTAAGATTTCTTATTCTACAGATAATCTTCAACATTGGCTCGATAATAGTGGTGATGTGTAACTATTATTATGCTCATTGCTCATCAATATTCCTAAAGTGAGAGAAGAAGATGGTGATAAAATACATCGAGGGAAAGCGACAGATTTAGGAGCATACTTCTGATAATGAGTTAGGGTTGCTCTGGTAAATCTAGTTTGTATGTGTCATTGTTTATCTTCTTGATGATTGTGTAAGGTTTTGAGCTCTAAAATAATGTACCCCTCTAAAACTTTAATGAGCTGCCTTGCGAGTTGCCATTGATTATCATAATTTATTGCATTTTTTTTTTGTTGAAGTTTAGAATAAATATCATGCATGTGTTGTACAAATGTTGTTGCAAACTCACTAGTCGAATATGAAATAGGGAGATTGATCAAACCAATGGTTTTTAAGGATTCATATCCAATAACAATATGAAATTGACTCGTAATGGTAAACATATTGATGGAATTATTGTTGGCAAATTCAACATATGGTAAAATCAAGTCCTTGCCATAAGCATGTTCATTAATTGGGCATCTAAGTTAATCATCCAAGCGGATTACATTTTCATCTTTTCCAATAACTTTTGAGATACCAATAAGAACGGAGTATGAAAATACCTACACATCGTTATAAGATTGCTTGTATTGGATAATATCTATAATGATCTGATCATCTCCACTATTGATGGTGGAGTTTAGAGATATATTGTTCGGTGGAGAGGACTCTTACCTCTCAAATATTCATTAGTGATTTTGAAGTAGCTACAACAATTTTGTCTCTAGATTCTTCTGGAGTATTAGGCATTTAATTTGCTAGAATTGAATTATTTGAATTTGGCGAGTACTGATGCGGGCTATCATGATTGTCATTGTCATTGTGTAATTATATTGATTGTACTTGAGACTTTTCATTATGTATTTGAGAGTTTTTTTTTTCCATGGTGAGGATTTTGTATTTTGGCTGCTTTTGTGTTATTGTCATTTCTGAGTCTTGTGTAATGATAAGTTGGATTAGGTCGTTTGTATTATTGAGTCATAGGTGATTTAATAGATTTTTACTAATCCAGTATACCTTGAATGTTGTTGGTTAATAGTTGTTTTTGACTTCTCCATTATTTTTGTTTGACTTTTCTACCACTTTTTGCTAAACCATCTTTTAACTTCTGCATTATCTTTTTTGATTAATCTATTTAATTTTGAAGGTAATTGTTAATAGTTGATGGTCTCTAGCTTTATAGATATATATGTATATGAGTTCATTTGTGCCTCTTTAAATATGTTCGAATAAAATGAGATTTATATGGAAATCCTCTGCTTTGTTTGTCATTTGCTTTTGGAGGACTTCACAATGTATGATTGTTGCTTTAGTGCAAGAACTTGATGATTTTGTAAGACCCCGAGTTCGTTCCTGGCAATTTATGGAGAGTTCCCAGTAGAAAACTCTCAGGACGAAATTGAACTTAAATAGTTCGCCCTCTAAAAATTCAATTACTGTAAAGTTTTTGTTAAATTTTGGCATGTGATCATCCATGTGTTATGCAAAGTGGATGCAAACTCGCTAGTTCTATGTGAAATAGGGAGATCGATCATATCAATGGATTTTTAAGGTTCATATCAGATTAAAAAGATTCATGTGGTAATGTATTGATGGAACTATTGTAGGCAACTTCAGTAGTTAATAAAATCAAGTCTCAATTAGGTGTGGTCACTAACCAAACATCTAAGTAGATTACCTAAATTTCTATTTGCTAACTCAGTTTGGTTGTTGGTATGAGGGTGACATGTGGTGAAAATCAGAAGCTTGGTTGTCATTTTTTTTCTAGGTCCTCCAAAAATAGATTATGAATTAAAACTCTCTGCCAGGAATATTGGTTTTGGATAAATCATGCAATCACACAATTTCTTTGAACAAAATAGATGCAATATGAGATGCATTAGAGGTCTTGTGCATTTAATAAAAAGTGCCATTTTCAAAAAACGTATCCAATATCACAAAGATAAAGCCATACCTTTGTATGTTATGAGGTAATCCAAGGACAAAGTCCATGATTAGATCTATTATTGTTGCTTCTTGCCCTTTGCCATCTAGTTTAGATGACATTAAACAATAATATGAGCCACAGCTTGCTTTATACTAGCTAAAAGAATCAACCCCCAACCGTCGGATATATGGTCTTTTCACGATTGAAGTGTGTAGATGCCCCTCTAAATGCAACTCCTTGATAAGAAAATCTAATAGTGAAGCATTGGGGTTACGATATGCGGACATCAGAAGAGGTAGTCATCTTGGATTTCTAAGTTTGGGATGACTTCATTCTTGGTGACCGAGTTATAGATTTGATCAAAGTCACGACAGGAAGGGTAGTTAGACTTTATTTTGTCAAATGCATCACTATCACACTCATGATTTGCAAAGTGAGGACATATGGATAAAGGCATGAACAATATTGTTCTTAATATCTACCAAGTGTTTAATAACAAAGGTATATTATTGAACAAATTGCACCTTCTTGGCATGCGATTTAAATATTTGAGAGCTTCATGCTCAGAGCAAGAACAACATCTCATGATATATTTGTTGGGGGATGATGGAGATTGTGTAGACACCACAATGATGAAACAAGCAAGAAAGTAAAAGCAACGAAAAAGTAAAAGACACTAGGATTTAACATGAAAAAACTCAAAGTAGGGAAAAAAAATCATGGAACCACGCCACACCAAGAAATTCACTATGAAAATTGGGAGAAATAAGTACAGATCTCTCTTCTCTCTCATTGCTTCTCTTCTCACGTACAACGTTCTCAATCTTTCCCTAACTAAAAATACAAGAGAAAGCCATGTAAAACAACTCCAAGGGACACAACCTTTTAGAAAACGAGAAAGAAAGCCGTCAAGTCTGTCTCGTAGCGCTGCGATGCCAATTTGGGGCGCTGCGACACCCAGTTTCTGTCTTAAAATGTTGCAGCACTCAAACACTCAGCGCTGCGACACTCAGTCTCTGTTTTGACTCATTGTGGTGCTCTACTCTCTAACTTTCTGCTCCTAGGCGCTTGGGAACACAACGTCGGGGTGCTCGGGTACGCAATGCTGCAGCGTTGTACCGAAATTTTTTTTTAGTGCAAAGCACCCGAACCCAAGCAGGAGGTAAATCCCCCTCACCCCCAATGTACACGACAAACTTTGAAGTTCAAGACAACATAATAACCAAATTGATCAACAACATTATATTCCACACATAACAATATTATATAATGACACCTATGTTGCAAAGCTTGCCCTATGAATTATAATTCACAATTGTAGGTAGAATATCTCTAGTGAGCTTCATTGGATGTCTTTAGCTTCTCACTTATATTCCAAATTAATCAACACAATTATATTCCACACATAACAATATTATATAATGACACCTATGTTGCAAAGCTTGCGCTATGATTTATAATTCACAATTGTTGGTAGAATATCTCTAGTGAGCTTCACTTAGCTTCTCACTCAAATAGGCTATTGTATGTCTTTTTTGTTTGGTATTAGAGCAATTAATCCTTACTTTTTTTTTTACCTTTGCAATTATTTGATTATATAATTTATCAGACTGACACAAATATATTTTAAATAGCAATAGTCATACATTTTAAATTCCAAATATGTTTACACAAAATCATCCTCATAATGGCATAACATATATATATATATATATATATATATATATATATATATATATATATATATATATATATATATATATATATATATATATATATATATATATATATATATATATATATATAATGATCAAAATGATCCATTGACTTCTTATGAATGATCAAAATAGTCCGTCCTCAACTTTATTAAAGGATCATTTAGGTCCCTTAAATCCTCAATCTTTAAGGAGTTTGGACTAAAATGATCTTTTAATATAGTTTGAGATTATTTTGATCTTTTATAAAGAGTCAAAGAACCATTTGGATAACTCTGTCTGATGTAGAATGAATAGGGGGGGGGGGGGGGGGGTCATTTGAAATTTTAATTTTAAATTAAATGGGAAAAGGAGGGAAGGGGTACTTAATTAATCCCTTAAATGGAGAAAGATTGGAGGCCTTAATAGAGAAGCATTAATTAAAATAGGAGAGAGGGAGGGGTGGAATTAAAGCTTGCTTATTCAATAGTCTTAAATTGAGGGAGAGAATTTTATTCAAATACAATTTGAAATTGAATTGGAATTTATTTAAAGACTTTCCTAAAATAGATCAATTAATGTAGGAAATTATTTGAATTTCAAATTGTGTTGGATTTGAATTCAAAACCTTTCCAAGATAATCATTAATCTAATTTTGGGAAGAAATTTAAAGAGGGCATGAGTATGGGGCCTAAAGAGAGAGAGGGGCGGCGGGCAAGAGAGAGAGGGGCGGCGGGCAAGAGAGAGAGGGGGGACTAGGGGTGTCTAGGTTAAATGTATTTGGACTAGGGATTAATTAATTGAATGAAAGAGGTTTTCAAAAATAAGATAATTAATGAGAATATATTTGAAATTCAAATTAGATTAATTTGAATTTAAAATCTTTCCAAATCAATGACAACTTAAATAAGAAAAGAGGAATTTTTTTTTGAGGGAAGTGGGGCTAGGGAAGGAGGTGGCCGGCGGGTGGGTGGAGCCATGGTGGATTTCGGCCAAGGGGAGGGAGGAGGAAGGGAGGGGCTGGTGTAGGCCGTTGGTGTGGAGTTGATGGTGGTGAGAGGATCGACGCCTTGGTGGAGAGCTTGAGGAGGTGGTGGCTTAGGGAAATAAGGAAAAACAAAACAAAGAAAAAAGAGATAGAACCGCAAGCCTTGGACTCTTCCGAAGATTGACGGATGATATGATGCCCTTCACCAAGGGACTTCAAGCACGAGCCCAGACCCATCCTGCGGCTGGTGGAAACCACAATTCCCTCAATAAGGATTCCCGCTAACGTCCTCTCAAAGAACAAAAGTGCAAAACAAATTTCTTTTCATAATAATCCATCATGCTAATACAAGAACAAGGGCCTCTATATATAAGCCTCAAAATAAAAGAAATTAAAAAAGACAACTTTGCCCCTTGGGCTTACATAATACAAGACTCTTAAATAAGGTAAAAACGAGAAATGCGAAATTAAATCAAAATACAATTAATAAACTAAGATAAAGAAAGAAGTGATCTCGGCCATTCATCATCGTCTATTCCATTGAGTAATGTCTACCGTCGTATGTTCGTATCATTCTCCCGGGGTAAAAAAGAGCTTGACTCCATTGAGTTCGCATCCCGGGCAACCATGCTCTGATACCAAACTGATGTAGAACAGATATGGGGGGTGGGGGAGTCATTTGAACTTTCAATTTAAAATTAAATGGGAAAAGGAGGGAAGGGTTACTTAATTAATCCCTTAAATGGAGAGAAAATTGGAGGCCTTAATGGAGAAGCATTAATTAAAATAGGAGAGAGGTAGGGGTGGAATTAAAGATTGCCTATTCAGTAGTCTTAAATTGAGGGAGAGAATTTTATTCAAATCCAATTTGAAATTGATTTAAAGACTTTCCTAAAATAGATCAATTAATTTAGGAAATTATTTGAATTTCAAATTGTGTTGGATTTGAATTCAAAACCTTTCCAATATAATATTTAATCTAATTTTGGGAAGAATTAAAGAGGGCATTGGTATGGGGCCGAAAGAGGGAGAGGAATGGCAAACAAGAGAGAGGGGGGACTAGGGGTGTCTAGGTTCAATGTATTTGGAATAGGGGTTAATTAATTGAATGAAAGAGGTTTCCAAAAATAAGATAATTAATGAGGATGTATTTGAAATTTAAATTAGATTAATTTGAATTTAAAATCTTTCCAAATTAATGACAACTTAAATAAGGAAAGAGGGGTTTTTTTTTTTAGGGAAGCGGGGTTAGGGAAGGAGGTGGCTGGCGGGTGGTTGGAGCCATGGTGGATTTCGGCCAAGGGGAGGGAGGAGGAAGGGAGGGGCTAGTGTAGGCCGATAGTGTGGAGGTGATGGGGGGTTGAGAGGATCAGCACATTGGTGGAGAGCTTGAGGAGGTGGTGGTTTAGGGAAATAAGGAAAAACAAAACAAAGAAAAAATAGATAGAACCGCGAGCCTTGGATTCTTCCGAAAACTGATGGGTGATACGATGTCCTTCACCTAGGGATTTTAAGCCACGAGCCTGGACCCATCCTGCGGCTTATTGGATACCACAATTCCCTCCATAGGGATTCCCACCAACGTCCTCCTAAAGAACAAAAGTGCAAAACAAATTTCTTTTTTTAATAATCCATCATGCTAATACAAGAGCAAGGGCTTCTATATATAGGCCTCAAAACAAAAGAAATTAAAAAAGACAACTTTGTCCCATGGGCTTACGTAATACAAGACTCTTAAATAAGGGTAAAAATGAGAAATGCAAAATTAAATCAAAATGCAATTAATAAACTAAGATTAAAAAAAGGAGTGATCTCGGCCATTCATCATCATCTCTTCCATTGAGTAACGTCTACCGTCGGATGTCCGCATCACTCTCTCTCTCTCTCTCTCTCTCTCTCTCTCTCTCTCTCTCTCTCTATCTCTCTATATATATATATATATATATATATATATATATATATATATATATATATATATATATATATATATATATATAATAAAGACTCCTCTCTTACAATGATTAAATATCTTCTTAATCATACCACATCAGCATCTCCCAGAATACTAAATACTACCATTCTATAGTATCTCATCTTGTCTAAAATCTTTGATTAATGCATGCTTTTTTAACGCTGTCTACCCTTTTTTAAGTCAAACAGTTAGCATAATATGATCTATCTTTTGATAGAATCTGATTCATCGTGCCCTTTTGAAGCTTATGATGCCTGCATAATTTAAACAGGTTGAGGATGGCGGCCCTTACAAGGATTGGTCTTGCTGGTCTCGCTGTCATGGGCCAAAACCTTGCTCTCAACATTGCTGAGAAAGGTTTCCCCATCTCTGTATACAACAGAACCACCTCCAAGGTTGATGAGACTATCGAACGTGCTAAACTTGAAGGAAACCTCCCAGTTTACGGCTTTCATGATCCTCGATCCTTTGTCAACTCAATTCAGAAGCCCCGAGTTATCATTATGCTAGTGAAAGCCGGTGCACCTGTCGATCAAACAATTGCGACACTTACTGCACACTTGGAGGCTGGTGATTGTATAATAGATGGAGGCAATGAGTGGTATGAAAACACGGAGAGAAGAGAGAAAGCCATGAATGAGCTTGGTCTACTTTATTTAGGAATGGGAGTTTCCGGCGGAGAAGAGGGTGCTCGGCACGGGCCTTCACTTATGCCCGGAGGTTCATTTGAGGCATACAAGAATATAGAAGACATTCTTCTCAAGGTGGCTGCTCAAGTTCCAGATAGTGGCCCTTGTGTTACTTACATTGGCACAGGAGGCTCAGGCAATTTTGTGAAGATGGTTCATAATGGGATAGAATATGGAGACATGCAATTGATTGCAGAAGCTTATGATGTGCTGAAGTCTGTAGGCAAGCTCTCGAATGAAGAGTTGCAGCATGCTTTCACTGAATGGAACAAAGGAGAGCTTCTTAGTTTCTTGATTGAAATTACAGCTGACATATTTGGAATCAAAGACGACAAGGGCGACGGCTACTTGGTCGACAAAGTCCTGGACAAGACTGGAATGAAAGGTACTGGCAAATGGACAGTACAACAGGCAGCAGATTTATCAGTTGCTGCTCCAACCATTGAGGCATCCTTGGATTCAAGGTTCTTAAGTGGACTTAAAGAAGAAAGAGTTGAGGCTTCCAAAGTGTTCAAGTCAGGTGGTTTTGATGACATTTTAAGCAACCAACCTGTAGACAAGGCAAGGCTGATTGATGATGTCAGGCAGGCACTTTATGCCTCAAAGATTTGTAGCTATGCACAGGGGATGAACTTGCTTAGAGCAAAGAGCATTGAGAAGGGATGGGATCTCAAGCTTGGTGAGCTTGCAAGGATTTGGAAAGGTGGGTGCATCATTCGCGCCATTTTCTTGGATAGGATCAAGAAGGCTTATGACAGGAATTCTGATCTGGCAAATCTTCTTGTCGACCCTGAGTTCGCTAAGGAGATAATAGATCGGCAGGCAGCGTGGCGTCGTGTTATCTGTCTTGCTATCAATGCCGGCATCAGCACTCCTGGTATGTCAGCAAGCTTGGCCTATTTTGACACTTACAGGAGGGAAAGGCTTCCTGCTAATTTAGTTCAGGCTCAGAGGGACTACTTTGGAGCTCACACATATGAGAGGACTGACATAACTGGATCATTTCACACTGAGTGGTTCAAGATTGCAAGGAAATCTAAGATTTGATGCCATCGCCGGTGCGTCGTTCTACCTTACCTTTGAATGATTATGGTTTTTTTTTTTGGGGACATACATTAGAGACTCATTTGCTTCCCGAATAGAATAACTTGTCCCATGGCAGGATTTGAAACCTTCATATAGTTGTAGTTCTTTGTTGCATTTGCGCTTGATGTTTTGATTCTGTACTGTTCAAGAGTCTATCCATTTGAACTCCTTGGTTTGTTTGAGTACCCTGAAGTTTCTTTTCGGGTACAAGCTCATACAATTGGTGTTATTTTAATTTTGTATTTCCTAATAATCGTCGAGCTGCTAAAACTATGTTCTCTCAGTAGTTGAAGGGAAACTTTATCAGAAGAATAGTGCTAGTTATGTGATAATGCTCTGATTGCTATTATTGGAAGTGCCCAAGATAAAATAAAATTTTTAAAAAGCTTTGGCACAATAGGAGAGATCTATGTGATCAAAGTGTCAGATTGTGGGGTATGTTCTTACTCTCTTTATATTCTGATGTCTACTATGGCCATATTTGACTTTTAGAAGAAGCAATGATAGTATGTAATGTTTAATGCAGCTCATCTTAGTCTGTTGGTTGGGAGCTTTGACTATCAACTAAGAGATTTTGGGTTCAAATATTGCGTTTGTGATTTATGTATGAATTTGTCTTAATTGGCTTAAATGTCTTTCAAAAACAAGTTGGTATGCCTATAAGGATGTAGGCTGTTCCATGGGTGGTTTTTGATTTTTGGATATTTAGGCCAATTAAGTCAAGAATCGAATCAAAGACCTTTTGGTTGGTAGCCAAAGCTCCTAACCAACAGACCAAGAGGAGTTATGTAAATTTGATAGATTAAGTAGGTGTTATTTTTGTTTTTATTAAAAATTGAATACGTTGAATTATGCGAAGGACCTAGTGATGATGAGGGATGGGCGGCAATGGATGTGAAGGTTGGATGATTGAGGTAATTTTCATTTTGAAAATAACACAACTAAAAAATATTTTGAGAATTTTTGAAAAAAAAATTGCATTATTTTTTAAAATGCAATATTGTGCTTGAGCAATTCTTCTCCAAGCCGCAATCTTAAGCTTCGTTTGGACGATTTTCTTACTGTTTCTTAAAATAGATTTTTAGTACCTTAATTTTAATTTTGTATTAAAAAGCTGCTTTAAGAAGCAGCTAAAAAGTTACACAAAGGAAACCTTAGGCTTCATTTGTAATGGATTTCTTACTGTTTTTTAAAGCAGCTTTCATGTAAAAAATTAATTTTTGTATTTAAAAAAGTTACTTTAAGAAGCAGTAAGAAAGACACCCCCCACTCCAAAAACATGTTCGTGAGTCTCACCCATTTTTACGACTTTATGATGTCTTATGATCATGCCTTTGTTGCCTCGCACTGCAAATTACAATTTGGGATTCACTCAACTCTCTCCTCACCCTTACATGAAAAATAATTTTGGAAAAAAAAAGGTTTTATTCTTTTAGGAAAAAAAATTCGGTTATTTGTCCTTGGATTGAGAAAAAATGGGTAGCTTTTGATTCTTTTGATTCCTTGTATATACATACTTCAATTAATTTTAACATTTATTTATGATGCTATTTGTACTCTAATGATTTTTTTTTTTTTCAATTCCAGATGTAACAATTTACCTTACTTTTATCTTAGATTAATTGCTTCAATAACATGTGCTAATTATAGCATAATAGCCTAACATTTGCTTCTTTTGATGATAAATGAATTGAATTTATGAATTCCTCATGGTAATGAATAATGTTAGTTTTATGTAGAATCTAATTGTGTGATCAATTGAGTTTTACTATTGACTCAAATCTCAATTCTATCGGTCAATCTTCATCAGGTGATTGAAAAAAAAAATTGAGTGCAATTGTACGATGCTACGACATTGTACATTAGAGCATTGCAGCGTTATACAATTGTGCACATTGGTGTCGTAGCATGAAGCACGGAGGTATTGTAGTTTTAACTTGGTGACAAAGATTAGAGCACTGTGACGCTCTAGCACTGTGATGTTGCGAGTTGGGATTGAGATAGGGAGTAGAGCGTCATGTTGCTCCAAACATTGATACCACAACACGATGAGTCTTGCTGGATAAATTTTTTTTAGTTTTCATGTTTAACTTGAAGAATTGCACCGGTTCATATTGTAGAAGTGTCTCTTTTTATTAGTTTTGAGATAGAACGATGTGAAGAGAGAAGTGAAGTGAGATGAGGGAGTGAAAGAGAAAATGATCGGTGCAATTTCTTCCATTTTCATAGTGAAATTATTAGTGCTATATGACTCTTTGATTTTTTTCCAGTTTTCAATTTTTCATTTTCGTGTCTATTGTTTTCTTTTTTTATTTGTTTCGTTGTTGTGATTTTACTTACCTACAAATAGCTTATAAATAAAATATCTAAATATGCAGTATGTTTTATGAAGTAATTGGGTTGATATTCTATAGTATTATAGTCTTGATTAACGGCTTATAACTTAAAAAAAATTATATTTTATGGCTTAAAAAATCTAAACTTTCTTAATTAAATTAATTAAAAGATATTCTGAGCTTATTTTTCAAATGCCAGTTCTAAATTAGAATGAAAAAGATTTAAGTTAATTTTAAATATATTATTTTATACTTTCAATAAGAAAAATATAAATACTCTATAAAAAATAATCAATACATAACCATATAAGAGTGAGTTGGGCAAACCGTTATAATCTTTACTGATTACAAGAGAAGAGGTGATGTGGCATTTATTGGGGCCCATGCAATCTTATCAATCCACTATGGCCCAATCTAAACCAGCCAAGCAAATGCCATAGCAAATAAGGTGGGTCCCTTTCTACCTGTGGGTGGGCCCCTTTTCATCTCCTTGCTCCACCCTTATCCCATAGTCATCAAATATCCTCCTCACAAACAAAGAAATCTCCGCACAGATCTCCAACCATTACATCACTTAAATCTTCTTCTTCCTCTTCCTTCTTCTTCACATCATAAAGGCAATGGTATCATGGTAGGAAGTTTAGCTCTCCACCAACACCTCGCATCGCCCTATCATCACAATTATCTCAAAGACCAGAATCCATTAATACAACCACCATGCCTTGTTCCCCTTCACCAAGTCAAAACCATGGAAGACTTCAGAAAAGCTCATGCGCAGTTCTTAAAGCTCGGCCTTGACTGCATTCCTCCATACGCCGGGGAGCTCCTCTCAGCTTGTGCTCTGTCTGCTTGGGGCAGCCTTGACTATGCTCTTGCAATCTTCCTCAACCTTGAAGAACCCTGTACATTTGACTACAATGTCATGATCAGAGCTAAAGTCAATCATGATCAATCAAAGTCAGCTCTGCAACTGTACAAAGAGATGATAGAAAGATCTATCAATCCAGATAACTTTACTTTTCCATTTGTTCTCAAGGCTTGCGCTTTACTCTCTGACATCAGAGGAGGAATTCAGCTGCATGGTCATGCAATCAAGCTTGGATTTGATGAAGATGTGTTCATACATAACAGTTTGATAAATTTATATGGAAAATGCAGAAAGATTGAGCTCAGTTACAAAGTTTTTGAGCTAATGGGATCAAACAGGACTATTGCTTCCTGGAGCGCCCTTCTTTCAGCTTACAATAGGATGAAATTCTTCTTTGATTGCCTTCATCTATTTGCTAAAATAAGCTCTGAGAAACTGAAGCCTGATGAAAGCTCCATGGTTGCAGCTCTGTCCTCATGCTCAAATTTGGGCTTGCTCGGTCTCGGCCGAAGCATACATTGCTCGTTGCTTAGGAATTACCCAACTTTGAACATAATCATACAGACTTCACTGATCGATATGTATATGAAATGTGGACAATCAGATAAAGGAATGTTGATTTTTGATAAATTGCATGAGAAGAATTTATGGACTTACAGTGCTGTAATCTCAGGCTTAGCAATGCATAATTATTGCAGAAAGGCCTTGCAGGTGTTCTCAGACATGTTAAATCAAGGCCTTAAACCTGATGAAGCTATATATGTTAATGTGCTCAGTGCATGTAGTCATGCTATGATGGTGGAGGAAGGCCTCAACTGTTTCAATCAAATGAGATTTGATCATCAAATAAAGCCTAATGCCCAGCATTATGGATGCCTGGTGGACCTCATGATCGGCGCCGGGAGATCGGATGAGGCCTATGAACTTATCCAAAACATGCCGATCCAGCCTACCGATGCGGCCTGGAGAAGCATTCTGAGTGCTTGTAAGATCAATGGAGATATTGAACTAGCAGAAAGTGCTTACAGAAAGTTGCAGCAGATGGAAGCTGTTAATGCCGGGGACTGTGTGATTTTATCAAACTTGTATGCAGAGTTGGAGAGATGGGAAGATGCGGCCGAAGCTCGGAAGGAAATAGTGAACCGAGGTCTGGTACAGGCGCCGGGATTCAGCCAGGTGGAGGTGAAAGGGAAGATCTTTACATTTGTTTCACAAGATAAATCATTTCCTCAGAGTGATGAAGTGCAGGAGATGCTTTATCAGATGGATTGGCAGCTTAGATTTGAGGGATATAAAGCTGATAACTTGAGAAGTTCTGAAGGTCAGAGTCAGAAAATTGCCATTGCTTTTGCTATGATGAACACAAGCTCTGTCTCCACTATAAGAATCTTTACAAACCTCAGAATGTGCAGTGAGTGCCATCAATATACTGAATGGATATCGAAGGTTTTTGAGAGGGACATTATTGTTAGGGATAGACGCCGGTTTCATCATTTTAGACTGGGATTTTGTTCTTGTGATAATTGCTGGTGAATTATGGGTAAGGATATTCTGACATATTGTGATGAGGATGAATTTTTTGTCTTTGAGTTAGCTTTGAAATGAATGAAATTCATGTTAAAATCAAAATTTGAATTTCACTTATTTTAAAGTTAATTTAATGACTATTGTTATGTGCTCTAAGATTGGAGAGATTATTCTGTGCGGAGATTGGAATGCACCATGTCAGTAGTATTGAGCCATGATGCTGAGCAGTACTGAGCCGTGCTACTGAGCGAATGAGTGATGTGGCGCATTCTGATTGGTTTCCGGACGGCGTTCGACGTCCATACAGAATAATTAATCCTAAAATTGACGGCGATACAATGTATGTTAATATCTTCGTTTTAGATAAAAATTTAACATCCATAGAAAAAAAAAATTTTAAGAGACCAGAGTTTTTATGTGAAATATAGTATAATACAACTTTCTGATTCCAGTTATTGAGTTTATATAAATTAGGTGTTTGAAAGAGAATAAATAAACCTATAAAATTCATTTTTACTAAATTTGTGTCAAGGTGTCCTAAATAATATTTTTTCTTCACAAACTTATGCAGGGGAAAAAAAAAAACATTGATCTTGTTTTTAGATAAAATAGCTTATTTAGATTTTGTTCGAGACAACTTTTTTATTGCTTGTAAATTAATTTTTTAGCGCAAAAATTTCTAAAAAATTGTTTTAGAAATTAATAAAAAAGCTGTCGTAAACAAAACAGGTAGCAAGAAAAAGGAAAACCTCTTATCCCAAAATAAAAAATTACTTTTTTATTATTTTTTAAAATAACTTTTTAATATAAAAAATTCTTAAAACAATAAAAAAGCAGTAGTCATAAGCTGTCCCAAACGAAGCCCGTAAAAAAAAAAGCTTTTTTTTTTGTTTTGTTGATGATAAATTAAGTTCTTATTCTATTTTTACCCAACAAAAACAACACTTATCAACCGGATTTATTAAATTTGGAATCTCGAAATTTTTATATGAAAGTGATTAAAGCTGATCAAATATAATAAAATTATTTATTTAATTGTTATAAGATTTAAATTTTTAGTTTAAATATAAATTAAATAAAATTATTAATAATAAATTTGAAACATATAATCATGTTATTTGTGAGTATAATTAGTTTCCGTAATATTTTACTTAATAATTAATTAATAAAATTAAACTAATTTAATATGATAATTAAGAATTAAATTAATTCATAATCAAGCTATAAATAGTATTATTTAATTAATTATTAATAATTATTAAGATTAATTTAATTGTAATCAACATATTGATATCTAATTTATTTAATAAATTATAAAATATTTGCAATTAATTAAAAAAGTAATATCTATCTAATTCTAAGAAATCATTTATTTATGAATTTTAATATTAAATTCAATGGGTTTTCTTACGCATTCATTTCTTTTTAGGTTCTGGAATTTACCTCAGGGGGTAAATCCTTGCAAAGCCCTAACTGATCTCCCCTTCCCTCGCTTCCACGGCAAACCGCCGATACCTTGCCAGCGCTCGCCTTGTAAAGCCCTAGCCTCCTCTGCCTCGCCGAAGCGGTCGTCGTATCGGAAGTCAGGACGGAAGCTCGTGACGAAGAAGGTACCTCTCTATCTTTCTCCCCTTCGCGCGTTTCATCGGGTAAGACATGTAAACGCAGAACTCTCGGATTAACTAAATCCGGGATTTAAGGCAAAACGGAGAAGAAACAAGATTTAGACTAAATCCGGCGTAATACCAAACAGTCCCTAAAGATTATCTTGATAGGCATCAATCGATCGAGTCATTTTTCAACGAAACAAGTCCGATATGTCGTCTATAAGTTGAAATATGGAGCGGGGGCATTGATGGCTGCAATCGACACAATCCCGATGGTAGTAAGAGAAATGAAATAGGAGGAACTAGGTAAGGATGAAACAACAACTACGCAGGCCGTTTCTTCCATCTGACTTCGAACAATTGTTCTACCTACAGTATCAACGTTATTCCCAAGTAGCTCGGATAGCGAACAGCTATAATGAATAGTTCTTTCGACTTAGAGCCTGAAACATTTTGAACGAATCTGCCCAACAACTGGTCGCTCAATACGTTGGTGGGATAAAGGAATGATAGATTGAACAATATTTTGTAAGAAATGTATTGAGAGTATAATTTGTTTAAGATAAGATAGTGAAATCAGACTTCAATGGTTTGGACATGCATAGTACAGGATAGCAAATATCACAACAACAACAACATCAAGCCTTTATCGCACTTTTTCTCTATCATAAAATTGATAGGTGAAATTATTGTCAAAGGTTTATGAAGAAAACAAAGGGTTAGGCCAAATGTAATATGGATAGAAGTTAGTTTGAGCAGAATAATTTTAACACCTTATGTGAATCATAATGGGAACAAATTTTAGACTAAGAAACTATGAGACTATCCCCAAATAGTTTGATAAATATAATGATTATGAACTTTAACAAATAAATTGATATTTCGGAAGCTAATGCCTTGAAATTCAAAGTGTATCTCCAAGGAATTTAGAATACCTCAAATAACTCATTTTTTATGAATTTGGAATTTGCTTGAATTGGGAGGATTCATAATTGATTATTCACGTGCCCACATGACCTCCAGCTTTATGCGACCTTCTCCTCACAAGCTCGCCTAAGCCATCTTGTGACATCGTCGACCATGTCATGCTTGCCTTGTGACACCATCGATGCATCCTTTGGTTCTCCTTGTGACCTCTATCTCTCCTCGCGATCTCTTGTTCTGGCTCTCCTTGTTTGCCCGAAGTTGAATTCATTCCAAGAGATGAAGCTATTCCTGTGACTTTCGGATCCGGCTTCATCCTCATCCTTTAGCGCTCTTACCTGTGACCTCTATCTCTTCCCACGTGATGCCATCCCCACGTTATGGTCATCCTTGCATGCTATAGAATTGTTTAAAAATAATTTTTTTTTTTTTTTGGGACATTTAGGCCAATTAAGTCAAACTCACACACACATCACATACGCAAGTCTCAAACTCAAGAGCTCTTGGTTGATAGCAAAGCTCTCAACCAACAGACCAATGTGAGCTGCGGAAATAAATTTAGTTTCATTTTACTTCAGTTCAGATGCCAAAAAAAAAAAATCTTCTCAATTTATTTTACAACCAACCAAATAAATACATTTTTATTACTTAACACTGCAATTAATATACAAATGTATTCTAGATACTTGCAGCAAACAACCACTTAATATTTAAGAATTTAGCATTTTTTATTGACAATCTCAATAAGGTTCCTGTCTTCCTGATCTAGAGGTTATATTTTTTGTTTAATTAGTGTGATATGTTTCCTTATTGTATGGCTTTTCCTCAACTTCCTCATGGTAAGGTGGTCTATTAATCTCTTGATCTATATGTTATGCATTTAACTTTCTGCTTTTCTTCTTTGTGATTATAATTTTCTTAAATTATTGCTGACGCTAGGTAGCTTCTATTTCTAATGATGTTTGGAATGTAGAAACATGTAGACAGTGGTGATGTGTGAGTGAGTGTTTGTTTTCTTCGTATGCCAATTGGTTTGTCATTCTTGTTGCCACGGAGTTTTTTTTGGTTGAAATTTCTTTACTAAATCATTATCTGTCCTTTGTCCAGGAATTATATATCAAATTTGCAAAAGAGAACAGAGATTCCACCCTCAGGTTCTTTTGCTGAGTAATAAAGAATGCCTAGGGAATTGATTAACGCCAATCCTGTTGTGCATGGAAAGAAAGAAAGGCGTGTTAGGAATGATTCGCCAAATATTGATGAGTATGCGGAAGAGTCCATTGATCAACAAGAAATTTTTGATATCCTTATAATGCAGAATCATATCATACCATATTATGCACTTTCGTTTGTCTCTAATTGATTGTATTTTCTTTCAACTAAAAAGAATTTTTAACAATTTCGAAATATTTGTTGTCTGAACAGCATAAGTTATTCCATTGTAATTTCATTGCTCATGCCCTCCCCAACTTCTTCATGGTAGTTTAATTAACATTTTTATTTGATAATTATATAGGGAAATCTCTCCTAAACCAGAAAAACCTTGGTCAGCATTTTCAGTTCATTAATGAGGAAGTTTATGATTTCATATTCTCATGTTTCCCCAAGTTCTTCCATTTGCAATATTATAAATTTTTTGTGCGTGAATATAAATGACATTGCTTGCTCTATGTCAACATCATACTTGGTATTTGCTACTAGCTGTGTTGCTCTTATTTGCGATCTGTCTTCGAGCTTTTACTTTGATGAGTTTAATCAGACTATTTTTGGGAGAGAGGAAAAAAGAAAAGTTTTTCAATTTTATTTTTATACAAGAAGAAGAAAATAACTCCATGCTGGATAAATGCATGGGTGTTTCATTATAAGACCGTGCTTGCTTGTGGTTTCAAAATACAATTTTTAGAGATTGCATTTTCCATCTGAAGATCATGCCATTTTTGGTTTTGCTGGTTTGACAAGAGCCATTTTCTTGTTAGATCTGATCCAATACTATTCATTTGGTGGCCTGAAGTTTATAATATATTTATTTTGGTGCAAGCTTGGGGAAACCTACAATTCTAAAGATTCAAGAACATTAAATCATTGAATTTCAGATTGGCTAATAGTACTGTTGATGCTGTGAACGCACAGCCAAAGTTCTTGGTTGATTCAAAATGTGTAGGAAATTTCTGTTCTTACCTCAAAATAATTTGTCATTGTATGCATGGTAAGCTTTCCATATTATGCATTATTTTTGTCCAATTTTGTTTCTAAGCATAGTTTGTTATTGAATAGTTTTAGGATGTTGGCAAAGTGCTACTTCTTAAATTTCCCATTTGCGTTACTTTGCCAATATTAGCTTTTTCATGAATTAGCAAGGATCAAGTTTTGCAATATTGGACAAACTACTACGAGTTACTGTTCTCCTTAATCTTCTCAAATCATATTAGGGATATTAAAGACCCTGAACACCCGTACTCATTGGAAGAATTGAATGTTGTTTCAGAAGACTCAATTGAAGTCAATGACAAGCTAAACCATGTCAGGCAAGATTTTCAAGCGCTTTTAAATTTGAAATGTTCTTTCGTTGCATGACAGATTTGTATGTGTTGTAGCTATTGCCAAACCAAGTTACCATTTCTTATATAGGGTCACTTTTACTCCTACTGTTGAGCATTGTAGTATGGCTACCATTATTGGACTTTGCATACGTGTGAAACTTATGCGCAGTCTACCTTCGCGTTACAAGGTATGTCACAATGTTTAGCATGAAAGTATAGAATAATAGAATTTTAACATGGTGAGGCAATTCCCTTTAAGAAAAAAAATGTTCATGATCATTGATAATTGTGACTGCTTCATTTTCTTTATGCTTCTTGTGTTTGTTGGAACATGTCATTTTTTTTTAAACTCCTGACAACTTGCTTTTGTACACTGGTCAAACTGGAATTGATCTTTATTTTGTTTTTGTTATGCTATGTGATCTTTTTTAATGATTCCTGTAGAGTTTTTTATTAACATGAATGATAAGCAGTTTTTCAGAAAATTTTGGGATGTAAGTACCCCTGAGTTGGCTATCTAATGTGAGCAATGACACAGTAGGAGACTAAAATTGAGATTGGAGGCATAGTTGTAAAGATTAGGTAATTGGCTGGCTGGTGGTGGTGGGTTAAATGGGAGATGTTGGCCACATCAATGTGGAATAAGGGGCTCTGATAGGGCTATTGTTGGTATGCAGCTTGTGTAAAAAGACAAATGAATTTGCATTTCTGCAGGAAGAATATTCCATTTCATTGGATGGTGACTATGGAGCTGAAAGGAGGGAATTGGTGGATTGTGACTATGATGTTAATGAGGATGGCAGTGATAACGTTTGAAGAGTGGTCAAGAGGGTAGTGTCACTTGGCAGAGGATTTTTTTATTTGTATTTGTAGAGAGCAAAGGATTTAAAATATATGTTTTCGTTGCATAGCCTTTTCTAACGTGAAGCGTGGAATCTTCTAATTGGTGGTGCCATGTGTGCATCAAATTCTTTTTTGGACATGGGAATGGTCCATGATTATATCTATTTTGCTCCACTTTCAAATATAAAGGAACAATTGGACAACATATCATGTACATTTGTCCTTTGAAAATAACAAAAATAAATAGTATGTTTTAAACCCAAACAACTAAAAAGTAATGGTTTATGATATACTGGTTAATCTTTTGTGTGATGATATTAATGTTTATGCTTAATGATTTTCTTTGATACATAGGATGATACATTGATAGGAAGTGGTTGCACTTTTCAGCAAAATCAATGTACGAAACACAAAAATTAGGAAGAAGAATGCCCAAAAAATAATTTTTATTGAAAGAACTACGAAGAGAAATATAAGATATAATTTGATCTTAAATTGGAGAGGAACATGTGGTCCTAGGTCTTCAATCTTCATTTAGTTATCATAGTTCAGGTGCATATTTTAGGGATGGTTACCAGGCTTGAATAAACTTTGCCACATCCTTTTGGTGCATTTTGCCAACTCCGTTGCCGTACTAACACCAAGTGTTAAAAGCCCCACTTAAAATTGAGGCCAAAAGAGGGAGGAAAGGCAAAGTAGACCATCATGGTATATCCAAAAAGAGTTCCAATGGGGGGTACAACAAACATACCCTGCGGTTTGATTACTCATGAGAAGCCATCTAGAAGACAGAAAAAAAGATGGGAGAGAGGGTGAGAGAGAGAGAGAGAGAGCAAGAGAGAGAGATAGAGAGAGAGAGGAGAGAGAGAGAGAGAGAGAGGGTGAGAGAGAGAGAGAGGGAGGGAGAGAGAGCAAGAGAGAGAGGGGGAGAGAGAGAGAGAGAGAGCAAGAAAGAGAGAGGGAAAGCAAGAGAGAGCAAGAGAGAGGGAGAGATATCAATAAAAGATGGGCAGTACAACAAGTTCATCGATTGACCAACCTCTCACAATCTTCCAAATTACTGCTACAACCTGGCCAAACGATGGAACAGCCGAACAATTAATTAACATGCAAAAACATTAAGCAGCACCTCCAAAAAAAGCCCATGCAGCACTCCACTCAAGCAAAAACAACAATTATAGCTGGTTGGATGGCAAGATCAGCTGCTGATAAAGCTTGTACAGCAATAAGGATAACCTCAAATGCAGTCCATATGAAGGGTCAATAGCAGTTACTTCTTGTTGCTTGTGGCTAGTAGCAAGATGAGGCTAAGGAAGAGCTTTTTGGGCTAAATATTCATTTTAAGTTGATCATTTTTTTTCTATATTTGACACAAGATGTTAGAAGAACCTAATTTTAGTATAACTATTCAACAATTTGAAGTTAGAAATCATAGCCCAATACAAATTCTTATTCGTTGACGTGCTTCAAGAGGTAATTCAAGTACAAGGTGGATTGAAAGTGCACTTCAAGCCTTCAATAACAGTGATACATCGACGAGGTTAGTTGTGAGGTCATATCTCTTGATATGTGCGACATGACTTTTACAACTTAGACATAGGAGTCATAAAATGCATGCGGTCATGAAATACTTATTTAATACAAAGAACAAAATGCATTTCGACCCCGTCGTATCTCACAAGTCAAGATGAGATCTTAATATCTTCAATCTTTGATTTAAGTAAAAATAGTATACTTTTTATTGTCTCTAGGACTACTGCTTTCTTTTATCTTGATATGTTATCTTTTAGTCAAGCTAAAAAGACGAGCAGTGCTAATCTTGGCTTCGTTTTGTTTGTTCTACACGAGAAGACAATAAAATTGGATAAGATTTCTTTTGTTTCCTATGTGCTTGACCCTTTCTAGGGCAAACATATTAACTAGCTCTTGTAGGAATTTCCACCCTTTTTCCAGGAAATGTAGACTTACTGGCCAAGATATTTGTGATGAATGGATTGCCATTGATCGAGGAAGCTCTTATGATAAATTAATTCTTGCACCAGTATTCTCTATTATTATCTGAGGTGATTAGGTGCTAGGTGGCTGACTAGGCAGAGCAGTTCATCATGTGGATCACCAATGGTATTTGTTTAAAAATAGGATGATGGATAGCCGGTGTGCATCAATTATAAGGCACCAAATAAGATCACAAAAAAAAAAAAAATTCCATCCATTATCTCGATGCTTAGTCGATTAAAGAGACCCAAAAAATTGCCAAAAAGAGAGACTTAAAGGCACTGACCAAATTGTATTCAGATGAAGGAGTTCGACTCTTCCATCATATATTAAAATTCATAAGAGTGAATGAAACCTAAGGGAAGCTATGATTCAAGCTGATTTGAATTTGATGGCTAAATTGGGGCAGGTCAACAATAGTTTGGTCAATTGAAAAAAAAAGCTAATTCCCTTGTGGTTGGGTGATTGGACTCAAAAGCGGGACTGTTGTGTTCAACCCATTTTTTTGATAGAATTTTATTTGAATTTGATGTTTTTATCATCTTAGATATTAGCCTAAAGAATTGGTCAGTTTTTGTATTTAGTAGGATGGTAATTAGAATTTTAAAAAGTTGGTTTTGCTTTCAAGTTTTATAGAGAAATTATAGAGAAATTATCTCCTTGATTTGGGGGATAAGTTAGTCTATACTTCCAAAATTTAGGAAGACGCTCTCTTCCCGATTCTTCCATTTAGTTAGAATTTTGATTTAATTTTTTTTCATAAATGGATTTTCTGATAAATGAAAAATTAGATTTTAAATTTCCAAATTTTAGTTTCATATCTCTCTCTCTCTCTCTCTCTCTCTCTCTCTCTCTCTCTCTCTCTCTCTATCTAATGTCTTTCTTCACTCTCTATTTTTAGCAAGGGCCAAAGACCTAGAAGGCTTGGAAGAAGCCATGAGTAACCAAACTTTATTTTGGATGATCTCAATTATCTAAAATATTTCACAAAGCAGTAAATTATTGTAAGGACAACAAAATGCTTTTTAATGGAGAGTTACCAAAAAAAAGTGCAAAAGAGAAGGAATGGCATCACTTACAAGTTTGTCTATGAATCTCTTTCACTTTTGTATCTAAGGTTCTTGAATCAATTGATCATCTCTTTGTTATTTGACTCCATAAATTTGGATCAACAGTCAGGGTTGAGACCAAGCTGAGTCGAGGAGATTCACGAGGATTCTTCCAAAAATCAATTATTCTTGATCAACTCAATTTTTAGATGTGGCTGATCAAGAGGGGCATTGTGCTAGAGCACAAATCTTGCTAGGGTGCAAAAATGCTTTAAAGATTGCGGTGAAGCACAAAACTCCCTAATGGGATGCTATAAATTGCGCTAAGGCTTTTCCTTGCAAAAGAACATTTTCCCTCTTTTAAGCTATGGATTGCTTTGGAAAACATAGAGGGAGTTGAAAGTAAACTTGAATTATGGAGCTCAACATTAGAAACTAAAGGTTTTCGCTTGAGTAGATCTAAAATGGAATATATGGAGTGTAATTTTAGTAGAAATAAACCTAGTGAGGGAATTGTGACTTTGGGCGATCTAGACGTTAATAAGAGTACACGTTTTATATATCTTGGATCTATTGTTCAGAGTGATGGTGAAATAGATGGGGATATTATCAGCAGAATTCAAGTTGAATGGTTGAAGTGGAGGAATGTATTGGGCTTGTTGTGTGATAGAAAAGTACCCCTCAAACTTAAGGGAAAATTCTATAAGATGGTAGTGAGGCCTGCAATGTTTTATGGTGCTGAATGTTGGCCATTAAAAGAGAAGCATAATACTAAGTTAAGTGTGGCAGAGATGAGGATGCTCAGGTGGATGAGTGGTTTTACCCTTAGAGATAGGATACGAAATGAGCATATACATGAAAAGGTTGGAGTAGCTCCAGTAGAAGATAAGATTAGAGAGAGTCGCCTTAGATGGTTTGGTCACATAAAGCAGCGGCCTTCCAATGACCCGGTTAGGAGAGTAGAGGTATTAGATTTGACTTATGTTAAGAAAGGTAGAGGCAAACCTAAAAATATATGGTTAGAAAATATTAGGAATGACCTTTCTTTATTAGATTTAAACGAGAATTTGACCTTTAATAGGACACGATGGAGAAAAAGAATTCATGTAACTGACTCCACGTAGTGGGATAAAGGCTTGTTGTTGTATTGCTTTGGAAGACATGTCAAGGAACATGACTTGAATGGGCAAATGTAGTAATCATCCTACATGATTCAAGACCCACAGCACCAAACAAAAATGGACAAGATCTCAGGCATTGTTTGGAATAGGCCAGATTAAAATGAGATCAAATTGAATCCACTTTGTCTTTTCTTTGTGGTGCTTCTTGAATGATTAATTGAACCTGTCTCCTACTAAAGAAATTTTGTCTGGCATCCAAGACTCGTGAAAAACTTCAGAACGATAAGTAACTACTCTGTTGAGCATAAAATCGTAGAATTTATTAGTATTAGTTTCTCATTATTCCTTATAGCTACTAAACATAAATTGCACCAAACTATGGTTGGAGGTACTCTTCGACTCTGAAGTATAATTAAATATAGAAACTTGCTCATATTGAAATTTTCAAACCTTCCATTAAAACAACTCTCAATTTATAGCAACATGTGGACTAACTATAGATTTTACGGGTGCCTAAAGCTTATTTAGTATTCACAGTTATCTTTTGGCCCCTCACTAGCAACTAGAATTTTTGCGCTTTGGTTTTGAATCCTATACTATATGGTGCCGAATGTTAGCAATTAAAAGAGAAGCATAATTATAATTTAAGTGTTGTAGAGATGAGGATGCTCAGGTGGATGAGTGACTTTACTCTTATAGATGATACGAAATGAGCATATACGTGAAAAGGTTGGAGTAGCTCTAGTGGAAGATAAGATTAGAGAGAGTAGTCTTAGATGATTTGGTCACATAAAATGGTGGCCTTCTGATGACCCAGTTAAGAAAGTAGAGGTATTAGATTTGACTTATGTTAAGAAAGGTAGAGATAGACCTAAAAAGACTTGGTTAGAAAATATTAGAAATGATCTTTCTTTATTAGATTTAAATGAGAATTTGACTTTTAATAGAACACAATGGAGAAAAAGGATTCATGTAGCCAACCCCACGTAGTGAGACAAAGGCTTGATGTTGTTGCTGTGGTTTTGAATCCTATACCTATGTTGTGACAAGCTAGCCAATTACATATTAAAGGTCAGGCTAGGAACCAAGCCATTGCTAAATACATCGCCAAATGGCATCTACTTTCACGTTTCCAAGCAGAATACTAGTATTGTGCAGGCTTTCTCCATTTTTCTGCTTAAAATTTCCTTTCTTTTTCTTTCCGTTCTTTAGATTGACATAAGGTTGGCACCTGGAAGTCATGCAACAGAAGCTGCAGGTATTACATCCTCATCTGTCTTCAATAGTATCATTTCAGATTGCAATTACAGTTTGTCTTCCCGTTCAAAATTGTAGTGAACAAGCAGTTGAATGACAAAGAACGTGTAGCTGCGGCATTGGAAAATCCAAACCTTGCAGAAATGGTCGCTGAGTGTTTGGCACCTACTTTTGCTTAGATTCAGTAATTTTCCTCTTCAAGAACACATAGTCGACTGTAATTTTATGTAAGAATGTCAAGGGTTGTTTACCGGTGCTATGGTGTTAATAGTCATATACACATATATAGAGATTTAGGCTTCGTTTGGGATGACTTTTTTACTGCTTCTTATAGCAATTTTTTAATATAAAATTTTTAATTTTTGTACTAAAAAGTTGTTTTAAGAAGCAGGAAGAAAGCCATCCCAAATGAAGCCTTAGATTTACCAAACTCATTGTGCGAGGCATTCTTGATAATAATCATCCATATATGTTATTCTTTGTTGTCAAAATTTTGGCATACACTTGTTTGTTATTTATTTATTTATTTGCTAAACAAACAGTTTTGTTGTAATGCATAAAACTTTTTGTGCACTTCTCTTTATTATATAGCGTAATCATATCCTTTGATTTTAAGGTCTTGTGTTAGTGAAGAGAAAAACTTTATTGCCCTATTGGAGTTTGAAATTAGTGTGATGGCTTTGTAATGTTGGAAAACTCTAGTCTTTTATTTATATGCATATTGTTTATTGAAGAGTTCTTGAATAAAATGGGACAAAATAACAAATAGCAAGAAGAAACATATCCTAAGGCTTCATTTGAGATGGTTTTCTTAATGCTTCTTAAATCAATTTGTTTAAAAAAATTATTTAATTTTGTACTAAAAAGATGCTTTAAAAAATATTAAAAAAATTATCTCAAACAAAATTTTAAATCATACTATATTGCTCAACAACTCATGACTTTTAATTGATTTTAAGCAGTTCCTTCCTGTAATATAAAAAATAAGGCTCTTGAAATCGATAAATTATTTTATGTGGACTCCGAACGTAGAGGATCATCCGGATCCTGCTTATGGACTACGTATAAATTGAGTATGGACTGCTTATTTGTAGATATGTAAAAAAAGCTCACTAAATATTTTGTAAATACTCACAACTAATGATTGTCTTAATATTTGCTGCATATTTATAAATATACAAATACACAATTCATATTTAGTTTATACATAGACCTGTCAATTTCGGATTACGGGTCGGGTTCGGGTCAATCCGAAATTGACCCGGTATTATTCGGGTTCGGGTCGACCCGACCCGTTTTTTCAAACGGGTCGATTTTATGGACCCGAACCCGACCTGCTTCGGGTTCGGGTCAACCCGACCCGACCCGCGTAAGCCTGACGCCGGACACGGAACAGCCGCGGATGCCGGAAAAGCTTCCTGTCGCTGTGTCGCAGAACTGCTGGTCTGTGCGGACACGGGCGGCGGGCCACACGGCGTCACGGCGTGACACGGCCTGATGGCCTCGGCCCTCGGTGCAGGCGGCCAGGCGGGGCAGGCCGCAGGCGGCTCGAGGCAGTCACGAGCGCGACTTGGGCAGGCGGGCTCGACCGCTCGAGAGTCGAGACAGCGTCGCAGCGGATGCTAGGCAGCGGACGCGAGCAGCGTGCAAGGCGGGCTAGGGCAGCGGGCAGCTCGGGCAGGGGCAGCGGGCAAGGGCGGGAATCAAATTTTTTTAAATTAAACGGGTTTTCGGGTTGACCCGGCAACCCGTCGGGTCAACTCGAACCCGAACTGTTTTTGCAAACGGGTCGGTTTCCCGGACCCGAACCCAACCCGCTTCGGGTCAACCCAAACCCGAAAATTCCGGGTCGGGTTCGGATCGGGTTTTCGGGTCGGGTCAAATATTGACAGGTCTATTTATACACAATCCATATGCAGCATTTGGACGATCCTCTACATTTGTGTGAACAGACAATCCTCTACATTTGGAGTTCACACAGAATAATTTAACCTTGAAATCAGCCATTGGAAATTTTCATGAAATTATCCCTATAAGCATCACAACATTCATTTTAGCTAAGAGTAGTTTCACATTTACCAACAAGAATATATTTTTCACAAAATATTTAAAAAAAACTACAGTTCCTATCAATCTTTAAGCCAAAAAAACAATGAAAATAATAATAACATAAACATATCCTATTAAGTATCAACCAAGGCCACTATATTCCTCCTATGATCACAGAAACTTTCCACAAATCTGCTTAGAAATCCTCATTCAAATATATAAATATTCATTCCTCTTATCTGATTAGAAGTTGATCAGATCATCCTTCTTATACTGATGCTTCTTCTTTCTCATCTCTTGGTCCTCTGATGAGCTGCCCCCTTTCACACCAAATATCATTTCATCAAGGTCATGTAGCAGGTCATCATCTTCACCTGACCTTGCTCGAAACCCGGCAGGTTTTCTGATGAGATTCTCTTCTCTACTGACTCGTGGAGATTCCTCTGGTTCCACAGCAACTGGAATCATTGCAGGTTCTGGTTCTGAATGAATAACAGAAGGCTTCTTTAAGTCTTCATACTTGGTAAGAACCCTCTGTAGCTCATCATTTACATTCAAAGCTTCACAAAGTATGATTTCATTGTCACCAACTGAATCTATGATTCTTTGTATGGTATACTGAGATTGTTGGCATTGGTGCACCAACGTAATTGTCAGCTCATCCTATATGAAACAAAATAATTTAAGTTCATGGAGCTACACATTTAAAGATGGGAAGATTGTCATAGGAGTATTATGCAAAAAAATGATTATAATGGATACTTGGGCAAAGTTTATGGATTTGTAATTAGGTCGATGACTTGTATGAATCAAGTATTAAAAAAAAAGTTGATGGATAAGTTGAGAAAAAAGGAAATAATAATGTAAATATAGATGTGTGGTCAACTATGAAAGGATAAATTGAAAAATAATTATGTTAGAGTATGGTTAGGGCATCTCCAACCAAAAAATTCATTTTTCACTCCAAAATATAGTAATACACAAAAATGCAGTAACTTGTCTCTAACCGAACTTCATTTTCTAAAACAAAAAAAAATATTCCTAGTATATTCTTTCCCATACTTCATTTTATATAATTTTCGAATTAAAAAAAAAAAATGGCGGGTGAACAATGCGAAGTCAATATTGACGTCGCACTGTTCATCTGTGATGAAATAGCGTCAAAATTGTCGTTCGGTTGGAGCGACGGAAGAACGACAAACGGTTGTTTGTCGTTCCATTGGAGATGCCCTTAGAATGGCATCTATTAGAGATAAGATAATTGAAAATAGACTTAAGTGATTTGATTATGCACAACAAATGGATAGTTAAAATTAGCAAGAGGAAGAATAGAAAGAGTTTCAAAATATAGATATTATGGATAGAAGTTATTCAAAATTATTTTACTTCGAGCAGAACTCAACAAGAACAAATGCAAAATGAGAATTCATGAAGTCAAATCTAAAAAGTTGGGACCAGATTAATGGTAATGAAGATGATGAAATACATGTATCTACATGTGTGTAAAATAATGTTATATAATGAATAAAAAATCATTATAGATGTTGCATATCCTTCTTCATCTATTCCAAGATTTTTTTAATCATGATCAGACGTAAGAACTGATCATATTGAAGTATGTGGCTTACAATGGTATTAAGGCTAAGGTTGTTGGTTCATTCTATATGCAGGGTTCCTACCCTAAATGTAAGAGTTCCTAACATATCCAGGTGAAATGATGGTAATTTAAAAAATGTAAATAAAACGATCAGAATCATGACAAAGTGCATTCAAATGAACATGAGATAAACCATAAACCTTACAAACATAAAAGTTAAACATCAATTTAAGAAGAAAATAAACTTCTCATTTACAAACCATAGATGTTTGGAAATATCTTTATATCATAAAAAAAACATCCAAACAGTTTGGAGAGAAATATTATCCAAAAATGGATGTGTATCAGAAACAAATATGTTCTATAATGAAAACGGAAATATGATGTTAATTAAGATAAATAAATTGATTGTTTTTCAAGGAAAACACCTAATTCAACAAAAATAGCTCACCTTTAAAGCTTCTTGCTGAGGAGAAGAGGTTAAAACTGTTGAAAGAAGTTCTGTACTGTTGCGAGCTACATCAAAAGCTTCCTTTGTTTGTTCAGCGGTAAAACTTAGCACAGGAGAATCAGGATAATTTGGTATTGGCAGTGCTTCTGTCTCCGGATCTGAACTTGGAGGGGTAAAGATTGGAACCAAGCTCTCAGCATTACATTCAGGAAACCTTATACCTCTAGATCTTAAGCTCTACAAGAAAAATATATCACAAAACAAGTAAATTAATATATGAATCTAGTATGAGCAACATTATATCACATGCCTATAAGGATATATTTGATTTGTGAGGATTTTTTGCCAAAATTAAGAAGCTGAGAGAACCATGCTGCTGTAGAATTTGCTAGTTCCTACCTAGAAAAATGACGGGATTTTACACTAATGTTATTATGTTAGGCCGGTTCAGGGTGAACCGGCGCAATCTGTCTGCCTCCCTTGCTCTCGCGTGCCCACATGGTGGGTCCCACTAGCCTAATGGAATTCAAATTCAAAAGGAGAGGGCGGCTAGGGTTTGGGGAGGGAAATTTGATTAGGAAAGTTTTTATATTAAGAGCACGAGATATTTAGGGAGGGATTATGTTTTGTTTGATTCTCCATTATGATTTCTTGGCAACTTGTGCTCTAGACTCTCTTGTCTAGAGATTTGGGAGAGACAATCCTCCTCTCGAATTGAGGATCACTTGTATCTTGTTTCCGTGCTTGTTTGGCTTTGATTTTTGTATTACTATCTATCATTGGTGCTATTTTTTTCTCCCAGATTTTGTGCTATTCTCGCTGTTTTTCACCAATTCGTGGTAGGTTTGCTTGCGAACTCAAGTATTACCGTTAGGGTTACTTGCGAACTCAAGTGTTTCCTATCATATTAATAGCAAAAATAACAATCATAGCAAGTTAGCCACAAAAGCAAATTACCTTAAAAGATGTCAAGTAACATGAATATAAATACCCTTACATAATATAATATATTTAAAACACTACAAAAATGTATCCTACAATAGTTTGGTTTATGAACAGTGAAGCTACTGAAAAGCAAAATTTTGTTAGACCGGCCCATCCTGGGCCGGCTGGACCGGTCCAACCGGGACCGGTCCGCTGCTACGCGAGGCGGACGCGAGAGACGGGCGGAAGCCGCGAATCCGCGTGAGCACGTGAAGGGGGTTTTAGGAGGGAAAATTTGAACGTGTAAGGCTCTTTTAGGAAGTTTGTAATGGTCCTTTATGATTAATTTTATATAAGGAGGAGTTTGGGGGGGAGATTAGATCATCTTGAATTTGAGTTTTCTCTTTGAGATCTAGGTTTTGTCTCGGGCTCTTGGCTTTGCCGGAGATCGTTGGAGAGTTCTTCCTTCCTCTCGAATTGAAGGAAAGTTGTATCTTGCAAGTGCTTTTAATCCTCTATTGAAATAAAAGTGTTTGCAATTATTTTCCTACGTTTCTCCCACGTTTTCTCTCAGATTTTCTCTGGTTTGGGCTGTTTTCCTGCGGTGGACAGCAGTTTTTCTTTATTTGAGACTTGATTTGGGTTAGGATTGCTTGTGAATACAAGCACTTCCTATCAAATTGGTATCAGAGCAACGATTTGGGACCACCGGCGGCTGAATTTCCGAAATTTCAGCAAGATCTTCGTCTCCGGAAGAAGATTTTTGTGGATCCGATAGAAGAAAAATGGCCGGTAAAAAGGTGGAAGTTTTAGAAGGCGAGTTTGGTCAACTGAAGACAGATCTGGAGGAGAAATTCATGGAGATCTCTACCAACAATGAGAGGTTGGAAGGGAGGTTCGCGGCGATGGAAGAAATGATGAAGAAATTATTGGAAATGAAGACCCATCCGGACACATCGGAAGTGAGAGAGACCAATGACGTCCATGGCGTAAGAGGAAACCCGAACCCGATCCGGGGGAGGAGGAATCCGGAAGTGGAGATTCTTGAAGGTGAAGACGACATGCCACCTCTAGAGCCACTCTCTAGAGAGGAGATGAGCATGGGAAATGACCGCCGAGGTGCTGATTTTCAACGTCGAGGTGCTGATTTTCAGCGTCGAGGTGCTGATTTTCAGCGTCGAGGTGTGGAGTTTGGAGGCAGGCGGGGGGAATATGAAGGTAGTGCGGATTTTGGAGAAAGGAGAGAAGAATACCAGCGTCGAGGTGCTGATTTTCAGCGTCGAGGTGCTGATTTGGAAAGGGGAAGAGGGGATTATGATGAAGGATTCGAGTACCAACGTCGGAGGGAGGATCGGGACACCTGGGGAGCACCTCCTCTTCGAGGAACGGGAGGTTACGGAGAGTTCTGGAGTAACGGAAGGGATCCGAAGGTGAGGAAGTTGAAGATGCCCATCTTTGAGGGGGAAGATGGTCATGGCTGGATCTACAAGGTGGAGCGTTACTTTGCTGTCAACGGATTGACAGATGATGAGAAGCTGACGGCGGCAGGATTGTGTCTGGAAGGGAAGGCGTTGGCATGGTATCAATGGCGAGACAGGAGAGAGCCTATCAGGAACTGGAGAGAGTTCAAGGATTGTTTATTAGAACGTTTCCGAGCCGATGGGGGAGGAGACTTCTATGAACAGTTCTTTGCTCTGACTCAGGAGGGGACCGTGGCCGACTACCGGGACAGATTCGAGTACTTGGCTAGCCGTTTGGATCACATCTCTGAATCGGCCCTGGAGGGGAATTTTATGAAGGGGCTCAAGCCGGAGATAAGAACGGCTGTTAGAGTGCTGGAGCCAAGGAACTTAGGCAAAGCCATGGAGCTTGCACAACTGGTGGAAGATCAGAAGAGATCAGAAAGAGGAGCTAGAGGCAACTACTCAGGAGGATCATACAAAATGACTACTGCTGTATTACCCTCAAAAGGGGTAGCCCCAGGGAATCAGAGGGAGGTGCCCAAGGAGAAATCTGTTGGAGGAGGAAATGGGGGACAGTTCAAAAGGTTGACCGACAAAGAAATGCAGGACAAAAGAGCAAAAGGGTTGTGCTTCAGGTGCGATGAGAAGTACATGCCGGGGCACAAGTGCAAGGATCGATCTCTTCAGGTTCTCCTCGTTTGTGAAGATGAGGAAGACGAAGAGAGAGGTGTAAATGACCCCGAGGTGGAGGAGGATGAGAAGTTGCATCTGGATGTAGCGGAAGTCTCTCTGAACTCAGTAGTGGGACTCACATCGAGTCACACTATGAAGGTGAAAGGGGAGATCTCTGGTCGTGAGGTTGTGGTGTTGATAGACAGTGGAGCAACACACAACTTCATTTCCACCCAGATTGTTGATGTGATGGGGATGGAGCTAGTGGATACCAGAGGTTACGGAGTAATGATGGGCACTGGAAAGGTAGAGATGGGTCGAGGTGTCTGCCGAGGAGTAGTATTGAAGATTCAAGGGATCCTGGTAAAGGAAGACTTCCTTCCCTTGGAATTGGGGAGTACGGATGTCATCCTTGGGATGAAATGGCTGCAGACATTGGGAGAGACAAAAATCAATTGGGGAACACTAAAGATGGAGATGGTGATTGGTGGCAGGAAGAGGACGATTCAGGGTGATTCCAGGCTGACTAAAGCAGGGGTTTCTCTCAAATCCCTCATCAAAACCATTCGAGAGGAAGGAGGAGGCTTCTTAGTAGAGTTGCACCGCCTGGAAGGAGTCAGACTGGAGGAGGAAGGCAATGTTCCCTCTGCAGTACAGCCGCTCATACACCAGTTCAGTGAAGTCTTTGAACCGCCCCAGGGGTTACCTCCTCAGAGAGAATTGGAGCACGCCATTACTCTGAAGGAAGGTGAAACTCCAATCAGCGTCCGTCCTTACCGCTATCCACAGATTCAGAAAGATGAGATTGAAAAGCTGATCCGGGAAATGCTGGAGGCAGAGATCATCAGACCCAGCAACAGCCCTTTTTCCAGCCCAGTCATCCTAGTTAAGAAGAAGGACGGAAGTTGGAGATTTTGTGTGGATTACAGAGCTCTGAATAAAGGCACTGTACCAGACAAGTTCCCAATTCCTGTGATTGATGAGTTACTGGACGAGCTACATGGTGCAGTGATGTTCTCTAAGCTAGATCTAAAATCTGGCTACCACCAAATCAGGATGAAGGAGACTGATGTTCCAAAGACAGCGTTCAGGACTCATGAAGGACATTATGAATTTCTGGTAATGCCCTTTGGGTTAACTAACGCTCCGGCAACATTTCAGTCCTTGATGAATCGGGTATTCAAGCAGCACCTTAGGAAGTTTGTCCTAGTCTTTTTCGATGACATCCTGGTGTACAGCAAGACTGTGGAGGAACACTGGGAGCATTTGAGAGTGGTTTTGGAAGTGCTGCAGGAGCACCAGTTGAAAGCCAACCTAAAGAAGTGCAGTTTTGCTCAGGCAAGTGTGGAATACTTGGGACATGTGGTATCACAAGAAGGAGTAGCAGCGGATCAAACTAAAATTGAAGCAATGCAGAAATGGCCGCTACCTAGGAACCTCAGGGAATTGAGGGGTTTTCTAGGATTGACTGGATACTACAGGAAGTTTGTGAAGGGATACAGTACCATTGCCTGGCCTTTGACTGAGCAGCTGAAGAAGGATAGTTTTTGCTGGGGAGAGGCGGCCACCCAGGCATTCGAAAGGTTGAAAGTGGCCATGACCACGGTTCCTGTTCTAGCTCTTCCAGACTTTGATCAGTCGTTTATAGTAGAGACAGATGCCTCGGGATATGGGTTAGGGGCGGTATTGATGCAGAATCACAAGCCAGTAGCATACTTCAGTCAGGTGCTATCATCCAGAGCTAGATTGAAGTCGGTATATGAAAGGGAGCTGATGGCCATTGTTTTGGCAATCCAAAAGTGGCGGCCATATCTCTTGGGAAGACACTTTATTGTACGGACCGATCAGAGGAGCTTGAAGTATTTGTTAGAGCAAAGGATGGTGACTGAAGAGCATCAGAGGTGGTTATCCAAACTATTAGGCTATGATTTTGAGATCCACTATAAGCCTGGTTTGGAGAATAAGGCGGCCGACGCTTTATCTAGATGCGTGGGGGAGATTCAGGAGTTGGTTGTGTCAGCACCATTGATAGTAGATTGGGGGGCCATCAAAGAAGAAAGCATGCTGAACGAGGAATTGAGGAAGATCAGGGAGGATCTGGAGAAAGACAGGAGCAGTCACCCTGGTTACTACATGGAAGGGGGGAGACTTTTGTACCAGGGGAGGTTTGTGATGCCACGAACTTCCATACACATTCCCCACCTGTTGCAGGAATTTCATGGCAGCTCAGTGGGTGGTCACTCCGGAGTTCAGAAGACATACAGGAGGCTGGCAACAGAACTGTATTGGAAGGGGATGCATAAAGATGTAGAGGAGATGGTGGCGGGTTGTGAGATATGTCAAAGAAACAAATACATGGCCATGGCCCCAGGAGGTTTACTACAACCCTTGACATTTCCAAACAAAGTTTGGGAGCAAGTTTCCATGGATTTCATCGATGGATTACCCAGATCAGAAGGATTCACAGTGATACTGGTAGTGGTGGACCGGCTTAGCAAATATGCACACTTCATTCCACTCAGGCATCCCTACACTGCAGTGACAGTAGCTTCAGCTTTCATCAGGGAAGTGATCAGACTGCACGGAGTACCAGAAGCGATTGTATCAGATAGGGACAAGGTGTTCCTCAGCCATTTTTGGAAGGAGTTATTCAGATTGCAGGGAACAGTGCTCAAGAGGAGCACAGCCTACCACCCACAGACGGATGGCCAGACGGAAGTAGTCAACAGAAGCTTGGAGACGTACCTAAGATGCTTTGTTTCAGAGACACCAAAGCTATGGGCAAAATGGCTATCATGGGCTGAGTATTGGTACAACACGTCATTTCACTCGGCGGCACAAATGACTCCATTCAAGGTGTTGTATGGGCGGGATCCCCCACACTTAGTACACTTTGGGAGCAGTAGTACCCCAGTTTCGTCAGTAGAAGAGTACTTGGAGGAAAGGGACCGAGTGCTAGAAGAATTGAAGAGGCATTTGTTGAGAGCGCAGCAAATCATGAAGAAGCAAGCAGATGGGCATAGAAGAGATATCCAGTTTGAGGCAGGGGACAAGGTGTTCTTGAAGCTTCGTCCATACAGGCAGAAGACAGTCGCCAACAGGAGGAATGAAAAGCTGGCTCCCAGGTATTTTGGTCCGTATGAAGTAATGGAAAAGATTGGGACAGTAGCTTATCGTCTGAAACTACCCCCATCGGCGACTATACACCCAGTTTTTCACGTCTCCCAGCTGAGAAGGGTCATTGGTGAGCACATCGCCATTCCAGAGCTACCGCCGACACTTACGGAGGAGTTAGAGGTGATCCTGGAACCTTTGGAGCTGAGGGGTGTTCGCCAGAAAGAAGGGGGAACTAAGGAAGTGTTGATCCAGTGGAAGAACCTTCCTGACTACGAGGCCACATGGGAGCCATACGAGATGACAAGACAGCAGTTTCCAGATTTTCACCTTGAGGACAAGGTGATTCTTTGGGAGGGCGGTAATGTTAGACCGGCCCATCCTGGGCCGGCTGGACCGGTCCAACCGGGACCGGTCCGCTGCTACGCGAGGCGGACGCGAGAGACGGGCGGAAGCCGCGAATCCGCGTGAGCACGTGAAGGGGGTTTTAGGAGGGAAAATTTGAACGTGTAAGGCTCTTTTAGGAAGTTTGTAATGGTCCTTTATGATTAATTTTATATAAGGAGGAGTTTGGGGGGGAGATTAGATCATCTTGAATTTGAGTTTTCTCTTTGAGATCTAGGTTTTGTCTCGGGCTCTTGGCTTTGCCGGAGATCGTTGGAGAGTTCTTCCTTCCTCTCGAATTGAAGGAAAGTTGTATCTTGCAAGTGCTTTTAATCCTCTATTGAAATAAAAGTGTTTGCAATTATTTTCCTACGTTTCTCCCACGTTTTCTCTCAGATTTTCTCTGGTTTGGGCTGTTTTCCTGCGGTGGACAGCAGTTTTTCTTTATTTGAGACTTGATTTGGGTTAGGATTGCTTGTGAATACAAGCACTTCCTATCAAATTTCTACATCAAAACAGTTGCAAAAACTAAAAGGTCATGCTACCCCTTTAAACCACTTTTAGCCAAAAGATATGGACGAACATTAATTATTCTATAACCAAAGTATCTTAGCTCACAGAGAAACATGCCTAGAGCCCTCATGTATGCTAATTGAAAGTAGTCCTTACAATTGTGCATCCAATAGTAAAACTTCAATACCTTATAGGTTTCTTCATAAACTGGCAAATATCTAAGTTCATCTCCGGACTCTCCCCATGCTTCAATCAGAACAAGGGCCTTGTTCCGATTATTGGCTACTGTTTGAGGATCATCTATCAGTTTTACCATCTCATCAAGCACCTTCTCTGCTGCGACTTCAGAGAAAGCTTTCTCACAGTTCTTCACGCATGTCTCAAGGAGCACCAATGCAAGATATTGGACCCTTGGATTCTTCACCATAATTCTTTTCTTGATGCCACAAATAAACTCAACGCTATTGACCTTCTCACTGTTGATCATGTCACATATTTCGAGGTTCGCATCCCAGTCAGGTCCCTCCAAATTCTCTGAGGTAGCCTCCTCAACAATTTTGTCAGCTTGGCTTGGGCCTTGAAAGAATTCCTTCATCTTAAAGCTCATGGAGCTCATTCCAGCAGTCACTTTTCTGCCCATTTCAACACCGCTAATCTTGAGACGCTCACCAAAAGAACTGACTTTTTCCATCAGATCGTCACCCATTGTTGCAGGAAATGCAGGAAAGAACTCCTGTAGACAACAAGAAATGGAAAAGATTGTTTGTTTGGGATGTCGCAAGCCATGTCTTAAAAGGGACTAAAAAACACATGATCTTTATAAAAAATGTAAAAAGATATCTTATGAATGGCCAAACATCAAAGAAGAGTAGCTAAAAGAAGAAGACTTACATGGCTACAAACTAGAGTCTTCTCTTTTAATGTGCTTATTTAATTTTAGCAAAAGCATTGAATGTAAAACCAAAATGAGGACCCACAAGATGAAATAATTAAAATTCGGGCATTAAGCAAGGAAAACATATACCAAATGAAATCGATTACAACGTTAATAAGCACAACCTAGAAAAAAGGTTCCATTCGTTTAAATGAATCATATTTTCAAAAATATGAGGCCTAAACTGAGTTTCCATGCAAAGTTTCCTACAAAATGCCCTCCAAACCCTAGCAAACGCTAGCAAGAGTATGCATGCCTATCTGAAATAACATCACCATCATTAGCCTTATTGATATAGGATTTTACTCAATCACATTTTTATTTTTATTCCATGTAATAGGAGGGGCTAGCCACATAAGGTTGGAGGGAATAATTTTCAAATGACAAAATCATTTTGAAAACTCTCAATCATCCCAAAATTGATGATTCTTAAATCTTAATTATAATAAAAAAAATTTGTTGGATACCTCAAATTTGAAGTGATTAGCATTGTTTCTAGAATTGCAGCTAGCATTTCAAGGATGGGGGACAACACTTTTGGAAAGTTTTTTATTTAAAGAAAATTTCAATATATTTTAATATAATATTATCCCCTTTTTTTGCTGCTCACATTAATTATTTATAACCCATTATTCAATGAAGGAAAGGCCTTTGATTGATTGCAAAGTTGTGAACTTTATGTGTGGCAATGTGCAAGCTTTTGGATTCTAACATATTCTCCCCTCCCTCTCTACTTGTGACCTAACCATTCCCCAAACCCTCAAGGTTTTAAACCCCTTTTCCTCGCATAAAACCAAGCCACACCCTCTCCCAA
Source organism: Dendrobium huoshanense (assembly GCA_016618105.1). Lineage (NCBI taxonomy): Eukaryota > Viridiplantae > Streptophyta > Magnoliopsida > Asparagales > Orchidaceae > Dendrobium > Dendrobium huoshanense. The sequence continues at coordinate 4,581,801 of CM028358.1, read as the reverse complement.
AAGCCAAAACCTGCAGACAACCTTTGACCAAGCCACTTCCAAAAACCCATATCCCTCTCCACACTTGATAAATTCACTTACATTCAACTTCATTAGTTGCCTAACAACTCAAACCTTTGATCTGAAAGCCATCTCCCCTTCTATACAAAGAAAACCTCTCCATACATGACAAGGAAGTTTTAATTCCAAATAAGACAACAAATCCTCACTTAGTCAACCCTTCCCTAATCGTCCATTAGCCTTAATCCTTCCACCACTCTTCTCATGAACCCTAGAAAATTTTCCATCAACTTACCATCACTTATCTTAACTACAAGGAACCACTGCTATTTGAAGCAATATATCAAGATGAATGTGAGTAAAGTCATAAGACCATACATTAAGTGTTAACAAACATTGTAGCTTATAATATGAGCCAATTTAAGTAGTAAACACTTTATTCCAAATAATTTTGATTACAAGTTTACCTAAACTCATATCAAGATCAACCTACCACCTAGTTCTTAATCATATCTAAAGCGACTTATAACAGGAAAGGCGTCCTCCAACAACTACTCCTATACGACTTGTTCGATCTCGTTGAATTAATCAATTAAGTAAAGAGCAGCACGCCTGGGGTAATTTGTTTGCATGTAAGAGCGAACTAGACTAAGATGTAAAAATAGCATAAAACATGGGATCTAGTCAAATCAGATAAGCTAAAAAATCTCAACATAACTCGAAATGCTCATATAGATCGATTTTTACATCAATTAGCAAGAAAACATCAAAGAGATTACCTTGGGAATAATCCAGGCGGACACTTATGGAACTTTTTGGAGCATATTCTAAGGAGACAACTAAGACTCCATTTTTGGCAACTTTTCACTACTTCACTTTTCAAATCACTATTACACTTTTGTTTGGTTACTACTTTTTTTTGTTACATTTTAGAAATCTATATGAGAAAAGTAGCTTTATAAAATAAGATCTACTAAAATGTGGTATATGTAATAAAGTTGTGATTTGGCTTTTTCAAATATTAAAATAGTCATAACATCTATTAAAAAAATTGATTTCTCCACAATTGTATAGTTACTTTGACCAATAGTTTCAATCACCCCTAACAGATGCCAAGTTGAAATCTACTGACTGAGCATTTGTATGACCTCATTGATCAACACCATTGCCTGAACAACCTTCCAACACAAACTTAAAATGCTAAGCCCGCCTTCGATAAAGATCGAAACAAAAGCATCAAAATTTTGACACGATAAAATATATATAGTGACCCATTAAAAAGTCAATGAAACTTTGATTGCAAACAAGTTAGACATGCGGCTTACATGCAACAATGGATGCTAAAAATGCCATAATGCATCTTAAATGTGAACTCTAAAGGAAAAAAAAAATCACACAAAATATCATAGATCAAGTATTTAGCCTATAAGATTCACACCAATGAGAAGATCTTATAGGAGGTACCAATAGTCTAAATATAAGTGCTAGGAACTTCTATACAATAGACAACATTCCTTTGCAAAGGAACCCATCGCCAATAGAATATAAGTGAGAATTAAACCCCTAAATGGAAAACTAAAAAAGGGTTATGTCCCTAGATTTGGGTATGTAGGCAAAAGCATTTGAACTATATGAGTTCAAAAGCATATGAAAAAATGCCGGCTTAAACCATAAAATTATCTTCATTGCTTGCTCCTTGACCAAATTTGATCAAAAACCACAATATGACCATCAAAATATCTTCCAATATTTATCATCTCTTAACAATATATTGTAAGGGTTCATCCATCTCTTCTAAAAGTTCAATATTCAATTACCTTATAATCAAACTTGTGGACTATAAACACAAACCAAATTTACAATATCCTCACAGATATTAACATAGTAACAGGCTTAGTTGTATTAACTCATTAATAATCACAACTGTTTACTACAAATGAAATTCAGTCGCTTTATTAAATTTTTTTTTTCTTTTTCAATGATCCATAAACTACCCGTGAAGAGAGTTCCTAGGGTTCCATATTTGCATTATAAAAAAAGAACAAAGCATGAAATTTCCAAACTTTAACAGATTAAGTCATCAAGAAGACAAACCAGACATTCAGATCTCCACCTTCAATCATAAAAAGTCATTTCAAAGTCAAAAGAATCCGTTAAATTTACAAGAAATGCATGAAGGGGCAGTTTGGATAAAGAATTTAAGCAGAATTTGAGCAGGATTTGAGTTAAATCTTGCCAAAAAAAAAAAAACGCCTGCTCACATCTCACCGTAAGTCGCGTTTTCGACATTTTCCCGTAAATCCCGGAGTCAGCGGATTTAGGGAATTCGGCCGAAGAAGCGCTCAAAAAGGGAGAAAGATCGTTACCTTCGCAGCGAGATCCCGTCGTGACTTCCAATGCGAAAGGAACAAAGTCGTCCAAGGAGGCCAAAAAAAGCTTCTTTTTAGCGAAAACTCCACATCCGCACGCGAACCCGCTTCGAAGAAGAAATACGAAGAGGAAATGGCGACGAGATCTTCTTTACTTGGTCAAATTCAGGCTTTTCCTCAAGATCTTCATCTTAATCTTGCGCTGAAGGAGATCAACCATCAACTTGCTGAGAAGAATTCTGATTGGTCTAGATGGATTATCAAAGGGCCAAGGCTAATTGGATGTCTAATGGGGAGGATGATTTGAAATTCCTCTATTCTCGGATTAATATTAGACATAACTCCAATTTGATCAAAAGTATTACCACTTCTGAGGGAGATTTCACTGATGCTGATGCCATCAACACTGCTACTGTCAATCATTTCAAGAAAATTTACAATACCACCCTTCCCTCTAACTCCTCCAGCTGGGCTGCCCCCGTCCACCTTAAAGTTCCTTCCAACTTTATCCCTCAATTAATCTCCCCTGTCACTGTTGATGAGATTAAATATGTGGTCTTCTCCTCCCCCAATTGTTCTGCTCCTGGGCCTGACGGATACACTTTTGAGTTTTATAAATCCTCTTGGAACACCATAGGTATCCAACTCTGCCAGGCGGTTTCTGCTTTTTTCTCTACTGCCACTATGCCTAATCATGCCAAGGCTACTGCCATTGCTCTGATCCCTAAAAGGCCTCATGCCCAAGACATTGCTGACTACCGGCCAATCTCTCTTTGCAACACCTTCTACAAAATCATTGCTAAGATCTTAGCTAATAGATTAAGAGATGTTATGCCTTTTATTATCCACCCTAGTCAGGCTGGTTTTATATTGGACAGAGTTATTTCTGATAACACCTTGCTGGCGGCTGAGCTCCTCAAAGATTTCAACTCTTCTCATAAAAATCAATTTTTCTGTGCTAAGTATGACATTCATAAGGCATTTGATACGGTCTCTAGGAGTTTCTTGAGGAATAGGATGATTGCTTTAGGCTTCCCTGATGTCTTTGTATCTTGGATTATGGGGTGCATTTCTGAGGTTCATTTCTCTATTCTGATCAATGGGGCTCTTGAGGGTTATTTTAACTCTTCGTCTGGGCTTAGACAAGGCTGCCCCCTATCCCCTTACCTTTTTTGCATTGCCATGGACAGCCTTTCTTCCTTCTTTGAGGAGGCCACTAGCCAAAATTCTTTTCAGGGTATGAAGGCTGGGGACCTTTCTATCTCTCATCTTCTGTATGCTGATGATTTGTTGGTTTTTGCGAAGGCAACTTTAGACAATGCTCAATGTCTTAATCACATTCTTGAGAAGTTTGCTGGCATAACGGGTTTACAGGTTAATAGCACCAAAAGCAGATTTCTTTTATCTAAGCATGGTGTTGATGCAGAGAATTTGTGCAATATTCTAAATATCCCTATCTCTGATGTACCTGTTAAATACTTGGGCATTCCTATTTACCATAAGAGGCTGAAAATCTGCGATTTTCAACCTCTTATTGATCGTATTTCTGGTTGTTTGGAGGGCTGGAAGGCCAGATCCCTCACTATTGCTGGTAGGCTGCAATACCTCAAGTATACTATCAATAACATTTTGGCTTATTGGGTTCGGGGGACTGTCATTCCTAAAACTTGTGCTAAAACCATCAAAAAACTCTGCTCCAGGTTTTTATTCTATGGGGACATTCATAAAAGAGGGCTACACATGATTTCTTGGAAAGATACTTGCAAACCCTACAATAATGGTGGCCTTGGGATACATTCTATTGACTCTCTTTTTTATAGTTTTGGCTGTAATGTGATTTGGAGGTTTTTCAATTGCAATAGCCTTTTAAACAATTGGTGGAAAGCTTCATATGGTTCTTTTTGGAATTTTGGTAATTCTAAATGCTCTATCTACTGGAAAGCTCTTTGTGATGTGGCTAAATCTCTGCAGCACTCCCTCAACTTCAAAATTATTACTACCAGTCACCTCTCCTTTTATTGGGACCCTTGGTGTTTGGGGATGTCGGTTGCTGAGAGACTTAGACAAGGAAACTGGGATTTTCCTATTCCCAAAACCAATTTGGATGTCAGCAAATTCATCAATTCTAGTTACTGGAACCTCCCCCATAATCTTCCAGCACCTCTGGCTAATATTATCAAAACTGTTACTATTTGCAATTCTTCTCAGGAATGTTTTTGGACTAAATCTGCTAAACCTTCTTTTCACAACTTTGTAAAGCAGTTTTATGTTGAGTTTGAAGAGGCTCCCTGGTACAAATTTGTGTGGCATAAACACTACTCTTTGCGGTTTGCTATTTTTACTTGGTTTGCTTTCAAGAACGGGCTTAAGACAGCTGATGTTTTAGCTGTTAGGGGAATTTCTGTCGCACCTCTCTGTGTTTTCTGTAAGACGGAAAGGGAAACAAAAAATCATTTGCTTTTTGAATGTATTTTTACATTCAATATCCTGAAGTATTTTCTACCTAGAATGGATTCTATGCTGCTCCGTCCAAACCTTTGGCAAGTTTTTAATGATCTGGACGTTCATGAGACTGATATTAATAGGAAAAACTTTGGCTTCTTATTAATATCTGCTATTGTTTACTATACTTGGAGAGCCCGCAATGATAGACTGTTTGGAAACAACATTGATTGCCTTACTACCATCACTTCTAAAATCAAAAAGGCTGTTTTTCTTAAGACTTTCAAGAAAAAATGCTTCCTCACGCAACAGTTACTGCTCTCTTGATCTTTTCCTTTTGGCTGTGGAAGGTATGCTGGTGTCCATGGATGGTCAGTTTTGGCAACCATGGGCTGCTTGGGTTTTTGAAGGACAATGATGAATGCAATCTTCCTCTTCTCCCCTTGGACGGTCTCGGCCCTCTCCTTCGTATGGCAACCAGGGGAGCTCGACATTCTGTCTGTTTTTGGTAGTCTCGGTGATCTAATTGTTGATTGCTTACTGAGTCCTTAGAATTTTGTATTCTGTATCCCTTTTTTTGGCTTTTCTTTTCTTTAGCAGCTTGGCTGATAGTTTTGGCCTTTTGGGGCTTTTTTGTATTCTCTCTTGCTCTTTGGCTATTATTCTGTAATCTTTTTACATCAATGATATGGGCTTAGGCCCCAAAATTTCCCAAAAAAAAAAAAAAAAAAAAGAAATGGCGACGAGGAAAAGCAAAAAAACAGAGAAATTATAGAAATAGTCAGCAAAAATGAGAGAAAATTTGTAGAGTGCATCACCGGGAAAGAGAATCAATCAATTAGGTAATAAAATTTTCAATTTTTGGTATAATGATAATTAATTTTTAAATTTAGGGTTTAGAAGTTAAGTGGCTGTTTGGTAGCACTCAGGATTTGATTTAAGTAAGATTTCATAAATATGTTAAATTCGTATTTCAGAAATCCTGAGGAGCCTAAATCCTGAAAACTGTTTAGTAACATTCATTATAAATCATATTAAATCACGTGTGACTATTTGGCTATAAAAAGAATTTAACGAGCGAACTCTTCATCTCGAGCCAACAAATTTTGTAAATCTAGCAAAATATAGGATTTTGAGAAATTCGGGATTTAGCATGAAAAGGCAGAATATTTCGTCTGCAGCTGCTTTCATTTGCCGTGAGATTTGATTTTGCATTTTAGGCTGTTTGGCTGGATTTCGCTTAAATCCGGCCTAAATCCTGCTACCAAATCGCACCTAAAAGTTAAATATTTTATATGTTTCAATGACGCAATATTTTATTAATTGGTAAATAATTATTATATTAATATATAATTAGTATGATTTTATAAGATTTATTTTTCTCATGAATTAATTACCTTAAATCATTAGTTGCATTGTCAAATAATTTTTTATAATCTAACACCCTCAATATTTAGTAAATTTATATTTTTTTATTAAATTCTATTTGAGTTAAATCCTTCAAATATCCCCCAAAAATATCTGAAAATACAAATTTTATCTAAATCTTAAGAATTGGGACTAATTAAATGTAATTTACACATACAACTATAATATTTATAAGAAACTAATGAAAAAAAAAAAGAGTGAATATTTTATCATTGAAAATTTGATAAGGATCTCTTATCATGGTGGAATTATGAAGAGCTCAGGGTGGACAATTGCCACACTGAAATTTTTTTTTTCTTAGAAAAATAAATCTTTTAATTATTTTGCCGACATTTAAATACAGAAACCCAAATTCTAAGAAAAAAAAATTTTTTTTTTAATTCATATATAAAATTATATATTTCATAATCCTATTTTTTCCATACTTAAAAAAGAGGCTAATTTCTCCCCTGACTCTTATTATAAATTGTTTATCTAGTTTTTTTCTTCACCATACCAATGATATGCATGTTATAACTTTTCTTTCAATTTATTTTATTCCTTTGTTGTGCAAAAACAAATAGTCAATTGAGAGAAAGAAGAGCTAATCTATGTTGTCTTAAATTGTTGGCATAGCACTCATAATCACTAAAGAGAATATGAATACACAAAATTTTACATCAAAATTTTGAGTAGAGAATTTTGTTATCAACTAAAATATGATGGAATATTCCCTTTAGATGTTGATAATGAATGTAGCGAATTGTGCACATCTATGATCGAAATATAAATGAATAGTGTAATTAGTAAGCTTGTTGAATTGGACTGATTGGGCTAATTATGAAAACTTGTAGATTTAGCGTCTCATTAAGTTCAACATAGATGACGAATCAAAATATTAAACAATCAGATTGATGAGAATAATTTTTAGGAGATTCATGGCTCAATTTTTTTGCTATGAAAAAATGATGACCATATGAAAACATTATGTACATTTTATGGCTTAATATTTGGCCAAAATTATTAAACTAACTTTTGTCTAAACCACTTTGACATCTCTAATCTAGCTTAATCCATTCATTATTATGTGAACCAATTTATCCAAGTAATGACAAAGTAAGATTTTGATAGGTTGAGAAGTTGATAGTCAATAAAATGTTGACTAGTTAGTAGTTGGTTGAGTGGAGAGTAATGATTGTGGTCAAGTTAGAGCATGAGTAGTTACTTGGATAGAGACATTTTGGGCATTTAGTGAGTATGGAGCTTATTTGTGCTTTCCACATTGAGTTTCAATCTTTATAGTAGCCTAGTTATAAAACCAAATATTGAAAAAAACTCAAATATGTGAGTGTGCTACAAATCCTAAACATTCTAAGACCTTAATTAATGTAGGGAGTAGGTAATTAACACAACAACATGGGAGATCATATTTTTATAACGGAGATAATGGCTTAAGTAGAGATCATTATACTTATTTCTTCTCAGCTAGCTTATAAATAAAAGACGAACTTTAAAGGGTATATAATAACAAGTTCATGATCCTAAAAGCAAAATGTATGTGTTAATTCACTATTAGATGAGTTGAGTGAAACAAGACAAGGAGGAGAGTTTCTTATACTTCTCCTAAATTGTATGACCACCACTAGGTGGGGGATCCTAGTCCATTATCTATTACATTTATCCTTATACTTTTAACTTCCATGTTAGTAATCTTATTTTTATATTACTTCATGAGTGTTTGTACAACTTATGATTTAGATGTCTTGATGCTTAATAATATGGTCATCTTTATTAGTTCATAGCTATTTTTATATTATGTGATATATAATATTTGTGTGTAAGCAAGCGTACGTAACAACCGATATGATATGCTTTAGAAGATAGTGTGACTTTTAGTATAATGTGATAAGATTTTTATAGGTGTCTAAATTTCTATTGTTTTGAAAGATATATGATCATTTGATAGAGTGTGTGTACTAAACTTCAGAATAAGTGATCGAGGTGAAATTTCTTATTTAAAGTTAAGAATGTAGGAAGACCTTTATAAGTGATATGAAGCAGTTGTTAAATGAATATGTATAAAAAATGCATAAAGAAGACCTAACAAAGTTCTTATATGACTAACGAAATACTTTAATAATAATATTTGTAAATCATATGGAGAATTACTAGTTCTCATTAGGGGTGCAAATGAGTCGAGTCGAGCTCGAGTCAGGAGGTGTTAGAGTTGAGCTCAACTGTCAAATACCGAGCTCGAGCTCAAGCTTGAACTCGAGTCAAGCTAAAAAATCGAGCTCAAGCTCGATCGACTCGTTCCATCGTAATTGAGCTCGAGCTCGAGCTCGAGCTCGAGCCATTCGTCGAGCCCCAAACATAGTTCGGTTCTCTTCCAACATGCGCAGCACGATCCTCCAAAAAATTAATTTTGAGGTTTTAATTAGCCTTAAAATAGCAGAGAGAGAGGGTATTGAGATTTGAGTCTTTTTTCGGTTTTCCACAAGGGAGAATGAGTGTTATATGTTAGCATTTATTACACATAAGAGAGGGGCCAAATTAGAGAAGAGAGAGAGAGAGAGAGAGAGAGAGAGAGAGAGCATTTGGCAGTTTGAGATTTCAGGCGATTTAAAAAAAATATATTTTCAGGCGGGCTTATTATTAATTTTTTTTAAATATTTAAATTTTATAATTTCGAACCGGCTCGCGAGCTTGCGAGTCGAGCATTGTCAAGCTCAAACTCGAGCTCTTTTAATGAACGAGCTCAAGCTCGAGGTTCAATAAGCTCGGCTCGCAAGCTCATAAACGAGTTGAGTTCAAACCGGCTCGGCTCACTTACACTCCTAGTTCTAATACAAAATAAAAAAAGTTTTGTGCATTTGATGGGCTTTTTTCATGAATTCTATGGTGTCGATAAATGTTAGTATTATTAAAAATCATTATCTTAATTAGACTTATCTAGAATATATATCTTCCCCTTAATTGTCTTAAGAAAATTGTGATATGATCTCTAGTTGAAAATTGTCACTTTGAAGATGTTCCAAAGATTCTTCCCTTTTGCTGTCGGTCATAGACAGAGTTGCCCTCTTAGTCTTTATCTGTTATGTATTGCAATGGATGCCCTCTCATGTTTGTAGGACATCACATCTCCTGTTGGGAATTTTGAGACATTTGACTGAAATGGTTACATGCTTTCACACATGATGTATGCAATTGATCTTCTCATCTTTGGGAAAACCGAATTTCAAAACTGCGTTGTTTTAAATCAAATGCTTAGCCCATTCTCCAAATCATCTAGTCTCCTAGTAAATTTTGATAAAAGTTCCCTCATCCTCCCCCACAAATGTCAAAATGCTAACCACATATGCTCTGCTCTCAATATCCAGTCTCCCTCATTATCTATTTCTTATCTTGGTAGTCCTATCTCCCCGTACAATCCCAAGCTGGCTGATTTTACCATTTTGATGGAAATAATTACACATAAGTTGTCGGGGTGGAAAGCTAATGCTTTATCCTTTGCGAGTAGATTGCAGTACTTTTGCTTCACTATTTGGAATACCATTGAACATGACTACTGGATAAGGGGATCTATCATACCTAAAACTATTATCAAGCAAATTGGCAAAATTTGTGCCAAATTCTTTTACTTTGGAGATAATAATGCTAGGAAATTACATCTGATTTCTTGGAAGAATACTTGCAAACCTAGAGCTCAAGGTGGGTTGGGGATCCCCTCCATTCAAGCTCTATCTTTTGGGTATAACTATGCTCTTATTGCTAGAATATATAATAATACCTCTCCCCTATCGAAGTGGTTTATTTGTAGATACTGTTTGACTTGGAGATCTCCTACAACTAATGCTACAACTTTTTGGAAGCATCTCTTTTTGATTGCTCAATCTATTATGGCTAATTCCATTTTCAAAAATTCTACTTCTTCTCCTATATCTTTATACTGGGATCATTGGCTAGATGGGAAGACTTTAGCTGATGTAGATGGTATGCGGCTGTTGCTTACTTTTGCTTACTTTTTTCCCCATTAATGCTTGAATATTTGCAATCTTTAAGGATCATGGGTGGGTTATCCCGGGGAATTTATCAGGATCTATTGCTGAAGCACTACCTCATACTTCCATTGGAAATCCCTCCACCAATTGTTTAGTTTGGACTCATTGAAATGAGGAGAAATTTAATTCTTATCGGGATTTCTTTTACAGAGAGGGGGACTCTATCTCGTGGCATCATTTTGTGTGGCATAACCATTATGCATTGCGTTTCTCTACTTACTGTTAGATGGCTTTAGTTGGAGGTCTTAAGACAACTGATGCCCTTCTTAAAATAGGCATGCCCGTGGGCTAGTCATGTTGCCTTTGCCTTGCCTCTTTTGAGAGTGTTCTCATCTATTTTTCGAAATTAATTTTTCATTTCATATGATTGGTAACTTGATTCCGGGCATTAACCACCATTTCCTTAGATCGAACATCCTTCAAGTTTTCCAGCATATTCAAGAACTCAACTCAGCTGCTAAGAATGCAAGAAAATTTTATCACCTGATTTCTTGCTGCTCTATTTACTTCTTGTGGCGCAAAAAGAATGAGAGGAAATTTGGAAATACTTTTGCCTCTACAATTACCGTATATACTAAAAAAAAACATAATTTTTGGATAAGTTGTGAAATGGAAAAATGGCACAGAATTACTGGATCTTTTATGAAGTCACATTTTTTGGTACTGATATGATGTTTTTTGGGGCTAGGATAAATATATTGCATTGTCTTCTCCCCTTGGAAGGCATTTCTTTGCAACATTTCCTTTCATGATGGCATTTTTTTGCAATCAGAGAATTACGAGCCTCGTGAATGTAATTTGAATTTCTAGCACTCTTTTTTTGTGTTGTAAATTATTTTACACATTTTGTTTAAGCTTTGCCTCCTTTCCTTTTTATTTTTATTACAAATTTTTATGATGATTGTATTCTTATAATTTCACACTTGTAATTAAATTTTCTTAATGGAAATTGGGCCCATCCCTTAATTTTTCAAAAAAAAATAAAAATAAAAATAAAAATGTTCCAAAATTATTTGTTTTAAGGAAAATATAATATCTGTGGACGGTCAGATCACCGCCGCTAATCTCCATGGAAAAATACCAGCCGTCCGATTCCTTAGTCGGCGTGCAGCATCATTTCTTTTCGAGCAAGAAAGAGAAGAATCTGACTTGCTCACGATATATGTACCCCTTTCCCCTCCGCTAGGGACCTCGGCTCTTCTCCTTCTTCTCTCTACTCCCTTCTGTTTGTTCAGCAAGAGGAGAGAGAGCCCATACTAGATCGATGAACTATTCCATATACAGCAGCTTGAGGTAGATGGGCTTTTGCTTTTCTTGTTCTCTTTGATTGTTTTTGTATTTATTTCTTGGGGTTATGATTTTGTGAGTTTTTGATCGGATCGGAGGTGATTAAGAGCTGAGTTCGTTGATTGAGGGTATGGTTTGGTAAATTGTTAGCTTGGGTTGTGTTAGGGTTAGGATTTCGAGTGGAAGGTGTGGGATTGGTAATTACAGGCTAAGGTTCGGTGGATGAATTAGTCGGCTCGGTGTTGGGTGTTTTGTTTTTTTGGCTTTTTTGATAGCTGGATAGTTGGATGATACATTTGGAGTTGAAAATTCATTTGGATGGGACCTTAGCTTTCTTTTCCTCTTTAGAAATCAAGGTGGATATTTATTAGTGTGTTAGTTAGCTAATATTGAGGTAATGATCTACTTAAAATTGCTTAAGTTTAAATAGGAGTTAATGATTCGTCAAAAAATGCTAAGCTTGAAGAATTTGTTTGGTTTGAATGAATTGCAACAAAGGGGGGGTAATGAAAATGATAAATGAGCTGACTTGAAACTTGTTTTTACCTCATTTGTTTGGCTGAGGAGATAATTAGTGAATCTTTTTTTTCTTTCTTATTTCGTTGATGAAGAAGTTTCTGGTGGTGAGATGGCATGTAAGTCAGCGACAATATGATAAATTTGTCTTTCCATTTTTTTTACTAGGGCTGGGTACTAATTGACAATGGAAACTGCATTTATTTACATTTCTTCAGTAAATTCAACTATCTATTAATTCCATTATGATCAAAAGTCAATTTAAAATTGTGAAGTAAAAAGAATTTGCATTCTCCCCAATTTCTTCAGACCAAACAAACACAAAGCCTCTGCGGTAGATATTATAATTTTCTTATTGCTTGACTTACATATTCTACAGATAGCATCGTGATGTTTTGCATCTATTTAGAGGCCTTCGGTTCTTAATTTTTACATGGTCCATGAAATTTTTTATCTGATAGATTTATCTATGTTGCTAATTGGTTTGGATGATCGAATATTACTTTTGTTGGTTTATAGCTATAGGGTGAATGATTTAACCTGTCGAATACTTGGATGTTTTTGTCGGCTGGATTTTTATAGCAAGATTTTAATTGATTTGTTTTGAGGACTTACATTTTGCAAATATTGCTTATTTGATGTTTCCATAGAGATGTTGTTCTGCTTGATGCATATTTGGTCATGTTTATTCAACCATTCACCACCTTAAGAAATTGTTGTGCAATATCACCATTGTTGTGTAAGTCAAGTGGGCTAGAATGGTTTACTCATCTGCTTGATTTCACTAGCCAACTATTCAGCCAATTTTCTTTAAATCATTAATCTTTAGAGTTTTTAGTTCTCCATGCATTGCCTCAATTCAATAAACGAACGCCCATGAGTCCCTGCTAGCATATGCCATTATTATCATGTCTGTAGGTAGGATAAGCTGGCTTCAATTTCGTTTTCTCCTGCTAAAGATGCATTTTTTTCCACTTTTCCTCATACTTGGAAGATATTTGGCCGTAAACCTTGTCCTTAACTTCTCCATTTGGAAATCCTTGTTCTTTAAGTTTTCCATTCTGTTGGTTAATAGTCTTTGGAAGGCTGCTCCTAATTCTTTTGTTTTTAGGGTTCTTGAGCTCAAGGCATTCGTGGACATAAGATTCTGGATGCACTAGGCGGAATCTGTAAAGTGGAGAAAAGCTTCTTTAGAAGCAATAATTCTTGTTTGAAGTTTTCTTTTGTGAATAAAAATGGATGTCATGAGAACAAAGGTGTTGGATAGTATTGAAATAACTTATAAAAATGCCAAGGGAAATATAATGCCTTCTTCTGCTCTTCATTTCTCTGATTATGGCCATGTATGCGTATCTAATCCTTACAAGTGTGATAGTTTTAAATGCTCCAAAGTACTTAAAGCTGGGGAGTCTTCTCCTACTGAAAAGCGTACTGTTAGAAACTATCGCAACTTTATGAGAAGTGGCTTGCCTCATCGGCTTCTGTTTTACAAGAACAATGAATGGATTGATTTTGCTGCAGATATCATTGATCTGATGCATGATGACTTCCAAGCAAGGAAGGCTATTATAGAAGTTACTTATAAGGATCAACAATTTTTATTGGACTTTGTGCGTATGATACATATAGATACAAAGACAGGTCTTAGCAAGCCACTTGCATGGATTGATGAGCATGGAAAATGTTTTTTTCCAGAAATATATTCTGAATTTTCTGCACCCCATGGTTATCTCAGAGGAGAAAATGTTTGTGCACCTTGTGTACCAAATGGTATGCTTGAGCTTGATTCCCGTTGGGATACCTTTGCAAGTGCCTCAGAAAACTCAAATTCAGGATACCCTCTTCATAAGGATAAACAGACTATGTCTGGAAAGCTAATTTTAGAAAATGATCCTATTGCTTTGATGGGTGAAGTAGTGGGTGAAAATGATCTATCTCTTCCTATTTCATCCAAGGTAATTGAGCAGGAAATTGCACCTGCAGAAGCTAATTGTCAACTTGATTGTGTTTCTGTCCATAATTTTTTTTTATCTGGAATGTTTCCATATGTTGATGCCAAGGGCATAGTCAGCATCTCAAGAGCGCCTATATTTAATCAATCGGGAGAATTTCTCTCTAGTAGCTTCCTGAAGCATATTGAGATTAAAAAAAAATTTCGTGGTTTTGCTAACGTGCGTTATGCATGGCTGCCTGCCACTAAGTCTACTGCAGAAGGCATGATGTTGCATGGAGTTATGAAGGTTGAGAAGCCTGTGCGTGGTAGCACATATGGTCTTGGTGTTCATCTTGCACCAGTGAACTACCCAAATATCTGGTGAGATTTTATGTTGATTGTCTGTTGTAAGAGTTTCTATTTTGTGGACTAGGAAAAGCCTTTAAATTCATGGCCTTGATTTTCATTATCTTGCTTTAAACTGCTAATGTTTTACTTTCAAGAATTAAGGGTTGCTGATATATTGTTATCCACAGTGCTACCTTGACAGATGTCGATGAAAATGGTCTATCATATATGATGCTATGTCGTGTCATTATGGGCAACATGGAGCTTATTAATTCTGGATCTAATCAGTTTCAGCCTACCAATGACAATTTTGACAGTGGAGTTGATGATCTTCAAGTTCCAAAGCATTATGTTGTATGGGACATGAATGTGCATACCCATATCTGTCCTGATTATATTGTGGCTTTCAGGCTTCCCGCTAAAGCCAGAGGTAGTTTTTATGATATATATATTGGGAGCATCTATTTACTCTGCTTGGAATGCTGACCGCTAGAGAACTGCTCTTCTTCCTATTTGCTGCAGAGTTATTATTTGGAAAAGAAAGTGCATCCAATGAAACTGGAGTCACATGTGTTGCTTCACCTATATCGAAGGTCGCTTACCTATGCTTTTATTAATTGGGATGCAATTTTGCATGACTGAAATGCAATAAATATATATTTTGTTTATGAGAATTTTAGTAATTGCATGCAATTCTCTTAAGATCATTGCATTTGTTACTCCTCTTCAAAGCTATGTTCTCCAATTTTTTATTTTTAAGTGCCAAAATCTATCTTTTGGGTGTAGGGGTAGTAAAGCAAGATGGTGATAAGTCTTAATTTTTTTTTTTCAGGAAGGAAATGATATTCCGCTTGGAATACCAGCTAACCAATCGCAGGGCAAGGAACAAGCCTGTGGTAGAGTCCCTAAGCCATCTTCCCCCTGGATGCCCTTTTCGATGCTGTTTGCTGCAATTTCAACCAAAGTTCCTGCTAAAGATATGGATCTTGTCAATACATACTATGAAGAATTCAAGGTGGCTACTTCAAATTTGCTTTACTATTAGTTTTACTCTGTATGACATTTGGGCTTTATAGATGTTCCTTTTTTCCTTTTAACCAGAAAAGAAAAATAAATAGACTCGATCTTGTTAAGAGGTTGAGGCATATCATTGGGGACAAACTACTGATATCTACCATAACGAGGCTTCAACACAAGGTGAGCTTTTTTTGTCTGGATAGCCTTACGAGCTGTCCTTTTATCATGTGCTTCTGTTCCAAGTTGTTATATTACAATAATAGCATTGGAGGAATTCACATTTTAATATAACTCTTGATTTCATCATATTATTAATTTGTGATTACTATACTCATTGTCATCATCCATTAGTAGTGTTAGTTTCATTATTTATTGATGTTATGTTAATACTTTGGTACCACTTTGATGGAACACTCACATGGAGTTCTTCTCCTTTCCTTTCTTTTGATTGACGTGTGAATTTTAACAAAGGCTATAAGGTTGTGTATATTTTATTTTGTGGGCTTTGAAAATTACTATATGGCTCTTGTTAAATTTTTTAGTTGGAATCCAAGTGGATTTTTTAGAAGACGCTGGATTTTTAAATAGAACATTACCCGGAGATTTCATCCCCTGATGAGGATTTCATGATCTTTTTTGATATTTCTCATAACTGTAAATTCTTATGGTTAATTATTCCCAGCAATCACGAGAGAGAACTTTAATTATTCATAGGTTCTATGATATTTTTCATTGGTAGCACCGTATGACTATTAGCTCAAAGTAAATGGTAAAATGATGAGTAACTTAATCAAGATCTTATAATTCAATTATCACAAGTAGCCATGTACCCTGGTCTGTTTAGTCAATAGAGATAATCGATACATACTAATTGATGAATCTCTTACAACAACAATATGTGGCGTCGTTTAAGCGAAACTCGTGGATTTGGGGTTACAGCTTCTCAATGGGGCTAATTATAGACCAATCTTAGTTCCAAAAGCTTCATGGCCTATTAGTTGCACCTTATAATCCACAACTTACAGTTTTTTCCACTGATAATATTCAGGCTTAGCCTATAATCATAATATAATGACACTATAATATATTGTCGTCATCTCAACCAGGTAAACTCTTGGTCTTATTAAGTATGCCTTATCAATGTGGAATCTTTGAGCATGATCATATGGTTACATTTCATATGACATTAGCTTTTTATAAGCTTTTTCAAACTTAAACTTATCATCTATGAAAAATTGGTGTGAAGGATGTGTGGGTGGCTGCTTTGAGCACTACTCAACCAATTATTGCTTGATTTTTCCACATTAGGAGAAAATCCCAAAATGTATTTTCGTTAGAGTTTGAGGCATCTTTGTGTCAGGATCCTCATTCCAGTTATAATAATTTGATATTTGAACCCATCATTTGGGTTATGGCTTGAAGTTTGTCTTTATAATTAGTGGTTTGATCTTGCCCATAACCCAATGCACAGGCCTAATCTTATCTACTTCTCCCACAAAATTATAACCAACTGGTTTGATGCGGAATTTTTCTTGGGACCCCTTACCAAAATGTCATATAAAAATAAAATCTCTATATCGCTTCTTAAGGTGCACCTCATATAATTAAGGGATATTGACTTTCAAATGTAGCCCACATAAAGCAGCTTGCTCCTAAACGCTAAAGGGCTCTTCGACTCGCCAAGATTTTGAAGACTATCTAAGAAATTCTTCAAGTCTGTAAGTTTCAAGTAGCTAAGTTAGGAAAGTGCAAGTGACTTATTGCTCAAATTCTCCTGAGTCGGTATAAAGGTCAAAATTAGCATGTGAAGACACTCAGATGGCTTTAATATGATGCCTTGGTGGGTGTAGAAGTGATTTCCATCTTTTCCAAACCTGGGAGCAACAATTCTTCCCTAATTATTTTTATAATAACATTTTGAGAGATTTTTTTTTAATAATTTGATGCATATAATTTCTCAGTCATATATATATATATATATATATATATATATTAGTATTATTTGTTTATTATTATATCATGATGAAACATTCATGATAGTATTATTAGTATTATTTATTTATCATCTTAATGTTGTTAAAAAATCCTGCACATACAGATAAATTGAGAGCAACTCCCAAGAGATGAAGTTTTTTATATGACAAATTTGGAAAGGGGAAAAAAACTACATTGTTTAATTCAATTTAATGATTCTTAGTAACGTGAGTCCATGATTATAAAGGATGCCCACCCTCTTAATTGGTAAAGGCGTTAATGTAGTATAATAAATATGAATTGTGGAAGATACCACCTTTATGGTGATAGTAATAGGAGTCTTGATACATTAGAATTGTTATCAGGTGATAATGGGTGATTGATTTGGTTGGAGATTGGGTGACCATTGAGACATTTGTTGGCGGTTGATGGGCATATTTCATATGTTTGTTGTTCGTAGGAGTTGGGTGATAGTTGATGAGAATGTCAGAGGTTGTGCGACAATCGATGGTTGGCTTGACCATTATCCTTATAGAAGGGGAGTTGGATGAACTTAAAGACGCGCATTATATATTGGTGGTTGACGAATGTTGATCATTGATAGTCATCGAGCAACAATTGATAAAAATTGTCGGAGTTTGGGCGACATTCCACAATTGACTTAGTAGTTACCCTTAGTAGGAAGTGAGATCAGGTGACTAGGAAGATGGACATCAATTGACACTCAACTAGTTTATTCTATTGATAGGATGGGAAACTAGACAGCTGAGGAGATTGGGTTATTCTTTGATAGCCAATAGTATTCAATACTTGACAGGCATTGAATGTTTGTCTATTGGGAGCATCAGATTTTAGGTGACAAGCAATGATCTACTTGATTGTTCTCTGGATAAGAGGGAGATTGGGCGATAACCAAGTCTTGTGCTGGAATTTGATGACAAGTTGTCATCAGTAGTTGAATGACATGGAGTGAGATTGAGACAAGGGGTGTCATCTTTGGGTGATGGTGGGTGTCAACTTTGGTTGATTTTTGACATCTGGTGGCTGAAGGGGTGTAAACAAGTCAAGTCGAGTCGATTATATGCCTAATCGATCTAAGCTTGTTTAGTTCTTACTAAACTCGAGCTCGACTTGTTAAAAAATTTATAGGCTCGAGCTCTTTTGAAAAGCTCGAGCTTGATTCAATTATTGAACTTGATTCCGTAGTTTTAAATTAAAAAATTTGGTTTTTTTTAGAATTTGTATTTTTAATATAGAATTAATTTAAAAAGGTTAAAATATATTATATAATGCTAAATTAAATTAATTTTTAAATATATTTAAGTCAATCAAGCGGCTAAATGGAGGGAGTTAATGTTGGTTGTGGACAATGTCTTGCGGTGTTGTTTGAACTCAGTGACAAGCGGTTGTTGGGATGAGTTGCATAGTTCTTTTAAGTACGGGAATTTTCTCTTCCAAATAAAAGTTATCCCTTCATTTGTAGAAATATGGCCCCCTTATCGATTTATGGAGGGGCATTCTATTATGGCTGCAGGCCGGACTGGCCTGCCTAGCAGGCAGTGGAGGGGGCGGAAGCTGGAACCAAATTCAGGGAGATTTCGTTTCCCTTTGTGGGGCCCAATAAAACAATAATTCATTATATTAGGAGGGGAATTAGGAGGGAATTAATTAGAGAAAGATCTCCTATTTGAATTCAAATAATAGAGGGAAATTTATAAGGAAAGAAGGCTGATTTGGGGGTTGATTTGGAGGGGATTAATTAGGAGATGTTTCATAATTTAAAGATGGCTAATTTGTTGGGGATTAATAGATGTTTCATAATTGAAGAGGATTTATTTGGGGGCAGATTTGGAGGAGATTAATTAGGACATGCTTTCTAATTGAAGATGATAGATTTAGTGCAGATTTGGGGACTGATTTGGGAGGGAATTGGGGGAGGACTGTTTTGGTATTTGTTGTTTATTGTTTGCTATAAGTAGTAGGATTTATATTATGTTTTGTATGGAGAGTTTTATTTGAAAGTTGTTGTAGTTTTCTTTTTGTGAGGGCTTTCTAGTGGCGTTTAGGTTATTTGGGAGAGCCGATCTACCTCTCGAATTGCAGATCACATGTATCTTGTTTTTCGTATTGAAGTTATAATCCAAAATCAGCCATTGATATTAGTATTTCTGTAGTTTTCTATTGTTTGTTTGCTGTTTTTATTTCCCAGGCGTATCACATTCCAGTTGTCTATGCTATAAATCAGGACATTATCAGATGGTCCAACAATGTTCTCCTTGATTATTTGATGTTTTTTTGAACATTTTATGGGGTTAATGAGCTTGTAATTGAGTGATCTTGGGCTTTTCAAATTCGTTGATGAAAAATTGAATTAGTTTTTTCTTTTCTTTTTAATTTGTTGATGAGAAATTGAGTTTTTATTTTTTTCTTTTTCTGTAAGGATTTGGTATGTGAATTAGACATAGACATAATAATATTTTCTTTCTTGTTTAAGTAGAATTTTGTAGGGGTTTTTAACAAAAATAATTTTTTTTTTCGTATATCCAAGACAAATTTAATCATTTATTAGTTATATTATAACCAAACACCAATATGTGGAATTATGAAGAAAAAATCAATTTCGTTTCCTTGAATACTTTCAAACCAGCATACTCTATTTCGGACAAGTGGATCGAAGCATTTTATTCTTTCATGCATCTACATTCCTAGTACTTGAAATTCACATTTTTCGTTTGTTTTTCCAGCTTCCTCCAGTGATGAGGCAAGAGCAGCCATTGCCATGTAGCAGGAAGCTTCAGACAAATCCTTGAGCAAGGAAAAAGAGCTGCACTTTCTGCAAAAAGGTAGGATAGATTATTTGTTAGTTCTTGGGTGGACCAATACTTGTACTGAAGTTTTTTTCCCCTAAATTTCAATAGATCTGTCGAAATGAATATACCTTCTTTTGATATAAGGTTTGATTTTTTATTTGGAATTTTACCATCTCTTTTGAAATTTTCTTTGATTACAGTGAATGATTGGGTGAAGTTATCTTTTTCTTTTTGGGAGGGGGAGTCTTGGATTAGCACTTTCTTTCCTTTATTGGCCATTAAGAAAGCTGCCTGAACTTTTTGTTTTTTTAGGAAGCTCTGTTAGAAGGCTTGGGCTTGCAGAGCTTGTGTCTTCCAGCTCGATCTTATTGGGTTTTCCATAGAAACATCAAGGCCCCAGTGTTCAAATTCTTGCTGAGGCTTAACGGCTGTCTTCCTGCTTCTTAAAGCGGCTTTCTAGTATAAAAATTTTAAATTTTGTATTAAAAAGTTGCTTTAAGAAGAAGGAAAAAAGCCGTCCCAAATGAAGCTTGAAACTCCTCCATCTGAGAATAAACTCGGATAGGGACTCTAGTTTCTATTCTTTATGACTAGGTTGCCAACCAACCTAGATGAAAATAAGCCATACCCTCCCTAAACTTAGCATCTCTAGTAATCTAATCTGTGATGGTTCTTCTGCCATTATTGCAGTTAACTATACTGGTGAGCTTTAAAAACCGTCTTCGGCTTGAAAACTGAAAGCCAGTCGAGTAGAGTAGATGCTCTACTTAGCCTTTTAATGGCCTGGTATCACGCAAGTCATTTGGCCCTACTAGGCTGTTCATTCTCCTTGAGTTGGCTTATCTTGCAATTCACATACTTGTGTTAGCTTGAGTTGGCTTGAATCAAATCCCGATTAAATATAATGAGTCGTATATGGCTAGAATTGATGCTCGATTAGGATCGCTAGAGATTGAATCGATTAACTTGGTGCTGCTTTTGAGTTGTGATCGAATTCTCTAAGATAAATTGTGAAGAAACTTATCTTTAAACGGTGGAATGATAAATGGTGTGTTGATCGAGTTGGCAGAGCCAAAGGAAAATTTATTATGTGCAGATGTCAAACGTCGTCTGGAGATTAATCAAAACATGCCACCCTTCGCTCAGTAACGTGGCTCGGTACTGCTCAGTATCGTTAGTTACCATGGTTTAATACTGCTGATCTGGTTGCATCTAATTCGTGGTTTAATATGAAATTATTAATTAATTTTTGGTACATTTTAAAGCGAAATTATACCTTTGAAGTATTTGAAAACTACAATAATCTAAAAAATATATATCATAATAAATTGTCATCTAAATTTTTAATTAGATGAATTTATTATTATTATTTTTTTCAAATAATAGTGAATAAGTACTCGAACTTATACCACACTGATAAAAAAAATTATATATATATATATATATATATATATATATATATATATATATATATATATATATTTATTTATTTATTTGGAAATATAGATTATTACTCTTAACGACAAATAATTCTTTCAAAATTTTTCATAAAACAAAATAGCCTCTTTGCTATGAACTCCATTTAATAGACGAAATAAATGGAATGCAGGCGGTCCTCGACTTGCGCGACGACCAAGCCGGACCGGATTGGATTGGCGGATCCGGTCCGGTCGCAATCACATGGCCCAAAACCCGAGCTGCCCGTTCTGCCCGGTGAACTGTGCACATCCACCTGCCAATCATAATGTAATGGATTGCCAAATCATTATCTCTCCATTGTTTTACATTTTGCATTTCCCACCCTATGCAAAAATATTTATGCGTTTGGCACAATCTTCTTTGCATCTGACATTTCAGATTTATTTCCCAAAGTACGACGTGGACCGGATTAAAAGCATCGGCTAGGCGGGCCGGGTTCTCCGGGATCTCTGCAAGGAAGACACGTGGCCAAATGTGAGTCCGGGAACGTGCCACGCCGGATGACTTGTTGGTCTTATTTTCCGGTTTGTCCGTGTGGGTAAATAACTTCAATTAGTGACTCTAATCTCACTCATCATTAAAAAAAAAAAAGAAAAAAAATTTGAGGAATTATGACAGAAAATAGAATGGAGCATGAATAAAGAGTGAGAAATTAAGACGACGTTCCAGTTGCTGCATTTTGTTGGTTAGGGGTATCAATTCAGGTCAACAGATCGGGTTTGGGTTGACCTGAATTCAACCCGTTTAGCTAAATGAGTCAGGATTTCTAATTCGGATCTGACGCACACTGGTTATCGGGTTGAACTGACCCAACCCGCAAACCACGGGAACAGTTGTTGAGTCGTGTCGTCTAGGGATTGGGTGCCGACGCATCATGGGTGAATGGCGACTGGGCAAAGGCGCATGCGCGTACGCCTAGGGGCTGAACTCGGATGGACTAATGGACGGTCTGGGCGAGGTGAGGTCAACGCGTCGTAGGGACTATGCGAGGCGAGGTCGAGGCTGAGCACGTGTGCGTAGGGCCTGAACGTGAATGGACTAACGGAGGACTCAGAGTGAGGCAGCGGCCGACTAGTGGAGATGGGTCAACTAGGCAAAGGCTGAGCACGTAGGAGCTCACATAATGGAAGAAGCTCGCATAACCAAGTAAGGACATGCGGGAGCAGGGTTGGCTGGGTCAACTTCGAATTTTCGGGTCAACTCGAACCTGAATCTCACAAGTTTCACAAATGGGATGACCCGAACCCGAATTTTTCCAGGTCCTGTCAAGGTAGGGGTGTCAATATTTGACACGACACGAAAATCGAACCTGAAACTGACCCTGGAATTTCGGGTTGGACCCGGTCCATTTGAAAAATGGGTCGGGTTCAAGTTCCTGAATTTGACCTATTTGAATGAGCTGCCCGCACCTGCCCATGCTACCAGCACAGCTGTCCAAACTCCTGCATGCCTACGTCTCGCCTGCACACCCGTGTCGAGTCGGGTCAACTCGAAAATTCGACGAGTCGGGTCCAGGTTCGAGTTTCAGACCAGTTTACCTACCGGGTCGGTTAGGGTCGACCTGATTGAACCTGAGTCAGTTTCAGGTTCGACCCGAACCCAACCCGTGACCCGAAATTGACACCCCTAAGTCCAGTTCAGATTTTTGGTGATGTCAACTTTTGACATCCCTAATTTTGGGTGTACAACACTTTGCATTTGTTAAAGGAGGTTTTCAAAATATTGGCAATTGATTAGGTGAAAAAGAAATAAAGATTAAAATTTAAATATTTGAAATTTACTTTTTAATTTAATTGTGGTGAGTTTTAAATTAAACCATTGTTCAAGGAACTATTGTAGCTTGCTATCGATGCCACTCATCGTTGCCCACCTATTGCCCCCATCAGTCGGCAACCTATTGCCCCCATCAGTCACCTACATTGAATTCATTTTACTTCCTCTCGCTATATATTGACGACTTCTCCTCCTATTTCATAAAGAGAGTCTTTTATAACTTATATCTACTATCAATAGATATTATTTTGACTAAGTATATAAGAAGTCATAATTTTTTTACTTTTTCAAAATTCTCACTTGAAAAATAATTTATGCTTGCTTCACTTTATTTTACTTCTTTGATAGTATGTGAAATCCTTGAGTTAGGTTTTAGCTAACTCAAACATGCTCATTAGCTTATTGAGCTCGACTTAGAAGCCCATAAACAAATCAAGTTCAAGCCGGCTGTATCGACTTCACTATTTCCCTTATTGACCTCGTAGTTGGGTCATAAATTGAAAATATGATCAAAATATGAGGATGCAATTAAAAAAATTACTGGAAAATAGTGCTCGCATTTTCTATATCATTATAAATTAGATTCCTTTTAATTATATGACAATAAAATTTTATATTTATAGAAAATATTTAGCTTTGATCTTATTTTGCTAAATAATAAAAAAAACTGTATTTTTATGTGCATTAGTATATATAATAGATTTTTATTTAGAGAGAGAGAGAAGTAATTTATTCTAAGTCAATAACCTTACTTAATAAGGAAGTCGGGCCTAAGATAGATAGACATATGTAGTATGGTAATATAATATAAATTATCTAGGGCTCGTGCGTGTAACTTGGTTGGTAGACGCAAATAATTTCCTCCTGCGAGCCTGCGTTCGAAGCTCCTAAGATTCCAAAAAAAAAAAAAAAATCTACATCATTCATAATGCCTAATCAAAATGGCCCATGACAATTTGTTTTTTTCTATCATCTTTTTTTGAGACTTTTAAGCCAATTAAGTTAGACTCACTCATATATCATATATTAAAGCTTCAAACTTAAGACCACTTGATTAATAGCCAAAGCTTCAAACCACATATCAAACTGAGCAACGTTTTTTCTGTCCTCTATGAACACTTGTATTGCAACATTCTATCTAGGGATTAGGCTCATCTAATGGGCGAATTATTGCGTCCAGTCACAGGATGTCCGAACATCGAATCCGGTGACGCCACGTCATTCAAATACATTGGGTCCCGATGTATTATGGTGACGTGGCGACATCAGATTGGTGTCCAGACAAATCCGGACACCGGACACAATAATTTGCCCATCTAATGACCCTAACTCTTCATATCAAAACACTTTTGGAAGCATTAATTAAATACATTGCTTAGTCAAAAAGGCCAAATTTACATCCATGCTTGTCATGCATTAAACTGATATAGGCTACCTTTTTTATAAGCTCAATTATTGTACTATGCATGTCATTCATCACCATTAAAGCTTTCACTTTTGGCAAAGGAGATTAATTTAGCTAAAATAGAAAGAGTTGTGCTTTTATTAATATATAGTCTAAGGAGTTCACAATTATAGTCAGCTTAGGCATAGCATGGCATTGCATATGAACCCTAAATAAGTGGGCCTTATCATTGAAAAAAAAAAAATTCAATCTAATAATCATTTAGGTTTGACCAATGTGTACATTAGATCTAATGGAATTTTTTTTTTTTAAATTTTGGATTTTTTTATATTAAATTTATGACTTAAATCGATCATTTTATAGTCATAATTTTTAAAGAGATTTGAATAAGAATTTTACACATATTTTTATAATATGATTATTTACCATTAATTAGTCATAAATAAATATTAAGTCAAAATGGGTTTTCGGGCCAGGTTTGGGTGCAACGTGAAACTAAGTCGCCCTGATTGATTTAACCCGAACCCGGCCCAATTACACAAGCGGGTCCAAAAAATGGAAACCGGATTCAACCCACTAGGTTATCGGGTTGACCAGATCCAATACAAGTGAGCACAATTGCGAGAATACAGGTGGTAAGTGCAAGGCGAGGGTGAGGAGAGTGCACAAGATGTCAGGATCGTGCTTTGCTCTTGAGTGAGCTAGTGCAACTACGATCACAAGTGAGGGCGAGGCGGGATAGTTCGCGAGTGTGTGACTGAGGCGAGGCTGATCATGCGCTAGTGTGCGACATCAAGTGCATGCATGACTGTAGGTGGCGCCAAGGCAATACGAGTGCGAGGCGAGTGCACGGGACGTCAGGAATTGGGGACGAGACTCAAGTCAATCAGGTTAATTTTGGTTAGCAGGTGAACCTAGACCATACCCAATTTTTAAATGGGTCAAAAATTTGAACCCAAACCCTACCCGTTTATTAAACGGTTCAATCCGAATCCGAATTTTTCGTAACAGATTCAGGTCGGGTCAATAATTGACACCCCTACTTTTTTGGCTACATTGAACATTTAAATATGTTTAAAAAATATTATTTAGTTTTAAAAAGGTATAATAAAAATATTTTTTATTCATGCTTTTAAAAATATAATCAATAATTTAAGTCGAATAGAGTAACTAATTTTTTTAACATCCCTAACTATTATAATTAAAAGTGATTTAAAAAAAAAAGTGGCGAAGGCCCAAATTCTCATCAAGTCTTCTGACTTTCCCATCTCGGAACTCGAAATCCATTGTAAGTCCCAATTCACACAGAAGACCGTTGACAAAGTCAAAATATTGCCAGCTAAGCACATAATGTTGACTTAGCTTTCTTTCCTCTACAGTAATACCTGTAGCCCAACCTGTTACTCACTCTCTCTAGCTACAGAAAAGGCTACAGGGTTAAAAAATAGATGTCATTTCACAGTTTGCTCCGCTGGCCATTGACTTGTAAGAACTAAGTAAGTCAATGGGTTTGAACTTAGCTACAGAAAAGGCTACAGGGTTAAAAAATTAAAAGCTTCTTAGTTTGAACTTTTGTTAAATTATTATTATTTTTTTAATTTTTTGAACCCAAAAAATGGCTTATAATTTCTATCCAGATTCAGATATTATTAAAAGAAATTTATTGATTTTAAATATTTGTAAATATATAATCGATGATAATTTATTTATTTATTTTAACATTTTTATTTGTTTTTTATAAATAGGTAAATTATATTTACTTTCATTAAAGATTGAACTAAAAACCAAAAAGGGATTATTATATATGTTTTTCAAATTTATTTAAAAATAATTTCTTCATAAGATAAACTTTTTTTTATACTAAAAATATGAATTTATTCTAATCAAAATCATCTTACAATATTAATTTTACTCAATTAATGGATTATAAATTTTGAAGGTCTGGCCCGTTTCATGAGGACAAAGGGTCCTGACGAGGGTGGGTGCTGACCATTTTTTGTCTTCTTTTTCTGGAGCAGCAGCAGCCTGTGCGTGAGCATGTAGAGAGAGAGAGAAGATGGGTTAGAGAGAGAGAGAGCAGATGGGTTAGAGAGAGAGAGATGGCATGATCGACTAATGATACAAAAATTATTTGGACTCCCACCTTACGAGGGATTAAAGAAAAGGCTGCAGCTCTGCAGTAAGCTTGTTTCTCTCTCTACTGTGTATTTCACAGTGGTGACCTTCATCGAGGCATAAACCTAAACCTAAAGCTATGAGAAAGCAGCAAGGAAGATGAGGGGGTTAGGGCTGGAGGAGAGAGAAGGAGATAGAGAGAGAAAAATAATGCTTTAAAGAATGATGCAACAAATGGCAAAAGGAAAAGATGAAATATTGTGCCAACTTTTCTTTGCTTCATCCATAAAAGATAATCAAAGGCTGTGCCTCTCTCTCTCTCTCTCACACACACACACACACAGTATTGAACTATAAGAAATTTTTTAAATAAAGTGGATGTCACTTTTCAAAATTTGATTGACTCTCCTGAAGAAATTTGATCCGAGTAAATTTTTAGTAGATTTCGAGCTTGAATGGAGCTTTGACAAATATGTTTAGCTTTGAATTAGTATTTAGCTTTTCATATTAATAATAGTAACAAATAATTTCATAATTTTAAACAAGCAACCAATTGAATAAATTTTAAATTAGTGCCTCACTACTTCACACTAATTAAATAAGATAACATATAAGTTGCGAGCATATAACATAAATAAGTACGAAAAAACTAGTTTAGTGAAATAGATAATGAGGGATTAAATTAAATTAATATGTATATTCATGAAAATATAATCATGGATGTAATTATGAACAACAATATCTTTCCACCACAACTATCAACCAGGTGATCGTCAGTCTTTAATTTAATCTCAACTATCAATCAGTTGGTCATCAATCTTTATCTTATTATTATTGTTCATCATTTTTTTTAAATTTACAGATGGCTTTTAATAATCATTAAGAGTTATCATATGTTGTCCGTCAATATAAATCTGTTACATGCTATAACAAAGATTACATAAAAAATTTTTTATTTTAGGAAAAGTCCATCAGTCCATCCTTCTATGTAGAATATTATATTTTAAGAACCAACATATATTAATTATAATGTTAACAATCAATATTACTTGCTTACATGCAAATATCAAGTTTATTTTATATAAATTGTATTATTTTTTATGCAATGCAAGTCAATATCATTTATGAAATACATTAATCTATGAAATTCAGAAAAATCTAATATATATATATATATATATATTACATTAGCTTCAAAAAATTTTAATTTCTAATTTAACCAATGAAATTAAATAATATTATGAAAAACATGCTCATACAATTTATATTTATCATATGCAAAAAAGTTACATTGTGAAAATGTGAAGGAAAATTTCATTTTTGACAAATTAAAGAAAAATAAAATCCTTATAATTCAAAATCATAAAAAATAAGAGTAAGAGTACAACTACTTACAACGAGCATAATAATTTTCATATGAAGAACAACATACATAAATGCTCAGGAGTGCTCTCTCTCTCTCTCTCTCTCTCTCTCTCTCTCTCTGCCTTTCTCTTATTCTCCTTCCATTCCTTCTCGACCAAGTAAAAAGAATAAGGGGGTACTGGGTGGCAGGGTTATTTAATGTAAAATTATTAAAAAAATATTTTTAGTGTTCAACACTGCAACACTGCATGCCGCCCTCAGAGTTACTATAGAATAAAATCTTCAATGCCACTGTGGCATTTTTTAACGCCACAGTGCTACCTGCTAGGTCATATTTTTATATTTTTAAATAAATTTATTTAAACTTTTAGGTTATTATAGGGAGAGATGGGAAATATTTATGCACAACCTAGGGTAATCCTAATAACTTACGGTTTCACGAGCACTCTGCTAGGGTTTTGCACGAACCATCTCCCCTCATCAGAGGGGTTCGTCTTTTGGTCGCCGACTGCCTCTCTCGCTTAGGGAATTTTTCTCTTATCTTAATGATTCTTCTTCTCTCCATTTTTTATGTTTTCAACTTTCATGGCTTGCCCTATTTTTGTTAATTTTCTTGATCTTTTCAAATGAGGGTTAATCAAGTAAAATTGGTCAATCTTTTCAAATTACCACCGGAAAAGTGACAAAGCCGCCGGAAATTCAGCCGGAAAATTTCGTGAGAAAAAACCACCGGAAAAGCGCCGGAAAGCCGTCGGAAACGTGACCGCCGGAAAGCCGCCGGAAAATTCCGCCGTAAATCAGTGATTTTCCTGTAGTGCGGTGACATCTGTGTCTAAGGAAACCTCTTGGTTAGCTCATGTTGTTGATGCCCATCCCTTATCTACCTCTCCTATTATTGAAAATAATGTAGATGTTGATTATGTTATGGTTGTTTCTCTTACTTTAGTTCCAATTTCTGTTAATCCTAATGCATCATTAAACTTGGTTACAAGTGTGGATGATGTTGGGGATCATATTATCAAGCAGGAAAAGCGTTATGATCTTATGAATGGATATGTTTATTTTAATATTTTTAATAAGGAGTATATTATTAATTTTTCTTGTTCTCCTTTATCTGATGATGTGAGATCTCGTTCCCTTACTGTTCATCTATGAATTGGATTTTCCTCCCAGAATCGGCCAGGACGAAGTTGAGATCGTCCAGGCCGATCAGTGCATTCAAACAGCTGATTTCTGGAGCTATTTCTGGACAGGATCGTCCAGGACGATATTGAGATCGTCCAGGACGATCGGCACTGTTCACAATACCGTCCTGATCATCGCCCTAGGAGTGGTCCAGGACGATCAGAATTGGTCTGATCATCCCGGGACGATCAGGCGATCGGCCAGGCCGATCTGAGTAGGATATAAGGAAATGAGCTCGTTTTGAGGAGAGAGAAAGAGAAAGGGGAAAAGAGGAAAAGCTTGGTTTTGGAGGCCGTGGAGCGCTTTTTGTCCGACGCTGCTGTTGGGAAAAGTGAAGATCTCGTGGTAAGGACTCCGAACCCTATTTCTGTTTTCAGAGATATTGTGTTTTGATCGAGTTGTGCACTGTTTTGTGTTTTCGTAGTCTACTTTTGGACATGATTTTGATTTGACACGACTTTCACCGCACAACTTTTAATATGTTATAGATATGACCAAGGTTCTGAAAATCGGACCAGACACCGAATCGGAAGAAGGAGAGGTTCACGGTTCGACCGGTTCGACGGGTCGAACCGGGGTCAAACCGGATGACGTAATAAATAATAATATTATTATAAATATTTAATAAAATTAACAAAATAAAGAAAGATAATAATCATATAATTTAATATAAATTATTGCTAATTTATATTACATATTTAAATTTAATTTATAAATATAAATTATTTAAAAATTCACATATATAAAATTATAAATATAATATAATTAAATATTTTAATAAAAAATTATTTCATTTAGTAACATAAAAAATTTTTAGAGGTGAAAAACAAATAAATTTTTAGAGCTATTAATAAAGAATCCAAATAAAAATATAAAAAATAAATAGATAAAAAATATAAAAAATAAATATTATCAATTAAAAAAATAAATATTATCAACTAAAAAAATAAAAATTATTCATATTATTAAAATTAATTTTCAAATCATTAAAAAAAAAAATAAGTTGTATGGTGTAAAAATTTAACTAAAGAGAGCTCTTTCCTTT
Organism: Dendrobium huoshanense; assembly: GCA_016618105.1. NCBI lineage: Eukaryota > Viridiplantae > Streptophyta > Magnoliopsida > Asparagales > Orchidaceae > Dendrobium > Dendrobium huoshanense. The sequence goes on along the minus strand of CM028358.1, from coordinate 4,551,270 downwards.
GTATGTTTAGTCCCACATCCCTTAGAAGTCTTGTTTTGTATATTGTATATACCTTCTTGCTTTCTCTCATGACAAGAGTTGTTAAGAAATCATGAAGACATGGCATTGATTAAATATATTAGTATTATTATCTTTAATTTAATTTAAGAGTTTTATAATAATATTTATATTAATTATTATTAAGTTTAATATTTATTTAACAATTATTATTCAAAAAATGAACCGGCCGGTTTTAAAAAACCGGGACCGGTTTACCGGTTGAACCGGCGGTTCATCCCAAAACCGCCTGGTTTAATGCAAGGGCGGTTTTCATACTGGACCGAACCGGTCCTCAAACCGGTTCATGGTTGAACCGGTCGGATCGGCCGGTCCGGTCCGGTTTTTAAAGCACGGGATATGACTATTGTACAAGATTTGACTGTATTCTACGAAGATTTTATCGGTCGGAATTGATTCTACGCGATTTTAATCGAATAGAAAATTATCAGGACTTGATTTGATTTGGATTCTTTACATTGATAGTCTTGTATTGATGCCGTGGATATTCATTGGTAATTTGGAGAAATTCGGAATTTGTATCTTTTTGCATGATTTTTGTGTAAATTCGATAGATTGCCGTTACTCTGCCCGATTTTCGTAGTTTTCCTGATTTGTCTGAAATTGATAAATTGAACTGTTATGTATATGACTATTGATATGATTGTTCCAGATTTCTTTAATTCTGCTTATTGCGTCGATTATTGCATTGAATTGATTGTTACTGAAAGACAAGTGGGAACCTGGTTGAACGTTGGTTGGAGATGATACCTGTACAGGATGGTGGGCCGACGGGCTTTCCTTTAAATCATAGACCATAGATCATTGATATAAGAATTGGGAGTTATAAAGAGTTTTATATGCCGACGGGCGAAAAGAGTGACGACTCTTCTTGATTGAAACCAACGTACGGATATCTACAACAGCAATATGGATTTCTACAACAGCACCATTGATAATGACTAGTGTTTATGCTTGTCGAGTAAGACCATTGTATGAATTTCCTGATATGCATTGATTTATTGATTTGATTGGATTTACTGTATCGTACGATTTTATTGATTTCATCGATTGATTACCGAGCATTGATATGACTGAGCATTGATATGGACATGGATAGATATATATATTGCATTGATAGCATGGATATGGACATCGTATAGATTCATTGATATTACTGCCTATAGATTTTATAGATTCGCCATCGCTACTGTTTCTGCACCGTATTGACTGCTTTATAGATTCATTGTTTCGTATTGCTTTTCTCGATTGATTTCATTGAATAGATTGTATTGATTCGACAGCATCGATTTGATTGACGGATATTGATTGATGAGTTGATTTATCGATTTGCCTGCCGCTGCATTGACTGATTTTATTGACTATTGATTTCCGGATTGCATCGACTACTGATTTGATTTCCGCTGCATAGACTCATTGACCATTGACTGATACGGATTGATAGATTGACATGCATATTGATAGCATCGCCGTGCTTTGATTTTAGTTATAGGTATTAGGTGACCTGCTGGGCTTTGTAAAGCTCATTATATGTGGTTGATATTTTCAGGTCAGAGCTTGGGAGCAGGAGATAGGAATTGATTCAGATCGACAGGTTTTAGTTCTTTTGATGATTCTTTTGTACTCAGGACAGGATAGTTTCCTTTCTTGTATTGATAGTATAATTCCTGAGTATTGTACATGATGTTTTGAGATATGAATCGACTGATATAATTGATGTTTTAAATTTTTTTTAGATGGTTGATAGATTGCTTACTGAAGGTTTTAGATAACTCTGGTAAATTGTTGGAGTAATTGATTGACATTCTTTCCAAGTTAGATCTTGGGGCATGACAGATGATGCCTTGGTCTTTTATGATTGGAGAAGCAGCATTTAAATGGCTCTTCTGCTGGCATTTCTGTTGACAATATTGACTGGTTGTATGATATGTTGGGTGTTGTGATGAATGTTGGGTAAGTAAGCATTGGTAAATATTGCCATGATTTGCAGGTGGATGTTAATTTGGATGTGGTGTAAGTTGATGACGAGGGATTTACTATTATGTCTAGTAAAAAAAAAATCTAAAGGTAAAAAGGTTGTGCATAACTTCAAATATATTGTTTCTAACTCTACTCATTCTAAAGCTCCTCTTGACCCTTCTCTGAATGTTTAGTTCCTTTTTGGGTTTCTTTTTTTGCGTGTGGTGTTTTTGTCTTTCATGAGTTTGTTGGTTGTCTTTTTATTGATGTGGTCTGGGTTCTCTGGTCATTATGGCCTTTTTGGGGTATTTGGCTTTATGGTTTAGTTCTTTGGCTTTTTTAATGTTGGTGGTTATGCCTGGGTTTTCGCTTGGGTGGTGAGTGGCTATTTTGATCCATGTTGTGTGGGGTTGGCTTGTTTGGTGTTAATTGATGGTTGTTCCTAGTTTGTGACTTGGGCTATGAGTGATTGTCCTGTTCCCTATTGTGTGGGGTTGGCTAGTGGTGGGGTGGTGTTTCTTATCTTGCAGTTTTTGCTGGATAGAGGTTTTGGCTTACTAGCTCTTATGATTGTGCCACTTTTTGGCTCCCATTCAGGTAATGTATGTCATTTTTTTTCTTTTTAGTGTTATTTGTTTGGTTCCTTCATTTTGATACTTCATATGATATATGCATACATATTTGAGATGCACAAGGTTAAATATCTGCATGAGAGGATCCCTCAAGTGGATCAACTCAAGAAGGGAACTTTAATTTATAAATCCAAGCAACATGAATAGGGTTGTAATCGAGCTGAGTTGATTTGTACTTAGCTTGCTCATAAATCGAACTTGCCTTGGTCATAATATAAGTTGTTCAAGTTCAGCACGAGCTTGAGCTGAGCTTTTATATATATATATATATATATATATATATATATATATATATATATATATATATATATATATATATATATATATATATATATATATATATATATATATATATATATATATATATATATATATATATATATATATATATATATTCATACTTGGATTATTTTGAATTTTTATATGATTATGTTTGGCTTGTACTTGGCTTGCTCAAATAAATTGGATGAGTACTTCATTGAGTTAAAAAAATAAGAACATAAATGAACAAATATTAAATGAATTTTCATGTGATAATCATATTAATAAATAATTTTATAGGTCTAAATAAATAAATAATTTAATAAATCTAGAATGAGTATATAATAGGGCTGCAAGCGAACCAAACGTTCGACCAGGTACTTGTTGCTCTGTTCTATTAAAGCTCATTTGTGATCGTTTAACTAACTAAACAAATCAACTTAAACAATATTTTTAATATTCAATCCTTAAATAAACAAGCTTGAACACTAATGTATTTGGTTCATTTATGTTCATGTACAACATCATTTGAAGTTCATGAACAAGCTCAACATTAAGCTCGATAAGAAGCTCGATTCATGTTCGATTTAGAACTTGTGAATAAGCTAGATAAATATATCCATATAGATTAATCATATTTTCATTTTAAATAGACACCTACTTTTATTATAAATTTAATTTCATTTTATTTTATACCTTCAATAGAATGAATATGTTCATGAGCAATAAAAAAAAAGTCCATGAACAATAAATATTTCACATTTGTCAATGTTTGTTAGATTGTTTGTTTAAGATATTCATGAACAAAATATAAGATGAATCATAGATCGTTTGTTCGTGAACGAGTTCATTTGGTAGCTCGAAAATACTAGTTGTGTATTTATTCATGATCTTAATTTCTCATTTGATAGCTCAAGAATACTCATTAGAATTGTTCCCGAACGTGCTTGTTTGATAATGTAAAAAAATTTGCTAAATATGTTCACGACATAGTGTTTTAAGACTTGTTTATTTAAAGTTTGATAAGCACTAATTAACGAACCAAACATGAAATAAACATTAACATCATTAATTTAAATGAACCAAACATGAACACAAACAATAAGGTTCGAATCAAACACACCACGAAAAACCCTAAGCGCCGCCTCGGGCAATTTTAGGGCTCCCTTCTGCTTCCGCAAATCTCTTTCTTTCCGGCCACCTCCTGGCTAGCGATCCTTGTTTTTTTACTAATCTGGTTTGGTAGGGTTGTTCTTTTCGTCTTGCCCTATCGGGTCTTGACGCTCTCGATGGGGGATCCATCATCAACAGCTTGGGGTACTGCTACCTCTAATGTTCATAATGCGAACAAAGGTTTTTTTAGCTTGGAAGAGGGTGCTTCTTCTCCGCCTAAGTCTTGATCTTTTAAGGAAGTTCTTGCTGGTGCTAGCGCAGGTGATACCCTTCCTTCGTTAACTCAGTCTACGTTTAATGGAGTGCCGGCTATTTTGCTTTCGGATGAAGAAGTTTTAAAGCCTGCTTCACCTTTTCAATATATTTACTCTTGTGGGCAAATTTGGTCTTCGTAGGCCAAATCTGGACTCAATCCGTGCGTTTTATGCTAGTTTAAAACTTTCAAGATTTTACTCTGTTGGTCTTTTGGAATCTAAGCATGTTGCGATTCAACTCTCTAATGATCTTGATTATAGCCGTGTCTTTGCTCGTAGATCGTATTTTATTTTGAACTGTCAAATGCGGATTTTGAAATGGACTCCATTTTTTGATGTGCGGGAAGAATCTCCCATTGTGCCTATATGTATATCATTTCCTAATCTTAGACTTCATTTCTTTAATGCTAAAGTTCTCTTTGCTCTTGGCTCTATTTTTGGCCGACCCTTGCAAACTGACCAGGCCACCGCTTCAAGAACCATACCTTTTGTGGCAAGGATCTTAGTTGAAGTGAATATTACTAAGAAACATGCTAAGGAGGTTTGGGTGGGTTCTAAAGCTTTCGGTTACCTTCAAAAAGTTGAATTTGAAAAAGTGCCAGATTTCTGCAATCATTGTAAAACTCATGGGCATGCGGTGGCTGAATGTTTTAAACTTCATCCTAACCTTAAAAAAATTTCCAGCAACTCGGTGGGACAAAAGTTGGATAAAACTTTAGATGTTAATGACATGAGTACGCAAAATCCAATCCAGTTGGAACAAGAGGATCCCACAACCCCACCTGAGACGGATGGTAATTTTCATTCTTCTGAAACCCAATCGCCACATGAGATGGCTGTGACCCACTCCACACTTTCTTTGCCTGCTGTAATTGAAACTGGAACTGAAACCGTTAAGGTTCTTGAAGGTAATGACATTCTTAATGCAAGTAATGTGACTGATTGATCCAATGGCTCAGCGGATAAGTGAAATAATATGAACAATAGTGATACTGATAATGAATGTCCTAACATTTTTATTTCTGTTGATTCAATGTTACATAATAAAGATAATATTGCTGTAGGAAATGAATCGGTGGAGGATCGTGAAGAAGGTGAAATTGAGGGTGAGACTGGTTCTTCTCCCTCTCACATTCAGGTTGGTAACATTATTGTGCCCTCTTCTCATTCAGTTCCTAGTGGTAGTGGCTCTAAACAAAGCATTGAGGAAGATTATACTAAGGTTACCAAAAAGAAAAAGAAAAATGGTAAAATTACTCTTCGATCCTGAAACACCTCGTTCTACTAGAGCTCAAACTTCTTCTAAATCTTCTAATGATTAATGCTCTTATCTGGAATGTGAGAGGTATTGGTGGGTTTGATTCTAAGACCCGGGTTAGAAATCTTTGTCGTGTACACAATATTCAAATGCTTGTTTTACTCAAACCTCTTATCTCTACTGATAAAATTGATAGTACTACTTCCCTCCTGGGTTTTAATAAAATATAACTGTGCTCTTTGGCCTTCATTTTAATGGTGTTTCGCATGCTACTAATAATCGTATAGTGAAATGGCTCAAGCCTTCTTATCCCTATGTAAAACTTAACACTGATGGGTCGGTTGAGACTCATATTGTTGGTATAGGGGGGATTATCAGAAATCATCTTGGGGAGCTTATCTATGCCTTTGCTGGTCCCCTTCCTTTATGTTCGATTATCTCTGCGGAGCTTTTAGCTCTTTTAAATGGTCTTAAACTGTGCCAAAGATATGGTTTAGGCCAAGTTCATATCTAAATTGATGCCAAAATGGTTATTTATATCATTCAGAAGGTGGGGGAAGGATACCCTCAAAATTTTTATACCATCAGAGAAATTAGACTTATTATCTCTAATTTAAATTATTCTCTTTCTCATATTTACCGTGAGGGTAATGCCTGTGCGGATTGGCTGGCTAATTATGGTAGTAAACTTCAAGCTTTGCAGGAAATTAATTTGACTAGTATTCCCCCTATGCTGAGAGGTCTGATCAATTTAGATAAATTTCTTTGAGGTTTTCTTTGAGGTTCATGCTGAGATAATTTTCAGCGGGGTGTTTTATCTGGTGCAGTTTTCTTTCCCTGTTGCTGGTTGGCTGCGTATGATGGTTGGGAATTACTTGGTTAATGTCCAGATTTTGTTTAGCTATAATGGATTATGGATGTATGACACCTTATATCTCACTTTCCTGAACTGTACTTCTGATGTGCTGTGCTCTTGGCAGAAGACTTTCTTTTGTTACTCTTATAATTTTAAAGTTTGATTTCATTTGGATAATTGGATGAGTATTCTAGAGTTGAATATCACCAGCAGTGGTTTGATTACTAGGAGGATTGATATTATGATCATTAATAGGTTGATGTTTGGTGGTTTCACTGAGTATATTAGAGATTATGTGTTGGGGGTGCTGCTAGAGAAGGGTATTTGTTTTGGTGGTTTCACTGAGTATATTACGAATGGTATTTGTACGGTTTATGCTAAGCCATCTTCCTTTAGTAGGAGCGTTTTATCTGTTATTGTTTGGTCTATCTATTTCTATCCTAACGGTTGTGTTTGGAGTGTTGCCTGCAGGTTTGTTACTTCATCGAAATTTTGGAGCTCAAATGATTATAAGGTTAGCTCTTTTATTTCTTTTCAGTTTACATCTACTATTATCTACATTTTTTGCAAGAAGTACGAGCTGAATGGTTTCCATATGAGCTTTCTTTTTTTTAGGGGGTTGCATCTTTGCAGCCCGATTTCTTTTTGTAATCTTAGGAAAAGGACCCACCGGCTCGTAGGTTTTATTTTCTTTTCTCTTGTAGCTCTTTTGAGCAGAAGTGAGCTGGAGAATCCTCTTAAGGTCCCTGTAACTGCTTTTTTGATATTAACACGTAGGCCCCTCTGTGGGTTTTAACAAAAAAAAAAGGTTCGAATCAAACACGAATCGAACTTGAACAAGCTAATAATAAACGAACTCAAACATGAACGCTCACATACTCGGCCCGATTCGGTTCGTTTGCAGCCCTAGTATATAACGCTTTGAAACTAATTAAACTTGAAAATAATATAACTGAAAGAGAAATAAATATTAAAAGTATAAAAGTTCTGAAGAGGATATTAGTGCGCAAATATTAGAACTAAAAAGGAGCATGAAGTATATGAATTGTAATGATATGATGACGGTTAGAGTTGTTGTGTCAGGGGCTAAGATGATAGGCTATACAATTAATAAAACATTAAAAAAAACATGTAGATATACTAGGTACATAAAGTAATTACAACTCAAATTTTTCTTTATAAAATGAAATCTCATAATAAATTGAAGAAATATATTCTCCTATTTACAAATAAACTTAGATTTCATTTGATTCTACTTAATGATATGATGATATAGAATAATAATAGCTTATATGAATAGAATACTTACTATATTTAATTTCTCCATTTAAATGGATTTTTTTCCTTTCTATCTCATATTGTTCTATTAATTATATATCATTTTTGGACTTTCCATTTTTGGGTATGGTTCTCAGCTTACTTTTTTGTTAAACTACGCTTGATTTGATTCTCCATTTAAAGGTATACACGCGTCTTCTCTTCGGACATTGAGAAGTCCAATAATTTGTGATTTTAATTTTAATTAATGAAGAAAAACTTAATTTTTTTATGATGAATTTATAGTGCTACATAAAATATATAAAAATACAATTCACTTAATAACCTTCATATACTCATAAATCATTATAAATGCATCAATAAAATAACCAAATTTAAATAGGTTTTTTTAGAGTAAAAATTAAAGAGGGGAAAAAATACAATTGAAGCTTTCTCTTCTCTACTTTACTCTTTGTTGGGAAATATAAAGCAAAGCACGTGCACATGCAATAGAATTAAGGACCCCAGCACTTTTGTGCTTTTTGACTGAAAAAGAAGATACCCTCTCTCTGACTCTCTTCTCTCTCTCTCTCTCTCTCTCTCTCTCTCTCTCTCTCTCTCTCTCTCTCTCTCTCTCTCTCTCATTTTGCATCTAAAAACAGACAGATTCATAGAACATAGCCTTTTGGCACTTCCAACTTTGTTCTGCTTTGCTAATATTTAATTTTCCCCTTTCCCTACTCTCTCTCCTCTCTCTCTGATCAGTTGCTTTAGCTATAATAATGGCTTCCATGTTCATCCTTTTTCTTCAACTTTTGATGCAAAAGCTGGTAGAATGAGCTGGGACCTCTTCAGTTCTGATCATTTCCAACTCATAATCAATAAGGCCTCCCTAAGGTGAACTCAAGATTGGGTTTCTTTGAGCTGGTGTCTGAGATGCAGGAAGAGTTGAAGTCTGATATCATCTCAAAGCTTCTTGATTGCATCTCACTCTGTCACACAATTAGTAAAATACCATTACTTCTTCACATAACTTTTCAATGCAGATTTACAAATTTGAGTGACTTTATTTAGCCTCAAAACATCATAAAATGGATAAAAGTGTGCATAAAGATGCTAATTTTCTATTATAATTTTGAAGAGTGATAAGAAACAACAGTACTGAATCATATTTTTTGAAATAAAATATGATAACTTAGGATTAGCAGCTTGAAGTTGGTAGGTACCTCAAGGGAAGACATGCTTCCTGTGCTGGATTCCTTCTGCTTCTCATGAAACAACCCTCCTCTGACCAGATGTCATGCAGGTAGTGTGCATTTCAACAAATTGAGATCAGTTTATCAAAAAATGGTGGAAAAGAAGGAGAAAATGAAGAGAAAAAAAAAAGGAAGATGTAATGGAAGAAAGTAAAAGGACCATCTTTCACTACTTGTAGTAATCTAGCAGCCTTATGAGATATGATGATTGAAATAAAGTTACAATCCCATGTGATCAGCCATTACTAATCTCAATTAGGGAGAAACTGCTAGGAAATATCAAAAGGATCGCCTAGCTTTTTCACCAAAGTCTCTGACCTCCTGACAATGGCGCTTTTGCAAGCTTTTGGTCCACAAATCTTCAGAAGAAATGTTATATATATAAATCATCTTTTGATTAAGTTAACCAATTAAAATTCTTCCTTAGCATGGGAAGATAGGGAATGTAGCAATGCTCAATCTTCAAATGAGAGAGAAGGAAAGGAAGTGCCTTTTTATAAATATTTAAAAGTGGGTTTGTTTATTGTAGTTGGAGATGACCTAGCTAGAAGGTGTATATTTTATAATACTAGCTAGGAGAGATCATTGCACTATCATGGAGGAGCAATGACCACGTGAACTTAGGCAAATGGAACAATGCTATGATCTATCTTGCTTTTGGTGAGCACTTCCATGTATATAACTTTATGTATGAAAGATTTGTTCTTTATATCATTTGGTCAATCAATTATCAATATATCTATATAATTGTTCATCATTTTTCGTGTATCTTATATATAAATTTATCTTTTATATATGGCATGATGTATGAAATAATAATTTAATTTTATAATAATGTGAAATGTTGCCTTTTTTATATTTGGTGAGAAGGGAATGTGGAGAAGAGGGAGGTATTTATGATTGTAATATTATTGCTATATTGAAGCTGGTTTAATGGAAATAATGTTATCATAGCTATATTGCCTTTTATTATATATGTTTGTAAATCCATTTTATCTTGATATTCAATTTGGTAATTGAGATTAGAAGATTTGATTCTTTGTACACAATTAACTCCACATGCATTATAGTGCTCCTTAGGATTTGGGGTTTAACATTTCTCTTAGTTCTCTTAACTCTTCTATTTGTATAGCTTCACTAAAACAATCTAACTGATAATGCATTAATTAGGTTTTGTTTGACATAACTTTCTTGCTGCTTTTTAAAACAGTTTTCAGGTTCAAAACATTTTTAGTCTATAAAATTTGTATGTTAAAAATTGCTTTAAAACAGTAAGAAAGTTGTCACAAACAAAGCATTACTCATATTGTTTAAAAAATATGGCAATAATTCAAATTTGTTGTAGTTGCACTGATTTCTAAATGCACAATTCCCAAAATGGTTGATGATTGGCTACTCTTATAATGTGGAAAAAAATTAGCTTTGATGCAAGACCCTTCAATTTTGGCTACAAGGTATTTTTATTGGGTTTCATGGCATGGCTTTGCTTTGCATGACAACAATTAATAAAGGTTTTTATACAAGAAAAATATTGTATTGCATGCAAAGTAGAAAAAAAAAATATTTTTTCTTATAACTTTATATATATTCAGAGATAAATATTACTTTCCAATTATGTGAACAACTAAAATAGTGTTAGAAATAATCCTTCTATATCCCTAAACTAACAAGAAATGAAATTTTAGTCACAAAACAAATAAAGTTTACATCATTTTGCTATGATTGAACAAAACATATATATCCTAAACACCTTCTCTAATATCATAAATGAAGTTAACAAGCTAATTAATTAGCAATTAGATCCCAAAGACATCTAAACCTACATTTTAATTACCAAAACATAAATAAGGCAAAATAATTAACAACCACTAATTACATAACTAAAGCAATTTTTAGCACAAATAATTTTTTTTGGGACATTTAGGTCAATTAAGACAAATTCACACACATCATTACATACGCAAAACTCGAACTCAATATATACCTCTTAGTTGATAGTCAAAACTCTCAATCAATAAACTAAAGATGAGCTACGAAGATCAAAGAAAGTAAGAACTGATTTCCCATTTTTGTATTTGTAGTCATAAAGTTGAGAAGAATACTTAATTACCTTGAAGAGTTACTCCACAAACCATAAGAATGAATTCCATTTTGTCCTGTTGGCCTTCCATTCTGAACTGAAGATTCAGATCCTCGGACAACGTTATTTAAATCGAGCAAGTTGTCATCAAAGATCTCAATGGGCTCATTTTCATGACCTATTATAATTATTTACAAAAATCATAAAAGGAATATTGTGATTAAAACTAATTAACTGGAAGTATCTTTAATTAATTAATTATATGTTATTCTCTTAAGCCATTTTTAAGAGTGTAATTATAATCAGTGTGATTGAACATAATTATATTTCATAGAAAAATGTAATTAAAACCTTTAATCACACAATAATCATAATATTATAAATGAAGTCTTGGTATGTAAGATCAAAAGTGTGACATTGATTTTAGCCTTAGATGTTTGAAGCATTTTTTGCTTAAATTTAGTATTAATTAATCATATTTTTAAATATTTTTTAGCTTAAATTTGTAAAAATACTAATCTATAGTTAAACATTATGACAAATTTTGATAAAAACATTTATTTTCAATTATTTTTTTTAAATTATGACTTGCAATAATATACTTATTATCTTTTTTAACCTTTGCAGTCATATTATTTTATATGACTGAAGATTTTAGTTAAACTTTTTTCATGTAAATAGGAGGACTTAGGCATCATTTGGGACGACTTTCTTATTGCTTCTTAAAGCAGATTTTTAGTTAAAATTTTTTAATTTTTGTATTGAAAAATTATTTTAAGAAACAATAAAAAATCCCGTCTCAAATGAAGCCTAAGAAATTAAGAACAGACCATAACATTTTTTCATCGTATAAGCATCTGTCAGAAGCACAGTTAAAACAAGGCGATTTGAAGATACAAATTCAAGTGACTAAAATATATTTTTTAGTCATGCTTCTTATAAACTTTACTAATAATCAGTATTACTTACAGATTCAAATTTTAATTTCTGCTATTTTGATATTTTGTAGATTTTTCAGAAAAAAATACCTGGAGATGCAGCCTTATCAGTGGTTTTCACAGTCCGATACATCTGCAACCATGAACCATTGAACTGAAATAATTAGTACAAATTGCTGCAATATGATAAAATTTATGACAAACTCACAAAGATTATAAATTAAATACTGTGGATTCGATTTTTTTAAGATTAAAACTAGCCGTTGTACTGTTCGTGTTATATACACTACATGTTTCAAATCTTAACCTATAAAAGTATAAAAGTATGGGTACACAGCTTTTCTTGCATTTATTGTAAGTTTGTAACACCAGATGCAGTAAGTATAGATAGATGTATGATGAAATAATTACTAGGAAATGATGGTGCATTAGCCTTTTTCTTTCTTCTCCTTACTTAATGGCTACCTTGGTGCTTCACAAACAAAATTTTGCTATTCCTGACTCTCTGAACACAGAAATCTCAAAGATATTAGAGAGAAGCAAGCGAGAGCAGAGACAGAATGACAGAGAGAGAGAGAGAGAGAGAGAGAGAGAGAGAGAGAGAGAGAGAGAGAGAGAGAGAGAGAGGCTAAGAAGGAGGGGCTTATTGAAAGAAGATATATGAAATGAATCCAAAGGAAAAATTGTAAGGAAAATGGAAACAAAAGCTAGCTCAACATATCTATGAACAAAATGCAATCTTTCTAATTATTCCATTTCAATAACAAGAAAGATTCAACCTTTACAGAAAACTTGTATAGATTGGATAAGAACAAAGAGGGCAAACTGTGCAAGACCGAGGAAAATAAAAAGGAAAGATAAGAACAAGCACATCAACAGTAGAAAAAGCTGATGAAAAAAGACAAATTGCTAAGATTCATAAAGGAGAGAAGAAGACAAGCTTATCACTTTACCTGTAAGTGGGATTTCACATGAGCCAAGGTGAGATCTTTCACATCCATGAGCTCAAGAACTGACTTGGGGGTCGCCCCTAAGATCCAAAAGCATACAAAAAAATCAACAAAAATCGACAACTTCAATTTTTTTAGCTGGAGAGATAGCAAAAGGTGTGATTTTTTACTCTCGTGGCCACCGAGGAGCTCCACAGCATGGACAAAGCGGGCGTGGAGTGTGGAGGTCCAGCGCATCCGGGGAGCTCTCATGCTGCGCTTTGTGGGAAACCGAGGAAGAAATCTTGAGGATGATGACAAAGCTGATGACCTAGATAAGGCGGCTAAAGGGTTATTGGAAGCCGCCATCGTGGTTGAGGGAGAGTTGTATGAGTGGTAATGGCGAGGAGTGAAAGGAAAGGAAGGGGGGCAGTGGTAGACGGGGATGCCACTGATTGGAGGAAGTGAGGGTTCATGGAGGAAGGTTGGGTGGTGGTGGTGGTAGTGGAGGTGGTGATTAGAGTGGTGGGGAAAAGAGGGGTTTGAGAGGGAGAGATCGGCAGCAGCGATGGAGAAGGAAGAGGAAGATGAGGAGGGGGGATTGGATGGTGGAAGAGGAGTGGCGGTGGAGTTGGAATTGAGGGCTCTTCTCCAAAACCCTAAGTTGATGGTATCTTCTGCTGTAGCGCTCCAGCCTGAGCTTGGCTTGGTGTTGTTTGGAGGACTTATTTGGAGTGATAGGTCTGGTTGTGCTGGAAAGAGCTCCATTTTTGTATTTGGGTTTGATAAAGCGAAAAAAGCAGAAGAGAGGATGAGTTCTCTTTGAGCTGTTTCTCGGATCTCTCTCTCTCTCTCCCCCTCGCGCGAACTCTCTTTTTCTCCCCTTTTTTTTCTTCTAATTTTCTTTCTTTCTTCTTCTTCTTCGATCTCTCTCTCTCTCCTTCCTGATTTTCTCTCAACTCCTTATTCTTCTTATCCTTCTCTTCCTACTCCTTGACTGTAGCACTTCTTCTTCTCTTTCTCCTTGTCTGTAGGGCTTCTTCTTCTTCTTCTTCTTGTGGATGATAAATATTGGAGAAAGGAGAAAGTTGTGTGGTTGGAAGAAGAATGGAGGAGATTTTAGGCGGTACCGGACATGGCGTTATGTATAGAGGCAAGAAGAAGTGGAGGAGTAAAAGCACCTTGAGGTATTGAATGAAAATAATTTCTTGCTCCCATATGTAAATATGAGAAAATGACACTTTTCGCACTGTGTGTGTGCTCGAGATGGATAGATTGATAGATAGAAAGAGAGAGGAAGAGAGGGAGAGAGGAAATAAGGTGGTTCCCTTTCACATCTTTTACATATCTGTTCTTTAGAGGTAGAGTGGTTTTTGTTTTTTAGATAAAGGAAAAGTAATATTATTAGTGAAAGTTTTTTAGCTTGCTTGGGGTGACTATCTAATTCAAATAAAAAGAATTGTTGCTATGTGCTCAACTACTTTTGGATAGCTAGCACCAATTATTCATTCAATTGGAACTTTTTTTAAAAAAATTTAACCTTTAGGAATTAAATTTCTTAGTTTGGTAGGTTGTGTGCTATCACATCACTTAATCCCTCTATGTTCTTGGATTTGACCTCCAAAACCTTCATTTTTTTTTCTTTATAGGCCATGTTATTTCTCCCCCCTTCCTTTCCTTTCATTTGCTTTAATTTTCTCTATCTTTTCCCATGTCTTCATGCATGGTTGGAATGAAAAGTAGAGAGCCCACTTTTCTATGTCCACATGAACATTTAATTTTTGCCATGTTAGGTCTATGTCAAGTTCATTGGTGATGAGGGAACATATATCTTTTATCATTGAATTTCTCACATTTCATATCATCTCAAGTAAAATTGCACAGCAAAGGGAGACTTCAATTATCTAAAAAATAATTTAGAACTTTAGCTTTATATATGCTTTCTACTTTAATTTTTAGCAAAAAGATTTACAACTACAAATTTCATATATTTATAATATTTACCCTATTATATATATCCACTACTATTTTCATAACTTTTTGTATAGCTATAAAATTATGAATAGTATTTTTTTTTCTCTTTCTCCCAAAAAGAGAGAAAATAGTTACTATTCTTAATTCTATAGTACTAAGAGAATCACATCTATAGTGGTTTTAAATATATATATATATATATATATATATATATATATATTGGATAAAACCCACCTACAGGCCTACGTGTTAAATTCGTGAAAAATTTCAAGTCCTTAGAGGGTCCTCTAGCTCACTACTGCTCGGAAGACCTACAATCAAAATAAAAAATAAACCTAAGAGCCGGAGGTCCCTACTAACCAAATTGACAAGAAACCCTAATAACATTCTATGATCAAAAACATAAAGGAAAGTAATCAAAGCCTTCAGCATGACCCTACGCACCTTAAACGTTCCCTGCACAAAATGAGCGCGAAGCTCCAAAAACCTGAAAAAAAGGCTAGCAAGGAAACTAGAGGAGAAATTAGATAAAACAAAATATTGAAATATTAAATAAAAGCTAAGAAAAAATAGACATATCCCATGAAAGCAAGAACCATTCAATTGCAGAAGCTCATGGGTACAGCCGGTATAAAGGTATCTGTCACTGCCAAAATAAACCCAGCAACGATTAAAATCCCGAATGATAGGCACATAAAACTTATCAACCTTCCAGACGAACATCAGAATCCAGAACATATTCATATTATTAGGTTCAGTAATATGTCTGGTGCAAAATAGATTAATCAAAACACTTCTCCAACACACAATACAACAGACATTGTCATAAAAGGTGAACAATAACCAGCAGAAAGGTAACAGTAAATGCCCTTGTTGCCTCCAAATCAAGTTCCAGCCAAAAGACAATAACCCATAACAAAGCTTAACATCTCCGAATGGAGAATAAGCCATCAAAATTTCATCAGGTATCCAGAAAACCAAGCAGCAAACCCAGCGAGCTAGACAGCAGTCCAGAAAAAAGAAAGTAAACGAAACAGAGGATCTCCACAACAGAGAGAAACATAAAAAAGAGATTAACCAGAAAAACAGCCACTGCACGAAACAAAACAAAGAAAAATAAGCAGAAACAGTAATCAAATACCCAGCAGCCAGGGGAAAAAACAGAGACAGCTCAGCTACTTCTCATATAAGGCAACCCCATACGATCCAAGTTAATAAGGCCTTTAATATTCCTGGGAATCGAATTCTCATTAAAATGCATAAAACAGTCCAGATTGCAACCCAACTTAGCTAAACCATCAGCAACCGCATTGCCTTCACGCAATATATGGGAAATAGAATAGTTCATGCGAGAAAGTCATAATTTAATCTCTCGAATCTTATAAAAATTGTCGGGATTGTTTTTGGAAATATCATTAATATACTGAATTAAAATCAAAGCATCAACTTCCACCCAAATGTTGTTAACGCCAAGAGAAATACAGAGCTTGACACCATACAGTAAACTATCGATTTCAGCATTGAAAGCATTGGTGTCAGAAGAAGGACTGGCATAAGCCACAACCATCTTACCATTTTGATCACGAATAATACCACCACACCCGGCATTCTCATTATTATAAGAGCCATACGTATTAAAGCTTAAGACCATCATTCGTAGGGCGCCTCCAGTAAATCAACTTCTCAGTAATATTAATCGGCTGGTTGATGAAAATCAAACCAAATGCACTAGCAGCATTAGTGTGATTCTTAAAGGAAACCGCTTTAATTAAATTCACATTGTATAATTGGGTAATCTTGTTCTTGACTTTAGAAATGATATTCATAGCATTCATACGAACATTAATATGCTTGAAATCGTTGCGACTCACCCATAAATACCAACAGATAAGAACAGGTAAAATATTTATAATGTGCCCTTTGATAGGCAAAAGCCAATCCCTAAGGATTGTGTTAATCGACTCATAATAGTCACCCACCATCACATTAAAAATTTTATCAAAGTAAATCCAAACTTTGGTAGCAATCGGGTCGTTAATGAAGACATGATTAATATTCTCGATATGATAACAACATTGACACTTAGAGACAATAACCAAACCTTTTTTCCTAAGCAAAGAGTCAACAGGTAAATAGTTGAAAATAATTCTCCAAAGTAAGAAAGAATAAGTAGGAGGAATATTAGCACGCCAAAAAAACTTATAGAGGTTGATTTTAGGCAAATTCTGTCTCACCGAAATCCAAACCAGCTTAGTATCAAATTTTCCATCAGGAGATTTGTTAAATAGTATGCAATCATCATTGTCCCTCTGAATATAAATCATAGAAATAAGCCTGATAATAGAATCAGGAATCAAATTAGCCAACAAATTAAAATTCCAGTTATCAATAGTATAGAAATCTTTAACTTTCATCTTGGAAGTAGAATGAGTATTTAAAAGATTATCAATCGAAAAGTTACCCAACCACTTATCTTGTCAAAAATAGATATTCCCCGCACCCAAACCCCATTGAATGGAATCTTCAGCCTCCCATTTAATATTACATATTTTTTTTCCAATTAACAGAATCACCAGGTTTGAAATAGCAAAGCAAAGGATGATTTTGAGAACAATACTTTGCCTTCATGTATTTAGCCCATAAACTTTTATTAGATATGAAAGAAAACCAGAGTTTATGGCTAAAGGACTTGGTCATATCCGTAAATGTATGAAAACCAAGACGGCCTTCATCCGTAGTCCCAGCACAATTAGTCCAAGAACTCCAAATAATAGATCTCTTACCATCTTTACAGCCCCAAAGAAACTTGTTAAAAATAATTTCCATTTTGTTGCAGATATACTTAGAAGGGCTTAAAGTATGAATAAGATAGATGGGAATAGAACTAAGCACATGTTTAATGAGAATCATTCTACCCCCATAAGAAAGAAAATTGTAAGCCCAAGACGATAATTTCTTATGAATGTTCATGAAAACACTATCAAAAAGATGAGACCGTTTCTTCCCTTTATATAGAGGAACCCCAAGATATTTGATAGGAAGAACGGTCACGTTAACACTGAACCTCCTACCAATATTAGCAATTCACGAAACAGAAATAGATTTAGCCGGAATAAAACCACACTTAGAAGAATTAAAGATTAAACCACTAGCTTGTTGGAAAATGTTGAGGAACTTGAAAAGAAATTTAAGCATCATCATGGAACCATTGGAGAAAATAATAAAATCATCCGCAAAGCTTAAATGGGTAATGAGCACACCCTCATTCGTTTTGTAATAAAGCCTAGGATGACAATTAAACAAATTATTAATGCCACGAGAAAGAAATTCAACAGCAATTATAAAAAGAGCAGGGGATAAAGGGTCCCCTTATCTGATACCATTAGAAGACTTGAAAAAACCTTGGGCCTTACCATTGATAATAACAGAGAAAAAATAGTTCTCAATATAATTCTTGATGAGATTCGTAAAATTCAAATTAAAACCAAATAAATGCATGATTTTGTAAAGAAAAATCTAGTTTAAGTTGTCATAAGCTTTAGAAATATCCATCTTAAATATGACATTACCACCAGAAATTTTCGCATTAAGATCATGAATCATCTCTTGAGCAAGTAAGACGTTATCAAAAATAGATCTACCTTTAACAAACCCAGTTTGCTCTAAAGAAATAATATTATGAAGAATAACAGCAAGCCTACCAACAATAAGTTTAGTAATAAGTTTGTTGAAAAATGTACATAAGCTAATGGAATGAAAATCATTCCAATAAGTAGCACCATTAGTTTTAGGAATTAAAACAATAGAGGTGGAAGTAAAAAATTTCGACATAGGGTTACCTTCAAAGAAATCCTCCACAACATTGATAATATCCTTTTTGATAATCGGTCAGAATTTTTGGAAAAAACTTATTCGTGAAGCCATCAGGACCGGCAACTGAATC
This sequence comes from Dendrobium huoshanense, assembly GCA_016618105.1. NCBI lineage: Eukaryota > Viridiplantae > Streptophyta > Magnoliopsida > Asparagales > Orchidaceae > Dendrobium > Dendrobium huoshanense. The sequence goes on along the minus strand of CM028358.1, from coordinate 4,532,443 downwards.
ATTGTTCATATCTTTAATATTGTTCAAAATCTCATCTTCATTAGGAATACTATTCAACATCATATTGTCATCATTAGTAATAATGGAAGGTATAAAGGAAAAATCTGTATTTAAATCAGGCGCAAAATTACTATTAAAAATTTTCTCAAAAAAATTAGAACCTGAAGAAGCAATCAAATCAGGATTATTAATCTCCTCCCCATCCGGGGTAATAAGTTTATGGATAATCCTATTGGTTCTATTATAATTGGCAATGTTATGGAAGTATGAAGTATTCCTATCACCCTTCACAAGAAACATAGCAGAAGCTTTTTGTTTCCAATAGGCTTCTTCTTTTAATTTTCTGCAAACTAAACAAAGCATTCTTGGCATTGTTAAGAATAGACAGATTGGTATTATTAGTATCTTGCATGTAAATCTGTTCAGCCTTATCAACCTCATTTTCAGCATGTTTAATATTAGTAAAAGCATTTTTAAAGATAGACTTATTCCGCCATCTAAGAGGTTGCTTAAGCCTCTTAAGTTTGAACCAAAGTCTAGTCATACCATTCACATTGTTCTCTAATCTATCATCCAACAGCCACATATTCTGAAACCGAAAAGGTTGAGAAGAAACCATATTATTAGTAAAAACATTAAGAAGCAAAGGAGAATGATCAGATAAAGTTCTAGACAGATGTTCAATATGCGTATTGTGGAAAGTTAAAATCCATTGGTTATTGAAAAGGATCTGATCCAGCCTTTGCCACATGGTACCCCTATTCCAAGTAAAACTATTACCCAAAAAACCAATGTCGTGAAGGTTGCAATTTAAAATCATGTCGTTAAAGTCTTCCATAGCCAAATAATTAGGAAAGTTGCCACCAATTCTCTCTGAACTATTGATAATGCAATTAAAATCCCCACCTACCATCCAAGGAGCATTGACAGTAGAGCCAAAAATGGAGAGCAGATCCCAGAGAGATTTTCTACCCGATCTAGTACATGATGCATAAACAAAAGAAGAAAAAATTGGAAATCTGATTGATAGTAACATTAACATGAATAACTTGAGAAAAATCTCTAATAATATCAAGAGAAATTAAACGTTTCCAAAAGATCCAAATCTTGTTAGTGCAATTAGCAAAAGCATAATCAAAACCTAAATTTTATAATTATAATCTAATTTATTGGCGGAAACAAAGGGTTCAATTAAAATAAGAAGCTGAATGTCATAAATCTTACAAATATTCTTAACACGATCTTTAGAAGTGGTATTACCCACCCCCCTGATATTCCATAGAAGAGCTTTAACCATTAATAGTAATATTAGAAGCTCTAGTGGCCCTAGGGGTATCGGGAGGAGCACCTTTTTTATTTTTACCTTTCTTTTTAGACTGGACAATGACATCATCCTCCACCTTCTTTCCCTTATAATTCGGATTTGACACAGACTCATTTAAATCGCTTAAATTATCCACAGGAAGAACAATTTCAAGAGAACCAATTTCCCCTTCTTCCATATCATCCACTTTCCCTTCCAAATCTTTCCCCTCTCTTTCCTTCATATTAGAAGCTTCCCCACTATCTTTAATAATACATTGCTCTTGAGTAGTGCTAACACCATTAAGACATTTTTTAGGAGAACCACAATCCCTCTTTCCCTCCAAAGAAGAAGGATGCACCCTAGAAGAGAATTCCCCCTCTTCTCTTTTTTTCATTTGTCTCATCCTCCTCATTACCCGATGTTTCACTATGTTGTATATCCTCATCCACTCTTTTTTCACCAACGAAAGCCTCCATATTCTTTTCCAACAAAAGCACATTACCATTATTGGCCTCTAAAGTAGTAGATTCCGTGTCATTATCCTTGTTATAGGGTTTAGAAATATGAAGATTTAATTCTTGTCCCTCCAACAGAGCATTTTTTCCTTGCATGATTTTTCCTTCATCAAACAACTCATCCTTTTTTAAGGTTCCCTCCAGGTATTTTTTTTAATTGAGGATGAGCAACAAAACACTCATGTATAACATGACCATGAATCTTGCAATGCAAACAAAAATCAGGGACTTTTTCATATTCAACTTTATGTAAATAATCAAATTTATCGGATCCAATCCATATTTCTTTAGAATGTTTTTTGGTAATATCGATTTCCACAAGAACCCTAGCAACAGAGGGTCTTGACCGATTAGCAGTAGCCTGGTCAATTTGCAACGGGCGACCAAATATATAACCTAACGCATGAAGCACGTGGTTATTAAAGAAATGCAACCGTAAATTAAGGAAAGAAATCCATATAGGAACAATGGGTGACTCTTCTTTGACATCAAAGAAAGGAGTCCATTTTAATAATCTCATTTGACAATTTAAAATGTAATAAGTTCTCCTAGAAAAAACACGACTATAGTCTAAATCGTTCGATAGCTGTATAGAAACATGTCTAGCATCAAGAAGTCCAATCGAAAAGTTACCATAAAGCTTCAGTTTCGAAAAGAAATTTCTGATCATATCAAGATTAGGACGTCTCACAGTAAATTTGCCAACCAAAGTAAATTGATACGGACTAGCGAATTTTAGGATATCATCTTCCGACATTAGAAGAGCAGGGACACCTTTAACCATTGATTTAGTGAAAGATATTACCGGAGTTTGAGAAGAGGTAGCACCCGCAAGAACATCACGGAAAGACTGAGATGAAGAGAAGGAAGGTCCAGACAAACCTTTCATCGGAGCACCACTGTTTGACGATGGAGTACCCCACACATCATTGGACGGATTAGTTGGACTTTTCTCCATGCGGAGAAAAGAAAAACCAGTGGCCAAAAGGCCAGGACAAATCCCGAAGGTCAAACCAAGCAAGAAAAGGCTGAGATCTGCGAAGAGGATCGAGAAGGATGCGAGAGAGAACGGAGCCACCAAATCGCATAAAAAATCGCCAGAGCACAGGAAAACCTAGAGAGAGTATGATGATGATAATAATTAGCTCTTCCTTGATATATATATATATATATATATATATATATATATATATATATATATATATATATATATATATATATATATATATATATATATATATATATATATGGTTTATTCAGTTCTTAATTTTTAGAGAGAGATGTATTAAGGTTCTTGAATGATTGGCAAATTAAGAGGACTCATATTAGTGCTTGTTTAAAAAGTAGACAACATTAAGAAATTTGTATTAGGTTTCGTTTGGGACGGCCTTCTTATTGCTTTTTAAAGCATTTTTTTTTTGTACAAAAAATTCTAAAACTAAAAATTTTTGTACAAAAAATTGATTTTTGAAAGCATTAATAAAGCTGCCCCAAACGAAACTTTAATTTATAGTGAAAATAAGAAATTGAGAAAAAAAATGTGCTATCTTATTATGTAAGCACTGCAACAATTATTAATTTAGCTTTGGATTAATGGGCAGTATTAATTTGTGCCATTTCGAATAAGAAAATGTTCAGACATTAATTCTATACGTGGAATTGATGAACAGACCAATTAAAACTGTTTGGAAACAACTTATTAAGTCATATAAATACACTTTAGCACAAAATCCTAACAATGACCATAATATCTTACCTTTTCTTCTATGCATCAAGACCTTTAGTACTCGTTTATCATTCATCATCATTCATATCTCAACAATTTGGAATTTTATCAATCAGTCTTCTTCACTTTTTTTTTATTGAGTAATATAACTTTTTTTTTTTTTAATTTCATAATGATTTTATCTACTTGCTTTATTCATGCATCCATTCATTATTATACAATATCATGATCAAATAACTAAAGTACATATATTTTCTACTTATTTATATGTTGGTATAAGCACGTCTATATATCGAAAATAAAAGAGATCAATAAAAAATATAAAAAAATTAGACTATTTTCAATAATGACAATATATTGCAACAATAACTATTGTAAATTCATAGTATAAATATATATCATATGTTGTAATATTAATGAAATGGTATTTGTTTCCCACAAGCTTAAATTGGTACATGCTAAGTTGAGTTTAAGACTCTATCAACCATTCTTCTTCACTAATTTTTGTTGATTACTATAACTATTTTATTTTATGCTACTACCACACAAATTCTAACCATTTATTTTATTTGTGCATGCATTTGTCTACTATTATACAATATCATGCATGATCAAATAACAAATTATATTTTTTTTTTGCTTGATTGATATATTAATATAAGTATTTCTATATCTAAATAATAGAAGAGAGCAATAAAAGTAATAAACAATAATATTCTCAATAATGATTAATAATCATTATAGGTTCATATTATAAATATTTCGCATATATGATAATATTGATAATCTAGCATATATCAACTTGAGTTTCAAAAGAAGATAGTACTTAGAGATCTTCTAAATAAGAAGGAGATGATCGATGGTAGGTGGTTTATAAATGAATAATAAGACTCAGGATCAATGAGAAAATGTTGACCCAATCAAAAAAGAACTAAGTGTGGAAACAAATGAAGCATTGTTAGTTCATAGGGTTGATTAAAGTTTTTCAAGTAGCACTGTGGGAAGGTTATAATCACAACAAGAAAATAGTTTTTTGGGACTGATTTGTCATTTATCTAAAAAACACTTATGCTTCATTTGGGACAACTTTCTTACTATGTTTTTCAGACTACAACTACAATTTTTGTTTGGCCACTGCAGTATTTACTGCTTTAAAAAAATTTTATACTAGAAAGTTGCTTTATACAACCTTTTTAAAAAGTTAGTTTCTTTTTAGTAACTTTACAAAATAGTCGAAAGAGCTCTGCTAAGGGTTTTCCTCCCCCGTGCTCTCTTACTCGTCATCTTCATATGCCTACCATGGGGAGTTCTCTAACCCTTTCCCCCCTGTAATTCATTTTGCTCCATAATTTAGCCTACGGGCTCTCCTTTTATGCGTTTTGTTCTTGGTTTTGGTGTTTCTTCCTCCTAGTTGTGATGGTGGATCCATCTTCTTCCAGGATGGTTGGTCTTCCTCCCAAGAGGATCGATCCTGGCTTTTTAGCGTCAAAAAACTAGTCCCAATCTTTTAAGGAAGTTTTGGCTAAATCAGAATCATCGAGTATTAATTTTTATATATGGCTCTTAAGCATACTATGCATTGTGGTTACCTGTTTTTAGATTTCTAAAGAAGAAATTCAAGCTTTTCCATCTCCTTTCGAATTTTCCCTTGTAAGAAAATTTCATTTTCATCATCATGTTCTAAACTGTATCTAAAACGTTTTGTTTTCACTAAAACTTTTTTGCTGAGTTTTTTATGACTCTTTTAGCTAGATCCTCGACATGTCCTACTTAAGCTCTTTAACTATTTGGACTACAGCCGAATCTTTGCTCGTAGGGCTTGTTGTGTGAACAGTTGTTCATGAAATTAATCAAATGGACTCTTATGTTCGATATCTTTGTTGAGTCTCCTGTTTTTCTTGTCTGGATCTTCATTTCTAATTTATGACCACATTTATTTTCCCATGACATTTTAGCTTGTTCAAGTTCGGTTCGTGTTTGATTCAAGCTTTATTGTGTGTTTATGTTTGGTTCATTTAAATTAATGGTGTTCATGTTCGGCTCATGTTCGATTTGCGTAGTGCATGCTTATAGATCTTTAAACAAATAAGCTTTAACGAGCTATGTTCATAAACATATTTAGCGAATTTTTTTAAACTATCAAACAAGCATGCTCATGAATAAATCTAACGAGTATTCTTGAGTTATAAAATGAGCAAGATCTAACGATGCAATATAATAAATTAACAATTATAAGAAAATTAAAACTACAACATATATTATAATATGTAATTACTTTAAAATCTATTAATCAAAATAACTATGTCATTATGTTATAATAAATTAAAATATTTATATTATATATATTTATCAATTTTATAATTAAATATTAATCGAGTTTTAATCGAGCTTATTCACGAGTTCTGAATTGAATATGAATCGGGCTTAATGTCAAGCATATTCACGTACAAGCTTCAAATGATGTTGTTCATGAACATAAATGAACTGAACACATTAGTGTTCAAGTTTATTTATTTAAGGATTGAGTATTAAAATGTTGTTCAAGTTTTTTTTTTGTTTAGTTAGTTAAATTGTCACAAATGAGCTTTAATCGAACCGAGCAACATGTAGCTCATCAAACATTTGGTTCGCTTGCAGCCCTAACTTGGCATGCCCTTAATGGTTTTCTTCCTGTCGATGATAAATTTCAGAAAAAGGCTTATATGTCACCTCTAAATGTCAATGTTGGTCTGATTTAAAGACTATTAATCATGTTTTTATTCATGGGCCGATAGCCATCAAAGTTTGATATTTTTTTGGATAATGCTCTGGGTATTAATATGAATTATATCAATTCTCATTTCTATTCTCTTCTTGTTCATTAGTTTTATACAAAGAAGGTTGAATATATTTTAACTATTAATCCTATATAGTGGTTCTTTGACTTCTTTGGATTGAGAGGAACAATTGCAAACATCAAGGCATAAAAATGAGCTATGATAAGATCATTATTATCGCCCTCAAGAATAAAATTCATAAAGTTGTTTATGCTATTTTTCTTCTTCCCAAGCACTTCAAGAGCAACATGAGTTGGTGATCCCTTTTCCAAGCACTACAGGAAAATCACGAATTACCGGCGGCCTTTTCCGACGGAAATTGAACCTTTTCCGGCTGTTTTGTGGCTTTCGGGCGGTTAATTTACCGCCGGTAAAAACGGCGTAGGAAAACAAATTCCGGCGGTTTTTACCGGCGGCAAATTATTCCGGCGGCTTTCTGGCGGTTATAAACCGCCGGTCAGATCAAAAAAAAATAAAAAACCCTCCCGCGTTCAGGTGCCGACGCTCCCGCCAAGTTGCCGCTGCCCGCCGTTCCCCGCGGATCCCGCTCCCTGCCTGGCGCTCCGGCCGTTCCCCGCGGCTCCCGTGCCCGCCAGCTTGCCGCAATTCCCGCGCCTGCCCGCGGCTCCCGGTGAGATTCGAACGCTCGTCGTTCGTGAGGAGTTACAGGGATCCAACCGAAATGCCGGGTATGTAAATGCAAAATTTTTGTCAATTTTTTTATTTAAAGTATTTTCATAACAAAAATAAATTAATATTTTAATTATTTTAAAAATGAAACTATTTAATTTAAAATAAAAAATAATATTTAATATAAAATAAAAATTAACTAACAAATTAATTTTAAAATGAAAATAAATTAAATTGTTAATCTAAGTTTTAATAATTTTTTGTTAAATCATTTAAATAGTAAAAATTTTATGCATTTTCATTAATTTTTTAAAAGCCGCCGGAAATTCCGCCGGAAAATTCCTTGGGAAAAAACCGTCAGAAATGCGTTGGAAAGCCGCCGGTAATGTGGCCGCCGGAAAGCCGCCGAAAAATTCCGCCGGTAATCAGTGATTTTCCTGTAGTGAAGTCTCTTTTGATCTTGGAAATAGTGTTCTCTCTTTTAGAATTTTTTTTTTATGGAAGAAGCCTCACTTGACTTAGTTTCAATTAAACATTGATGAGCCTGTTTCTAAGCTGGAGGCTGGTTATGATGCTATTTTTAGAGACCATTATGGCGACTTGGTTTTTGCATTTTCTTCTCATATTCCTACTTGTAAAGTTATTGTTGTTGAGGCTAAAGCTTTGTATTTGGGCCTCAAGCATTGCCTGGAGCATAATTTTAATAAGATTTGGATTGAATTTGACTCATTATATTTGTTTAATTTAATCCAGTCCAACTCTTGTAAGTTATAACAATGCTAACCTCTATTACACTTTTAGGATCATTATGAACTGTCTTTATCAAGTTGATCTTGTGATCACTCACATTTGGAGGAAAGGGAATAATTGTGCTTAATTGCTTTAAAAAAAAAAAAGGGGGGATTGCTTCTTCCTCCATTGAGCTTTATTATATGATCTTCATGTCTGGAAATGAGAGGCTTAGCCTATGGTCTGGAAGTTTGCATTAGAATCGGTATCACTAATGTTGTTATTGAGGTGGATGCTTTAAGTTTAATCCAGTTGCTTAACAATAATATTATGTGTTACCCGGATTTCTTTTATATTATGAGAAAGATTAAAAGCTTGCTGGCTGGTTTAAACTTTACTTTAGTTCATATTTTCTGTGAAGGCAACGCCTGTGCGGATTTTTTAGCCAAGAAGGGTAGCCTTCTCAATGAGGTGGAAGAATTTTCTAGCATCAATATTCCTCAACAGCTACGTGGCTTAGTGAGATTGGACAAGTTGGGTTTACCTTATATCCGATCTATGTGATGAGCCCTTTTGCTTCATGAGTTTATTAGTTTTACTATGTTTAATGTATCTGATGGTTTCTGTGGTTTTTAACTGGAATTGCGTTTGTTTTCTGTGGGTGCTGGATGTTATTTGTTCTGTTGTGGCGGAATGCTGGAGGTGCTCGCGTTCTAAGTTCTATGAATGTTTCTTTTACAGGCTGATGATCTTTTCTTCTGTTGAGGCGGAGCTGCTGGAGTTGCTGGGGATGATCGAATTCCAAGTTCTGGAAATGGCTCTTCTGAGGCTGTTTTTGTATTTTGTCGATATTACTGGTGTTTTTGCTTTGTTCTTCTTTTCGTTATTTCTTTTGCAGGTTGCTTCCACCTTGAGGAAGTTTTTGGCTAAAAAGATGGAGCTGACTGATTATCTTGCTGATCTTTCTTATTTTTGGGCGCATTTTTCATGCTGCCATAGTATGTTCCTAGGTTATTTTGTATTTTGCGTAGATAGGGAATTTCGGCCCTTAGGTTTTTTCTTTTCGATTGATTGTAGCTCGTCGAGCATTAGAGGGCTGAAAATCTCTTTAAGGACTTATAATTTTAATTTATATCAACGCGTAGGCCCCTGTGTGGGTTTCAATTATATATATATATATATATATATATATATATATATATATATATATATATATATATATATATATATATATATATATATATATATATATGATCTTCATGTCTTGAAGGATATGATTATACTGGATAAGTTAGGTATAACTTATTTCAGGAAATAGTTTCGCTCTCTCTTCGAGAGTTCTCTTTTTGTTATTTTGTGTATGGAGGTTTTCTTATTGGTTTTCATTTTGCTCTTCTCTTCTCTTGGCCTTCGGTTGGCTTTCTTGCTATACTTGGTTGATAATTTCAGGTGCTGTAATTGGTCATCCTTTCTTCCTCTGTAGATCTGGTTGAGGCTCTTGTTTATCTTCGGTTTCATGCAACTATCTCTGTTAGAACGTAAGCCTCTTTGTAAGTTTCTACCACAAATAAATAAATAAATAAAAAAAGCCTTAAAAATATTTTCTTGATATGTTCAAAACCAACTTAATTTACTTCATAACAAAAAAAAAAAAAAAAAAAAACCATATATATATGCCTTGTTTTCTTACTTCTCGGTACTTGGACTACTGTACAACCCACAGAGACCTAAGAAGCAGCTTTGACTTGACTAATTTTATAACCTTATTGCAATACTTCAATCCTCTTTAATAAAAAATAACCTTTTTATTATTATATCATAAAGAAGAATTAAATCAAATCTATTCAATCAATTTATTATTTAATCTAATTTATATACCATATTGCATTTTAATCTTAATAATTAATTTAAAATATTTTCAATGAAGATCAGATTTTTTTAATATTTAAAAGAAATAAAAACTTATTTATTTAATAGTTTTGAGCTAATCTTAGGTAGGTCAAATTTATATTGCCTTAAGATTGAATCTTTATTACTTTATAAGAAAATATTAACAAAATAAAGGAATGAAAATTATCTTATCTTTATTTTATAGCATATATAAAATTATAAATTAGTACTGTATGGTTAAAGAACTTTAATGTATAACATTAATGCGTGAGGAGTACATTCAAAGATGTTAGTTTTCTGTCACAATATAAAAATAAATTTTCTATTAAAGCTTTCTATTCCCAAATAGTGAGAGGCATCAAGTTCATGGAATACTCTATTATCAATTATATTTATCAATCATTTCTTTTTTTTTTGAAACGGGGTATCGGCCCACTGCCACGTCAACTTGTGACGTGCTTGACGATGTCCACTAATCCCTCGGTGAGTCTACCAGCAACTAACCTCACAGGTGCATGACCCACAGTTATTCTCCCTATTTAAGGGGTCGTGCCGTATGAGAGGAAATTCGAACTTGGAATGGGGGGTTCCCAACCAAGCACGCCCACCAACCCACCTAAGTCCGGTGGGGTATGAATAAAAGTTTCAAATAAATGATTGTGGTAATAATATGTATAATTATATGATTCAAATAGTACAATAAAGTTCGTTTTTTTATATAAGATTTATTATCCTATGGAGGACAATGCATTTCTTGTTTCTCAAATTTCATAAGGAAAATATCAATTCTCCTAATATTGTCAGGTTGAATAAAGACGTATCAAATCTATTTCATGATTTATCTTTTTTTTATATATCATAAAAAATATTTGTTAAAGCAATACATCCACCTTGCATCATGCATTGCATGCTCCTATGGATTGCATGCATGCATGTATGTCATATACATATATATATATATATATATATATATATATATATATATATATATATATATATATATATATATATATATATATATATATATATATATATATATTTTTTTTTTTTTTTTTTTTTTTTTTTTTTTTTTTTTTTTTTTTTGTACCGTTGGCCTCGCCTCATTTAGATGTTCAGATCGACCATAAGCTTGCTGAAATTGGAGTTTATAAGATCTCAAATTTAATTTCATCAGAAGTTTCTAATTCCAATTTTACCTTAATATTCGTGATAAATTGTGTGGTTTTTTTTTTTTTTGGTAAATATATTAATTATATTAATCTTTATATAAGCACTCTAATTAATAATGAAAACTGTATGCACTGACCGACTATAAGTAAATTAAAGTAAAAATAATTTGCAAATAGTATCCTAGCTATCAATATCTCCCTCTTAAGTCTTACCAAGGCCAAATTTTGTTTCTTTAAGGGCAAAGAAAGAGCAAAAGAATAATTAAAATTGGGAATAAAAAATAAGTAAATATATCAACAATTTCAAAGTAATAAAAAATAAAAAATAAAAAATAAAAAGCCTATTCCTAATTAACATGACAGTAATAAAATAATTAACTCATTAACTATTGTTAAATGAACATAACTAAAATTTGAGATTTTGGGTAGTCATGTGGTCAGCCTATTTAAAATCAAATAATTAGATGTTTAATGGTATGATTTCTGTTGTTAATTAACTAATTACTTTGACAACTTAGCCAAGCAGACTAGACAGTATGCCCTTCCACACTTGTGAAGGGGTTTTAAATAGTCTCTAATGCTTATAAACTCTATAATTTTTATACATTTGAGTAAAATTGAGCCTTTGTTTGGAACAGCTTTATTCTTGCTTTCTAAAGCAGCTTTATAATATAAAAATTTTTATTAAAAAAAATACTGAAAAGCTGCTTTAGAAAGCAGTAAGAAAGATGTCCAATCAATTCTTTAAAATACATAGTTTGAGGGCAAATTATTGCGTACGGTCACCTGACATGTGGACATCCAATCCGGACACGCCACCTCACCCGAATGCACTGGGCCCTGGTATTTTTTTAGTGACGTGGCGCATTTTTATTGGTGTTCGGATGAATCCGGACACCGGACACAATAATTTGCCTAGTTTGAGACATGCTTTACGTCAAAAAATTATTCTCAATTAGATATTAGATATAGGCTTCGTTTGGGACGGCTTTCTTACTGCTTCTTAAACTAACTTTTTAGTACATAAATTTTAATTTGTGTACTAAAAAACTAATTTAAGAAAACAATAAAAAAGTCGTCCCAAACGAAATCATAATCTTTTTCAATGATCCAGTAAAAATATAAAGCAAATAAACAGATAACCAAGTTGTAATATAATATATAAAACAGAGTAAATGCATCCACATTTGTGTAACTTTAATGAATGTGAACTGTTTGGACATTAATAGACTTCTAAATTCATAAAATAAGCTGATGCATGACCCTCGTGCATTCAGTTCATGGGTTCCCAAGCTTTTCCATACAATATAAAAAAGTATTATCACCCCATTCTTCGAAGCCTGCACTTCTTATTTATGAACAAATAGCTAAATTTTCTTCTTCTTCTTTTTTCTCCTCCTTACATCTTTTATTTTCCAACATATTAGGCTTCATTTCTGAAGGAAAAAATAGAGTAATTCTAAGGATTTTCAGTTTCTATGATGTTTGCAATAGCATTTTCAATTTCAACTAGCAATCAAAGGTTAGAAAGTTGGATTGAACCGGATGGTCTGACTGGTTTAATGGTGAACTAGTTTCTCGATTGGTTTGATTCGCCGCCTAAATCGCTTTTACGAAGAATAAAAAAAAACTGGAACTGGAAGATTTAATTGAACTGTTTGATTCATTTCATGATCAAATTATCATCATTTTTTTAATTAATTGACTAAAAAATGATCTTAATATAAATAACTTATAATCTAAATTTACCAATCTTTCTTCCTTTCGCTGATTGACCATTTACCTTCTCATATATATATATATATATATATATATATATATATATATATATATATATATATATATATATATATATATATATATATATATATATATATATATATATATATTATTCTCACATCATTTAATTGTTACTTAAAATAAAATATATGATATATACTTATATTCCTTAAATAAACTATATGATATAAATTTATATTCCTTAAAAAAAGTAATAGCACATAAAATCACTCACAATATAAAAAATATATAACTTGGGCAACCAACAATGATTTGTGGCTAAGAAAATATTTGTTTAAATAGTGTTATTACCAAAAGAACCCTACAAAAAAAATTTAAAATGTTTCTTAAGAAGAAAGAACATAACCTTATAAGAAATCCTCCTCTTTAATATATATAAACTCATAGAGGTGCCTACGAGTTAGTAATAAAAAAAGATTACAAAGTCCTTATAAGAAACATTTAGCTCACTAACGCTCATCAGAGCTATAAAAATAGTCAAAAGAAAACTTACTAGCCGATAACTCAATAGTCTTCCTTTTTTTTTAGGATTAATTGCAAAGCAATGGAAATCTTTCAATCAGTGTATCTTTGCTCTTAAACAATTATACAATGATGGCAGAAAAAGATGAGCAAGTTGTGGCTCTAAACCTGTGTGCATGAATGATGAGAAGACATTAATGACTTGAAAGGAAAGCTTCATAGGGAATTGACAAATAGGATTTTGGAATTAAGAAGATGATTGCTTAAGAAGACTTAACAAGCTGCTGATGGTCTCCTTTGGAGAATTTCATAGCTTTCTCATCCAATCAATGCTGTATGTTTTCTTACTTAAATTATTGTCAGGAATCTTGCACAGGAACATTTGCTAGACTAATAGGCAGGGTCCCTAGCAAGGGACATATAGGCAAATGTCATTTCCTAATTCTATGTTATTGATGGGAAATTTATATATATATATCACATTTATTCTTTTTTTTTTTTTTTTTTTTGGGAAAAACATTTATTCATTGTAAAGTGGGATTTTTATGTGGTCAGCAAGTCTAAGATAAGTGTGACTATGTTGGGCCTTAGTAGGTTATTTTTTAGTTCATTTATTTGAATTAAAAATTTAATATTATGCAAAAAAAATCAATATCATTTAAATTATTTGTATATTGAGTTATCAATAGTTAAATATAGGATAAAAAATATACATTTCATTTAATATCAGCAGAATTATTAAAATGCATGACTTCAAGAATTGAGAAAAAATATTTGATCAATGCATCAAAATTTATTTTATGATTATAAATTATTAATAATATTAGAATGATTAATATTAATGAAATTTAATGTCTTTAAAAAGTAGTAAGAAAAATGCTCCAAACAAAGCCAAAATCTAATTTATAAACTATTAATAATATTAGAATGATTAAGCTAAATTTTATTGCTAACTTTTATGTATCTTTCAATTATCATTATTTACTTTTGTATATATCTGAAAGTATTTTCTATTTAATAATCAACAGAACAATTTTAAATCTAAATCTCATATATAAAAAACTAATACAGATATAACTATTATATGGTTGAGGCATCCATAAAATTAATTAGGTAACCCAACCTATTGTTAGACCAATTCCCAAAGCCCAGCTAGAGATATAGCTACTGAGGAAAATAGTCAAAAGCTAAGGAGTTAGTAAAGAGGGAGGAGAGAGAGAGAGAGAGAATTTCTTGTAAGAGGAGGAATCTACCATCTCCATCTAGGAGACTAGGAGTGTGTTGCTATGGGTCCACTGACAATTAATATGAGGTAGAATAGGCTCAAACAATTTGGTCCTATTGAACTGAGATGTCTTGTCTTCTTTTTAAATCATGGTTCTTGTCTTCCCTTACCACCCACTAAAGTTTAGAATGTGGTTGTAAATATCACATCAAAGTGTTCCATTATAATTAGGATGAATGTCTTTGTTTACCAAAAAAAAAGATGAATGTTTTTGTGCCTAATTCCTATTTCATAACAGTACCATGAAACATTATACTTTCATACTCTCACATGAAATATTCTTAACAAATTTATAATATTATTTTCATTACTACCTTTATAATTAGTTGTATGTATACTGTATAAAGTTAAACTTTTTCATTTTGGTCTTTACAAACAGTTTCATTTTTGTTTTCATTCTCAAAATCCTCAGAGAAAGGATAGAAAAATAATTAACCTCAAAGTCATCATTTGATCATCATTTACACAGTTAATACACTATGAGTTGTGAAAAACCAGTCGTAGAAATGATCCAGAAGTACCTGTAATATCTGTTCCAGTGCGTATGATCCAGATGATGTTGAGATAAAGACTGTTGGGATTGGGATTTAGACCTGATGCCATGGATCTGTATCAGAACAGAAAGGGTACTATTAAGTGCTTGAGATAGATCATGGGGGACAATAAGGTTATATATAGATGCAAGAAAATGGAGTAAATAACATAAATATAAGAAAGACAGAGCAACCATCCATCCAGTCTATACATAATGATCTTATTCGCATATTATTATAAAAAATCAAGTTGCTTATCTTCATGTATCTACTTCATTCAATCTCAGTGATGGCTTACTCTGGAGAAGAAATATTGCGGGGATGATGTCATTTGTTGGGGGGAAATTATTATGTGCGGACATCGGACTGTTCGGAGGCGAATCAGAACTAGCCAAAATGACGTGGCGCGTTCTGATTTGCCTCCGGACGGCGTCCGCATCCACACATAATTATTTTAAAATTTGTTGTGAGCTCAGTTGACGACAAGATCAATTTTAAGAGAGATCAAAATTAAATGCTACAAATTATCTGCAAATAAAAATATCAAAAAATTTGTTCAAGATCAGTGTAAATCAACAATCAATATCCATCATTAGTTGCCTTTTTTTAATGACATCATCATCATCATCATCATTAGTCTTATCCAACTATTTAAGATCAATTTTAAGAATCCACATTTCTCATTTATTCATGCTAAGTATTATTTGAGTTAAACTTATTGTTTGCAAATAATTAGCACAGCTTCTATTCATATGACATTAAGATTTCATTAAGGACAACTTTCTTACTGCTTCTTAAATAAGCTTTCTAAAACAAAAATTAATCACGCTTCTATTAAATGCATTGTCTATCATTTTTGTATATGTCTAAATCATCAAAGTCATTATAGAACGAGTTGAAACCTAATACAACAACAACATCAAGCATTTGTTCCACTGCGTGGGGTCGGCTACATGAATCCTTTTTCTCCATTGTGTCTTGTTAAAAGTCAAATTCTCTTTTAAATCTAATAAATAAATATCATTTCTAATATTTTCTAACCAAACCTTTTTGTCTACCTCTACCTTTCTTAATATAAGTCAAAACTAATACCTCTATTTTCCTAACCGGGTCATCGGAAGGCCGTCATTTTTGGTGACCAAACCATCTAAGGCAGTACTATCTAATCTTATCTTCCACTTGAGCTACTTCAACTTTTTTACGTATATGCTCATTTCGTATCCTGTCTCTAAGGATAAATCCACTCATGCCCCTGAGCATCCTCATCTCTACAACACTTAACTAAGTATTATGCTTCTCTGTTAATGGCCAATATTCTGCACCTAAGCATCCTCATCTCTAACGAGTTGAAGCCAAATGTTTGAATTTTTTTTATCATTACAAAACCTATAAACATTTCTAATGACAAAATTAAAATAAAGAAAACATGGAGAAAAAACGGGTAAAGGTTTAAAAACACTACTACAAAAGAAAAATCGGTCAAAAAAAAAAAGAAAAAAAAGTGGTACACTGCGATGAGCTGTTGTATGAGTGGATCAAACACTATATGCCCCTACTAGTTTAGGCTTACTCCACTGATTTACCTGATAGGGTTAACTGGCATGCCACACTTTATTCACGACTAGGGATCAGTAGGTTAGCAAAAATTAACATGGAAGGAGTTGGAGAATAGAGGGAGTGACCACAAACACAAAGAGTTGGAGACTCAAAAAAGACCAACAAGGGGAGGTCGACGAGCCTCATTTACTCAATTTAAATATGGGTTGAGGATATCTACGTGGATTGGAGTTAGGTCATAAAAACAAAGTTCTTTATAATGCCCCTGCTAAACAAAAGAAAAGAAGAGAAAAGAAGCTGTCTAGCGGATGAAATTCTGGTTGCCTGAAGTAGCGGCATCCACCAACCCCTACAACCAAGCGATCAAGATGATCCTAAGCTCCACGATTGGGTTTAAAATAGAAGGAAAATTTGTTCAACGCATTAACCTTTTACTTTGATTCCTATCAGATGAACTCCTTAGATCTCTGTTTGCAATATGAACCATAAAGAAATTAACAAAAATCATGCATTCTGATAGTTCAAAGACCATTTCGGAAAGAAAATAAAAAAGTCTCAAAATAAATTAGTACTACGATAAGAAGATCCAGAAGACCTTCCTCGTCAATAATAGAAAAAATAGTTATCTATTTATGCATCTGCAAGGCCTATGTCAGATTATACTGCACTCTGTCATGATATGTTAATCAGATCATTGCAGATGTTTTTCGTAACAAATTTCAAATAGGCTGAAACATAATAATTCAGAAAGGAATAGTAACATCCAATATAATAGGGATCATGCATTTTCAGGATAGATTTCACATGAACTATTGTTTTTTTCATACAACAGGTCTTTATCCTGCTACATGGGGGCAAAGGTCTAGAGTTATAAAAATAGAATTATGTAAGCCGACTACCGTTCTATAGTTTCTAATAGAACCTTAGAACAAGTTACAAGATGAAGACACCAAAAAATTCGTAATTCGCACGTTTCTAATGCATAATTATAGTTAAATTTGATACTTTTTGTGGGCTCCGAAAATTCATCCCCCATCCTCTTAGCGGATCCCTTTTCTTTTCTTCTTCGAATCGTTGAGGAGAGTTTTGACTTTTAGTTCAGAGGCAAATTTTCATAAGGCAGATTGGATTTGAATAAGACACTACCCAGAGATTTCGCCCTCATTTTGCAAAGACTTTATGATCCGAGTTATGATTTCCTATAGGCACAAGCCCCTACATTTAATTACCCCTCTCGATAATGTGAGAGAACTTTCGATTAAGGTTAGTCATCAAACAAATACGAAGTATATGGCGTATAGTAGCAACATGGGTTTAGTTTTTAAAAATTTAATATTTAAAATTAAAAAATGACCATCTTGCACTTAGGGGGGGGGGGGGGGGTTAACGAGCCATAATAAGATCCCATGGTTCCGTCGTCCCCTGCCAATGTGGTCTCTAGTCTACTTAGTCATAAGAGGTAGTCGACCCAACATGACAGAAGGAACCTTGCCGGTAGCCATGGTTGTTTCGTTCAAGAGTACCTTGTAGACCTGAGATAAATATTTATCTAAGAGAACAATTTTGAATTCACTTTAGCTAACAGGGAGCTTTGTGCCCTATTGATTTATCGCTCAATGATTTGAAGTTGTTGGGAAACATAAGGGCTCTAACCATAATTATAATTTAGTTGTACTATTTGACGACAAAACCACTCAGTTCAGAGGGTCTCGATCATAACCGTTTACCTAGGGGTGTCAACTTTTGACACGACCCGAAAACCCGACCCGAACCCGACCCGGAAAATCCGGGTTGGACCCGACCCGTTTGATAAACGGGTTGGGTTCGGGTTCACAAATTCGACCCGTTTAAAAAATGGGTCGGGTTCGGGTTGACCCGGCGGGTTGCCGGGTCAACCCGCGAATCCGTTTAATTCAAAAAAATTTGAATCCCGCGCATTCCCGCGCCTGCCCGCCGCGCTGCCCAGCGCTGCCGCTGCCTGCCGTGGAGCCCGCCTGCGGGGCTGCCCAGCGCTGCCTGCCCGCGGAGCCCGCGCTGCCTTCCCAGCACGCCCACCGCGCCATCGCGCCTGCCCCCGCTCTCGCCCGCCGCACCGCCGTCCGCCGTCCGCCAGCAGCCAACCGGGTCGGGTCCGGGTTCGGATTTCCGACCCGTTTATCTTTCCGGGTCGGGTTAGGGTCGACCCGTTTGAACCCGGGTCAGTTCCGGGTTCGACCCGAACCCGACCCGTGACTCGAAATTGACACCCCTACGTTTACCTATGGTGTCATTTGGCGACGAGACCGCCAGTTAGAGGACAAGTGTCACATCTTTACTGGCAATTGCCACGTCCTTACTGACAATACACAGACTAAGAATGAATCATAGTTATATTCTCGACTAGACATTAGCTCTTTTTGAGCTGAAATAGTTTTCAGATTTGTAACGAGTCATATCAAGATCTCATGGTTCCGTCGTCCCCTGCCAACGTGGTCTCTGGTCTACTTAGTCATAAGAGGTAGTCGACCCAACCTGACAGAAAGAACCTTGTCGGTAGCCATGGTTGCTTCGTTCAACAGTACCTTGTAGACCTGAGATAGATATTTATCTAAGGGAACAAATTTGAATTCACCTTAGCTAACAGAAGGCTTTGCGCCCTATCGATTATATCCTATTGATTTATTGCTCAATGATTTAAAGTCGTTGGGAAACATAAGGGCTCTAACCATAGTTATAATTTAGTTATACTATTTGACGACAAAACTACTCAGTTCAGAGGATCCCGGTCATAACCGTTTACATATGGTGTCATTTGGCCACGAGACCGTCGGTTAGAGGACAAGTGTCACGTCCTTACTGACAATTGCCACGTCCTTACTGGCAAATACACAGATTAAGAATGAATCATAGTTATATTCTTGATTAGACATTAGCTCTTTTTGAGCTGAAATAGCTTTCAGATTTGTCCAACCCGGCAAACAGTTGCGGAGATGGATGAATTTTACTTTAAGCATTTAATAATTTATTTCATTTTAAATATCTTCATTTTGGGTGATTATGTAGGAATTTTGATTTTTTATGGGCCTTTGGGAGACAAATGTTTGTATCCTGGTGTAAGCAAGACCCCCCCCCCCCCCCCCCCCTTATGTTGAGCTACTTGGCGGTTGTTCAATTTTTGTGGCTTTCCTGGCTTGGCTGTTCGGGTCATGTTAATGGCTTTCCTAGTTTCCCTGGTGTTGGCTGTTCGGTTCTTATCGTTGTCCCTTAGCTTTCCCGATTTCCTGGCTATTCTGGTGGGCTTCTGTCGTGCCTTTATTGTTGCATTTTTCTTCCCTGTTCTGGTTGGCTGTCGGGGGAAGCTGTTTGGGTGTCTTTTAGGCTCCTTTTTCTCTATTTAAAGGGGCTGATTTCTGCTGTTCAAAAAGATGGAAATGTAATGATATTTGGAGTAAAAATTTGAGGGTTTTTTTAACTTGCGAGCTAATTAAGTCCCCTTTCCCCTTCTCTTCCTTTATTTCGTCTTGGACTTCTTATTTATTTCTTATCTCCATGGTAACCCTTCCATTTTATCTTTCTTTCCAAATTACAAAAATTTTTAAGGTGTTTTTATGTTCTAAGATTGTGTTTGTCACGTGAGTTGTATGTGTTGTCCGTTCTATTATAAGTGGTGTTTTGTCCTATTTTATTGTTATGTTTGTTTACTTTAAAGTTATTTTGAAAGGAAGACGTATAGTTTTTTGCAACCTCAGCATCTAAAATTTGGTTGCATCAAGTCCCCTCCGGTTGAGATTTTCTATCAATACGAACATTAGAAATCTTGTTGTGTTAGATTTCTATAATGATTATTTTTTCTCTCTGTGATGTGAAGGGCAATAGATTACCCCTAGATTAGGAACAATCTGGATGCTCACAAGACTTTCTGCAGGTGTTCATGTTTATGCAGGGCTATAAAAAGGGAGCTAAATTAATAATGATTTGAGCTAATGAAATATTTTTCATGTGCTTCAAATGCTTAGGCCCTATTAATAAGAAAAACATGGTCAAGCTTATAGATTGCTCAAAAATGAGCAAATGATTATTCTGTAATTTTTGTGATTGTGATTTCTATATAAATTGCTTATTAACGTGCAGGAGTATAGAGTCTTTTTGTTTTAAAATGTAATTTGATTCAAAGAGTTGCAAAAGTCTGTAAAATGAGTCATTTTAATAAAAATATTAGGGGTCCAAAGAAAAAAATAAGTCCCTCGCAGGGATTAATTTTTCATTTGAATATCCTATTAGAGGATATACCACAAGAAGATTGAAGGAGACCAATGGAAGAATCGAGAGATGAAGATCAAGATTAAAATGCCTTATTCTAAGGTATGCGTCATTCCTTAGGAGTAAAAACCATGTTGTAAGTGGAACCTGGCCATCTTTACTTTTCAGCACTTTAGATTATATAATAAGTGACACTTGTCACATGGACTTTGAACACTTTGCCCAGGTTTATATTCTTCTTTTATGTGATTAATTATTTACTCTATTTGCACAATAGAAATGACATGCTTTTTAGGTTTCTTTTTTGCTTGTATATGCGCCTGAACTTCGTTAGGCTCTTAGATATAAAAGATTATTCTACTCGTAATTAAAAAATAAATTTCAAAAATTAAATAACATAGAAAGATAAACGACTAAAGAAAGTAAACCGGAGGCCGTCTAGGGTCGCTTGCATATTAATGAATTTTTCTTTCCTTGCTCCAGTCACTTCCCCGTCTGAGAGTGGAGTTCAGATAATCTGACTTATGAGAATGAGGTGTTGAACCTGAGGAAGCCTAGTCTTCTAAAAAATTATTTTTATAATCCTTGTTAAAATTTCAAGCATTCATGATTTGAGATATTTTTAACAGCATGCATTACATTAGAAACAAACTAAAATCAAAATTTAATTGCATCAGTCTTAAATGCATAACACCATTCATAAGTATAAGACCACTTAGAATTTTCTCTAAATGTCGGCCTTAAATCCCAAAAAACTCAACTACTCATCTATCTTTTATAAAAACTGGACAGCATGGCTTTTACGCGATTAGGTTGTTTAGCTGGCTTTCTTTTTCAGGCAAAATATAAGCCCATACTGCATTATATTAGTTAGGTCGTGTGCATTAGTATCGGGTGTACAGTATTCGTCCATTATAGAATTAGGATCAAATGTTGGCAGTACTGATGTACTGTTGAACACTTTATCGATGGGTAAGCTCTCTATCCTTTAGAGGCTATAAGTCTCACCCATCTGCGTCACATAGATGCTGTCACCTCCATCTTTCTCTCACGCATGTTTGAGTATAATGTATTTTTCCATAAATCTCTCTTCTTTAGACCTGCCAAGTGATTGTATGATCCGCGCATGTTGATTAGCCTAATTGAACATATCTTCATTTGGATTATGAGAGCCTAGAAATTCCCTTATACGCCAAACCCTTTGAGAGGATAATGTAGTGTCCTTAATCAAGAGTTTTCTTAAGTCGAGATCTACGATGTAATTAACCACGAGGGCTTGCACTCATGGAAAATCGACACCCACATCAAATAAATCCCATTCGAACTGATGTATCAAATGGGAAAAATCTCGTGATTATTTGGTCATACATATTATTGTCCATCGAGGTGTGTAAACAAAAATCATTATCCTTCATGGTTAATCGTATATATGATCTCATCTGTTCTCCCATTGGCCTGCTTGCGTAGAGTGCAAAGGTTTACGACTGTTTTATCCTACGAGACAGTGCGATCGTAACATTTGCATTATAACTCCCGTGAGTAGCATCATTTTGGAGGCCCACACCAGGAGGCCTTAATCCAGTCATAAATATAGGAAGTATAGTTTTGATCCTTCCTACTTTATGAGTATATAAGCAATTCTTCAAATTTGTTTATGTACTCCGTTACTGTCTTTAGTTCATTATTTTAAAAAATTTCTCAATGAACAAAAAATCTCAATAAAATGTAATAAGAATTTTTTAATAATAATATTTTCACTTCAGCCCATCTAGTGGTAGTTTCTAGTTATGAGCATTCTCTGTCATTCTACACGTACCTAATAAAACTTTGTTTGGCCCGTAAGTTTTAATTTTGCAAATCTTATTGTTCTCCTGATATTGTTTGCCAATCAAGAAGTGGTTCAAGTTCACTACTTAATCCGAGAGGGCTTTATGATCAATCCACCCACCATAAGTAGACCCATCCGCTTTAACTTTCCTAGATATTTCCTCATCAATATGATAAAATCGTTGACGATGGTGATCATAATTTTATTGGCATCTTCCCTATAATGTCTATATAGATTATATATTTCCTGGTGGGTTTCAAGCTCCTAATTGTCTTATGGATGAGTTCTTCATTTATGTTAGATTTGTTATCAGGTTATGAGTGTGGTTGATTAGTTTTCAATTTTCAAGTCATTAGTTAATTTGATTTATAGTTTTGCTTGATTAACCTTGTTTTGTTAAAACCACGTTTAATTGATTTTGATAAATGTTTAGCTAGAAATCATCCATTGGCAATTTGTCAACTAACCCTGATAAGTCACCCCAATTCTAAGTGACATATTCACGCTAGCCAAGGTTTGATATCAATTTGATGTTAGATGGGTAAAAATCTAGGGTTTATGATGTAGTCTTAAAATATGATGCAAGATGAAAGCACCCAAAAAATACAATCTTGGAACAGCATAATTATAACAAAAAAAATGTTGTTTGCACTGTAAAAACAACAGACATGTTTTGTTCAATTCAAAAAAGGACTTATCAATCGCCCAAAATATGAATTCCATAAGAAAACAGAGGTGAAAGAAATCAGCAAATAATCAAGTTCACACTTAGAGAAAAAACCTAAAATGTTTTTCACTTAATAAAATTGCAATCACCATATAGAATCATCTACTGATCAATTAAAAAAAGACAACAATAATAAAAGAAATCATCCAAGGGGAAGAACTACACCTCATGCCATTACAATTAATCCCTCTTCAGAAATAGTCATTCATACATGTTTAAGAGAAAGGAAAATTGAAGTGATATTTCAATATTTATTCAATAATTTTTAAGAGTTTCAAAGATTCTATTCACAGCGTACAACAACCTAACAACATAAAAAAAAAATAAAACTTAAACAAACAAGTGGCCGAAGGACCCGGTTAAGTGAATAAGCGGTAATTGGTAGTAAGGCTTTGGAAAAACTTCAGGATTGGCAAGAGCGTCATAGCAGCACAGTGGCCTAGCAGGAAAGCAAAGGCAGCACAGTGGAGTAGCAAGAGAGGCAAAGGTGCAGGACTAGAGTTGAAGTAACAGGCAAATAGTATGATAGGAAATACTTGATTTCAAGTATTTCCTAATCACTTCGGCAACAAATCCCACAGCAAACTGCTGTCCACAGCAGGAAAAACAGCCAAAAACAGTAGGAAAACAGAAAAAAAAAACTTGTATTTTACTAGTCGTTGCAAGGAAAATAACAAAGATACAAGGATCCTCTATTCGAGAGGAGGATCACACTCTCCCAATCTCTAGAATTCTGTCTAGAGCCCAAATCAACAAGAAGAACAAGAGAAACTTCAAAACAAAATCACATAACCCTAAACCTCCTCATTACTCCCTACTTAATGCATACAATTCAAAATATATACAAAAGGACCTAGTTGCCCTCACTTCCCCTCATTTTGGCTCCAAGAAACAACTTGAATTTCAAGTGGACCCCACCTCTAGCCCTCCTGCAGCTTCCGCCTGCTGTCCGCCCGCCCTCTTCTTCGGTAAAATCGAACCGGCCCACTGGATTGGGCCGGCTGAACCGGTCCAGGGAGGACCGGTCTAACATAGTATGACAGGAGTTGTAGAAGCGATTTAAAGCCAAAATAGGTAAGGCAGCAACAACAGAAGCAGGAAGACGGGACTAGCAAGAGTGTAGCATAGAGGGTGAGGGCGGCAGCAGGATTACAGATTAGCGTGACTGTAATCACAACGCCTTCCACTTTAAACAACCTACAGAAGATCAAGTATAATATGATATAGTTTCATCTATGATGCACCGACACTCTGCTGAAAGAGGGTATGCAGTGTCGGACATGTGTCGGTATGGACACGCATCGGACACGGCATGGACACGTGTCCGACACGGCATTGGAGTGTCGCAATTTAAAAAATTAAAATTAAAATCGGACACGCGTGTCCGGTTATTAAATGATAAAATCGTCCGTTCTATTTAGCCTTTTTTGCGTGTTCGACACTCGGTACCGCTCAGTACATGCTCAGTACTGCTCAATATATGCTCGGTACCGCTTGGTACATGATCGGTACTGCTAGATACATGCTCGGTACCGCTTAGTACCGCTAGGTACATGCTCGGTACCGCTAGGTACATGCTCGGTACCACTCGGTATCTTCTAATACAAACAATTTACGAACTTTAAAAACAAGCAGAACTTCAAAATTGCTCTTACAATAAGCGCTCATGGAAACCCCCGCAGGGGCGCTGCCCCTTGACCCCGCAACCTGACCTCCCGCAGGTTGAACCCCGCCAGGGGGCAGTGCCCCCTTGGACCCCCGGCAAACTGGTATATTGTTGTATTCATGTTGTCTTATTACTATGATATTTTGATTTCACTTCATATCAATTTAATTTGATGTATTCATATGTATGATTGGTTTATTAGCAAAATGAGCTCTCTTGCTGACGGGAGTGGATTAGGTGAATGTTCAAAAGAGTCATATGTAGAAACTGATAAGCCTTTATGGATTCATGTTACAAAGTTAGGAAAAACCTTTAAAGGAGGAGGGAATGTGTCATTCAAATGTAATTATTATGGTGGCACCTACAAATGATCTTATTCTAGGGTGATGGCACATCTACTTAAAATTTTTGGTCATGAAATAAAAATGTATACTAGACATTTTGTACTAAACATCTTTATGTTATAAGCTAAACAAGTTATCATGAAATTGATTTATTATTGCTCGTCATTTTTACTATAACATCACCTTAATTTCTATATATTATATTAAAAATTTATTATGCCGTGTCCACGCCGCACCCGTGTCCTATATTTTTAAAAATTGTTGTGTCTGTGTCTGTGTCCGTGTTGTGTCGTGTCCGTGTCGCCGTGTCCGTATTGGTGCATCATATGGTTTCATATATTTTACAGCTTAATCAAACTCTCAGAAACGGAGGGACGGGGAAAATATTAAGAACTAACATCTTTGAGCTTGAAAACAGACCTTCCAAAGGCAGAGATCAAATAGAATAATAGTTGTGATTATCAAATATCAACCTATCATTGAGCCAAATTAGTATGGGCTTTAAAAATTTCGAACCTCGGCCTCTACGCATATTCGACTAGAATTTTAATTAGTATGGGTTATGCATTTTCAGAAGTCATATTAGGTTGGAGGTAAGACATTACTCAAAGATTTCGCCATTATTTGTAAGGCCTTTAATATTTGAGTTAATATTTCCCATAGGCACACGTCCCTATAATTAATTACCCCTGCAGTGGAGGTAAAGCACTTTCGATTAAAATTAGTCATTGGATAGGCACTAAATACCTAGCATATGTAGCAACAATTTTAATATTTAAGATTAAAAATATATCACATTGCACTTGAAGGGGATGGTGAGAAAAATGATGACGAACTCGATCAAGATCTCATTGACGTCGTCCCAGATTGTCATAGCCCCTGGTCTACATGGTCAGAAGATGTATCAACCCAACCCAACCGAAAGATCATGGTCAGCAGCTATAAATTGCTTTGTTTAAAGGTACATTATAGACCCATGGTAAATATTTATCAAAATGATAAATTAAAGTTGAGCTTAACTAACTAAAGACTTTGTACCCTATCAAGTATATCCTATGATTCATTACTTAATGGTATTAGCTATTGAGGAACATATAGAATTTGGATACAACCGTATAATGATTTCTATCTATGAAAAAATCACCTACTCAGATGGCCACATTTACAACTTTTTATCTTTGGGTCTATTTTAGGCCAAACCACCGACTAAAGGACATATTTCACGGCTTTATTGGTAAAAAAGTTATTTGAAAATAGTCTTAGTAATATTCTAGTTTCGACATTCACTCTTTGTGAGCAAAAGTTAGTCCAAATTCAATGCCCTAGTCATGGTTGTGAGTGGTAGATGGATTTGTTTTAAGTTTTAGATGATTAATTTCACTTTTAATATTTGAATTTTAATAGATGTTGATAATTAACCCATCCAATTGAGATTTACTTCCAACATAGTCCTTATCGGAGTGATTTTAAAGTCACTTTTAATAAGGTGATCATCAGAGTGACGTTAAAGTCACTTTAAAAATATTTATACTTTATTGAAGTTTGAAGTCATTTAAAAAGATGGAGTCCACTCCAATTGAAATTTACTTTCAAGATAGTTATCATTGGGGAGACATTTAGGTCATTTAAAAATATTGAATTTGCAGGTTAAGATTTTATAATTAAAAATTGACCCCATCCTGTTGAGATTTATTTTCACCATGACAATAATCAAGGATTTATGCAATTTTATTGTATTATTCAAACCATGTCAACTCTGTTTATTCACGCGTTGCACTTGTATTTATGAAAAGAAAATGAATATATACATACTTTCAATATATATTCACGCGTTGCACTTGTACGCACACCTAAAAAGCAAATTTTGAGGTAAATCAAATTAATTTTGGCTGAGTCATCTTCCTAACAAAGCAAATTAATTTTGATTTGGAGTTGACTAAAACTTCAGTGAATGTTCAGTGAGCTTTGAGTTTCAAACATAATTAATAGCATTGCTTAAGGGCCTTTTAGGAACAAGCATTGTGCACAGGCTGCTCAAACAATATCATATTATTTTGAGTTATATCTTGTTATACAAACCCAAGCAGGTACAACCTGGCAAATCATAATAAGAATGTGTTACTTGATATAGGTTTACTAAGCAATGAGGGAACAGAAGAATAAACAAGTATGTGAATCAAAGATGGATATTTTTAGTTTTTTTACAAAATTCACAAAATAAGGGCAACTAATGTATCCCCAAATAGTCCAAGTCACTAAATTAACCTTAATCACTCGATCAAGAATGCCAAGATTCGGGCTTCTATAATCCCCACACAATAAAGGCCAGACATTGGTGGTCCTCTCAATTCACAAAATATCATATCATATTAGAATACATACTAGGGATTCTAACAAAAATTTTGAATTATGTCTAATTAGTGAAAATCTTAGAGCATCGACATTAGTGGTGTCAAAGTGGGTCGGTGGGTCGGGTTTGGGTCCGACTCAAAATTGACCCAACTTAAATCTAGTCAACAAAAATACAATCCGTTTAATAAACAAGTCAAAAACATTAACTCAAACCCAACTCGCTAGCAACCCGAATGACCAAACCCAACTCGTTGATCCATTTTGTCAAAAAAATAATAATAATATTGATATATTAGCTATATAATTTATGATAAAAATAAGGGTATACCCATATATTTAAAAAAATGAGAAAAATGCTAAACGGGACATTTTGGGTCAAAAATGGGTTCACAAATCAATCCAAACCTGACTTGTTTAATAAATGGATCGTAAAACCAAGCCAGAGCCTGACCCGTTTGTTATACGGGTCAACCTAAACCCATATTTTTTGGGTCAAGTTCAGGCCGAGTCAATTATTGACACCTCTATTCGACATGAAACGGACTCTCCAATCTAATCATCTTCAACACCAATCTCAAAGACATTTAGCATAAATAATGACCAAATATGGATCTCAAAACATAACTTTCCTAACCTCCTTCAATCCACCCATGATCCTCGAGAAGATGATGGTCCAACAAGAATCTTGAAGACAAAATAACAATGTTTTCAACCTTTCAATAATCCATAGAATCAAAATGCCCTCAATCAATAGGCATTTGGATCCATCATGAATCTCAAAACTATGGTAGTTAAATTATCCAACATATATTTCAATCAAGTACAAAAATATACTTCCTCCCAACCTTATATTTACCCACCATGGGGTAAGGTAAGTATGCATCTCGTTTCTTCATTACTTCCCTAAAGAATGCTCTGTTGTGTTACTTTCATGCTTTTAAGTTCAATCACTAATTTAGGTGCAGGAGTGTCTCCCTAAGGAACCATTCATCATGGTAATCTAATTGTTTTTTATGTTGTATGTGTGCAGGAGGTGAACCCGAGCTGAAGATGCTATTCTTTTTCATAAACAAGATTGGCTCTAAGTATTCATTTTCTTTTCATATCCTCCCTTTCAATTCATTCAAAAAACGCAGAACCCGATAGTTTATTTGGTTTGAAGATATTGCATGAATCTATATGCATTTCACTTCCTTATTTCCAATGAACTGCTTCATTCAAATGCAATCGGAAATTTGATTTACCAAAATAATATTAACAAACAGTAAATACAATTTTTCGTCAATAAATCCCTACCCAACCCTAGCAAAAAACTCATTTGCATCAATAAAATTAGGAAAAATAAAAAATCAAATTTAATTTCTCGCCCAAACAAGTAATGGAAAACAATTTCCGATTCAATGCCTTTATCATTTTCATTTCTTCTTTATCAATCCCTTTAAACCAAACATAACCTTAAAGAATTAGTTTATCAAATTTTTAAACAACTATCTGATCTAAAACCCACGACCAACAATCTGTAAGTTATCAGTCAATAAGCTAACCTGTAGACCATTTTTCATAGGAATGGACAACAGTGAAAGTGGGTGAGCAGACTAGGAAGGCGGCGGCGAGTTTGCGGTGGGCTTGTGGCGGCGGAATGAATCCCAAGTTTCGCGCCAGTGATCAGAGTGGAGAACATCGGCGGGGCATAAATTTTTGGTTTTAGGCATTCACCAGTTTTTTTATTTTCCCCCTTTTTTTTGAAGATTTTTTATGTATATAATTATTTTTATAACTTCCAAGTAAGCCTTACAAAAATTTGACTTAGGCTTCGTTTGGGACGGCTTTTTTACTGCTTTCTAAAACGGAGTTTTAGTACAAATTTTTTTATTTTTGTACTAAAACTCCGTTTTAGAAAGCAATAAAAAAGCCGTCCCAAACGAAGCCTTAGGCTTCGTTTGGGACGGCTTTCTTACCGCTTCTTAAAATAGCTTTCTAGTACAAAAGAGAAGAGAAGGAAGAAGAGAAGGAAGGAGTTTAAAAATTTTGTACTAGAAAGCTCGCCGGATTTTAAGAAGCAGTAATCCCTACGAAAGTCTTGCTTAGTCCCAAACGTCCTGTTGAAGCCTTAATCAAATGAGCGAGTCCGACGTGGTGGATCCTGCTTAAGCCAAGAATATATATATATATATATATATCCTGTTTATAGACCAGACGTATATAACACCCGATATATATATATATCCTTCTATATATCTGTCCGATATAACAGACAACGATCTTTCTGACCCCGGTATATCCTTCCGATAAACAAACATATATATATATATATATATATATATATATACAAGGCCTAAAGGAAGGGCCTATATATATATATATATATAGGCCCCGTGGTTTTTCCCCCTTTTCATATATCTTGTGTCTCTTATATACACCCTATATCTGCTTGTGTGCTGGATATATATATATACCGCCGCGAATATAGGACACAACAATATATAACCTATCAAATGAGTAACTTATAATGATAATTAATTAGTTGAATATGATAATTAATTAATTTGATAAATAATAATTGATATGATTGATGACCAATTGAAAATGATTGGGGTAAAATATATTAAAAACAACATGTTAAAGCTGGATATTGATTTATTATTGTGATGATTTATAAAAGTTTTGGTTGATTAATTAAGAAGGCTAAATAAATAATTCTTTCAAATTTGATTCTCGGGCGTAGTGGTGTCAATTTGAGTCAACGGGTTGGGTTGGACAGGTTCATCTAGGCATAAACAGGTTGACTCGACCATGACCCGTTTAGCTAAATGAGTTAGGATTTCAAACCTGAACCTAACCCGCACATGTTGTAGGGTTGACCCAACCCGACCCGCGAACCCGTGGGGCACAAGTTCTGAGTCGCGTCATCACGCGTAGCCGAATAGGGCCTGGGTGTCCGACGTTGTGGGTGAATGCCACTAGGCAAAGGCCAAGCGAGTAGGGTCTAGGCGAAGCAACTTGCGAGGTCGAGTCATCACGCATGTGGCAGGCGACTATGTCACTGTGGCGACCGGATTAGGTTGTGCGAGATCCGAGTTAGCTGGGTCAACTTAGGGCTTTCGGATCAACCTGAACCTGACTCGTTTATTAAACGGGTCAGAAATCCGATCCCGACCCATTTTACAAACGGGTTGACTATAACCCAAATTTTTCTTTGTTGGGTCCGGGTTAGGTTTCAGGTTGTGTCAACTTTTGACACCCCTACTGGAGTGTTATAGTTACCTGCCAAATGTTATCCCTCGGACCTTGTTGCCTGCCAACTACAATTCATCCAACCTTTATCACCCGATAATAGTCCCCTCTACCTCACTCACTTGACTACAATCCTTCTGACCTCCGTTGCCCCATAATATCCTACATACTAAACGAATATGCTAACATTCTATTGAGAACAACTTTCATGTCGCTGAATTCTTCTAACTCCAATTATATAATATACTATATATAATGTATATTTGCTATATTGAATCAAGCCATTTTCCCGAGGAAGAGCATCATTTCTAATTAACTATAAACATTAGTATATCATTTTAAGTAGCCAAGCCCAATGGTTTTTTCCCTTTTTATGATTTTACATAGAAAAATTTGTATATCTCTTAAGTCTCTTGCATCCCTCCCTTTTATATGTTTATTTGTTGGATTTTCATACAAAATTAAAATATTGAACTCTATATCTCTCTATTACAGCGAATGTTTCGCCGCACAATAATTATTATTATAAATTTATCCCAATTTATTAGTAGATTGGTTATTTTTTCGCAAAATGTATATTTGTTAGAAAAAAATAGAGTTAGGGTTTTTATTTGTTTTTTAAAAGGATAATTTTGAAAGTATAGTATTTGTATATTAAATTTTAAAAAATTCTCTAATTTTAAATTTTATATCTTGAAGACATTTGTTCAAAATAAAAAAATATATATATTTACCATCATAATATTCTGATTTTGATACAAATAAATCAATAAAATATTCGCCATCATTTGCATGTCACTTAATTATCAAAGGATGTCGACTATTTAATTATTTGGAGATATTTGACCAAATTTTATTTTCTTAATAGAAAAATGATGGAGAATTTGTTTCAGATGAAAGTTCTCTCCATATATATATTAATATTTTGTATATTGAAATATGTTGTGATTGAAATTGGTTCAATTTCAAAACTTTGTTCAAATTTGATTTACACTATTTACTATTGTTTGAACATTTGTTTGAAACAAGGTTTGAATTTGTCGATGTATGCACCCGTTGTGAAAGAAAATGGTAGTATATAACGAGATTTTTCTAAGTTTTGACAACACTAACAATGTGTGAGGAGAAGATGAGTCACATATGGAGTTTGTCGAGGTGGGCATTGTGCGGTCGACAATGTGTAAATGAGTTCAATGGGGAAGATATTACGGGACAATGAGGTGTGAAGAAAAGAGAATTTCAATATCGGAGCTTACTTAAACAACCTAGTAATGTATGAGGAGAAGAGGGAATGACGGCATAACTCGTTGGAGAAGGCATTGTAGGATCGCTTGTTGTGAAGGTAATATTTAGATGAATCTAATTCAATTTAGGCTTAGAAAAAATGTTCGACCAATAAGAAATTAAAAGAGGGGAAGAAGAAAGATGATAGAGAAAGGTCTTTGCATCATATTTGTTAGTCATTCTTGTTACAGATTCTTGATGTATCATCAATAAATTATCTTCATCGGGCACAAATCTCGAGGGGCAAAATCAAGCCGGAAACTTCAAAAATTAAATCCGGGATCACTTGAACTCCAATTTCAGCAAAAGTCAAACCGAGCGTCTCGAAAATACGAACCCAATGGCACCAAATTCGACTCAATCCGAGCCCAAATGAGTCTAAATCAAGACCTGAAGTGTTGTTGGAATGTTCAAAATGCAATTTGAGTTATCAAACAGTTTTCAAAAAATGATGTGCTTATAGTCGAATTGAGCGGCTCGACGAGACGAATCCAACGAACCCAAGAACCCAAGATCACCGAATTCCAACATTATTAAGGCCTTCAAATGCCTGACAAAAGGTCCGCGATCAAAGGATTTAATATCGGCCGTCCATCCGATCACTCCATATTTACCCCTGATCTCTCACATATTTACAAATCATGCCACTCCATAATATCTATAAATAGATCTATCATTTCTCATGAGAGGGGACCCAAGCAAGAAGAAGAGAAGGATTGGAGGGAATAAACTCTTCCATGACCACCGCCAGAATTCTGCTCGACGCCCGAGTGGCGTCGGAATTCTGCCGGAAGCCCGAGTAACACCGAAATTTTGCCCGACATTCACGTGACACCGGAGTTCTTCCCAACTTCCAAGTGACGTCGAAATTCCATCTAAGTGACAACGGAATTCTGCCCGACCTCCGAGTGATGCCGGAATTTCTACCACCAAGTGACGCCGGAATTCTGCTCGACCTCTAAGCAACCTCAGAGTTTCACCTGAACTCCAAATAACACCGGAGTTCTGCCCGAATACCATCTATTGTCAGAGTTCTCCTCGTCCATCAACTTACATCAGACTTCTACCCTACACCAGGCCTCAGCTCATCACCAAATTTCTACCCAACACTGGACTTCTTTCAATTGTCGGACTTTCACTGAACATCTATTTGATGTTGCATTTATGTCCATTGTTGGACTTCTACCAGACGTCGTCTTTCTGACCTTCATCTTGTCAAATAACGATCCTTCCGACCTCTATTTCCCACCGACTACGGTACTCCAGATTTACGTCACCCGCCGACTACAGTACTTCTGACCTCCGTCGCCTACCGACTACAGTCCTTCTGACTTATGTCGCCCGTCGACTATGGTCCTTCAGACTTATGTCCGCCCACCGACTATAGTCCTTCAAACCAAACAAATATATCAACAGTAATAGTTTGTATTCTCATCATGTAATGTACTCTATAAGATGTACATCAAGCTAAGGTCTTCACCCAATGAAGGGCCTCATTTGTAATCAACTGCAATAATAGTGGATTCATTCCAACTGGGCTAGGCCCCGTGATTTTTCCCCATTTTCAGTGATTTTCCACGTAAAAATCTTAGTATTTTCTAGTAAATAATGCACCCTATCTTTTTATCTAATTGCGTGCCGGATTTTCATATAACGCTAAGACGTTACACTTTATATTTCTCTACCATCGCGAATACTTCCTGGACGCAACAATTATATTCATTGTAAGTAGGGGTATCAATTTTGGGTCATGGTTTGAACCCGGAACTGACCCGACACTATTCGAGTTCGAGTCAACTCGACCCATTTTTGCAAA
Source organism: Dendrobium huoshanense (assembly GCA_016618105.1). Classification (NCBI taxonomy): domain Eukaryota; kingdom Viridiplantae; phylum Streptophyta; class Magnoliopsida; order Asparagales; family Orchidaceae; genus Dendrobium; species Dendrobium huoshanense. The sequence continues at coordinate 4,498,535 of CM028358.1, read as the reverse complement.
CGGATCGATTTTTCAGACTCCGAACCCGACATGCTTCGGATTTAAGGTTTTAGGACAAAGCGTTCAGGCGGTGCAGCGGTGCCGGCGGGGAAGCGGCAGCGGGGCAGTGCCGGCGATGCGCGGAGCAGTGGGGGATCTGTCGCGGGGCAGGGGACGGGTGTGCGGGGCAGCGGGCGTAGGGCAGCGGAGCAGCGTGCGCGGGGTAGCGGGGCAGCGGGGCATCGAGTGCGGGGTAGCAGGGCATCTGGGTTTCCGGGTCATTCCTGAGTTCCCGGGTCAACATGAACCCTGATTTTGCAAACATGGGTCGGTTTTAAGGACCCTAACCCGACCCGTTTAGGGTTCGGGTCAACCCAAACCCGAAATTTTTGGGTCGGGTTTTCGGGTTGGTCCAATGTTGACAGGTCTAATTGTAAGTGACAAATCTCCTACTTTTTGTTTTTGTTAATTTTAATTTCTATGACTTTTATTTATTATAAATTTACAAACATTATATTATCTCCTGATTTCATAAGTTTTCACCATGCAAATTTGGATATGTTATTGAATTGATCATTTTAAATGATTTGATATAATTTATTACATTTTAAATGAAGTAATGAATGATATAAAATACATGATATGATAACTTCACATGATATTTTACCGATTTACGTGATTCACTGATTGAGAGTTATGAGGAGTTGAAAATTGATTGAGAGTTATAAGGAGTTGGATGATTGATTCACGTGATTCAATGATAGTTATAAGGAGGCGACTGATTAGGGAGTCATGAGTGCAAGAACAAGACACCCTTAAGATACACTTATTGAATATTAAATATTGATACCGACATTACTACGGACAATATAGTTATATTGTGATTAACACTAAAATTATTTATTATCATTAACAATATTTAAAGTTATTGACATTATTAGAAGTTTTTATTATGAATTATGAGATCTTGAATTTAAAGCTTATGTATTTAAATGTGAGTTTATTTTTATTAATCTAAATATATAAATACAATAAAATAAAATAAAATAAAAATAATATTTAAAAATAGAACGAAAAACAATCGGAGCGTCAATCGTAGGTGGGGCCCACGGGAAGAAAAGAAGGCCTTTCCCGTTTCGGCCTTGGGTTCGAAGGACGTCTCCATCGTCAGAGAGGAACCGCTCTCAATGAATGGGGACCACTGATCAAAATGAGAATGCATCTGGGCCGTCCCGTTCAACGAGATCATTATCATCCATTCGGCTAAGTGGGCCCAACTTCGGCCCTGCCAACTGTGAAGCTGCTGGACGCTTGGAACTCGCCAATGCAATTTTAGCCAACAGATAAGGATTGGGACTCTTACGTGAGCGAATAATAATGGCGGTATCTATACAGCAGCAGCAGCAGATAAGAAGAAGACGAGAGGAGCCTTTCAGTGCCCAAGTGGCCTATGCCTTGCGCAGTAGTACATGGGACTTTCCAAGCCCATTTTTATCCTTTTTCCTATATTAATTAAAAGCTTTAATTATCAATTAATAAATTTTATATTCGATATATATAATTTTATATCAATTAATGAATTTTAACAAAAAAAAAATTGTAATAAAAAGCTGTTTTAAAGAGTGATAAGAGAAATATCACAAATAGAGCCTTAAGATTCGTTTGGGATTACTTTTTTATTATTTCTTAAAAGTCTTTTAATACAAATTTAAAATTTTGTATTAAAAAATGCTTTAAGAAGTAGTAAGAAAACTATCCCAAATCCAAGCCTTAGGCTTCGTTTAGGATGTCTTTCTTTTTTCTTCTTAAAACAGCTTCATTTTTCGTACTAAGAAACTGTATTAAAAAGCAATTATAAAACTATCTCAAATGAAATCTTAGTCAAATAAAAATTTTACTGCTAAAAAGGCATGAATAATAATAAAATTAGAATAAATGAAGCATATAATTATATGTGAATTTAGAAAACTAAGCATTCCTATAGGACTTATTTATCATAATTTTTTAAAATAAATTTTTAGTAAAAAAATTTTAATTCAAGTTATTTTAAAAAGTAGTAAAAAAATTCTTTTTATTACAAATTAAAATTTTTATCCTAAAAAATTGACTTAGGCTTCTTTTGGGACGGTTTTTTTACTGTTTTTTAAAATGGAGTTTTAGTACAATTTTTTTTATTTTTGTAGTAAATCTTCGTTTTAGAAAACAATAAAAAAACCGTCCCAAACGAAGCCTTAGTATCAAACAAAGCTTTAAATTCCTTTTATATATGTTCATTGAATCAATAACTGAATGAAATGGTTCAATGATGTCAATCTTGTAAATAGCTCAACTCCGACGGACAAATTAGAATGGCAACCAGGTCATCACCGCGTACAGTCTCGTTCTCACCTCTTCCAAGGCAACTGCTTTTTTCCGATTCTACCCTCATTTCAAACTACAAATCCCATCTCCGTCCCTCTTCTCCTCTAATTTATACTCGCTCAAATCCGCAGAAAACGGACGCACAAAATTTTCACTATGAAGGCGGTGACGACGATTGCGGCGGTGGTTATTGTGGCAGGGTTCTTCGCCGTGGCATCACCGACGGCGTTCAATGTGACACCGATCTCATTCGACGGAGGCTACACACCGCTCTTCGGCGAACGCAACATCGTGCGGTCCCCCGACGGCCGGACGGTCAAGATTCTCCTAAACCGGCACTCCGGTAAGAGATTTTGATCATCGCCGTCAGTTTCCTACCATCGCCGGCTTTTTAACGGCGTTTTGATCTCCATTTGCCGTTTCAGGGTCGGGGTTCATATCGTCGGCTCTTTATTACCATGGATTGTTCAGCGCGTCGATCAAACTGCCGTCAGATTACACGGCCGGTGTTGTCGTTGCATTCTACGTTAGTAACGGCGCTGTTTCTTTATTCATTCCCGTTTGCGATGGTGGTGGTTTCCGGCCGCCGGAGACGGGATTTCTGGAAAATCGGTTTTTTATAATATTTCATATTTGCAAAAAATTGAGTTGCTAGGGTTCCTTTTCAATCCGGTCATTCTAACTATTCCATTTTTTCTGAATATAATTAAATGAACAGAGAATTCCAACCCATTGATTTACAAGTCGTTTGGGCTCTCCAGAAATTACTTGATGAGCTCGACAAAAAATTATATCAAGATTTTTTAATTGAATTTGAGTCAAGCTAAACTTAGAAATTTTCAATTACAGTAATTGAGGTCAACCTAAACAATTAAATTGTTTTCAAATTATTGAAAACTCCTTGTGATTAGTTTAACATAACAGTTAATTAACTATTAAATGAATGATTAATTACTCAATCAATGATTATTTTATAAACTTGTATTCTAATGTTCTTGCTACAGATGTCTAATGGTGATATATTTGAGAAGAATCACGACGAGCTGGACTTTGAGTTTCTTGGGAATATAAAGGGAAAACAATGGCGGATTCAGACCAATGTGTATGGTAATGGGAGCACAAGTCGCGGCCGTGAAGAACGCTACCAACTCCCTTTTGATCCCACTGCAGAAGCTCACCATTACTCTATTCTCTGGACCAATTCTTCCATCATGTAAGTCTGTCATTACAGATCTGATTCAAATATTTTTAGTAACGTTGTGCCCATTTGCTCTGACACAGAGCTCGCTCTAATTCCTTTTAAATATTTGAAATGTATTATTATATTACTATTATTTGCATGGAAAAGCCATGCAGTTCAGGCAAGCTTGACGTAGACTATTGACCATATGCAGGCCAAGTACCAGCTAAGGTCCTTCTCATGGGCTGTCATCAAGCACCTTGGTTGTCACATTATATATATAATTATCACATTTTCTAATCAATCAACTATATATCTCCTTCTACTTAGCTCATCTTGATCTAGCAGGAGCAGATTCAGGCCTTAATTTTTAGGGGGACAAACATACAAGTAATTGTTGGTGTTACCTCAAATTTGACTCGACCTTTCGCTACAAAAAAATGGGTCAATAGTGACAAAACAATAAAGACAAAAAGAAAATGGTCGCTAAAGATGATTAATTAATCATTTAATTTCTACAAAATGTATGTTGAAGTTGCCTTGAATTTGGCTCAATCCCTATTTGTTCATATCCTTGATCGACGTGTACACTTTGCAAATACGTGGGGGGTCCAAGAGGGCATCGCCCCCTGGCTTGGTTCGACCCTGACAATTACAGCTCTATTTTTAGAATTCAAATTAATGAATTATCTGTTAGTTTTTCTTTTTGTATTTGGTTTATCATTTTCTAACAATTACACATTTATTCAATACGTTTAATTATATTGGGGTAATTGCCTAAAAATCCTTGTTATAAAGACTAAAAAAATATATATAGAAGGGACAAATTATCTAAAAAATTATATAATAAAAAAAATTAATTTTTTAGGGGGTCAATTGCCCCACATATGTTAGTTGAGATTTGTTGATTTGGAGATTTGACTATTAACTAAGAGGTCTTGAATTATATGATGTGCACTATGCCTACATGACTTTGTCTTAATTAGTCTAAATGTTCAAAAAAAAAATTTAATTTCACCAATCTTATACAGAAAAAGAATTAACATTTTTTGAGATCTATTTACAGATTTTACATTGATGAGATGCCAATCCGTGAGGTGGTGAGAACTGAAGAAATGGGTGGCGACTTCCCATCAAAGCCAATGTCGCTCTATGCCACTATATGGGATGCCTCTAATTGGGCAACTTCAGGGGGTAAATACAAAGTTAACTACAAATACGCACCTTTTGTCAGTGCTTTCTCTAACTTCATCTTGAAGGGTTGCCGCCTTGACCCCATTCAACAGTTGCCGGCGGCCGAGCAGTGCCGTCTCGCTGAGGCTGAGACTGCCATTTCTGATTATGCAACGATGACCGTCGAGAAACGTGTTTCCATGCAGCGATTTAGACAACATTATATGTCATATAGCTTTTGTTATGATGAGCTCAGATATCCAAAGGTATTTCCTGACTGCAAGGTTGGAGAGTCGGAGAAAGATAGATTTTTGAATTCCGGTGATGCGAAGATTCAGCCGAGGGCGGTGGTGCGCCGCCGTCGGTGGAACAATAGACGTGATCGGGTTAGGAGTTCTTGGATTGATATCAATGGACATGATGAAGAATAATGAGTACTCTTCTGTTAACAGAAATTAGATTAAGCTCGTCATTATGATAAGTGTTTGTAAAAATAACTCATTGTTCGGTGATTAATTTGGATTAAAAGTTTGTCTTTGTAATTAATGAATTACATTGTTTAAAGTTATATCAATGTAAATTTTGATTTTGATATTAGGATGTGGTTATTGGTCCAGCAATTAAGTGCTACAGTTTGTTCAAAAGCTGCAGTTGGTTGAAGAGGAATAATATGAATTGAATGCAATAAGGGGTCATACCATAGGAGAAGAAAAGTATCATTTTGTTCAAAAGCTCTCTTTATTAAAGCCATAGAATTGCTTGCAAGTTTTTTCTTTTTCCTTTACAATGAAGGTATAGAACGAACCGTCTTTGCCATCTACCAAGTACTAATATGTGGTCCAAAAATTAACTCCAATCTTTAATATAGGAGAAATTATTCTGTGCAGGGGCCGAACGCATAACGTCGCTCTAGAGACCATCCAGAATACGCCGTATTAGCGGTACCTAGCCGCGATACCAAGTTGTATTGAGTCGTGCGGTACCGAGCACAGAGGGTGACGTGGCAACGGCATTCGACGTCCGCACATAATAATTAATCTTAGCCCGTATATTAAAGACGAAGAAAAACTATTACAAGTAAATAAAAACCTCTAAAAGAAAAGCTCCTAAAACAATGGAGCATGCCCAGAGAGCATCAAAAACTGCTCAAACAACGGCCAAAATTTTAACAAAAACAGCCAAAAAAAATATCCACAAAGCTCCCTAAGCCAAGAAAAGCCTGGACTCAAGAATATGTAATGTTGCGCCAAAATTTCATCATGAAAAAATCATTCCCCTGGATGCCTGAAGGCCATCCAAGGGGACCCCTCCATGGGAGCATCATCATTGTCTAGGCAGTGGCGTATAAAAAGCTAGCATAGCAAGCAACCACTAATAGCACCCAATATCAACCAGATAGCAACCAGGAATATTCCAATCCAATCCAGCCCATAGAAACAGCTATTCAAAAAACTGATGCCAACTGCAGAAAAACCCATTCGAAGCATCTTAATATTTGAGGTAGTGATTTCCAATTGGTTGCTTTGTCAAATATTGCCCTTTTGATATTATAAGATGTAGTGATACTGCTGTTAATGATAGTGCCAAAACGTCTATTATTTCTTTCTTTCCAAATAAAGTAAAGGGAGCAGCTCACAAAAAGAAAATATAGATTTTTGACTTGCTTTTGGTTTTTGAATTCGTCATCTATCCACTCATAGAGATGCAGTAACGTAAGTCTCGTGGAAGAGGGAATAAGGTTGGTTATAACAGCATATGAACAGGGGCATTCAAAAAATAAGTGAGTGACACTTTCAGTGTATTCATGACATAAATTGCAGGTGGCAGGAACATAAATATTTCTTTTTTGCAAGGCGTTGGCAGTTTTTAAACCCCCAACAACAACTAGCCACACATAACACGAGTACCTCAGAGAGTGATGTGAATGCCAAATGAAATTATGTCAGTTGCAGGAAGGCATATGAGAGTAATATTCATGCAAAAAATTCTCAAACTTATTGTTATCCCGATTTTCCCAAAAAAGAGAGAAATTAATTAGCTTTCATGATTTCATCAGAAAAAAAATACTAGCAGATGATCTGGGAGAACCCAATTACCTTCTGAAATGAAAGAATTAACCAGCTCATTAGTGTGAGAGGAGTTAAGCCATAAAAAAACAAAAGTAGAATCACCAAGCTTGCCATTATTAAACCAATGATCCCAGTGAAGAGAAATAGGGGCTGATTATTTTCAAAGTGGAATGGTGTTTTAGCCATCGCCAGCAGTGTTGCATACTGATTTCCACTTGAAGCATTACTCGGGACAAGCTTGGAGAGACATATCTATAGACAAGCCAGGTAGACAGTAAAGAGTTGGAATTGTACATCCTTATGATAACATAGCAATTGTAGGCATATTGAAGAGCCAGAATAGAGGGCAAGCCCAATCCCCAAAAGCATTTTGGTTTGCAAATAGAATCCCACGAAATCATATGGATTTTTTTTTCCTGCTGCCAGGTCTCCAAAAAATAGAAATTTGTAGCATATTTTCTTGAAAATTTTAATAACCTCTTTGGGTATAATGGCTCCCCTTATTCAATAAGCAATATAATTCACAATAGTATATTTCAGGAATTTTAAGCGACCCACAAAGGAAAGAAGATTAGCCATTTGAAAGTGACCTTGATACAACTTATTTAATATAAGCATCTGGGATTATATAGCATTGTATAGGTGTAATCTACTAAGAAAGATTCTATGTGCTATGTGGTGAACTATCAACTGTGATGTGATGGAAGTTAAAGGTTGTTTTTTAGAAGTTATTTTTTTATTGTTTTTTAAAATAATTTTGTAGTAAAAAATAAATAAATTTTTACTGAAAATTTATTTTAAGAAGCAATTAAAAAAGCAGTCCTAAACGAAGCCTAAATGACATAAATGTCCTTAAGAGCATTAATAGTCTTAAGGGAGAAGTTGTGGGGGTGCTAATTAAGATTAATGGGTTAAATTATAGTCTAATTTGAATGTAATTTGATGTGAAAGTAGTCTATTTGGCTCTAATTCAAATATTAAACTGGTCAAAAATCTCAATTTGAATTCAAGAAAATAGGGCATGACATAGCACATCATGAGAAATAATTAAGGTTTCGTTTGTGACTATTTTTTTAACTGTTTCTTAAATTAACTTTTTAGTACAAAAATAAAAAATTTTGTACTAAAAAACTGCTTCGAACAACAATAACAAAGCAAATCCAAATGAAGCATAAGTTGTGCTGCATTAACTTAAATTTGAAATATGTGTATTGGGATTGAATTTGCTGAAAACTACACAAAAAAAAGGAGTTGAAAACTGCATTAAGCTTATAATGTATAGAACATAAGTTTTAAAATAATTAATAAAAAAGAAGAATAAAATGAAGTAAGTTTTTTTTTTTTTTTTTTTTATTTTTTTATTTTTTTTATATGAGATTAAGCATCAACAATAATATGTGTATTGGGATTGAATTTGCTGAAAACTACACAAAAAAAAAGGAGTTGAAAAAGATTTGTCGACAAAGTGTGGTGTGTTTTAGGTTATTATCAAAACTATTTACTTATGAGTGTAAAAAAAAAAAAAAAACTACTTGAGATATTTGTTTTTAGGTTAACCCGCACGATTATTTTTTATGTTGGATTCAAGTTTGAAATCTTAACCCGATTAATTTTCACGTTGACCCAAAAAATCAAATTGACTTAATTTTCATATGGGACAGGTTAAACCGTTTCGATTAATAAAGGAGTATTAATTGGAGGAGATTTAAATATTTATGTCAGGAGAGTGGTATTTTGTAATGATTTAAAAAGCATTTATATTGATTATAAGTTTGGAGTGACTAATGAAGGTGATATGTTTAAATAAGATTTTGTTCTAGTTTATAATTTTGTAATTTTAATAACTTATTTAAGAAAAAACGGGCATTTCACTTATATAAATAAAACTTAATTATCAACTTTTGAAATATAAGAGTCCAAACATATTTTACCACAAACTCCCAGATCTCTAGAGCAAAGATTAAAAAATTTCAAGTGAAATTCTATGAAACTATTATCACTTATTAATTTTCGAATTTAAAGATAAATTAAGTTAATGTTTTATACATTAAAATTACGAGAGAGAGTAGTTCAACATTAGTTATGACATGATACTAATATTTCTCAATATTAGTTTGGATTTATGTCGGGTAGGTCTATTATGAAAGTTATACTTTTGTTGAGAGGTTCAATGGAGAAGTATAAAGAGAGTAAGGACGATCTACATATAATATTTATTGATTTAGAGAAAACATATGATAAAATTTTAAGAGAAGTGCTTTGAAGAGTTATAGAAAAGAAATGAGCTAATAATGCTTATATTCAAGTCATTAAGGATATCTATACATGAGCTATTAATTATGTTTAAACACAAGTTGATTGACAAAGTATTTTCTTATTTTAGTTTAATTATATAAAGAATCAGCTTTAAGACCATATCTTTTTTGCTTTAGTCATGGTTATTTTTAGTAGACATCTGCAATACGATGTACCATGATGTATGTTTTTTGCTAATCACACTGTTCTTGGTGATAAGACTAGAGAGAGAATTGAAGGAAAACTTTAATTATGAAGGTCAACATTCGAGTTTAAAGGTTTTCATTTGAGTATATCTAAAACTAGATACATAGAGTATAATTTTAGTAATATTAGATCTAGTGGTGGGATTGTGACATTGGATGATCAAATCATTAAAAAAGTGTACGTTTTTGTTATCCATGTTTATTATTCAAAGCGATTGTGAAGCAGATGGGAATATTATTAACAGAACACAAGTTGGATGGTTGAAGTGGAGAAATGCATTAGGAATGTTGTGTGATAGAAAAATATCTCCAAATTTAAGAGAAAAAATTATAAGATGACCGTGAGACCTGCAAAGCTTAATGATGTAGAATATTGGCCATTAAAAGTGCATGAAACAATTAACTTAAGTGTTGCATAAATGTAGATGCTTACATAGATGAGTGACTATATACTTAGAAATGGAATGCAAAATGAGTATATACATCAAAAGGTTAGAGAAGCTATAATGACAGATAAAATTAGAGTAAAATTCACCTTACATTAATTGTTGGGCTTTCTATGACCAGATTAATTAGGAGGGTAGATATATTAGATCCGATTTTTGTTAATAAAAGTTGAGGTAGACCTAAAAAGAGTCGTTTAAAAAGTATTATTTATGATATTTTTAATTAGATTTAAATGATAATTTTACTCTTAATAAGATATAATAGAGAAAACGGATTCATGTAAGCAACCCCACGTCGTGGGATAAAGGCTCGATATTGTTGTAGAAAGCAAATTCCTCAAATCTTAAATCTTAAAAAGCCATTCACTTTATTTTGATATAAATATTATCTGAAAACAAAACTTTGTTTTTTTTTTTTTTTGAAATATTCAAAATTAAGGTGACCAACTAAGGTAAGCTTTAACTTGTTTATCAATGTAAAACTCATGGTAGACAGTAGTGTGTCCAAAGGAGTTGACTTTGAACTAGAGTTAAGCTTTATATTATATATATATATATATATATATATATATATTATCGCAAATAAAAACATTTATTTATATAAATATACATATATGAATATAAGTGTATAAAATTTATATATTTGTTCACATATATAAAATATAAATTCATATAACAACATAAACTCTATGTACTCTTCCTTATTCCTGTTTTACTAATACTAAGATTTTCTCTATTTCATGGGCCTAATTAGGCCTGCTAAATGAAGCCTGGCCTTGAAGGCCCACAAATCTAACACGTAAGGATCTATTTCATTTCGCTTCTATTTTTTATATACATAAAATTATAATTTTGCATCTATTTTTTAAAATAAATTTAAGAGTCTTAGAAATATTCATAATTTAAAATTGAATTTTTACAAACATTAATGTTAATATTAATGATTAATTAAGATAAGAATTGTTCGAGTTATTTTTTACGAATCTACCTAAGATTAATTTAAAGTATTTATAGAACAATTAATTTTTCAATTTTTCATTACAAAATAGTAAATGCCCTGAAAATCTACCTAATACTTTTTGGATTATGTGTTCCAAGTCTTCATTATATTTTTCTTTAAAAAAAAAAATTACATAAAAAATATGAGAAATTTGAAATTATAGTGTTTCAAACAATTTCTCTTTTCAACTTTCATTAGCTCTAATTTTGTAAAATGATTGGTTTTTTTGGCTGAAAATGACTTGTGGAGACTTGAAGAATTTGATGAAAAGGTTGATTGCTACAATTGCCTAAAATAATAGCTCCATGATCTCGTCTAACAAATTAGCCTAAAAGGTTTGGACTTACGTATTGCATGTTTCACATATTAATTAGTGAAATAATAATCGATAGTGTCTCAATTGCACCATGATGATGATCGATATATCAATTTATATCTAGCATGATCTCTACATGATAAAGCTGCTGTTATTTCAATATTTATGGATGAAGATATCATGGAAGAGATCATCAATATAGACTTATAGTGTATGGCTCTTTCTATTCTAGAAGGTTAAAGGAACTGCATACATTCTTCTCGCTAGAATGTTGCCAATTCATTTCTGATTAGATCGACAGAATACGGCCTGATCATGATCCTCAAACCATTGCTCTATCTCTATTGTCAGACCACTTCAAGCCATGTTGTTGTCAAACAATTGTCGAGGTATCAACCAAACATTGCCATAGGACCATTATCGTGATCATATCATCTTCTGATTACCTTCGTTAAGTCATCACTTGGCCATCCTTATTGGTTAACCACTAAATCATATCATTGGAGCGCCTCATGATCGCCATTGTCCGACTATGAGTTTTTTATCACCATTGCCTCACTTTGATCCTCTAACCACCCCTTAACTAATGCCACATTATTAGAGTCCATTGATAATAGTTTACCTATTATGATCCTATGATCACCATCGTCCAACTATGATCCTTAGATCATGATTGTTCGACTATAATTTTTTAACCATTGTCATCTAATCACGATCATTTATATATATATATATATATATATATATATATATATATATATATATATATATATATATATATATATATATATATATATATATATATATATATATATATATATATATATATATATATATATAAGTTTAATATTAATAATTACTAATTTATGTTATATTTTTAGGTATAATTTACACTTATAAATTATATATATAATTGATATTATAGATTTATATTTTTGTAAATTCATACTGAATTATTTGTTTTAGATTTTCCATTTTTATTATTATCATTTAATTTCATTTTAAGAGAGAAGTTTTAGAACTTTAAAAATTACAAATAATTATATTTTATTTGAATGATTATGAATATATAAATAATTATAAAATTAAGAATTTTAAAAATTAATATAATCATTATTTTATCTAAATATTCCATACAAATTTTTTTTTTTTTCAAAAAATCTTAATGGAAGTAATTCATCATACACACATTGTACAAATTTCTGCTAGTTATTTTATCCCACATCACTGGGAGATTTATATTGTATCCATAAGTTAAGAGGCACGTGAGTGGTGGAACCATGTCGACATGATTTTTTAGTGCTTAATCCATAACAATTCAAAATTTTTGAATATATATTATTAAATAAAATATATTATATTTTAATTAATTCATACAATAAAATATTTTATATTAAATTAAATTATTTAAATATGTTTTGAATTGAATCAATTAGTTTTTTTAAAAAACAAGGACATATTCAACTATTGGTCTGTTGAACTGGCAGTTCAAATTGTTTCTGATCACCAATTTGTTGTTGCATCAATTTTTCATGATGATCAAATCAGTCATAGGACCGGTTCATGATTCATGATCACTCCGATTTTCAAAGAGCATGGAGATCTCATTTCTTATTCTCAAATTATTATTATTTTTTTACTATTCCCTGTAAACATTTTGGTCTTAAAATTTTTCTCTTTACATGATAAATTTTTTTACGTTGCTCAAATATAAAATATGTTAGCTACCTTACATGTGGCAAAGTGAGATTGGTCACCTTTGTAATGTTAACTGCACCATATACTTTCTTTAAGCTGTTTTGTACTTTCTTTACTTAGTTTTATCTTTATATACCCTTGTAATTAACCTTTAGACAAATGAATGAATTACTTTTCTATTTTTCCTATTCTATGTTTCTCTGGCTGTCACGAGAGCCCACTCTGATTTCCTACATGGTATCAGAAGTCTAGTTAATTCTCTTCCTCCGTTTCTTCCCGGCAATGACATCTATAGCAACTATTTCGTCACCCACTCAGGCGAATTCCTCCACCGCCGTCGAAGAGCCCTTCTCCTCTCCCGAAATTCCATCCTCCCTCAAATTCTGGATGAGCAACGTCAAGAACGTCATAGCTTAGCAGCTAACAGCGGATAATCATTCGCTATGGAGATCTCAAGTCCTCTAGCTCTTTCGGGCAAACAGTTTCGAAGGTTTCTTGACAGGCTCAGTCGCCTACCCGCTTCCCTCCATCTCCAACAGCAACGAACAAAACATCGTCAACACCGCACACTCAACATGGCTTTTGATTGATCAAAACCTCGCCGTCGCTCTATATTCCATTAATTCTTGCACAATTCTACCCTATGTCCTCTCCGCCAACCACTGCAGTGAAATTTGGCAAATTCTTGACAGCCGCCTACAATCCTCCACAAGATCAAGAATCTTTCAACTAATGAACGAACTACACTATCTATCAATGAAAGATAAGTCCATGACTCAGTATCTTTTTAGAGGTAAAATCCAAAGTCGATGCACTAGCAGGTGCCGGCGCTCCGGTCGACGTCGAAGACGTCATTCATTATACTCTCAATAGACTACTCAACACATATCAAGCTTTCAAAACCGCCATTCGCACCAATCTCCGCTCAGTAAGTTTAGACAAACTCTACACTCTTATTTGCAGCGAAGAGCTTAATCTTCTGCTCGAGACAGCCAAAGAACTACACTCTCTCAGCATTGTTGGACAACAAACGACACTCACAGCCAGCCGTGGCCGCGGGCGTGGTAGAACGTCCGCAAACAGAGGTCGTAACAATAGCCGAACTTCTTCCAACGTACCAAACAATCGTGGACCCAAGAACAACCGACATTCCATTTCCTACCAGATTTGCGGAAAGCCCGATCACTCCGCCATCAAATGCTGGCATCGTCACGACGAACAATACAACACCGAACCAACAGTCGCTCTCTTCACATCACCCCCTACTACCAACTCTTCAGATTGGTTTCTTGATAGAGGAGCAACATCACACCTCACCTCCGACTCGTCTCAAGTTCAACAACCACAACCGTACAACGGCAACAGCCAGGTAATTCTCGGCAACGGACAACATGTTCTAATCCATAATACGGGTAAATGGATTCTTCCAACCCCTACAGTTTTCAAAAATCGGTTGAACGTCAATTTAATTGCAAGATACGGATTCTTCGCACCGATAACGGTGGCGAATTCATTAACAACAAATTCAAAACGTACTGCAAAACACTTGGCATATGTCATCAATCCTTATGCCCGCACACGCCGTCTCAAAATGACGTCGCCGAACGCAAACATCGGCACCTTATAGAAACCACTCGGACACTGCTCACACAAGCTTCCTTACCTCTGCATATTTGGGTTGACACCCTTATCACCGCAAATTACCTCATCAACTGCATGCCCTCGCCCAACACACGGAATAAATCCTCATATGAAATTCTACTTGGATAGCAACCTGACTAAAATCACCTCAAAGTTCTTGGCTGCCTTTGCTACCCTTTGCTCAAACCATACACCTCCAACAAGCTCTCACCCACCTCTCATCCTTGCGTTTTCATAGGCTATGCTCAATCTCTAAAGGGTTACAAATGCCTGGAACCCAACTCTAACAAAATTTACATATCACGGCATGTTCTTTTTAATGAAACAATTTTTCCCTATTCAACCAAACTGACTCAGCGGTATCACACTCCACCTCACAGCTTTACCTTCCTCCCCTTCTTCTGGTTCCCAACATCAGCCTACCTCAAACCATCAAACACCAACCTCAAGACATACAACACACACATCACCAAACCAAACACCCTCGGCCTACCAGACCTACTACAGATCCCAGCCAACTCCACAACCCGAACACCTCGACACCGAACCCAAACTTGGTCGTTGACATTCAACTTAACTCACAAACCAGGACATCACGACCACATCTAAAAACCCAAACCTACCTAATCATCCCATGGTCACTCGACTAAAGAGCCGCCTCTCAAAACCGAAGCAGATCTTCGACTTGGCTCACATTCTACAGCCAACCGAACCCACCACTTACAACCAGGCTACAAAATCCGAACAGTGGCGCACCTCCATGTCACAGGAATTTCAAGCTCTACAAGCTCAAGGAACTTGGGAATTAGTTCCGCCGAACACATCCATGAACATCCTCGGTTCCAGGTGGACGTTCAGAATCAAATACAACTCCGATGGTTCCATAGCCCGACACAAAAGCACGGTTAGTGGCTAAAGGATTCGTGGCATCGACTACAACGAAACGTTCAGCCCCATCGCCAAAATGCCGACTATACGCGTCTTCATCCTCATCGCACTTCACCACAACTGGTCGGACCATTCATCAACTAGACGTCTCCAACGCATTCCTCCACGGAACACTGACCGACACCATCTACATGTCTCAACCGCCGGGCTTTCAAGATACGCAACACCCGCTCTACGTATGTAAGCTCAAGAAAGCTCTTTACGGACTCAAACAGTCACCAAGGGAATGGTATGCTACCCTATCCAATCACTTAATCAACTTCGGGTTCACTATCAGCACCTTAGACCATTCGCTTCTCACATACACTTCCGGGCAAATTCGCATCTACATGCTTATATATGTCGACGATATTCTACTCACAGGTAACTCTACATCCGAAATCAATAAACTACTAGCTAATCTAAATGCTAAATTTTAGATGAGAAACCTTGTGTCACTATCTCATTTCCTTGGCATTCAAACCGCCAAAACCAAAGACGTCGCGATTCTCCATCAACAAAAATATGCCAAAACAATTATACAAAGAGCAGGCATGGAACAATCCAAACCTGCCTCTACTCCAATTTCGTGCAGAACAACGGTATCGGCCACGTCCAACGAACCCTACGCCAACCCGCAGTCTACAGGAAAATCACAGGCGCACTTCAATATATACCTAACTATTACCCGACCGGACATACAATTCGCAGTACATTAACTTTAATTTGCCAACATATGCAAGTGCCTTTTAACATTCACTTCGATTCCTTGAAACGTCTTCTCTGCTACATACACGACTCACTCGATATAGGTATCCCGCTAAACCGATCTAATCTAACTCTAAAAGGCTATGCAGATGCAGACTGTGCCAGCAACAATCAAGATTGCAAATTGATCTCCGGATGCTGTAACTTTCTCGAAACCTCGCTCATAACATGGCAAGTGAAGAAACAAAACACATTCACTAGGTCCTCCACAGAAGCTGAATACCGAGCTCTCGCCACCGAAGCCGTCGAGGTTATATGGCTCCGTCAACTACTACAAGATTTCAATACACCGCAGATCAAACCTACTACAGTCTACCGCGACAACACCTCTGCCATTGCTCTCGCCAACAACTTGGTATTCCACACCCGAACAAAGCACATCGAGGTGGACTGCCATTTCATCCGGGACTGTATCAAGAAAAATTATATCTCAGTTCATCACATATGTACCGAAGATCAGCTCGCCGATCTGTTTACCAAAGCCTTGCCCAACAACAAATACAAATTGCTTTCAACCAAACTTACCGCTGCTACACACCCATAAATTTGAGGGAGGCTGTTAGCTACCTTACACGTGGTAAAGTGAGATCGGTCACCTTTGTAATGTTAACCCAACCATGTACTTTCTTTACTTGATTTTATCTTTATATACCCTTGTAATCTTTAGACAAATGAATGAATTAGTTTTCTATTTTTCCTATTCTATGTTTCTCTAGCTGTCACGAGAGCCCACTCTGATTTCCTACAAAATATACAATATGCCAACTCAAATTTTTTAGGAGATAACAATTTCTACACGTGACAAAATTATGTTCTATTTTTCCGATAAGGAAAAAAATTTATGGCATTCAAAATATTTACAAAAAATCTTAATTTTCGAAAAAAAATTATTTAAGAAAATACTTTCAAATTATTAATTAAATACATAAATAAACATTGACTTTCTTAATTCCCGGCGTCGCTCACCTCTATGATATCCGTGGACCCACCGCTAATCAGGGCCTACCACAGAACCAATTACAAAAATAATACTTCCATCCGCGAAAACCAATTTTGCCAACCCAAACCCCCCCACAATCCACGTGGAAATATGATGTCGTGTCACGCAATTACATCACGGTGGAGAATTGGGTGTATATTAATATAGAATAAAAAGAACAAAAATAACAAAGTATTTTCTCTATAAGAAGATCCTGCTTTAATGACCATGCAGCAGCAACTGTAGTAACAGATGGCAAAGATGCCGGATCAGGAAGAGCAATACCGAGGATCCAAGCAGCCGGAAAACGGCAGCGCCGCCGGCAACAAGGCCGACGAAGAGGAATCATCTCCGATTGAACAAGTCCGGCTGACCGTATCGACAACCGACGACCCCAATCTTCCGGTATGGACGTTCCGGATGTGGTTCCTAGGGCTTCTATCCTGTGCCCTAATGTCCTTCCTGAACCAGTTCTTCGCCTACCGAACGGAGCCTCTTGTCATCACGCAGATCACCGTTCAGGTGGCCTCTCTTCCGGCTGGGCATTTCCTCGCTCGTACCCTACCGCAGGCGAAGTTCCGGCTACCTGGATTCGGCGATCGGGAGTTCTCGCTCAATCCGGGGCCGTTTAACATGAAGGAGCATGTCCTGATCTCGATCTTTGCGAACGCTGGGTATGCTTTTGGAAACGGAAACGCATATGCTATTGGGATCGTTAACATTATCAAGGCGTTCTATAAGCGGAACATCTCGTTCCTGGCTAGCTGGATTCTTATCATCACTACGCAGGTTTGTTTGTTTCCCTCGATGATCTCTCGGACCTTTTGTCCTGTTCGTTTCTCTCCTTTTCTGAGTTAGTGCGCCCAAGGGATTTGACAACGTGTTTTATCTCAATTAAAATTTGAGCAACGTTATCCTCAAAATATAATACAGATCTAAATATTTTCTAATATAATTTCTTGATTTCAATGCTTGTCTTATTGCAAAATTAGGATATATATTTTGTATTTTTTCCCTTTTTTTAACGTTTTGTAATTACGACTTATCTTGCATGCGTTGATCATATTTTTTGTGGGATTTTTTTTTTTTTTTTTTTGGCTGAGAGGGGGTTTTCGGGAGGCTAATGTGCTCTGTTCATCACAGGTGCTGGGGTACGGATGGGCGGGGCTGATGAGGAAGTACGTGGTGGAGCCGGCGCATATGTGGTGGCCGAGCACGCTGGTTCAGGTGTCGCTTTTCCGGTTAGTTCACCGTGCAAGTTTTTTTGCTTTTTTCCTTTTATTTTAATGATTATAATAAGTAATTATCGAATGATTTGATTACTTTATCGATTCAAAACTAAAGCAAATTTAAGATTCCAACAATTAGGTTTTTTTTTTTTAAATTAAATTTCCATTAATATTGAGGTAACGGAATCACGGCGTCTGCGTGAGATTCCACGGATAAAAAGTTAAAGATTCATCTTAAAAAAGGAAAATTTCAGACGCCATATTCATTTAAAATTAAATTTAATAATTACAAAATTCGTCGAAATTAAAATTAATCTTAGCAAAAAAATTTCAAGATTTTCCTTATCACGCAACAGCGGTCCGGGCTCATTTATTGTATGAAGTTATGAATTATTTAATTTTTAATTTATTTTTATATGTCAAAATAAAATTGATAAAAAACATTCTCCATACAAGTGAGAATATAATGTATTAATTACCTAAATTATATTTCAAAAATTGAATTAATTAATCATTTTATAGCTCTTCACAATTATAAAAACCAATTTTGTTTTGAATAATTTCTAAGTCTGACGGCGGGAATTATGCAGTCAAATATTCCAACTAAGCCATTTACACAGTAACCTTTTCATTCCTTCATAACTCTTATTAAATTATTATGTTGACTTAACAAGTCTGTTGGAGCAAGCTTTTCACAAACGTAATGAATATTCAATGATACTAACCGAAGTCATTCATTTCACATTGGAAGTCTTGTGAAGCAATTATTACTAGTCCATCAAAGTATTCTGTCAAGAGAAATCAATGAGAAGCTGCGGACAATAGAAATTTGATTATTCTGTGTGGAAGTCGAACTCAACTCTACTTCCGGATACCAATCAAAATCAGCCATGTCAACGATACCGAGGTCGGTACCAATCTGTACCGAGCCTCAGTACTACCGTCCCGCAGACTTAGATACCCGGACGCGATTCACACAGATTAATTTTTCGGACAATAGAAGTCTGAGAAAAGAATACTATTAATTTATTCAAACCGAAATATTAAATTTATCAAGCCAGATTACTTAACGATTCATAATAATATTAATGCTTTTTTTTTTTAAGAGTTGCAGCTGTAACATGTGAGCTGAGCACTTGAATTAACTTCGATTAATTCACTAGCAAGCTGCTATGCTCACTTTCGAATTCCTTCTTGCATGTGCCGCGCCCTTTGACTGAGGCGTCATGTATGCTGGCAATATAACCAGTCATCCAAGAACAGTCTTTTTTTTCAACTAATCTTGCTGATTTTATTAAATTAATTTCCCAACGGCCACAGATTGGACAAAAGTTTGACGCCATGACCCCTCCCCTTGCTTGGCAAAACCAGATGAGACAAGCGAGTTAATTTCACTTTCCTTTGGCCTTGAATTGATCAACGTAACGTGCGTTCGGGCGGGTTGTATTTGGCCACTGGAGAATAACTTTTTTGCTTAATTGTTGTCATGATGGCTACCTTCTGAGTTTCAAATGCATCGATTTTGTTTTTCTTTTCTGCTTCCATTTAAACTTGATGTCATCTCTCTAAAAAACTATTTAATAAAATTGATCATTAGCTAACTTCGTAATATGAAAAAAATTATGATTTGATTTAATTGACCTAGTAAAAACACGTTATCTTTTTGTTTCTTTCAGTTAATTCAATATGCTGATGTGTCTATATGATTAGGTTAACATATCTTCGCTTCTTTATTAAAGAGTGATGCCATCTTTTTTAAATTAGGCTTTTTTGCGTTCTAGAAAATTTGAGTCGGTAGAGTACATATCTTACGTCTTAGTATTATACAAAGATTTTACATGTATGGATAAAATTAATAAAAACAGAAATTTTTACGTGGTGGAAAATCTAAAAAAAGTAAAATTACGGGGTCTGACCTAATTATAAAATCTACTATATAGC
Source organism: Dendrobium huoshanense (assembly GCA_016618105.1). Classification (NCBI taxonomy): domain Eukaryota; kingdom Viridiplantae; phylum Streptophyta; class Magnoliopsida; order Asparagales; family Orchidaceae; genus Dendrobium; species Dendrobium huoshanense. The sequence continues at coordinate 4,478,327 of CM028358.1, read as the reverse complement.
AAGTGATACAAAAAACATTTTTTCTTCACCGTTGAAGAAGAGGGAGAGTACAACAGGACTTAATTTTTTCAATAGGGATTATTATAGAAATAAATGTTTACAGAAGGACTAATATACCCATACACAATAAGGTAATATCTTGTCAGTATTCGATCTGGAGATGGTCATGATTTCTGATGCTAGTTGTCGGTGACGATGCTGGTTGTCGGTAGAGATAGATGGTAGTGATTGTCAACTGTGATGGATGGAAAATGCAAGAGAGTTCTCGCTATTGCTCTCTTTCTCTTTCTTCCACACTCCCTTATGTGAAGAATGATAGTCTATTTACAGGTTTTTAGAAATGACAAGCTCAATAAGTATGAAAAAATCTAGGGTAAATTCGGAATGCTTCATCAAGTGGTCTATATTGATTCCTTTGATCATAGAGCTTTGATCAAGCATTTAAGTATCTTAATTATGTCAAATTTAAGTGATCTTGGGCTTGTTAGATTCGTCTCGTCCTGCCGCTTGATTCAATTATAAGTGTTGCGGGCTAGAAATTACGCGGCAATAGAGATTTTATTCTATGTCTTAACGTTGTACGTATAACTAGCACACACAGAGAACACAAGATTTTTTACGTGGAAAACCCTTAAAAGGAAAAAAAAAACCACGAGGCCTAGCCCAGTTGAAAATGGTTCCACTAGACTTTGAGTTTGTTACAAATGACTGAATCACCTCCAGGGGTGATCAGATTACAATCAATTACTTAAGACATCGAGTCTTCGGCAGGACGTAGGGACTGAATGTCGGGCCCTGAGTATGACGTCGGGTCTTTGGCAGGACGTCGGGTCTTCGGCAGAACGTAGGGACTGAGTGTCAGGCCTTGAACAAGACGTCGGGTCTTTGGCAGGACGTCGGGTCTTCAGTAGGACGTAGGAGCTGAACGTCGGGCCTTAAGGTGGTGGTCTGGCGAGGTTATGTGGTGGTCCGGCGAGGTTCTTGCGGTGGTCCGGCGGTGGTCCGACGAGATTCCTGCGGTGGTCCGGCGGTGGTCCGACGAGATTCCTGCGATGGTCTGGCGGTGGTCCGACGAGACTCCTGCGGTGGTCCGACGGTGGTCTGGCGAGGTTCTGCGGTAGTCCGGCGGCTGTCGAGGAGGAACTCCTTTCTTCTCTTCTTCCTTCTCTTCTCTTCTTCTCTCTCTTGCTTGGATCCTCTCTTGTGAAGAATGAGGGCTCTATTTATAGATTTTCTGGAGTGGCATGGCCCGTAAATAAGCGTGAGATCAGGGGCGAATAGGGAGTGGTCAAATGGACGGTCGATATTGAATCCTATGGCCGTGCACCGTTCGTTGGCCATTTGGAGGCCTTAATGATGTCGGAATTTAGTGATCTTGGGCTCGTTGGATTCGTCTCGTCGAGCCGTTCGATTCAAGTATAAGCTCGTCAAAATCAGAGACCGTTTGGTAACTCAAATTGCGGTTTGAACCTTCCAACAGCGCTTTGAACCCTTGATTCGGACTCATTTGGGCTCGGATTGAGTCGATCTTGGTGTCGTTGGGTTCGTATTTCTGAGACGCTCAGTTTGACTGTAAGCTCGTTGAAATCGGAGTTCGGATGCTCCCGGATTTAATTTTTGAAGTCTCCAACTAGCTTTTGCCTCGAGATTCGTGCCTGATCAAGCTAATTTTGTGATGACGTATCAATAAGTATGCCATATTTGAAGATTATTTGATTGTCCAGTTAATGCTTTAAAACTTTCAAGTATACTTTGGTCCGTTGATTTGAGCTATCTTGGGCTTGGAATGTACCGATTAACTATAAGTTTGCTAATATCAGAATTTAGATGATCACAAATTTAATTTTGAAAGTTTCAATTCAAATATGCCTCGAGATTAGTGCTTGATTAAGATGATTTTTTGTGACATATTAGCTACTGGAAGCTTTAAACTATCTATCTTGGTATCATATTTATCCACAATTATATGAACTGAAAACAAACTTAAGTTACTTTTATTATTTTCATTTCTAAAGAAATTTTTTGCTTCCATCATGGTCAAACTTCCTAAAATCAAATTTAAGTTTATCTATAAATTATAGTTATTTTCCTACAAAAAAGGTTAACTTGCACCAGAAATATGCTATGCAAAAATCGTAAGCCTGAATGACTCCAACAATTTGTGGCTCTTCGTATCCATCTTGACTTCAACTTCTTGCTAACTTTTTTCACTTCTTCCTCAAAAAATTTTTGTGTAAGATGAGAAAACCTTTGTGATCTGAAGAATCAAAGTTCGCATGAAATTACGTTGATAAAGTCATCTATGAAAAACGGAAAACTTGTGGCTTATAATATTCTAAATTAAATTAACTTTGCGTATAGCAATTATTGCTAAAGTGTATGACGCATTTTCTTTCGTATTAGAAGCCAACGTTTCTTGTAAAATACTCCATAAATATTTTTATTGTTTTCCTTCAAAATGGGAAAGGTATCTTACAGTTGGACGAAAGTACACCTAAAAAAGTCTTATATATGTGAGCTGAATTAACAACACTACAGCATGCAATTGAGCTACCAATGAACAAATTGGGCTTCTTTTGGACTTTTAGCTCACATATATATAAGAATTTCAGGCTCAAGATCATTTAATTTACGTACATGTTTTTCATGAACAACTATTGAATCATGAACAAGCTATTCACTAGGAGGTCAAGTGGGTTAGGCTACTCATAATTTCTTTATCCGAAGCTCAGATCACTCTTATAGATTAGCCCTATTGAATCTGAGCTAAATGGTTATAGCGTGTTGTGGACCAATCATTGGCACGTTTACATCATTTAAGCTCGTCAATGCAGCAGATTCACCGTCAACATGCTTGTAATAAAATAAAATTAATATTTAAAGTATGGTTTGAACTGTTGTTCGGTTAGAACATAATAAAAGGCTTGTCAATAAATCACTTGCTATTATATATGAGCAAAATTATATCAATATAATTAAATTTGATTTCGTTCAGATGAACTTACATTAAGGGCCCATTTGATCTACTAAAAAAGAAACGCAGTGAAGCATAATTTAGTGTATTTGATTTAAAATTATTTGGTTGCGTATAGAATAAAGATAGGAGATTTTTTGTATGTGTGCGCGCTTGGTTCAAAGTAAAATGAATTCAAGTTAAGTGACAGTAAAGAAACGTTTTGCTTACATCCATCAAATCAATATATTCAACATTATCTTTATACTATGTCATATTAGATGTTGTGAGAGGACTCACCAGTTTCTTACATCCAGTGATGCTCTGCTCACATATGTATAATCTCACGTAAGAAAAAAGGGATCTTAATAATGTCCGTTTTGATTTTTTCTACAGGGCATTGCATGAGAAGGAAGACCACCGCTTTTCCCGAGCCAAGTTCTTCGTAATCGCATTGATCTGCAGCTTTGCTTGGTATGCAGTCCCTGGCTACTTATTCCCTACCCTGACTAGTATCTCCTGGGTCTGCTGGGCATTCTCTAGGTCTGTCACTGCTCAGCAAATCGGCTCGGGCATGAGAGGCCTTGGCCTTGGGGCCATTACACTGGACTGGTCCGCCGTCTCCTCCTTCCTCTTCAGCCCTCTCGTCTGCCCATTCTTTGCCATTGCCAATGTTTTTGTTGGATATTTTCTCGTTGTCTACATAACAATGCCAATCGCTTATTGGGGCATGAACGTTTACAATGCCAAGACCTTTCCAATATTTTCCTCCCATCTGTTCACAAGAGAAGGGCAGCCCTACAACATTAGTGCTATTGTGAACAACAAGTTTGAGATTGACATGAATGCTTATCAGGAGCAGGGAAGGATTAACCTGAGTATGTTCTTTGCCTTGACATATGGATTTGGCTTTGCCACTATTGCTGCTACGCTTACACATGTGGGCTTCTTCTATGGAAGGTATGCTTCTCTGCTTTACTTTCTTTACGGCTCTCCTCGTAGTTTGCTTCTTGGAAAATAACAAATCTTAAACAACGTTGCAATATTTTGAACAAACTCAAGAAAACTTGAAAAGTAAGAACTTATGGGGCTGTTTTATTCACTCATAACAGTTATGCAGTGTTAACTGTTATGTTGATACGATATATCAGTTGTTTAATTTGGTGGCATTTATAAAAACAATTTCATAGAAGACATATGGGGGGCTATTGGTTCAATGTTATCTAGATAATTGTGTTATTTGCATAACAAGATTTTCTAGTAGATATAGTGGAGGACTGGAGGTATATCCTTGAATATTGTAACCATTGGCTTGCCTTACGAATATTAGAACTTCAGGAGATGCGTGGGACAATGAGTAGTCATAAAAAAGGTCTTGTTAAGTGAGTATTGACATTAAACGATGCTTTCACCGTTTGCATTCGTGTTCTTTTTTTCTTCTTTTGAAGGGAAACATCCACATTCCACAGTATTAGAATTAGTGTAAGGCAGATGGTATAGGTTAATGATCTATGTTAATAAAGGCTACATCTTTATGAGGGACAAATACAGGAGAACTTCTGAGGAAACCATTATGAGCTGCAAGATTGAAAATGCAGATCTTACCTATTAATACCACTAAATACAAGTCTGAAGACGAGGAAAAAAAGAACCTGAAATATTTTGTACGAGGATATCTGACACATTTTTGTGTCAGTATGAAAAAATTTAAGATTAGCAGATAAGTGAACAAAATAGATGACATTTAAGCAGAAATAGAAAGAAACAAATGCTATAAAAATATCTCTAATGTTTTTAAATGTCTTCAATATTTTGAGCATTTATCTTCTAATTTTTGTCAAACTGTTTTTTCCCCCTATTTAAGAGCTTTTATACACTGAGCTTCTTCTATGCTATAAATGCGATTCCATATGTAATTACAGGGAGATCTATGATCGTTTCCGTGCTTCATATAAAGAAAAGGAGGACATACATACAAAGCTGATGAAGAACTATGAGGACATACCAGAATGGTGGTTTCACTTATTACTAGGATTCACTGTTGCAATTTCTTTGATCCTCTGCACAGTCCTGAAAGACCAAGTTCAACTTCCATGGTGGGGGCTCTTCTTTGCCTGTGCCATGGCCTTCTTGTTTACTCTACCCATCAGCATCATAACCGCAACTACAAACCAGGTATATATTCACAAAACATCTGAACCATTTTTTTGGCGCTGTTTATTCTAAAAGTTAAGCGGCTATGAACTGAAACTAAACTTTGCAAACTCTCTATTTCCATTTTTAAGACTCCAGGGCTGAATATCATCACAGAATACGTAATGGGACTTATCCTACCTGGGAAACCAATCGCAAATGTCTGCTTCAAAGTTTATGGATACATGAGCATGTCCCAAGCAGTTGCTTTCCTCTCAGATTTCAAGCTTGGTCATTACATGAAAATCCCTCCAAAATCCATGTTCCTTGTTCAGGTATTTATTCCATTTTACACTCCAACTAACTAAGCAATCATGATATTGAACATGTTTTCTGTTCTGCAGTTTGCTGGCACCATTGTTGCTGGAACAATCAACCTCGGTGTTGCATGGTGGCTTCTGGGCTCAATTAAGAACATATGCCAGGACGAGCTCCTACCGCCAAACAGCCCCTGGACTTGCCCCGGTGACCGTGTCTTCTTTGACGCATCCGTAATTTGGGGCTTGGTAGGCCCGAGACGGATCTTCGGTTCGCTCGGCAACTACGGTGCTTTGAACTGGTGTTTTCTGGTCGGTGCAGTTGGCCCAATCATAGTCTGGCTCTTCCACAGAGCATTCCCTCATCAATCATGGATCCCACTCATAAACCTTCCAGTTCTTCTTGGAGCTACAGCCAACATGCCTCCAGCTACTCCACTCAACTATAACGTTTGGGTCATTGTTGGAACAATCTTCAACTTCTTCGTGTTCAGGTACAGGAAAAAATGGTGGGTAAGATACAATTATATTCTTTCTGCAGCACTGGATGCAGGAGTTGCTTTCATGGGGGTCCTGCTGTACTTCAGTTTAAGCATGGAGAACTACAGTCTGGACTGGTGGGGCACTAGAGGAGAGCACTGTGATCTTGCAACTTGCCCGACCGCGAAAGGAGTGATTGTCGATGGCTGTCCTGTGTTTTAAAACAGTTGCATATTCCTTTAAGAATTGCCTTCTTTCTTTGATAAATGCTGCTCAGGCCAAACTTTTTTATTCAATGAAGTGCTGACACTTCAAATTTTTTTGGCTGAGTAGCATTTCTGTTCTTCTTATCTTGAAAATGTCCTGTATAAAAAACTTTCAGTTTGTGTTTTTTTACATTGCTTTTCATGCATGTTTGTTTCCTTAACTGTAGCTCAATAAAGAAGAGCTGCATAAATGAATATTATGTATTGATGTGTTCATTGAATGATATATATAGTTAAGTTTCAGGAATGATATATATATATATATAGTTTTATTTTGCTTGGCAGTTCATTAGAATGAAGTTTTTTCTTTTCCCCTCAAATGTTAAGTTTGAGCTAAAGAGAAACTGTGAAAGGATGAAACAGAATGATCATGGGAACACTGAGTGTTCATGAGTGTCAATATTTGACACGACCCGAAAATCTAACCCGAATCCGACTCGAAAATTTTGGGTTTGGGTTGACCCAAACCGGGTCGGGTTCGGGTTAAGAATTTTGACCCGTTTACAAAAAATGGATTGGATTCAGGTTGACCCGAGTAATGCCAGGTCAGTTTCGAGTTCAATCCCATTACCCGAAATTAACACCCCTAATGTTCCAATAAAACGAACTCAGCATGAGAATTTTCAGCTTTTCACATTTCTTGATTTGACAGCACTATGGACAACAATATCAAATATATTTAATTTATGGCAAGTGTGGAGCCTAAATGGATCAAATTGGCTCAGCCGTAATCAAACCAAGCTAGTTCAGCGAATTGGACTCCATGTCTTCCTTGCTCTTCTACAAGGGCTGGATGTAGCATATATTTGAACGAGCAGCTCTTGGGAGCAGCACAAGTCCTCTGAAATGCTCTCGCCAAAAGTCATGTGTGTTTGTGATTTTCCTTGAGATTCTATGATTTCTTCAAACCCTTGAGTTGTGCATCATTTATTACATTGAAATGCCCTTGAATGAGTGAAACTATTCTATGCGAATGCTGGACGTAGCTTTATGACCGGACGCCACAGTATTGAGCCGCGGTATAGTAAAAAGGTGACGTTGTGCATTTTTATTGGTCTTCGGACAAAAATTTTTCCTTGAATGGACAAACATTTTGACATAAAAATGATGACATATTATCACTATTTTTTATAATCCTATGGTTTATCTTGCCATTTTCTCAACATTGTAGTGACTACAACAAGACCCTATTTGAAATTTTGGATTCCTCTTGAATGTAAAAAAATATATTTTATGTTATGCCAATGGAGGCCCTTCTGCATTTTTTTTTTTTTTTTAATCCTAACTCTTGTCTATTTGATTATTCCTAAATTATTCATGTCAATCCAACTATAAAAAATGTGATATGTTTATTCATTATAACAATAACAACGAAGGTCTAGAGTGTCAATTTCTCTATTCGATGAAAGGGGTGGTCTTAATAATCTCTAGTTAAAATCTAGACTCTATGTTACTCAATTTTTTCCGTCTTTGTGATTGTTCTAGCGATAATTACTTTTTCTTCAAATATAAGTCTCCCAATCCGTCTGAAATGTCGCCGACATTCATGCTAACTCCATTGTCGCGTTAGCAATCTTACTTCACTGATTTCTCCAACATTCAAGATTAGCTTGGGATGATAGTTTGCATTTACAATGTCTTAGCCAAATCCCTCATTTGATGAGTTTACTTAAAGAGTTATAATATATTTTATTTACATTAAAAAGTTTATAATCAATTATTTGTCTCTAATAATAAATTTATACTTCTGACTCATATTCATAATAGTTGCCAATCACTATAAATATCAAGTCTTTACCTTTATTAACCATTGAATTTAATTTAGAAAATAATTTTATTTTTATTTTTATTTAGGGAAATTTACATTCATACCACTTTATTTCATGCTATTTACAATCTAACCTTCAAAATATTAATATTACATGCATATCACTCATATACAACTTTAATATCAAATATATCGCTATAGTAATTCATTTGTACCATTCATATCATCCTATAAACTTTAATATTTCATTTAATGCACCTAAATTTATTTTATGGGCGGTAGATATGTAATATTAATACTTTAGGTGTTAGAAATATAAATAATATGAAATAAAGTTGTATGTATGTAAATCTCCTTTTATTTTTTAAGATTCAAATTAATGAATAATTTTTAATCGGAATTATCAGTGTGATTTTTTCAACTTCTAAAATTTTCATATAAATGCATATAATATATAATAATACACAATTTTGAATAATTATCTAAAAAAATTTGAAATACATAGGTGGCACCAATCTCCGCCACGTGTTTTGTACACGTCGCCACTCCCAAGCTTCAGCAACGAGCCTTCGCAAACTCTCTCTCCTCTATTTTCCATTTCCTGAAATCTCTCAACTGTTCGAAGAAAATATAGAATGGCTGGTCTTCTCGCATCATCCCCGCGCCCGTACGTCGCCCTCCTTTACAAAACCCCCCGCCTCCTTCTCCCCCGTTCTCTCCATCTAACGTCCCGCCGGAACCCTAGACTTTTCCGCCTGTCCCCTGCATACGCCGGAAAGGCCAGACGGATCCGGATAGATCGTTCCCCTGGCGGCGACGACAAAGAAGGCTCCCCCAGCCCCAGCCTGTCAGGCTTCACCGACGAGTGGGGCGAGAGATCCGAGCCGGAGGTGGAACCCCCTGCAGAAGCCGATCCGCCCAAGAACGAAGATGAGTGGGGGAGTGAAGGGACCTCAGAAGGAGCCCCACAAGGGGCTTCTGTGATCACTGATGAGTGGGGTGAGAAAACGGAGTTGGAGCCGGCGAAGCCTGATCCGCCGGTGGATGAAGATGAGTGGGGGAATGGAACCCCGACGCCAGATGATAAGCTTGGGGAACTGAAGAGGTGTTTGGTTGATACGTTTTACGGAACTGAGTTGGGATTTAGGGCTGGTGCGGAGGTTAGGGCGGAGATTGTTGAGCTCGTCAGCCAGTTGGAGGTGCAGAATCCTACGCCTACACCCATTGAGGCGCCGGAGCTTCTTGATGGGAACTGGATTCTTTTGTGAGTCGATTGCAACCTTTTCTCATTTATTTGCGAACTTGTTTGTTTATTCATATTGCAAGGTTTGTCCAAAAATTTAGGTTTGTCCAAAAAATTAAGCTAATGGGTAAGGACGACTGCTGATATATTATGAAATCACCTTTTGTTTTAGTTTTAATGTGAAACTAATGTATCACTTTTATATTTATTATAACGACACATAAGAGTTGCCCACATTAAGATCATTAGCATCAAATATCATGCACTAAGTGCCCACTCAACTATGATTCACTCTTGTAACTTGCTCAACTATGATAGGAGATACTAATACTTTTATACTCATCGAAAAGATAAAACACACGAATCATTAATCTCAGCTTAATCGTTGACTATGATACATCCTGTTGGGTGAAATTTTTGGGGCCCTTAATTTACCCAATACACTAGTAGATAGATATCCATCATTTCGAAAGCTTAAACTAAAGGTAAAAAGTAGTAATAGTGCATTTGAAATTCAAATTTTACTTAAATTCCAAAGCTAGACTAATCTTCAATTTTGTATGAACCCGAACAAATAGCAGTGCAATGTGGGCCAAGACATTTTTGCTACCTGATTCTTCATGATATATGATTATGATATGATCCATAGAGACATGCTAGCTTAGTGACTACTTTTAAAAATGATGTTGCAATTAAAGATGGCCATAGGACTACTAAAGTTGATTTTATTGAAAGCTCTGATACGTAAAAAGAATGACTCCAACGTTGTTTGTTTTTAAGTAGTAAATTTGATCATTTTGCTGCATGCTTCTACTTTTTAGTTAGCGGTCCTTTGTCGAATTCAGAGAATTGGAGAGAAAAAGCTTGAATTTTATTATACAACACACTCCCTATTTATAGATCTATACAAAGATGTTTTGATAAAGAAACAAATAGCTTCAAATAATTATAGAATAATAAGTAATACAATCCTTCCTAAATCAGCTTCCTAGCTATGGAAGATATTCAACGTGATCCAGGTGGACTTCCCACGGATCAATATTCATAGCCGTGAGATCAATTTTGAAACTGGAGGCTGGGATTTAACACTCCCCCTCAAGCTGGGAAATATAAATCTGTCATTACCAGCTTGACAATCATTCTGAGAAAGGTAGAGTTCTCCAATCCTTTGGTAAGGATGTCTGCAAGTTGAACTTTCAGTACATACTAGACCACTGCCTAGTTTTTCTTTATTAAAGTATCTGTCCAGTTATATATGCTTGGTCCTGTCATGTTGGACTGGATTGTGGGCTATATTGATTGCTGATTTGTTGTCACAATATAGTTTCATGGGATCATCCCACTTGATCCTTAGGTCAATCATTTGATTCATAGTAACTCACATATTTTCAAGGCCATAGCTCTATATTATGCTTCTGCACTAAATCTTGCAACCAGATTATATTTCTTGCTTTTCCATGTAACTAGGTTACCTCCAAGAAATGTGTAGTATCCAGACTTAGATCTCTTGTTTACTGGTGATCCTGCATAATCCGCATCAGTGTATGCTTCTAAGGTTTTTCCATGATCTCTTCTAGAGAATTCCTTTCCCTGGATTTCCCTTAAGGTAGTGCAGTATTATGTCTACCACTTGCATATTAGCTTGTTTTGGATTTTGCATAAACTAATTGGCCATGCTTACAACAAATGCTTTATCTTGTATGGTGTGGAAAAGTTAGATCAATTTCCCTACAAGTCTCTGGTATGCCCCCTTATCTACATCTAGATCTTATTTAGCTTCCCTCAGTTTAAGATTTGGTTCTACTGGTGTTGGTGCTGGTTTACAAGCTAGTTTACCTATTTCTTTTAAAAGATTTTTAATATATTTTTGTTATGAAATGAAGATTCCTTTGGTGGAGTGGGTTACTTCAATTCCGAGAAAGTATTTTAGTCTACCAAGTTCTTTGATATCAAATTCTTTGGTAAGACTATTTCTTAAACTAACTTTCTCCTCTTCATTATTTTCAGTCAAGATAACATCATCCACATACACTAGTATTATTGTGTCTCTCCCGAGTCTGAGTGTTTAAAGAATAATGTATGGTCCCCTTGACTCTGCCAGTACCTATTCAGAAGCATGAATTTTGAGAATTCAAAACCAGGTCCTAGGTGAGTGCTTTAGCCCGTATAGGGCTTTTTTCATCCTGCACACCATGTTACCTCCATATTTTTCCTTAAATCCTGGTGATATCTCCATAAATATCTCTTCTTCCAAGTCCCCATGTAGAAGTGCATTTTTTACATCTAGTTGTTCCAGATGCCAGTTGTACTTAGTTGCTAATGAGAGTAGGATCCTGACATTATTCATCTTGTCAACATGTGCAAATATTTCCTGGTAGTCAATGCTATATGTTTGAGTATACCCTTTCGCCACTAGTTTTGCTTTGTACCTTTTCAGTGTACCATCTGCTTTATACTTTACAGAGAACGCCCATTTGCAGCCGACTGATTTTTTTCCTTTAAGAAGGTTCATGATTTCCCACATGCTGTTCTTTTCTAGGTCCTGCATTTCATCTTTCATGACATTTTTTCAATTTTCATCAGACAGGCCTCAGAAATATTATTAGGAATATGAATATCTTCTAGTGTAACTAGGAAGTTTTTGTTTGAGGATGAAAAATTATTGAAGGAAATAACGTTAGTTATGGGGTACGAGGGTCGTGGCGAATTTGTATTTACTTTAATTTCAACAGATGATTCAAATTCTTGTATCTGCTTTGGAGCACAGTTTGGACTTGTACGCTTGGAATATACATTTACAAATCTACTGACAGCTTTGTCTTCAGTTTTCCTATTTTTGGTTTCAGGAGGATTTGTTTGAGGTGGAGGAAGGTTAAGAGGGACAAGCTCACTTTCCTCATATTCCTCAGTTTCAGTCTCTCCCTGAAGATGATATTTGATAAAATAGGAACTTTGTTCATCAAAGGTAACATCAACTGAGACAAGGGTTCTTTTTGTGGGGGGATGATAACACTTGTAAGCTTTTTTGGGTGGCTGAATATTCAATAAAGATGCATTTGAGTGCTCTTGGATCTAATTTTCTTCTATTTTGGTTGTGGATGTGGACATAGGCAGTGCACCCAAAGATTTTGGGTGTAAGGTTATTATGGGTTCGAAACTCGGGGTAAAAGTAGGACAAAATATCCATTGGGGTTTTTAGTCCCAGGGCTGTTGAAGGTAGACGATTTATGAGGTAAATGGCAGTCAGAAGGGCTTCCCCCCAATAGGATTTGGGTATATTTTGGTGGAATAGGAAAGCACGCATGGAGGCTAGAAGGTGACTATTTTTCCTTTCTGCAACCCCATTCTGTTGTGGGGTGTGAACGCAGAAGAACTCATGGATAATACCTTCACTTTGGAAATAGAAGGATGGGGTTTGGTTTGAAATAGTCTTTAGCATTGTCGGAGCAAAGCTTCCTTATTTTTACCCCTAATTGATTCTGAATCATGATGTGAAAAATGGGAAGAAGTGTGCTAACGTTGGATTTATTTTTGAGTTAGATTCTGTTTCTTTGGCAAATTCAATAACAAACAGTTAAATATCTTTATGATATCTGAATTGCATTTGATAAGGCCTTCATTCTATCAATGTAGTCAAATCAACTAACATTACATGACATTCTAACTCCAGTTTATATTTCTCATGGAATAAGAGGTATGTAGGTCCAAGGAAGTTTAATCTAGGCAGTATTTGTGGTATAAGACTTTAAGCTGCATGTGCATAGCTAGACATAAGTGTACGTTATAGATTTTTGGTTTATGTGTCAAGCTCTTACTAAGTTTGTAGTTTTTATTTAGACAGGATTTATGACCTTATTAAAACATTCAATACTTATATGGCTATTGCCCAGCATTTGAGGTTACATGGAATTTTTATGCTACATAATTTTGATTTATCATTTCAAGTAGTGGTTCCCAATAAGTGACTAGCGCTCTAATTATGATATTGATTATAACAAAATGTGCAGTGATGTTGCTTTTTTGTTATATTAGAAAGATTTATATATTATGAATTGTTTCTGGTTTGACATGACTACAGAGAAAGTGAAACAATATTGAACTTGTCTTAAAGAAATGTACCCATTGAAGTAGAGTGTGAGTTTATACTTCAAGTATCTTTTTCCTCATTTTTGAAGTAAATTAATTTGGGCCAATGGGTTGACATCAATGTTTTCTGCTTTCTTAAATCTAACTAATTTGGGTTATTGTGTGAGACTAACAGTTGTGCTTAGTAATAGCATGATATGCTACAAATTAAACTATTATATATAAGCCACTATATCCTTCGTTCAATTTCATTGTATTTTTTCTGCCAAGAACGTTTTTATTTTATAAAATAACTTATTATATAGTTTTGGCCCATAGGTTAACGTTGTATGTGGAGATGGTGAAGAAACATGAAGCTAAGGTTGCATAAAATATGGGAATTTGAAAATTTGTGCTAAGATTACTGTTTTGCATTCTTTAGTTTAATAGTTTACATATCCATGAAAATCATGTTTTTCGCTTGAGATGAAATTTCTCATGTGATATCATTTGCTTAGAGCACAAGAGCATGGAGAAGGTCCCTTCACATTCTTTCATCTTGTTGTATTGCAATAATTTAAACTTTATTATACCATTCATGTTTAAATTTATTTGCTTATAATGAATTAATTAGTTATATACGTCTCTCATACCTCTAACAAATATAAGTTAGTCCCATTTCATTTAAAAATTGCCTCTGGCCATCCCTCTAATTAAATTATCGTTGTTTTCATGTTGAGCCAATTTCTAAATTAAACCCCTTCATTCTCTCTTTATTTTATTTACCTTTTTATTGTCAAGCCTCATTCTTTTCTAATGCTGGCCAACTGTCATCAATGAAGTTTTAGTTTATGTTGCTCAAATAAGATGGCATATACTCTAAAAGCAAGAAAGATACGAAGTCTTCATTTTTTTTTAATGATGTCCTTTTTGTTCTTACAAGTCCAAAAAAGTTCTACTATGGTAGCAAATGCCTTTTACCATATTCAATAACTATGGAGATATTTTCTTTCTGCTCAGAGTCAATTAAGATGTCTAAATATCATCCCCAGAATTATTTGTGTGTGCTTTAACTTCGTTTCAGTTTATTGAATCTTATTATTAAATTTTCTTAGGTACACAGCTTTTTCAGAGCTCTTACCTCTTCTAGCAGTTGGGGCTACACCGGCATTAAAAATTAAGAAGATTTCTCAATCCATTGACAGTAAAAGTAGAACCATAGTCAATGCTACAACACTTGCTAGTCCATTCGCTACTCTCTCTTTCAGCGCATCTGCTTCATTCGAAGTATTAAGTCCATCAAGGATTGAGGTAACACAATTTAATCCTAATTTCATGCTACTACATCACAGCAGTGGCAGTTAAATTTATCTTGATTGAACAAGTGAATCTTATACTTATGTCACTGTATGGGATTTTTCTTTGACATTTTAACTTTAAGCGGTTCTCTGCAATTTGGATGTTACAAATATATATATATATATATATATATATATATTAAACTGTCATGAACATCCTCCACTGCTCCACATATACGTAACTCTTACGCATTAGTTTTGATTTTTATTTTATTTTTTTCACTTAGAAGTAAAAATATGTTTAAATAGTCTTTTAATTCCCAATTTCAGAAACATAAAATCAAAACATCCAATCTCACAAATAAAAGTATGTATATTTAAGTAGTATAATAAGTCTGTTTAATTCGTAATTACGTCCATATAAATGCTGATATCCTAATTTATCTAAGTTATGACATAACGAATGTCTTAGATTAATTAATATTTTATTAACTAATTCATAATTAAGCAGTCAAATTAAAATTTAATTAACATATTAATTATTCCAGTATTAAATACCCTGTTAACACTTCTAGAATATGAATTAATTCCTCTTTCTCGTTGATATTGGAGTTCTAGGTACTTTAAATTCAACGCCATAATTTTGGCTTGACAGGGGTCATGGATCAAATTTGAGTTGACCCGAATCCAAATTTTAATCTGACTGAAACTTATTTGGATCAGATCAGGTTCGGTGTTGGTTTGATTTGAACCCTTCTTATTGGCAATCCTAGTTGAGTACTATTTAGGATAGCAGATTTCATTAAAATTGCTTTGAAAAAGATGCTTGCTCCGGTATAAGCCAAAGCTTCCTAAGGTGTTCCTTGGGAAGATCCTCCTTTAGTTAATGTAACTTCTATAATTTGTATGCCTGCTCGCCTTCTAAACGTTTCTTCTGAATTATTCAATTTTTTTTTTTCATGCAGGTTCAGTTCAAAGAGGGTGTTTTTCAGGCCCCAGAAGTATCAACAACTTTGAATCTTCCTGAAAAAATAGAATTTTTTGGACAGAAGATTGACCTGCAAACTGTTCAGCAGTCGTTGAATCCAATACAAGAGTTTGTTGCTAACATCTCTCGTGGTATTTCAGGCCAGCCACCTCTCAAGGTTCCAATTCCTGGAAACAGGTCAAAATCCTGGCTCTTAACAACCTATCTTGATCAAGATTTTAGAATTTCAAGGGGCGATGGTGGCTTGTTTGTCCTCGCAAAGGAAGGAAGCCCCTTACTAGATCAACTCTCATGAAATCTTTTGCATATTCATGAGATATGTTGGGTCCCTTTAGTTACAATTTTAATGAAATATTTGTATGCTTTTCCTTCCTTTTTGGACATCTAAAAGTTCTATCAATCTTCCAAGGTATTTATTCATGAGAAGCTTACTGACCCAGTGGGATTTGGCTTCCATTGATGAAACAGACAATCAAACAATGATGTGGAGATTGATGATGAAGTTCTAAAAGAATTTATTTCTTAGTTTGTGGATGGAAGAAATAACAGAAAATCAATCAAAGAATCAACAAAACAAAGTTTTCATGAGCCACAACCTTCAAACCCAAATCATTACTGAGGCTTCGTTTGGAACGGCTTTCTTATTGATTTTTAAAGCAATTTTTTAGTACAAAATTAAAATATTTATACTATAAAGCTGCTTTAAGAAAGCCACCCCAAATGAAGCTTGAATTTGCTTGCTTTCTCTCTATTCTCAATACGCGACATGCTCGCCATAAGTTTTAAAGATTGAGTCTTTCTAATCAATGTTCTCTCTCATTGCTAATGGAAGGAGGGAGGAAAT
This sequence comes from Dendrobium huoshanense, assembly GCA_016618105.1. Taxonomy (NCBI): domain Eukaryota; kingdom Viridiplantae; phylum Streptophyta; class Magnoliopsida; order Asparagales; family Orchidaceae; genus Dendrobium; species Dendrobium huoshanense. The sequence continues at coordinate 4,461,972 of CM028358.1, read as the reverse complement.
TGACATTAAAGCAAAAAAGAGAATACTTAAACAAATGAAAGCAAATATTTCTTAGCATATGTGCATCTTCTTATAATCAACATGTTGAACTTAGAATGAGGTTGAGTATTAATGATTTGGGCAAAAAAAGGAATTCATATGCCGAGTAAAGAGGTTTTTGGGATGATGGTGATGAAGAGATTATTTTGTGCTTTCTCTTTGACGAGATAAAGAACCTCAAGTGGAAGTTGGTGATAAGTTTTTAACCAAACGACTCCTCTTAAAGCTCACCTCTTTGTTCATCTTGCCTTGCTTATTATCATTTAACAAACTTAAAGCAAAAGGTTAGGATGACTTAGGTTTTGTTTGGGACATCTTTCGTATTGCTTCCTAAAACAGCTTACCAGTATAAAATTTTCTAATTCAAGAAATTTTTGTACTAAAAAATTGCTTTAGAAAGTAACAAAAAAACTGTCTCAAACGAAGCCTTACTCTCGCTTAGCTAGTTGTCATCCAAATCTACCTAGAGTTCTTTCTTTAATAAGCCATAGAATATAGGGCTTAGCTTTCTTAGCTTACTAATGGACATAATTAACAATATGGCAAACCTAAAATATTTAAGCTTAGTTAAACATGGTTTAGCCCTAACTAAAGCTTAGTTTGAAATGACTTTTTTATTGCTTCATAAAGCAACTTTTTAGTATAAAAATTAAAAAATTTATACTAGAAAGCTGCTTTAAGAAGCAATAAGAAAGTTGTCTCAAATAAAGCCTAAGGCTTCGTTTGGGACGGTTTTTTTACTGCTTTCTAAAACGGAGTTTTAGTGCAAAATTTTTTATTTTTGTATTAAAACTCCGTTTTATAAAGTAATAAAAAAGCCGTCCCAAACGAAGCCTAAATCTCATAATTTTTATGCTTGTTACAAAACTCAAATTCCTTGGCAGCTCTTTATTTTGAGGGTGGCTGACAAGACAAATTATTAGGTGTAGACTATGCAAATAATTTTTGATACGGAATCTAATTACATTTTTTATTAAGTGATTAATTAGAGATTAAGAAATAATTATTTGGAAATTAGATAATTTAAAATATAATTAAATTTGTAAAGACTTATTAATATTTTTTTATCATAATCACATATAAATACTTAATTAACAGTTTATGACAGATCAATTAAGAATTAGACATTAAAAAATTAAGTAATACACCACTCATCTTAGTCTGTTGATTGGAAGCTTAGGCTACCAATTAAGACGTCTTCCGTTTGAGTGTTGTGTATGTAATGTGTGTATGAATTTGCTTTAATTGAAATGTAATATTAAAAATTTAGATATTAGATATATAAATATCACCAAACAAAATGGTATGTACGTAAATCTCTCAAAAAAACTAGGTAATAATTAGTAAATCTTTTCATAAGAAATCTTTATTAGTGCTTAATTGTACTAATCAAACTCAAGTACCTGATTAATTAAGTTTGTTTAAATTATTAGTTAAACCCTCTTCTTCTACCCTTCGCTTCCATTCAAATGCCCGAAACCCTGATAGAGCAGAAGTCTCGACGGGAGCTCGCGGGGAAGGCATCGACGGGCGTGTGAAGGAGAAGCGGAAGTCGCGACTGGAGCTTGTAAAGGGGAGGCATCGAGAGGACCGGCAGCGCTTGGTGGAGAAGAGGTGTTCGTGACGGGAGCTCGCTGGGGAAGAAACGCCGCGGATTTAATTTAAATCAGCACAACAGTGGCATTTGGTAATCAAAGATTTAAATTTGCATTTTTAACCGTTTGACAGCATTTAACTTGGTGAAATGCGGCTCAAATCCTGGTACGAAACAGCTCCTTATCTGCTGAAGTGATCAATATTTTGCTTTTCTTTGTAGGTATTAGGTTTTTTTAATGGATGCAGTGGGGTTGAACTTAGGAAATCGAGTTCCTTCCAACAGAATAGTGATTAATTTTTTGGAAAGAACTCACTCCACGAGTTTTGGGACTTATCGACCTCGAAAAGTAGATTTTGGCGAAGTATGTTCTTATGGAAATGTCACATTGAGAAAACAAGGCGGAGCATTAGAAGTCTTGCTGTGTAGAAATAGTCTTCATGAAGCTGTTAGTTCTCTGGAAGAAAAATATGGGTCGGGAAGTTCTGCAAGAAAAAATCTGGCAGTTTTTGTGTCCGGTGGAGGATCAAATTTTCGTTCTATTCATAATGCTTCTATTAATGGATTAATTCATGGAGATGTTGTTGTTCTTGTCACTGATAAGCCTGGTAAATTCCTTTGCTAGACAATTTTATTGATAAAAAGTATTTCCTTTTGTGGATTGCGCATCAACTTTGGATAAAAAAGATGGTATTAGTTTTTTCGTTTTGTGCATCTGTTTTTTTTTTTTTTTCTCACAGATCTTTTTTCCAATTAACCAAAAGGTGATCGGGCGTGTAAATAAAAAAATTGCAAATTTCATCTATTATCTTAAAGTTTTAGTAGTTTTTGGAAATACAGGCTAGGTTATGGAATTGGACATGGTGAGATCATTCAAAGTTAAAATAAATAAATACACTTTGATCTAAGCATGGGAAGGCTATGCATGAATTATATCTTACTTGTCTGATTATAGTATTTTTTTTGGAAGCGTTCAATAGTCTCTCTGCAAAAGGACTCAAGTCTTAATAATTTTTATTTATAATTGGGGAAGCTTACAATTTTCCTCTACTTAGCTTCATTGGAGTTCTAAATTGATTAGTCAATGAAAGTGTATTCTGAAGTTGATCTATTCTTCCGTTTATAAAGTTATGAAGATTGTGCATGTATTAATTTGCATAACAAATTAAATGGAAAGGAGACATTGGAATGGTGTCTAATATATGATGCGCAGACATGAAAACAGTGACTCAGATATGACACGGACACGAGACATGTCAATTATTGAAAATATAGTTAACGGACACGGGTTGGATACTGTAGTATAATTTTCATATTTTAAAAATAGTGTATAAAAATTGAATAAGTATAATATTAAAAATAATTTAGAAAAAGTAAGTCGTTTAACTAGAATTTGTGTTTATAATAATGAATATTAGGATGTCGAGAAATGGACATCGATGCCGTGCATCAGGCATTGATAGAGGAGACCCAATGCTGTCGAGAGTCGGACATTGATGTTATGCAGTAAAGTATCGGGGGGCATTGATGTCAAGAGGACGTCTGTCGTTAATGTTGAGAAGGGGTTGGTCGTCAATGTTAAAACGATGTCGGAAAAAAAATGAGCTGACAAGTTGTGAGTATAGAAATTGCTAGCGTTGAGCATTAATGTCAAGACAGTGTCAGACTTTAATGCTGAGGTGGGTTTGAAATGTCAATGTTATAATGACGTCAGACATTAATGTTGAGATGATGTCGTCATTGTTGTAAAATCAAAGTCGCAACCTGCCAAAGAGAAATGAAAATGAGAATATTCAATAAATGATGCATTGAATGCTAATGATTGATCTGGTAACATGGATAGAAAATAAGAAATTCAATTTTTATATTTTAAATAAATAAAATTTTAAATTACAAGAAATTGTATTTAAAAAAAAATATTTAAGTATTTTGACATATGTGTCCAATTTGTATTTAATATTTTTTAATCGAACACATTTTCGGCGTGTCCGACATGTTTCAGGGGTGTGTCGAATGTTTGTCGTGTAGGATACGTGTCGGACACCGCACATCTCTTTTAGGAGAAGTGTCAGTGCATTATAGTGCTAATTGTTTGTCCACTAAATTTATAAAACCTATTAAAGAGGATTTCTTAATCAAAATACATTGGCTTTTGATAAATAAGAGATCATTCGTGCTCTTGGAAATAGAAAAAGAATATTGAGGGGCATGTGGTCTATCTGATGGGGACATCAGAGCATGAATCAAAGGCGTGGCCGTCGATCTATGGCCTCGATTGCGTTGATGAATTTTGAGTTATTTCATGTATTTGTTTTATTTTGTTATTTATCTTTTATTATTATGTTGTAATTGTTTTTCTGTTTTTACCCCTTACTTAAAGGGAGGTCGTATGTAAGCCCTGAGGGCATTGCCGTCTTTCTTATTTTGAGTCTTTTTTGTACAAGGCTATTTATAGTCCTCATGTTGCTCTTCTAAAGTCAATGAATGAATGAATGATTTATCAAATATTGTTTTCTTGTGAGAATTCTCATAAGAGCTTGAGAGTCATGGAGAAGGATCCCTAGGAGAGGGAAGAACTCGGATCACCCACCAACCTTGGAGACGGACGGATTCGTGGTTTTATTTTCTATCTCTTTCTTTTCCTCCTCCCACCATCACCTTCGGCTTTACTATCTTCCTCCCTTGTCTAGCGGCCGGCCATCCTAGCTTGTCCCATCCGACGGTTAGGTCCAACCACCACCCCACCCAAACCATCATCCCACCCACAAATTCCCCAAGCCACTTCACCGCAAACCGCCGGCCTTCCCCTTCGCCCCAACCCAAGCAAGCCGCCGACCACCCTCTAACCTTACCCCCTTTGGTTTTATTTCTTAATCAAGATTGTCATAATTTTGGTTGGATTTTGAATTCAAATTCACCCAATTTGAAATTTAAAATCTTTTCTAAAATTATAAAATCTATTTTAGGAAAGTTTTCAAACTTGAGTCCGTTTGAATTTTAAATTTGAATGGGATTTAATTAAACCTTTCTTATTTCCTAAATCCAAATTAAGAAACCCCAAATCTCATCCCCTAATCCCTCCTAGCCCCATGATGCCGCCGGCCCTATGTTACCCTCACCTCCTCTCCACAAATGCCACTCCCTCTTGACTACTTTCCATAAGCATCCACTCTTAATTTAGGAAGGTCTAATTTCAAAATTCAAAATTATCTGAATTTGAAATTCTTTCCTAATTTAGGAAACCTATTTTGAGAAAGTTTCTTAATTAAATCCTTTTGAATTTCCAATTAATAAGGATTTAATTATTTCTTTCCTAATCCCCTACTCTTAAATTTGGACACTTTCTAAATCTCTTTAAATCTGAATTTAATAGGAGATTCCCTTTAATTCTCTTCCCTTAATTAAATATCCTATGTTTGGAAAGAGATTTAAAGCCCAATCAATTTCCCCCATGCATGGCCGGTCCCCCCCCTTCCCCCTTCTATCTAATTAATTCAATCAATTAATTAGATACTTGCCTATAAGCCCTTTCCTTAGTTAACATCCTAAAGTTTGGAAAGGGATCATAAATTCCCCATCCAATCACAAGCAAGGCTGCCGCCTCCCCCTTTTCCTTCCAACTTAATTAAACTACTCCCTAGACTCTCAAAATCAGCCATCTCCAACTCTCTCCCAGCCCTAGCCGTCCTTCACCATGTTCTCCCCACGTTGCCTTCCTTTTTCCTAAAATTCCTGCTAGTTGTTCCCCCATTCCAACAAGAGCATCTTGCTGTCCTGCACCCCTGAGGATCACAGGTTGTTGTCCAAAGTTTTCCAGCATCATAACGAAGCTGCCCAAGGCTTTTCTGAGCAACATAGGTTGCTGTCCAGAACAGATTTCCGCATTCCGGACAGATTCTACATGCTGTCCTGAAGTTTATACACAGGAAACTGCTGTCCTGCATATCCAGAATAACTTCCTGCTGTCCTGAGCGTTCCCAACCCCAGTCCAACTGCTCCAGCCGAAGAATTTCACTGTCCAGGAGTCTCAACCGCGGGGAGTTGATTGATGGACTTGTTTCCGGACTGGGACCTCGGTGAACTTCTTCCCCTTTTCAATTACTTTTCTAATCCTCTAATCTTGTAGGTGATGATGATTCACAAGGAACAGAGCTTCACCTTTGCCTAAGCTTAGTAAACGTAGGATTTCACTTCACCTTTATCAAACTTAGTAAACGTAGGATTAAATACACTTTCTATGCTAATTGTTAAATTAGAGATTTTGTTGAAAGCTATTTACTTTGTATGTTATTGAATTTCTAACTTGTTTTGATTCTCCAAGTGCTTGGCATGTGACTTAGCCTAAACGGAAGTGATCGCTCTTATGTTTTATTTGATCGTTTTAATTTGCTAATAGTTCTAATCTTAATTGCTCTTATCAAGAAATCGTGCAAATTCTTATTTCATCATTTTAAAGCATATAGTCCTACATCACTATCACTCTAGTTAAATTACCATTATTGCCTTTTATGAAGTAATATTGTGCATGGGGTATTCTGTTTCCCTTGAAAACATGCAACTTGAGGGGTTCCTGTTGTCAGGTATCCTTTACTATGATGCCTAGCAAAAACATAGTGGTATTGAGTAGAGAACATGAAAATGGTTAATTTTCTTGTTAAGATTTATATTACAATAAATGCTTCATGTTAAGAAGTATGGTCAATGTATATAATATTCATTACAAAAATAGTTTCCATAATTAGTTGAGCAAATACTTAAGTATGCAATAGCTGCTGTAATGAAAAATTTTGAATCTTGAAAAACAAAGCTTTATGCTATGCATATATTACTTATTCCTTTTAAAAAATTCTTGATGTAGGACATCTTAGCGCCTAGGTTTTCCTATTGGAAACCTAAGATGAGATGCACGAAGAAGCACACAAAGTTCATATTTCGTAGAAGCACACTTTATTCATTCTAGATAAATTAGAAGTCAACTAATTTTAAAGTCCCACTATAAATATGAGAATTGTTATGAAATTTAGCAACTAATGAAATTCTTATCATAAAAGGAAAGCCATCACATATCAAAACTGATAAAATTTCAATCATGCAAATATACTAATCAATAAAATAAATAAGTAGAATAAACAAGAGGTAAAAGTTTCTAATTGGATGAGCTATGCCTCGCTATGAGAAGTGGCCATCAAAACTTGTAAATAACTCAAAAAATTCACATCTACTGTTAAGCAACAACATATTCAATTGGATACAAAAATAGTGCAGGAACAATGCAACGATTGGACTAAACATTTGGAAGAACAAATTAAAGCAACAAAACACATATAAAGGTCAATCATCGAAGAGGAAGAAAGCCAAAGGAAGCAAACACAACCACATGGACATGCAATAAGCTGACTGAGTTTTCCGCCCAGTTCCTCTGCCAAATTGCTTTCGGTTCAGCATTTACTGCCTCAGTTCAGCAGCTGTCTGGCCGATTCAGCTTAAGGAAGCAATAGATGTATTAATAAAATAGTTTTTATATATATTTCTGCTTTATTCTGATTATAATTATATATATATATATATATATATATATATATATATATATATATATATTAATAATTTTCTACTTCTTTCCTCTTCCTTTTTTCATGTCTTTGGATTTTGTACTTATTCTAAAAGTGTTTTTGATGAGGACATTGTCAGAGATTTCGGCACATGTACAATCAGGAGACGCCGGAGATCGACGGCCTCGATCATGAGTTTTATTTTGAGTCATTTTATGTAGTAGTTTATTTGATTTTTATGTGTTTCCGTTTTTGCCCTTATGGGTATTTAGTTGCTATTGTAGCCCAAGGGGCATTTTAGTCTTTTGTTTTCTTTGTCATTTGGTGGCCTATATATATGGCCCTTTTCTCATGTAATAGTAGTTTTTGATGAAAATGAAAATTTATTGTGTTCTCTTTGTGAGTTCATCTCTCTCTCAAATCTCTTAGTGAGTTTTGGGAAGAGCTAGATCTCTTTGTGAGTTTCTAGACCTTCTTCCACTTTGTCTTTGTGATCAAGTAGTGTGAGAATTCAAGGGGAATCCATTTGTGAATTTTCTTCTTAAGCCTCCTTCCCACAACCTTCTCCTCCAAGTGTTCCCGCCGCCCCTCCCTATCAAACCACCGGCCAGCTGCAACCCAGCCACCCGCCGGCCTGCTGGCCTTGCCGCCGCCTCCCCTCTAATCCGCCCAGACCGCCGCCCACCAGGACGCCTCCTCCCGCCGGTCAGTCAATCTCCACATCGTGGCCGCCCCTTGCCACCCTCCTCTAGCCGCCGGCCCCCTTCCTTTGAATTTCAAATTTGAAATTCCCAAGGTTTTATGAGCATTAAATGTTTAGTAATTTGTCTCCATAATTCTTGCAATCAATTTATTTGAATTTCAATTTTGAATTTGAAATTCAAATTAATTCAATTGATTGTCTTCCTATTAGGAAACTCCTCCTCTTTAGAAAACTGAAATTTAATTTCAGATTTTTGTTAAAATTGAAATTAAGATTGTGGTCCCCACTCAATTGAAACTCAAGCCCCTCTCTCTTCATATGGCCGCCCACCTCACCCTTATTGCTCCTCTCTCTAATTGCCACCTCATCACCATTTAAACCCCTCTTTAATGCCTCCCTCTCACAGATTTAATTCCAGATTTCATCAATGTTAATTTCAGATTTCAAAAAAATATGAAATTTGAAACGGCTCTTCACCTTTTGCACCCCCACGGTTTTCCTATATGTTATTTCTAGAATTTAATTCCCATTTTAAATTCTCCATTGTTGCTGGCTGAAACTTCCCTAGGCTCATGCGTTGGCTTCCCTCCACTTAATCCTTCCCAAACTCCTTAAAACATTGAGTTTCCTACCTCCTAAACCTGCAGCCAGAAAGTTCCAGCCTTTGCCATTGCATCCACAACAACTGGAAGCCTTATAACTGCTGTTTTCAGTAGACCCGCTTGCTGTCCACTTATGCCAGCAAAGATATCTAGCTACCCAGCACTATGGAAGACCGCAATTGGCTGCCTCGGAATTCCAAAAAGGGCACTCTCTAGTCATCCCATGGACTACCCGCCACCGGCTACCACTCCAACGAACTACACTTTGTGCGCCATTTCTCTCCTAGTGGCATCGCTCGGTTGCTCTCAATCTTCCTCCATTAAAAGTGCCACCAACAAGAGATTGAGTGAGAGACCCAAGGTGAAAAGTTCTATTTGTTAATTGTGGATTATTGTTTCTCTCCATAACATTACTATCTAATTCTATGTTGTCAATTTGATATTGTCCCATTAATCTAGTTGTAACCACATGCCTTACTTAATTTCGACTTGATAATTCCGAGAACTTAATTTGGGTAAGTATTAATTCTATAATTAGCAAAGCTTTAACAATCTTATATTAAAATCCCCAAGCAGTTCTTGTTTCCATGCATTACGTTTCACATCAGTTTTCCCCCTCTTGATCCTTCAAGAATCACAACAAATTGATGTTCTCGTTGCTGTTTTTCCCTTCTACTGATGGCGGTACAGTAAGATTGTCATTATTTAATGTTTAATGATTTCAGCATACTTTAGAGATCCCATTATAATCGAAGGACCCAAAATAAATAATTCTTCAAAATCCTCTCAGATTTTTCCAGATATAGTAAGTTTCAATTCAAAACACTTGAATTTTAGCAAGAACAATCAGTTTTCAATCTTAATTTTAGCAAAAAGAGTAAAACATTCCAACATTAAAATATTGTTTCAACAATTTCCACATTGCCCTTTTTTTAAGTCAGTAGAATATAAAAAAAAGGAAGGAAATCATTAGCTGATTCAATTATTGTACTTGTAAGGAAACGAGCAGCCAAAGATAATCTCAATCCTTACATATGGAAACATCGAAAGCAACTAAAGCCACCATCCTTGAAAGAACGGCAGTTAGGCATTTGTCCAAAACAATATCGTAAGCAACAATAAGAACAAATACAGGATCAGCTATATGTGGAAAGGTGGGCTGAATCCCTATCTACAATGCTTTCCTGAGAACATATAAGTTAACTCCATAGGAGGAAATAAATAACAGAATAGGGGACTGTATTAACAACCATTAGCTATAGCACAAAGTCCTAGGCCATAATAGTACAGCAATGGCAAAATCTTCAAATAAGGAAATAAATAACAGATTAGGGGACTATATTAGCAACCATTAGCTATAGCACAAAGTCCTAAGCCATGTAATAACTAAATAGTACAGCAATGGAAAAATCTTCAAACGAAAGAGCTCGATATTTTCTGGAATGGGGAATTGGAAACAACTGCATTAGGGAAATCTTAGAGCTGAATTGAAAATACTTGCAGTAATAAACTATATTTAAAGGTGTAATAAAAACATTGGATAACATAATTTGTTCTCAAAAGGATAAATATTTTCATTGGCATTTTTTAACAAGAAAATAAACTAAGAAACTAAGAAAATACAACTCAAACTCAAACTCAAAATGCTCATCTCAACATTTATTGTGTGCTTTTGATGAACATACATTCTTAGATTTTCATCAATCCTTAAATCATTAATAGTCAATAAATTTCTTTAAGGTGACTCAAGTGAATCTTCTTGATATGATTCATGCGTGCAAAGTAGTCCTAAATTGTTTCTCCAACTTGGAGAAGGCTTTTTCTGCTATTTCATTGTCCTTCACATAAGCCTCATGTGATTCCTTGTTAGATAGTTTCCACGAATGGGCTCGACTTCCTAATAAGCATTCACAGAAAGTTGAGAGCTTTTTGTAGCATAGAAGTTTGGATGAGTGCTTTTTTGTAATGGACGTGCAACTAGATCATTACCAAGTTTTCATTATTGTGATAAACCAACTATGGGAAGGGCTATTGCTGTTAATGGTGAGCCAGACAGTCTTTAGGTAAGACAAAGCGATGCAAGGTGAAGCCATAGCATCTTATACCCTTGTCTAGTGAGCGTCCTTATTGAGGCACTTTTAATGCAAGTTACTTCCATTAATGCGCTACTCATTGTGGTGAGAACCTTGCATTTTTTGAGAGTGATGATTGCGAATACTTCAATGCTAAATATAAGATTATTATTTATTGCGGAAACATTGATATGAGTTGATATGAAAGAGCATCAAAAGTTGGAGAAAGGAGGGTGAACATTATGAAACAAGTTAGATGAAATATAAGTATAAGTCTATAAGAGCTTCAAATTCTAGAGTAGGATGAAGAGGATGAGTTCTAGAAGATCAAGTATTACTATTACACCATTCTAATGATTGAGAAAAGATCATAATGATAATGAATATGTAATAGATACTAGTAAAGATTGAATAATTTTACATGCTATAAATTTATTGCTTCGAACTATTCAAATTATTCAAGCATGCATTTTAGCGTTTGTTTTATTATAGTCTGTTTAGTAAGATTTTAGAACATGGTATGTAATAGAACATGAAAAATTACTATTTTGTTATATATTCATTGTGGTGATTATCATTTATATTCTTTAAAAATATTCCTCTTAGTTGAACTGGGTTTATTAAGTGAAATAAATATTGTCTTTTTAGCTCCATGCATTGCTTGGGAGAATTCCTAGGGTGGAACCTAGTAACTCGACCATTGGTGAATCATAGCCTTGCGGTAAATTTCCAAGGTGGAGAAGTTTGAAATTGTGAAAATACATATTTTTTCCCTAAAAATCTAAACTGTGCTCACTGCTCAACTGACTAAATATTCTTAATAAATAAAGTTTCTGGTGGGAATTTTAATTATGAAAAAAATGGGAAGGATTCTTAATTATTGAGGTTATTAGTAGAATAAATAACACCATTGCCACTAAACTATATCCATAAATAATCATTATTTGAGATGAATGACCCCTTTGTCAAACAAAGTAATGAGACAAATTGAACATCTTGAAAACATCAGTCTCATCAATGAAGTTGTATCACGTAAAGGATGTCTCTGGTATTTCTTATGAATATTAAGTTTATTAAAATCTTGGTTGTTTGGTAGGTAATATGACCTTTTTTGTGTATTATGGCAGCTAACAACCTGGTAATATTTTGAAAACTAGAGATGCACATAACTTGATTGTTGGCTTTATCTGTACTGTAGGTTGTGGTGGTGCTGAATATGCAAGAGATCACAATATTCCTGTTATACAATTCCCAAAAAGTAAATATTCTCTTGAGGGGTTATCACCAACTGACCTCGTAATTTCTTTAAGGTGAAAGTTTTTGGAGTTAACTTTTCTTTGTACGACTATTTCTTCTTGTCGAGGCTTGATTAAAAATGTATATTTTTCTCTTAACGATTTTTGTGCATGCCGCTATATTATTGATCTTGATCAAGACCATGATAGTTGACATTTATCGATGGATTTTTATAAACTGGAAGTGCTGCTTATTTTCGTAGAGCTATTATTATGTTTCCTTTCTGTCTTCTTGTTCAATCTTAACAGTTTTTTTCTTTTGTGAAGGAAATGGAAGATTCAATATATTCTCCTGGCTGGCTTCTTAAAATTGATTCCCACTGAATTAGTCCAGGCATTTCCGAGATCTATACTGAATATTCATCCTTCTCTTCTGCCAGCCTTCGGGGGTAAAGGATATTATGGGCTAAAGGTGCATAAAGCTGTCATTGAATCTGGGGCTAGGTAAGGTGAAGTGTGTCTGTTGATCTTCTTCATTCTTGAATGTCAACTAAACATTTCTATTATCTTCATCTTTATATGGTAGCTACTTTGTGAAATTATTTTAATTGTAGAAAATCTAACTTCTTAGCAAAAGCTCTACACTTTTAGAAGAATTTTAGAAGTGTGTTTAGTAGCTTGTTGTCACTGTGGCTAGTTGTTGATATTGATTTAACACTCTTTAGGAACAAACAAAGTAAGATTATAAAGGCTATCCCATATAGTTGGGATAAGAGGCTAATAATGGTGATCATCCTGTTGTTGGACCCTGATGAGGTCATCGATCAACGGTTCAGACACGTTTATCGCCGGAAGCATCGCCGATCGATGGCCACGATTCAGAGCTTATATTTTTAGTTATTTATGCATTTTCAGTTTTCATTATTCCTGTTTTACCCTTGTGTGTGAGTGAGTTATGTTGGGGCCCCGAGGGCAATGTAGTCATTATTTATGCTTTTATTTTCTTGTATCTCATGACCTATATATAGGGGTCATGTATCATTGTATGAGGCTAATGAATTATTGAATGAAAAGTTATCTTTGTTTCCACTTTCTTAGCATGAGTGCTTGAGAGGGAAGAGAGCTCAAGGGGAGCAATTTGCAAGGCCCACCAATCGTCGGAAGAGTCCTCGATTCGTGGTTAGATTTCCTTTATCTTCTCGCTCGTTTTCATATCCATCTCCCTCTCATCCTCCACAAAACAAACCCACTCCATTTCCACTTGCCGCCGCCCATTGGGCCTCCACCGCCGACCACATTCCCGGCTCCGACCAACCACCCCGCCGACAATCCCACCTTAACCGTCCACCCCACCTCAATGCCCTCTTGAACTTTGAAATTTGAATTTCAAATTTCAAAATCTTTCCTAATTTGGAATTTCCAAATTTGGAAAGTTTTTCATGACAAAATTCCAATTTCAATTTAATTTAAATTGAAATCTTGAATGAGTCGCCACATCATCATCCTAAATTAGAAACCTCTCCCCTCAATTTCCCCTCCCTCCTCCAAGCATGCCGCCGGCCTCCTCATGGAGGATTCCCCATTAAATGCAACATTAAGGCCTTGACCGTTTTGGACTCCTTATTTGAACTCAATAATTTTCCCTCCCTTTTTTCTTAAAACTGAAATTACAATCAGTTTTAATTTGGCTAACCCTAATCTCCCTCTAAGCATGCCGCCGGCCACCTTTTAATGAGCCCCTTTAATGGCTCATTAAACCCCCTCTTAACTCCATCCTAATTTGAATTCTCTATTCAAATTTTCCCTCCAATCTTACCAAAATCTGAGAATTAATTTCAGATTTTTGTAAATTGCTTGCCACCTCACCCCACCTAACCTCTCTCCCTCCTTGCACCCGTCCCCTCTCTCTCTCTTTGGCCGAACAACTATTCTCCTTGGAGATCCCGCCGGCTACCCCTCCTCTCCTTGAAGAAATCTCCACGCCAAGCATGAATGGCGGATCCGGAGCTTGAGTGGGGTATAGTTTTCCAAGCCGACGGAAGCGTCGATATCCTACGGTCGCCTTGCTTCGACGTAGGGTTTGAAGACGAAACTACCGTGGAGGAATACGTGGAGAGAGTTGTGCCAATCCTTGCAAGCATCTACGACCGGAGATTTGTAAAGTACACTTGGAGTCTCGAAAGTTCAGCATTCACGCCTTCCTCATCATCGTCGACTCCTCCGTGGCTCAAGACTCTTGGTATCACAACCTTCCTCGTGGCATCGTTTGGTGTGCTGAAATTCTTCTCCCGCAAAGCCTAGTCTAGTTGAGTGATTATTTTCCCCAAGGTGAACTTCTCGTTATTAAATGACGGATTTTTGTACTAGCTTTTAGTGTTGCTTTTATTGTTGGTTGTTCAAAGGTTTTGGTTAATCTACATGCTTCTTCGCCTAAGCTAGTTGACAACTACGAAAGTTTATTGATTTTCTTGCTATCGCCACGAGTTATTAATTGTGATTTCTTTGCCAACTCAATTTTAATTTCTCAAGCAGCTCCTTGCATTTAGTTTCACATCAGACCCATGTTTCAGTTTCTTACATATTTCTTTGATTACAAATGTGTTCTTTTATGGGGTTAGCTTCTTTTAATGAACATTGTCATGACTGTAACTCCATTTATTAATGCTTTATGTTGTTTGATTACGCTATTCAGAATAACAGATAAGTTTTTATGTCTATAGTAAGGAGCAGGTAAGTTATTGTGAGAAAAATGTCAGGTTTCTGAGAGCCAGAAAATTGTTTTCTTAGAATTATGGGTTGGATTAACATTCTAGAATCATGTTTTTAAGATTTATTTGCTTTTCCACTTGCCATGACAAAAAATAGTGCTTTGGTTGAAACTTGAAAGTTAGATATTAAGTGGACTAATTATTTGAATGATTTAAAATTAATCAGGCTAATGAATTTAGTATTGATTTATACTATATATATATATCAAATTAAAATTTAATTGAGCTAATTAGGGATACATTATGCCAATTAGTAATAAGGTAATAATTGGGGTGATAAATTAGACAAATTGTATAAATATTTATTTTTTGGTTGATGATTAGAATATTAATTAGATCGGTTAGATTGTAAAGATTGTAAAGTTATTACGAGTGAAAATTTATGTATTCAACATCGATTATTAGTTTTAGACTTTAAGATAAAGGGACAGATAATAAAAAATAAAGTAAAATGATATTCTAGGATTAGATGGGGGCATTTAAAGAATATTAACAAAAATATTTTTGAGAGTAAGATTTTATCTGTGCATGAGGATGCTAATATTATGTGGGATAAAGTGACTAGTGATATTAATAATATTGCAAAAGATGTGCTTGGAGTATCAAAGGAAAAAATTCCCAATAGTAAAAGGGATTAAAATGGTCATTTGACTCTTTATAAAGTATTAAAATAGTCTCCAACTATATTAAATAATCATTTTAATTCCTGAAGTCTTTAAAAGAGAATAAGCATAGTCCCATGATAAGATTATTTTTATTCCTCTTTAAAGAATTGAGAGACCAAAATAATCCTTTAATATTGTTGAAGATTATTTTGATCTTTTTGTTAACTATAAAAATATAGAAATAAAAAAAAGAGAAGCAAAGTAACGACCCTGCCTCAGAGCCGACCCCACCCGAGCCGACTCTGTTTTTTATGTATATTATAAAATATAATATTATATAAATATATATATATATATAAATAAATAAATAAATAAATATATATATATATATATATATATATATATATATATATATATATATATATATAAGTAAAAAAGGAGAGACTTTCAAACAGGTGTGGAAGACCCGCGCCATCGATCTTAGATTTGGGTGGATGGTTTTAAAATTCGAATACCAGCGCCGTGATCTTAGATCCGGGCGGATGATTTTAAATTCGAAGCCCCCCGCGCCATTGAATTTAGATCTGCGTGGGATAAAATAAAATTCGAAGACCCCACGCAGTCGATCTTAGATCCTGGTGGGATGATTCAAAATCGAAGACCCTACGCCGTCGACCTTAGGTTCGGGTAGGAAGAAATTATGGCAAGTATCGTCCCGATTTCTCCCTCGGTGGAGAGGTGAAGTTGGGAAGCTGTCGAAATTTCCTCAAAATTTTAGAGGACATTTCGAACGTTAAATAATTAATTTGGTTGATTAATATTTATAAAAATTTTTAATCAATTAAAATTAATCAAAATAATTTATTAATTTTGGGAATACATAAAAGCTTTGAATAGATTCAAGACAAAGGAATAACTCAATATTAATTTAATCTTCACTATGAATTGAGTTTATCCATTTCTAGTATTTGTGACATACAAGAATGAAAATATGAATCAAACGGAGAATACCTCAAAATGAACATATTTTTATAATCTTTAATCAGCCTTATATCTCGTACTGGCAAAACTTAATGAGTCGTGTACATCTCCTATTAAGTGTAAATCTTGCTTCTTATCATTCTCCCAAATGTCACCCAGAATGAAAGAGAGCTTTTTGGACATCATTTTTTATCCAGAAGACCATCTTGAAGTATTTCAAATGTCTCTAAATGAGACTTCTTTTTAAATAGATTCCAACATAAGAAGCATTGCATTGAAGATTTTGAAACTGTTGTGAAATTTTAAATACTCAAAATAATTGATCAATTAAAATTAATTGGTTAATTTTTTTTAAAATTCAAGAGCTTTTTGTAAGTCCGTGAGTTTTAAAATCCAAGATTTATTTAAAATATGATATTAATTTTAAAATCTAAGATCAACTTTGAAATCCGAGAGTTTTAAAATTCGAGAGCTGTTATTTAATTTTTTTAAATATTTTTTGTTAATTAAATTAATTAATCAAAATTGAGTTCTTTATTAAAAAAATAATAAAATAAAGTAAAATGCATTAAATAAAATGAAGAGGGGGAAGAATGTTTTTCCACTATTTGGCATATACAAGCTCTCAATACAATTCTTCACAAACTCAAAAACTCTCCAAACAAATAATTCTACCAACTCAAACAAGTACAGAACAACACTCTGCTAGTCTGCTAGCACCCCAAGATCTCCCCAATACAAGCTCCTATAGCTACTTGTGGGCTCTATCCTCTGCAACTGCAAGCCTCGACTACTGCAACTACTGGCTACGAACATCTACAAACAAACAAATGAAGAGTCAGTACATCATAAATAAATTGAATGAATGCTGATAAATCTAAGCTACTGCAAGTCAATGTTTAAAATTGCATAATCGGGTATTGAGGCGTTTTTCGTTCGTGAGGTGAGGGTAAGCCTCAAAATAAAAAAATTGTATAAACATAAAATAATAAATTTGGTATATACTAATGAGTAAATAAAATATAAAATATAAAAATGCACAAGATATGAAGTGAAATCAAAATATCCCAATAATAAGACAATATGAAATATAGTTCAACTCAAACTCCATCTTTTCCAAATCACAATATTCTTTTCATTAACATATAATTCAGAAAATAAATAGCAATGACATATCACATAAGAACTCATAAGTCTTCAGCACTGTCATCACTAAGGGGTTCTTCATTTGAATCATCAGTATGATGAACTGCTCTCTTCCCTTCCTCCTCTCCTATAGAGTCCAATGTCTCCCAATCAAGTCCTTCCTCAATATCAGTTACTTTCCTCTTCTCTAAATATTTTTGAACAACCTCAAAATAAGTAATAGTGTAATACATTAATAAAAGTCTAAGAAAGATTTATTATTTATATATCTTTTTTGATTTTCTTGAGTTGTGATAGATGTAGATGCTTTAAGACCATAAAAAAAATTTAAATTTAAATCTTCATCTTGTAATTCAGACGGCGTCACTTCAACTTCATAATCTACAAATCACTTGTAATAGCAGTTTTGATCACATCGTCCGGGCCGATCGGGAATCGTCCCGGGACGATCAGTTCAGAAGTTGTTCCAGATTTTGTACATAACTTCCAGGAAAATTTTCCTGTAAGCATCGTCCGGGCCGATCTGGGATCGTCCCGGGACGATCAGAGCATTGCACAAGTCAGAGAATAAGGGATTTTTTCGTCCAAGGAAATTAATTATCGTCCTGAAAAATCGTCCTAGGACGATGACATTTTGGTCTGATCGGCCAGGCCGATCTCGAGCTTACTTAAGGGATTCAGCTCATTTTGAGGAGAGAGAAAATCCAAAATAAAATATCTGAATTTTCTGAGGAGAGAGAAAGTCGAAGGAAAAATTGGAAAAGTTGATTTTCGGGCGACGCCGGTCCGTTTTCGTCCGTCGAGACAGTTCGAGAAGTTGGTGTACGCAAGGTAAGACACATTCCGCCTTTCTCAATTTTCAGAACGGTGAAGTTTGAACGAATATTCTGTCCGGATTTCGTTTTCGTTAGCGAATTGTGTCCGTATTTTCTGATTGGTTTAGTTTTTACCGCGTAACTTTTGGTATGTTTCTGAGGTGCCGAGTGTGCACATTTTGATTATTTTCTGGAGAATTTTTACCGGATAATTTTGACCCGACTGTGTTTTATTTTGTCTGTGATTTCTGATGAACTCTGAAATTGTCTGGGCAGTAGAATAAAAGTCTTGTAATACTGTTGTGGATATTATGTGCTAATTTGGTAATTTGTGAAATTAGGAATTTTTGTGTAAATTCCGTATACTGTCGTTATGCTGCCGGATTTTCGTACGATTTTCTGAAATTGTCCGGATTTGTTCTGAAATGATATGATATGCTTGTGTGCGACAAAAAGGGAGTTATAAGGGGTCAGGATCCTGTGAGATCCTGTCTGTGTTAGGGAATTCTGAAAATCTGAAATGAGCTCTGAAATCTGAAAACAAGTTCTGTTCCGGATCCGATGATTTCTGGTGCTATAAGCACATCTGTTCTGGTGCCATGAGCACAAAGGGAGGTATAAAGGGCCAGAATCCGAGAGATTCTGTCAGTGACTGGGAAGGGAGGTATAAGGGGCCAGAATCCGTTGAGATTCTGTCTGTGTCAGGGAATATATTCTGATTTTTGATATGTTCTGATTATGATGTGATTTCTGATTTTCCGTACGATTCTGTCTGTTCTGATATGAATGCTGATCTGATATGATTTAATCTGATTTCTGATTTTGGTACGTTCTGTCAGTTCTGATGTGATGTATTTCTGTTCTGTTCTGATTTGATTTGATCTGTACGATTCTGATTCTGTTCTGATTTGATATACGATTTCTGTTCAGATTTTTGTCTGATGTGTTTTGATGTGGATTCTGAGGATTTGGATTGGAGGTTTGTTGTCTTGCTGAGCTGTTGTAGCTCATCCTTGTTTTCTGCGTGATTTTCAGGTTCTGGGAAAGGGAAGGAAGTTCAGGAGTAGAAGTTCAGAGTCTGATCAGTTATAGGTATTTTGGACTTTTGATTTTTGTACAGTCATGGCTTTTCTGTTCTGTCTTTCTTTCTGTCTGAAAGCCATGAGCTGTATTTGTATATGAATATTTTTGATGAATGAAAAGATAGATGATCTGTTCCGCTGCATTGAATTTTTATAGTAGTTATGTGTCCTTTTGTGCAAATGTTTGGAAGAAAGTTCTGAAACAAATTCCAAAGCCAGATCCTGGAATCAGTTCAGTCCGTTTGAGCTTAGTCGCGACCCGATTCGAGCGGGATCCGTCCCAGTCGGGTTGGGTCGTGACATCACTCATCATCATATGCCACATCATCGCAAAGTAAATGATCTTATCATCCATTAATCATTTTTTTTTAAATTCATATCTCTGAGTCTCCTATTATACATAATGTACACCAGTGAATTCATCCTCAATGTGGACAAGCGATTTCTCATTTTTGTATGTACTTTGTTGTAGGTACTCTAATTTCTTTCACAGCCAGATGAAGAGTATGTCAAGCTCAAAACCTTCATAGCAAAACGCTGCAATTCTGGAGTCCCATCGCCAAATTGAATCCATCACTTAACTAATATTTATATTAGAGAGTTGAGATTTTAATTAGTGCGAAAAAATAACTTTTAAATAAATATTTAAAACATTAAATAAAATTACCTGGAGATCGTTTGGCAACTATATCTTTTGCTTGTTGTAATACAAAAAAATCTTCTTTGTTCCTAAAATGTACCAATTTCATGTCAGCATTTGATCTTTCAGTTGCATCACTTATTAGCCGATCAATGCAATGATACAATCCCAACTTTATTTCAGGGTTTGTAGACTTATTCTCTACATATTGATAGTAAGAGTTTAGGTAATAACCAGCTGCATGCAAGTCCCGGTGAAGTTGTAGCTCCCATCTATCATTAATAATATTCCAAATTTCCCTAAAGTTTCCCTCTTCGCCTCCTAAGTTGGAGGCAATCATTTTTTTGGCTTCATCCATGGCATTGTAGATGAAATCCATTGCAGGCTTTTTCTTAGCATCCACTATCCTTAAAACTTGAACCAAAGGTCTAGTGGTTGTAATAACATATAAGATATTTTGCCAAAATCTATCATTTAAAATAATTTTTCTAATCTCTTTTCCCTCAGCCTTCTTCCCCCAAGCATAACTCAACCACTGTGTAGATGTAAACATAGCCTCTAAAGGTAGTCTAGCATCTAGCATGCTCTTTAAGGTCAAGTAAGCGATGACAAATCTTGTTGTTGCTGGCCTTAGAATTTCTTTCTTTGAAAATTTCCGCATGAAAGCTAAAACCCAAGAGTGGTTGTAAATAAACTTGGTTATTTTTTTGCTTTATTAAGTGCATTCTTATGTTGAGGTAGCTCGCAAAGCTTCTCGAGAATCAGATCTATAAAATGTGTAGCACATGGAGTCCAGTACAAATGTTTCCTCTTCTCCATAAGTTTGTTACCTATAGCCTTGTAAGCACTTGCATTATCTTTCACAACTTATAATCAAATGTTCTCCAACCTCCTCAACAATGTTATCTAATAATCCAAATATGAACTCAACATTTTTAACATGGTCAGATGCTTCAACTGATCTTAAAAACACAGTACCATAAGGATTATTAATAAGAATCTTAATAAGACTTTTATGTTTAATATCAGACCACCCATCTGACATAATTGTTACTCTTGTTTAGGCCCAAGTCCTCTTAATTTCTTCGATGCTTTTATCAGTGCTTTCCAACTCCTTCAGAATCCATGTTCTCAAATCATACATGGTTGGAGGTTTGAACCCTCTCTCAAATGTCCAACTAAGCGAATCATGTTGTAATAGGCAGGTGATGTTGCAACATTAAATGTAATTCCATTTTCATAGAAGAATCTGCCTATATCCTTACACACTCTTCTCCATGCCTCCCTTGTATTTTTTGGGGCCATCTTCTGTGTAGTAGGAGGCATATCCTCTGATGTGTCTACCATATAATGATCTATAAGCCCTCTAGCACCCCTAGATGAAATGGGCTTCATCGAAGAAGATGAATCCCTAACGCTGCGCTCACTCCCGTAATAAGAGCCAACATCAACTCTATCCTCAAATTGCTTGTGTGCAAGATGTTTTGATGTGGTAGACTTATTCATATAGGACTTTATCTCTTCCCTTATAGTATCAGGAACTTTTGAGCATGGAGCAACATTCTTGTGAGACCCTGAAAGTTAATCTTTCATCCTAGTGACACCACCCTTCACAACTTTATCATAGTAATTGCATTTTAGATAGATATATGTTTTATCACTTCCCCTTACATTCACATGAGTGTTATATTTTCATGCTATATCTTTTCTATGACCTGATGCAGTTTTATCCTTACTTCTGACCATCCTTTATAAGAAGAATATATATATTAGTGCAATATATCAAACCCCTAAATATAATGCTTCACTTATTTTATATTAAGAAAACTTATATAAGCATACACTCATGAAGAAGAAGAC
Organism: Dendrobium huoshanense; assembly: GCA_016618105.1. Taxonomy (NCBI): domain Eukaryota; kingdom Viridiplantae; phylum Streptophyta; class Magnoliopsida; order Asparagales; family Orchidaceae; genus Dendrobium; species Dendrobium huoshanense. The sequence continues at coordinate 4,440,281 of CM028358.1, read as the reverse complement.
TAAAAGTCTAAAACTAACAATTACTACTAAAAATAATGAATACAACAATATATCAGTCTGCCGGGGGTCCAAGGGGGCGCTGCTCCTTGGCGGGATTCGACCTGCTCGGTCAGGTCACGGGGTCAAGGGGCAGCACCGTTGCGGGGGTTTTCGGGGGCAGCGCCCCCTTGTATTGAGCATGTACCACTCGGTACCAAGCATGTACCACTCGGTGCCGAGCATATACTGCTCGGTACCAAACGGCACTGGCTCGGTACCGAGCATGTACCTAGTGGTGCCGAGCATGTACCGCTTTGTAGCGAGCATATACCTGCTCGGTATCGAGCGGTACTGGCTCGATATCGAGCATGTACCTAGTGGTTCTGAGCATGTACTGAGCGGTACTGAGCATGTACTGAGCGATACCGAGCATGTACCTGCTCGGTATTGAGCTGTACTAAGTGGTACCAAACATTGTTGTACCGAGTGGTACCTGTGGGTCTCCGAAAGGATTCCGCTCATGTGTCTCGAATGTAAAGAGTACGATCATACTATCCCGTAGGACAAAATGGTCGTAGGCCTTTACAATCGACACAAGCAGGCCGATGGAAGAGTAGATGGAGTTATAGATACGATTAACCATGGAGGATAGCGGCTTTCACCTATCAACTTCGATGGGTAATAATATCTATAACCCAAAAGTTCATGAGATTTTCCCTATTCGATACATCAGCATCGAATAAGGTTTATTTGATTGTGGGGATCGATTTCCTACGGGCGCAAGCCCCTGTAGTTAATTACATCCTAAGCCTCGACTTAGGAAAACTCTCGATTAAGGATGTTAGATTATCTTCTCAAAATGGGTTTAGTGCAAGGGCAAATTCTAGGCTTTCCTAATCAAAGGGAATGTCCCAATTTGGCTCAATCAAATCACACGTGGTTCATTCAACATCCGGTCGGCTCAAAGAAGTGGAAACTGGAGAAAAAGGAATGACAACGCAATCAAACATGCACAAGAGAAAGAAGGATGTGGCGTCATCCGTATAACGCAGATGGGTAGGGTTTATAGCTTCCGAAAGGATGGAGAACTTACCCACCAATAAGGTGTATAGTGGTACACCTGTACCACTCACCTTAGACCCTAAATCTATAGAAGATGTAACATCGTACATACGATATTAACACCTACGACCTAGCTAATGCAATCTGGACTTATTCCTTGCCTGAAAAAGGAAGCCAGCTAAAATCCTAAGCACAACCAACCGTCCTATATGTATGCAAGATGGGAAGGGTCTATCCTAAGGAATCAAGGATTAATAGTCTAAAAGACTTAAATCAAGGACTCTACAATATGCAAAGGAATAGATCTAGCGTTGTTAATGATGCATGAAACAAATGCACGAGTAAGAAAGATCCTTAGGTCCACTAATGCAATGCATGTATGTAGGTAAAGTGCATTGTGAAGAAAAGTGTGTAAGAACATATGCATGACATCCAGAGTACAGAAAAAAATAAATAAACACACCCTAAGGATATCCTTCAGGCAAGATACCCGCACAGAAAATCATCATAACAGTGCTCACTTCGTGAGGGAAAACAACGATGCCCAATGGCACGAGTAGGTGGCCTACTCTACAGGCCTAAATGACCCTAATGGTCTCTAAGGCTCACAGAAAGAAAGAAAAAAAGGGGGGGGGGGTATCGTACCCAAAACCGGAAAAGGCCAAAGTCCTAGCAGAAAAAACAACGATGCCCACTTCGTGTGGGAAAACAACGATACCAACCGGCATAATGGGTGGCCTACTCTACATGCCCAAATGACCATAATGATCTCTAGGGCTCACAGAAGGGGGGCAAGCTTTGACCTATAGGGCCAAAGCTTCGTTAGTGAACTACCCTATGGCTGGCTACCTACACATGCTAGAATACCTATTAACAAATTGTGTGTGGAGTGTAGCAGTTCCGATATATAATTACAAGAAATTTGCTTTACAAGTTGCAGAGGTTATACTTGACTGTGGCGCTGCCACTTAAAAGCTAAAAGCAAGCAAGTCCAGATTGTGGCGCGGCCACTTAAAAGTTCCAAAGCGAATGCTCCTATTTAATTCCCGATCATCAAGCTCCGATGTACCTCGCAATATAAGATAAGAGAGAAATATACAAATGAGCGTAGATGCCGTTCAGAAAAGAAATGCATATAAATAAAATAATATAACTGACAGGAAATTTAAAAAAAAAAATTGCATTTATAGAACATAGGCATGTAGTAAATACTGAACAACAAAAGAAAATATCAGTCTAACCTAGGGCTAAAGGTCGTGTCCTAACCAAACAAGTCTAGGTGTGTGTAACGGTGTGTAGTTTTGGATAGGTCCTATGTAGGATGATTTAGTTAGAATTATTCGCATTTTGATTTGTTAAAGGGCAACAGGGAGATTTTAATTGAAGTTGAAATATTAGCAATTCAGGATTGATTTTAGAGATATATTTTCTTATTATTTGATTGATTATTTTGTTGGTTGTAAATTAAAAGGAAAAGATATATTAAATGATTTATTATCAATTAAGGTTCAATTTAAGCCAATTAAGAAATTAGTTTTAGGTTTTAACACCCCATTGGATCCATTCGTGGCGTTGTGCCACCAGGCTCGAGAAACCAAGCCTCCTTAGGACACTTAGCCCCGCAGCCCGGAGTAGTCCATCCAATAAACTTCACTTTTGGAGTGGTTGTTATGTATTAAGAGATTTGTTGATTGATTTTAAAAGGGTTGATCTAATGTTTGATCTTTAGAAGCCATTTATCCTAATGAATTTAGTTTCATGTTTAGTCTCCTAATTTTAGTCTGCAGCTTTTAAGCTTTAAGTTGGTTAGAAGTTAATTATTAGATTTGTTAAGCTTAGTTTAGATTTATGTCTTAGACTTGAAGTTTAATAATTATAAATGTTAATAATAACTTGATTAAGAATTAAATATTTTAACACATTTTTAAGAGTTAGGTTATAAATGGTTGGTTGATTATTAACGGATTAAGAAGAACTAAACCTAAGGGAACGTGTCGCTAAGTTTTGTTTTGATGTCTCTACCCTACAGGGAGCATGCATCATAAGTCTATGTTTTCTAAGACTCAATCCTTAATTTTTGTCCTTAGGTGTCACTAAGGTTGTAGGATTAAAAGGAGTTTTGTTTTCTAACCCTTAGGATTTTCGTATGAGTGTCACTAGGTTTAGGAATTTATGCATGAAAGTATGATAATGAATAGCAATGCAGTAGAAAGAAAAGAATGCAAATTATAAATGAAAGGAATGTAGGCATTGTTGTTTTGGACACACTTCTTTAAAGACAAGTGTATCCTAAAGCAACATCAACAATGCCCTTTAATGTTCCCACAATCCAAATGAGGCACTTGATATGAGACTCAACTCAAACAATCTAACTACCCTTTAAGCAAAGCCCAAAATAACTAAAGGAAACAAATTCCTAATACTAAACTTAAAACAAGATTATCTTTGGTTTTACATTTATCCAAAATTTCAAGTTTCAGAAGCTAACACTAAGGGAAGAAAATCTAAACGAGCAAGGACTATCTTGCTCCAAAAAGATACTAAAGACCTTCTAACACAAAGTTACTACTAAAGCTCTAAAACCCCAACATTTATCTTTTAGAAACCAATGTAAATCAATATGAAAACAATTCACGCACTAATCATCAGCTTGCTCTAAGAAAAACTGCTAAGGGACTTTATTACACTAATCAAATCACTAAATTATAAGCCTCAAAATTCTCCATGAAAATCTCTAAATTAAATACCACACAAAACCTTAAACAAATTATCTACCAAAATTCTTCTTTTGTTTTCGACCCAAAACTCTACAAAAGACCCACAATCAAGTGCCTCTTTTTTTATTTGGAGTGGGATAACAAAAAAAAAAAAAAAAACAAAGCTTTCCAACAAGAAGATTTTATGGAAATCCCTCATTGTAAAGCACTCATCATAAAACATTCGCAAGACGAAAAACACATAAAATTCCAACGCAAGCTGATTCGCCAAATCCATAAAACAAAACCTCTCGGTGCAAAACAACTCATAAAGCCTTTTGCAAAACTTACAACCATAGAACGATTCACCAAATCTTTCAATACAAAATAATTCATAAAACCTTCCAAATCATCCTCATTCCTCTTTTTTATTTTAAACAAAGAAATACAAGCAAAAAGACTATTCAATCTTGCCAACCCAAACTTTATAGAAATCTAGAAATCCACAAGTGCATGCTACTCTAGATGCTAACGGAAGAAGAAATAAACTAGTCTCCAATCATAAATACATAGACCATCATTGCCAATCATATATGCGATATTGAGAAATACTTATAGGTTCAAACTTCTCTAAACATGAAAGTAGACAAATGCTTACATGACATCAAAAAGATAAATGAAATTGCAAGTAAGAGGGATACATGCTTTCATGAGAGAAATTGGATAAATTATTTATGCAATCCTTCAACCTTCTTTCTCTTCTCTTTTTTTTTTTATGCCAAACATGAATAAACAAGAGTAAAATTACATAGCACAAGACTTTCCAAACTAAACATCTATGCCGAATGTATTCAGAAAAGAGAAAGAAATTCTTATGCCATAGTTTTGCTCCCAAAGTTCAAGAGAAGAGAGCGTGCTATCATCACAATATAATATAAATTCAAGACGTGAGATGCATAATTACTCTCCAACAAACTTCCAATTTTCACACCCATTGGCTAGCAAATATCTCCAAGAACATTTTTAACATAAATTCGTAAGCTTACTTTAATGGTGCCACACATACGATTTTGCAAGTGTTCTAATTAAAATCTCTTGACATCAAGTACAAAACTATCCTAATCACATTCCGTTCATGCATATTTCAAGATCTATGCAAAGTGAACTTCACTATATCATTTGTAAGAACTTCAAACTTTGTGAAGAGAAGATGATCTCAAATTTTTCATGTTTAAATATCTCTTTAAAACAACAAATTTTGTTTGAAAGCTTTAGCAAAGAAGAGCAACTCATATTTGAAACTCTATTTCAAAAGTATAAGGGAACCATGTTTTTAAGTATTCATATAAATGCTTGAATCATAACAATTTTACCCAACAATCTATACCAAATACAACAAAGAAGAGCAAGAGAAATAATACATAAAACTTTCATGCCAAGTACATTCTTAAAGCTTTAGACAATGTTTGGACGGAATCAACAAGTATGCCCTTAAATCTCATAAGTAAGAACTACTCAAGGGAGCCACTCTTCCTTCGCTTTTTAAAATTTCATGTGCAAACCTCTAGGTGATATATTAGCAACACTTCAAATAAAGGATGTTGTCGTACATAGCTCCAATGTATATCAAACAGTCATGATGTCTTTCCAACAACATTCATAAACAACTTGGCGTACAACATTTACAAAGTCACATAAAGCAAGTTGGCAAGGAAGTCATGATTTATACACCTACTAGATTGGATTCAACCAATCAATATGCACAAAACTTCTCATGATTCACACAACAATAATTTTGGAAAAGTTATTATTCAAAGAGACGTTCAAAATATCAACTTAGCAACAAAAGACAAAGACTATTCCACCACATTTTACTCCAAAAAGTTTCAATCTTTAGGCTTCACATACTTCATGAGTCTCCAACCAAATCATCACAAAAATTTCTTGAAGGCATTTCATCAAACCCCTTGCATGCATGATTTAATAAAGGAACAATGTGGCTTCTTTGACCTTGCCACCATTTATACATAAACTTCTAAATCATATGACATGAATTAAAAGTAAGGCTCATATATCAACTATTCGTTCTGAAACAAGACAAAGCAATGTATATTATAGCAAGCTTAACAATAGACACCACAAAGCCTCAATATCATGAGAATTTCATAAAGTTACCTGAGGTAAATCAACTCATTGAGGAAATATATAAACTAAAACACTAAGACAAAAATTAGTTACAATTATCATAGACTATGATGAATGCATTCTCTAATGATGAGAGGATTAGAGGAATAGTGACAGATACACCAACAAAACTTCATTTACACATTTTTTTTTAGACTAAAAATAGTGATATCCATGCTAAACCAATAGTGATTCATGGGATACAAGATTTGTCTTTTAGTGATGAACAATAATACTACTTCACGGTTAAACCCAACAAGAGTCTCCAATGCTAACTATAATCACCCCATTGCAAACAACAACGAGGGAAGATAACCCAATCTCATTCAACCACACTATGGGTAATCACTGCTCTGTCCCTTGCCATAGCTTTCACATAGAAACAATGGAATGAATTCAGATCATTCTTTTAAGGCATAGTTAGGCTCTTGATGAAATATGAAAGCTATTTAAATTTCACTGTAATCTCTGAGAAACATACAAACAAGACCTACATATAGATTTAAATCATACTACTAAGAAGCATTATATCCACCAATGCGGCTGTTGCAGTAAAAAGATCACTCCAGGAACTTACACATTTCACCAACATGATTCCTTTTTTTTTTTTTTAGGAAGTTGAATGTAGAGGGAAAAGAAGGAGAAACTAAGGAAGAATAAGAAGAGAAAGTAGAGGAAAAGAAAGAAGAAGAACAAGAAGAAATGGAAGAACCATGAGAAGGAGAAAAAGGGGAGACGCTCACCTTGCAAAGGAAGGGGAGTTCGGGTAGATCCAGGCGTCGGGATCGGTCCGGAGAGAGCGACGTAGGCTCGGCCTTGCAACACGAAACCAAGAGCCAGAGATGGAGGCTTCGGGGTCGGACAAGGCCACAGGTTCGGCCTCCTGCAGTGAGACTGGCGGCTAGGGCTTCGTGAGTAAGAGAGACGAGAGGGGGAGAGAATGCCGGGCGTGAGAGAGAGAGCGGATTCGGGGTCGGTTAGGGCTCGGGCTCCTCTTTGCTTCTTGGCATGGGCTTGCCTTGCTCCGAACGGAAGGGACGGAAAGGGAGAGGACCACTGGGCTGGGGTCGTGCGAGCGGAGACGAGCCAGAGCGAGAGAGCGGGATCCTTCCGCTTCTTGCTTCTGCGAACCCACCAGAACAGAGAGGGAGAGGGAGGAGTGAAAATCCAGAGAGAAAGAGAGCCGCCCGTTAGCACACTTTTTTCTTTTTTTTTTCGTATTCACTCTCTATACCCAAACATCGAAGCTTCGCCTCTGCCCGAGGCCTGCTCCCGTCTCAGCGAATCGTCTGAGACGAGAGATTTGGGCTGAAATGAGGATCCCGTTAAATCATAGCCGTCGATGGAATTACTAGATTTAGGGAACAAATTCAAATTAAGCCAAAAGTGGATTGGAATTTATTTGAATTAAATTGAGTTGATTTGAATCAGATTTGGGCTCAAACCAAGCTCAATTCCAGGCCAAATTGGATCAGTTCGGGCTCGAGGCGGTTCGACCTAGTCATGCCGACAAAATTGCACCCGAATCGACATCAATTTGAATCAAATTGAACTCGATGCAATTAAAATAAATTAAATTGAGTGCAATCGAGTCTAATTGAAATCAATTTGGATCGATTCGAGTTCGAATTGAGCTCGACGAGGTCTAATCATGTCGATCAAAAATGCTCGAGCAAAAATAGAGGTCAACAGTACCGAGCATATACCTAGTGGTCTCAATGTGGAAGCAAGCAAACGCTAAACGAAGAGGGAAAAAGGTCGCGATAGAAGATAGCTCCAACCCAACTCGTGGTAGAAGATAACTCCAATCAATAAGCGACTCAATGTGGAAGGACGCCGACACATAATGAATAGGGAAAAGGTTGCTCGAAGAAGAAGGGAGAAAACCTATTTTCGGGAAATGATGGAAGACAGCGCGGGGGTTGGGGGTCCGAACTTAGAAATATATATTAGGTTAGCATTTTTTAAAATTTTTAGAGGCGGACGCCTCTCAATCGTGAGGCGAGGAACGCCTCAGTAAACTTGAGGCGTACGCCTCAAATCTTGAACTCATTGCTTAGGCTTTGAGGCTTAAATGGGCGAAATTGCGCTGAGCCGCACCTCTTATTGCGCAATTTTAAATCATGCTGCAGGTAGAACAGAATACTGGAAAGCAAGAAAATCTAAGTACGAAAATGCTAGTAGAGCAATAGTGTTGAAAAAACAGGTATAGTAGTGGACTATTGTAGTAATGAAAAAGACTATGAACATAGAATAACTAAAACAATAACACAAATGTCAAAACTCTAAAGTATCAAAATCACAAACTCAAACCAACTCAAACAAAATACATAATAAATCTCCAAATATCGTACAAGCAACTACTGTCTATCCAAACAATCACTCAAAATATTTGGGCATCCTTGTTTATAAGAACTGAGTTGTAAGACCCACTACCCGGCAACTTTCAAAGGAATGCAGTAAGTCCGACCTTAGGGAAAAGTTTTAGGTAAAAATTGATCTAACCTTTAACCCCCAATTAAAACATAGGCGACTTCTAATAGAAGTCGTAAGTCCGACCTTCGAGGGAAATGTTTAGATGATAATATAACCCTAGACCCCTCGCTCGGGCATCCTAGCCTATTAGGTTAGGTTGTAAGACCCACCAACGGGCTACTTCTAAGTGAAGTCATAAGACCCACATTTTAGAAAAATTGTTAAATAAATAATAATGATCCTAAATCCCAAAAAATTAATTTAAACCTATGGGCATCTTAGTCTATAGGGCTAAGTTGTAAGACCACTTTCAGGTAATTTCCTAAGGGAAATAATAAGACCTACTCCAAATCCAAACAAAATCCCCGGACAGTCTCGCTATAGAGTTAGGTTGTAAGACCTATCCTTTGGCAACTCATAAATAGAGTAATAAGCTCTAATTCCAAATCAAATTCGCGGGCTACTTTCTATAAAAGTCATAAGTCTCAATCTGAATTTAAATACTTGGGCTATTTCCTAAAGAAATCATAAGACCCGCTCTAATCCAAACTCCGGGGTTACTTCTAAATGAAGTCATAAATCCACAAACTAAATTAATTTTTGGGTATTCTAATAGATGTAAACCCCAAACTCCAAACAAAAAAATTAAAACTAAATTCCACATCTAACCACTTCAGTCTACTCGGGATATCTGAGAGGAGGCAACCTGTGGCTGCTAATCAGATTCCCTAGACACTACGGTCAATGATTGTTAGTGTTGGTGTACTGGAAGTACTATGGTATACCCGGGATGACGGAACTATGAGATCTTGATCAGGTTACTTTTGAGACTAAAATTACTTAAAAGTTATTTCATCCTTAATCGAGAGTTCTCTCTTACGTGTTAAGAGGGGTAATTAACTATGAGTGCTTGCGTTCATAGGAAGTAAGGACCTCAGATCTTTAAACCCTGACACTACCCTCAGGGGAAAACTGGTTAATTTCAATCTGACTTGAGGGAAGTGAAATCCTACAGCTGCATAGCAGGATTCATGCATTCGTGCCGCTTTTCTTGAGCCAACACTTTCATAAAGAGTAAATGGATAATTTTGATCCTTTTCATGTTTACTCACATTAACATTATAACTTTTATTAAACAGCCTCAGTTCTTTCAGTTTTTTACACAATAGTTTCAACCAATATTTGCCCAACGATTCATTTTACTCGAAAGCATAGCACAACAGATGTAAAACAACATTGTCAAACAGTGCCTCCATTCGCTAAGAGGTATGGCAAGTGGAAGTACCAATCTGCACTTGCCCCCAGTGCATGCAAATGCCCACTGTGCCGCTGCCATGCCCATAGAAAAAGCTTCATAGGGTCTTTCTGTCCAGGTGCAGGTAGTCCGCATCTTCACAGACATGTCTATTTCACCGAGCCTCTCTCCGAGACAGTGCCCAGATCGTTACGCCTTTCGTGCGGGTCGGAACTTACCCGACAAGGAATTTCGCTACCTTAGGACCGTTATAGTTACGGCCGCCGTTCACCGGGGCTTCGGTCGCCGGCTCCCCTGTCATCAGGTCACCAACTTCCTTGACCTTCCGGCACTGGGCAGGCCTCCACTGGTGTATGGAAAATTTAAGGTTTCTTCTCTTTGTTCTCCATAAAGCCAAATAGGGCCAAGTGCCAAGAGAAACTTGATATCGAGAAATTTCAGCTCCTCTAACATTTTTTAGCAGTAAATATTAAGTCATAGTTTTTTTTAATAATATTATTTTCAGATTTACTGCCTGGGATTGTACTTCATTACACATTATTTTTATTAGATAATTATTCTACCTTCTTTTCCTTTTAGATACTCCGGTCCAACTGTTCACTTTGTAGACGAACATTATGATACAGGTCGAATCTTAGCTCAAAAGGTTGTCCCAGTTCTAGCAAATGATACTGCCGAACAGCTGGCTGCAAGAGTTCTTTGTGAGGTGCTTCTTTAGCTTATGTTCCTTTAGACATAATCGCTTGCTTTTCTTGCTTTAAACATTTCACATGTTTGCTTTAAAATTGTGTATGTCTACTCTTAATTCACGTTTTTACTTCAAAATTGTATTTTCTTTAAGGCTTCGTTTGGGACGGCTTTCTTACTGCTTTGTCAAGCGGCTTTTTAATACAAAAGTTTTAATTTTTAACTAAAAAACTGTTTTAAGAAGCAAAAGAAAGCCGTCCCAAACGAAGCCTAAGTCACATGTTTTACTTCAAAATTCAAGATGTCTTTTATATTTTACAGTATGTTAAATTAGTTGGTGTATGAGTGATGGTGATTGTGATAACCAAGGTAAATGTGGATAGAAAGGTTTCTAATGTTTTTCTTTTCTTGTATATGTTTAATTTAAAAACTTGTCCCATTTGCTTAATGAACAATTTAAACTTGAACATGACCTATTAGGAGATATCGAGCTGAATTGACTACCATATTTATGAGAATTACCAAAGAAAATATTACTGCATTGATAATTTTTTGTTAGATTATATTACTTCTAAATATTATGAAATTTTATTAAAACCAACAATGTTTTTGTTTTAGGAGCATCAGGTGTATGTGAAGGCGGTGTCTGCATTATGTGAGGACAGAGTAGTCTGGAGGGAAGATGGAGTTCCTCTTATCCGGAGCAAAGAGAATCCAGATGAGTATAACTAATACCTGTTGATAACCTTCCCCAGGTATAATGCAGAGAGATGCCAATTTTTTTTTTTTTTGAAATACTTTCATCTTTTCATTTTTCAACGAAGTTGGGAAAAAGCTGCACATAAAATCTTTTCAATGTTTTTACGTGGTCTTTTGTTAGACCGGTTTAGCCGGTCCACACGGTACCGGCTCAGGCGGAACAGAGGCGGAAGAATTCCGCCTCTCCTGTACGCTGCTCAAGCCGCCAGGTCCAAGGGAGCTGTTAGGAAGGATTTTTGAGGGAGTTAGGAGGGAAATTTGAATGTAAGGACTGTTTAGAGATTTTATTTTTGATTGTATGCATTAAATAGTTTGTTTTTCTAAGGTTAGGGCAACTTGAATTTAGCTGAAATTTGAGATCTCCTAGGTTTAGATTTTTGGGCTCTAGCGGCGTCTAGAGATTTGGGAGAGAGAGATGCTCTTCTCGAATAGATGATCAATTGTATCTTGTTGTTTTTCTCCCGTTAGTTAGATTATCGCAATAAAATTACTTTTTTCTTATTTTTTCTTTGGATTTGTGGTTCGTTATATCTGTTTTCATCAAGATAGTTAGATTTTACTTAGGAATTCCAAGTATTTCCTAACAATTTTATCATTTGATTATAGTTAACGTGTATTATTGTTTCAATTTATGTGTCTTGTGTGCTGAGTTATTTTTTTTTAGAATTGAGGGCATTTCTATGTAAACCAAAGGTGTTTTTTTAACTCAAATTTGGATTCAGTTTGATTGCTAAATTTTTTTTAATACGACAACAATATCAAGCCTTTATTCCACTATGCGGGGTTGGCTACATGAATTCTTTTTCTCCATTGTGTTCTGTTAAGAATCAAATTCTCATTTAAATTTAATAAATAAAGATCATTTACAATATTTTCTAACCAAGTCTTTTTCATGTCTAGCTCCACCTTTCTTAACGTAAGTCAAATCTAATACGTCTACTCTCCTAACCGAGTCATCTGAAGGCCGATATTTTATGTGACCAAACCTTCTAAGGCAACCCTCTCTAATCTTACCTACCACTGGAGCTACTCCAACCTGTTCATGTATATACACATTTTGTATTTTGTCTCTAAGGGTAAAACCATTCATTCACCCAAGCATCCTCATCTCTGCAACACTTGACTTAAATTTATGCTCTTTTAATGGCTAACATTTTGTGCCATAAAGCATTGCTGGTCTCATTACCATCTTATAGAATTTTTCGTTAAGTTTGAGGGGTACTTTTCTATCACACAACAAGCTTGATGCATTTCTCCACTTCAACCACCCAACTTGAAATCTATTATTAATATCCCCATCTATTTCACCATCACTCTGAAAAATAAATTCGAGATATCTAAAACGTGTACTCTCCTTAATTACTTGATTATCCAAAGTCACAATTCCACCACTAGATCTATTACTACTAAAACTACATTCCATGTATTCGGTTTTAGATTTACGCAAATGAAAACATTTAGACTCTAAAGTTGACCTCCATAATTCAAGTTTACATTCAACTCCCTCTCAAATGTTATCAACAGAATTATTTTTAATGATTTGTTGACCCATACACCAAAAGATGAGCGAAAAGTGGCAAAATTGGCAAATTAAACGACGTGCGCGTCTGCGTGGCATGTCGATTGAAGGGTCGAATGACCTCCGATCGTCAAACGGAATGTGTCGTTGCGATCAGAGCATCAAATTCGGCCAAGAGGAAGCCCATCACAAACAAATCGGACTAAAACAATCAAAATCGGCAACCGGTACCCGAAATTGACACGCGACGCCATCCAAACGACTTCCGATCGCAAAGCGAATTTTTCCGTTGTGTTCGAAACATCAAAAATACCAAGAACGACTATAATTTTTCTCGATGAGAGTCACGAAAAAAAATTGGCTCGTATCCCAAGACGAGGCACGGATTTCAGGAAAATGCATGCAAATTGAGACTGCGACGCACAAACTTTAAGTAATTTGAAATTGTGTTGCATTTTTAATGTATCTAATAATATTAATAAATTATTATTATTATTAATAGCATTTAACAGAATTTAAATAAAAAAATATAAAATAAAATAATATAAAAATATATAAAAAATCAAAATCAAATCAAAATACCTCATATCTTTTTGAATTGACCCAAAAATCCCTTAAACCAAGAAGTCATATAACCTAGCCCAACAGCCCATCTCATCCATCTAAACCATCTCAAATAGAAACCCAAATCACCTAGCCATCTTTCTCTATTTAATATTACTCCTAATATTATCATTAGCATTGTTAATATTTAATATTAGTATTAATATTTCTGTTGTTGTTACTATTATTGGTGTTGTTGTTGCCTTAAAAAAAAGAGAAAGGAAGAGATTAAAAAAAAGAAAAAAAGAGGGGAGTTTTTTTGTGATTTGATTGTCGCCCTACTCTTGACCTCGACACTGTTACCGTCGACCTCATTTGCTCTATTATAATGTCTTCAAATTCAAAACCCTACAAAAATCTCACTTTCGACTCTTGGGGCGTATCGGGGGGCACGCTTTTCTCTAGCGTGGTGAGAGGGTGCAACACTTTAGACGAAGCTAGTGAGCCATGCACACGCTTTTCTTAGCGTGGCGGGGAAAATTGCATTTCAAACATGTACCTTGAAGACCGATGCATGTTTTTCTTGGGCGTGGTGAGTTCGAAGATTATGGTCGCGGTGTCGTCCGACATCGACCAAGCACGTCTTTATCTGACTTGGTGGGAAGGCTAAGACTCTCGGATTTTCTCCTAAATGGAACGACGCCTAAAGGCTGCCGAAATTCAAAGCACATGGAACCTAATTTGAACAAAACGACACAAAACTTGAACAACTACAAGGGATCTGATCTAAACAAAAATGAATAACAGGGGACTTGCAAACTTAAGTGGGCCACAGGGAATCGAACATTAGTTTAAAAAATGCACAATCAAAATCTAAATGCTAAATAACAAATTGAGTTATTCAACTAAACATTAATGAACAAGCATAAGATGAGTGGTTAATGGACATGTCAAACTTGCTCGCTAGCAAAATGAGCAACATACGACGAGTGTAGTAGTTTACCTACGCTTAATAATCAATTAGCTTGCAAATGAGCATATTAATCCACTTACAAGCAAGGATAGTGGATGAGCTGTGAATGTGATGGGTCCCCTACAAACATATACAAGCAGCATAGGACAAACCCTATGACGTCCCCTTCAATCAATAACAACCAGCTTGCAAATAAATGCAGTAATTCCCTGAAGTCAACATATAGCGAGCTTAGTAAGTTGCCAATGAACATATGTGAGGGAAATCTGCAATGAGTGCTACATCACCCTCGTACTCAACATCAATATGCAAACAATCATATTAAATGATGCAAGCAATAACGAATGACATGTAAGGGATGCAAAATGTCTACAAGAAAAAAAAGAAAGCTACAAAGGAGATAGCCTCCTTGCTTCCAGTGTCGATCGACATGCAAACGAGCCCACCAAGCCATCTACGACTAATGACAATGGACATGGTGTAAGTACAACGAATACCCTACAACTACTGACAAGGGGGATGCAAAAAACATATCAGTCCACATACAAGCAGCAATATCAAATATATTGCAAAGATGAGGGTCCTTTGTGAATAAATAGAAATCAATATATAAATGAACATAAGTCATCAATAGTTTATATCAACACACAAACGAATGTGTTAGCTTGCCCACAGACAATCAAATCTCTTGCAAATATACACGATGCTGCATACGATAAACGTTGCGCCTACCGGTAAGGGCAGAAAACATGTCGTATACACAATAGTATTCCTACAAATGGTAGCTAGCAACAAACAATGAATGCTACAACATCCTCACAGTCAACAACTATCCAATGGAAGGCTAATACACCGATCCCTTGCAAGAAAAAGATGACCAATCTGCGACAAGTGCAATCACATATGAGTCGTTGTAGGAGACTTGCCACATAAATGACAAACTACCTACAAGCAAGGGAAGCAAGTATATGACAAATACAAGCTCTTACAAGCTATTGCAAGAGACTCGTTAGTGCACAACAGTTTACTTGCATAAATCAACAAATGACCTGCAGCGCAGCACAACACCACCGAATTCGCAACACTGGTACAAGCGGACAGAAGGCATTTGCAGATGCCAAAGGCACTCTTTTAATAATAGTTGTTTGCGCAATTAATTATAGTAAAATATTTAGATTCCCTCTCATGCATTAAAATATGATTTCCCGTATGGGCCCCAACGATCATGTTGTATGTATACCTGTGACATTTGAGGATGATGCTTAGGTCGAGAAATTAAGCTAAAGATCGAGCCCGATTCTTTTATGTGGGTAGATAATAGTCAACATGGTTTGAGCTATCAAATAATTATACTGTTACAACACCGACTAGAATATTTATTTTATACATTCATATTATGCCTTTAAAATCCTCAACAAAGAAAATTCACTAACAAAACCATAAAATCGAAAACGAACATGATCCTTTGTCGTCAAGTTGACAGAGTCGACAAGGTTCAACTAATAAAATGAAATCGCTCATGAATACTTCGATGATGGCTGTGTTTACAGAAAATCTCAACCAGAAAGGACCATAAATATAAAAATGCCTCTCAAATTCTCATAAAAATACAAAATTAAAAAATCACCAAAACCCTAAGATGTTTAAAATTGAAATTAATCATGAAACACTTAAGGCAAAATCCATCAACTCTTCACAATAATTTGTCGAGATTGATAAATTTAAAAATTACTTCAGCTTACAAAGAGCTAATGTTTGGTCGAGAATTTTACTATGATTCATTCTCAAACAATCTCTTGTTGTAAGGACGTGGTACGTGTCCTCTAACTGGCGGTTTCGCCGCCAAATGGTACCATAGATAAACGGTTATGATCGGGACCCTCTGAACTGAGTGGTTTTGCCGCCAAATGACATCATTGAATTACGGTCATGGTTAGCACCCCTATGTTCTCTAACAGTGTTAAATCATTGAGCAATGAATTAATACGATATGATTGATAGGACACAAAGCCCACTGTTAGCTAAGGTGGATTTAAATGTCCCATTAGGGAAATATTTACCCTAGGTTTACAAAGTACTCTTGGACAAAGCAACCCATGACTGTTGATAAGGATCATTTTGTTAGGTTGGGTCGACTACCTCCTCTGACTAAGTAGACCAAGGACCACGATGGCCCGGGACGACGGAACCATGGGATCTTGATTTGGCTCATCATCATTCCCCCCATCATCCGCCTTAAGAGTAAGGTGGTGAATTTCTAATTTTAAATATCAAATTTTCAAATACCAAATCATGCTACTACTATACGCCAGATACTCTATATCTATTTGACGACTAGCCTTAATCGAAAGTTCCGTCTCATTATCGAGAGGGGTAATTAGCTATGGGCTTGCACCTATATGAAACCTGAACTCAAATTATAAAGTCCCCTCAAAATGAGGACGGAATCTCTGGGTAATATCTAATTCAAAACTCAATCTGCCTTCTGAAAATTTGACTCATAACTTAAATGTTAAAACTCTCATCGACACCCGAAAACGAAAAAAAAAGGGACCGCGGATAGGCCGGGGCGTGAATTTTTGGAACCGACAAGATTATAAAAATTTTTGTATTCTGTTTCAATTTTGTTTTTTTTTTTTTTTAATTATTAAAATGTAAATAAAAATATAATATTAAGTTATTAATATTTTGATTAATTTTGCAATTAAAAAAACGTTAGAATTTTGCAATTAGAATTTTTATTTTTTTATTTTGTAAAATTGTACTATTACTGGTAATGACTCCCAATAATGCTAAAATCATAGTCAATGCCACTATATGGATCATGTCACAAGGTCAAAGTCGTAATCATCGTTTCCTTGTTGAAGTTGAATTTTAATTAAATTAATTTATTTTATCCATCATAACTCAAAAGTTACAAAATTTCAAAAAATAGGTTTAATTAGCCCAAAATTCCATTCATCTCATAGATAAATTTGAATGGATAGAATACATTTGGATCATGATTGTCATGATGCTTGATAAGCATAAGATATGTTCTTTTAATATTTTTTTATTCCATGATTTTGATGATGCTTGGTTGGTTCAACATCGGTTTGCAAGAGGTTTCATTGATTCTGTTTAATTTCTGTGCATGTAGAAATCTGGAGCGGCCCCTGTAGCGAGTGGTTCCTACAGCGAATTGCTATACTCCCATTATTGGCTTATTCAATGATTACTGTTGCCTCGTGATTCTCTCTGTTCTCGCTGCATATACGCTGCTTTGACCACAGGTTGGTTCCACCTTTCATTACTGGCTAAGAAGGTTTACTGTGGAGTTTTAAGTGATCTGCGACTAAACTAGTTCACCGAACTTGATTTTTTGAACTGAAATTTCTGAACAACCAACAAGAAAACGGAAGTTTATAAATACTAAAACCTGACACGCTTAAAAGAAATTTTCTCGCATTGCAAACTCAAATTTTGTTCAGCCGTGTGATTGTTAAGTGGAGTGTTCATTCCTTCTAGCGATGCAATGTGACTGAAATTTCAAGGTCTCTTCTATTGATATTTGGTTTGGACACATGGACTGATTACCATTGCAATCCTTTTAAGTTTGATGCAATCTCGAATCATTGTTAGATGATTATCATTGCAGTTATTGAGCAAACTCAAGCTCATTGGTGCATCCAATCCTTGATTATCACTGTAGGAGACTGGTGGATATCGTCATTCTTGTAAACCCTAAGGAAAAAAAAAACAAGAGAAGAAAAAGGAGAAAAAATAACAACTTTTTGGAAAAGATTGGAGAATGCATGTGAATAATTGAAGAGCTATCGATCTTTCGTCTAGCTATTGTAAACCGCGTGGCGTCTATTTTTGACCGGTTTTGTCTTTGGATCTTGGTGCATCACCTTACTCCTAAAACCATATTTTCTGGTTCATTTCTATTTATCTGTAGTTGTTTGGCATATGCATTTTTTATTTTAGCTAAATTTAGGTTCGAACCCTTCTCATTAAAATCAGAAGGCAGAATCAATAATTATATAAATAAGAGGGAAAAAAATCATAAATTAACAGAGAGCTTGAAATAATTTGGCAGATAATAACTATCATTTTAAATATATATATATATATGGTGTTTGATGGTTTTTTTTAAAGTAAAATACATGAATAAAATGAATTTTATAACAATTTCCTTCTCCATTGTCATACTATTGAACATGACATATAAGCAATGAAACTTTTGAAAATGGGGAGCATCAAAGTATAAATTTCAGTAAAATTAATGTAAATTAGGTTTCCTTTGGGATAATTTTTTTATTATTTTCTAAAATAGTTTCCTAATATAAAATTTCTTTTACTTAGTGTGCTCGAATTCAAAGTGGCAGCGGATAAAAAAAACTTTCAGTTTAGCTTATGTCATAATTATGCTTCTATAAAGTATAATTGACTAAAAGAATATTTATTAATAAGTAAACACTGGCAGCATTGATAAGACTACCTAACAAAAGTGGCTAGCAGACTATGAATTGCATCTAACTAGGAAAAGCTAATCAGATGCTAAGTGCATGGAAAAGTGGTAAGCCAAAAATTTGAAATTAGTGGAAGCACTGTGTCTACAACATATCAATACTTTATCTAGAATTCAAATGCAAAGACTTTGAGCTTTCAAATCAACAAAACACTTATTTGCCTTAGGCACACTTTGGCAAGTTGAATTGAAGCTTGAGAATAATTGGTGGTCATGTTACACCACGACGCTTTTATTGTTTATTATCTCTTGCACTTATGAATTGCGAGTTGTTATGTTGCGGTTCCTAGAATCATTCAATCAAGCTATCTTAAGCGAAATCTTTTACTAGAAAACAAGCTGAAGTTGAATCTCATTAAGCCTTTATTTAGCACATATTCTTAATTCAATTTGCTCTGAATATTTGTAGAAGGTCGTATGACGATTAATGGAACTCCTTGGGCTTTATGACTTTAGACCTACTGTAAGTAGATTGGGTTCACTAATTGATTCGAGATGATAAAATCATAGGATCTTAATTTAAATTTATCTTCAATCTGCAGTCATATTGCTCAACCAAGTTTAACTAATTAAGAGTTATGAAGATAATTAATCATAGGGATTTGTACTCATAAGAGCTCTTACCTCGATATGTCTCTTGAAATCACCATTGAAGTGTTTGGATGATCATCATGCAACAATGCTCGGATAGCACGACAATCATTCTAGCTTATGCGCCTCTTGAACATACTAAATATGTATATATCCCAATCAATTTTGATGAAGCACATTTTGCTAGCACCTATCTTGTGATTTTAGCCTAAATTTGACATTCAATTCATATCATAAGTACCACCAATTTTAGAGCAATTGATGTTGATTTGTTTTTCACATTCAAATTTGTAGTAGTGTTTTAGAGTCTCCATAGATTCATTGCTTCTTATTAAGGGCATGGTCGTCCATCATGGATCTCAAAAGCAATTCAACTTTGCCTTCTACGCTTTGATTGAATAAAGTACTAAAATGCTCAAAATCTATTCATATCAAGTGATAATGGTTATAATATTACTATCCTCACATTCTTATTGTCACAAATATTAAATGGCTTAGAGTCAAAATAGAGAAAATATCAAAATTAATTATCATAATCATTCAAAGTTTATGATGAATTATGAAAGATGCATGAATCATAGTGATTTTATGTCCAAGTTAGAGTCAGCTCAACCCTTTAGATTTCAAGATGATTTAGTAATTGTAACACACACATATGACATCTAATCCAAGACTGCATCTATATCATCACAAGAACAAACTATTGACTAATTTGAATATGATTGTTACTCTTATGAATATGAAGAAGTATAAAAGTTTATGCACCACTGTCCAAGTAAAAGATATATAAATCATGTAAAAATATTTCGAACTATCTTTGTTAACCCAAAATATCTTTATATGATTATTTAGAGTCAAAGTTCATGTTATCTTTGAAAATTATAGTTTAAAAACATGCGATACCAATTGTAATTATAATGATCAAGAAGGGCATTTTATTAAATGTGAGATTGTTGGTCAATTTTTACATTTTAGTCAAATATTATATTAAAAAATAATTATTTTGATAATAAATATTTTTTTAAAAGAGTCCAATTTTGACTGAACATTGCATTTATTATTAAAATGTAAAGGGTGTTAGACTTGAAAACTAAACACATGAAAATAACCTTAGTGACTTGATTTCTCAATAATAACCTTTTCAATCATATGATCCTATAATAAATTCATTTATATATTTAATACAAGAACTTGTTTACAGGCATTTGAATATAATGTAGTCATTAAACTTTAAGAATGTGTACACATTATAGGGTAGACACATTCAATTCAAAGTCCCCAAACTTTGTCCAAGCCAATTAAATGAGACATTTATGACCAATTTGATCTATATTGGATGCTGAGGAAGGACCCCTAGTGAAAGTGATTCCTCACTGGTTGTTTCCCACCATTATTATTATCCCTACTCTCTCCTTACTCATTAGAATCATCGATTAGAATTTAATTAATCAAGTTCAAGCTTAGGTTCAAATTAGACTTGATTAATTAATCAAGCTCAAATTTAAATTGGAGGCAGCTCGAGCTTGTTGACTTTTTTATAACCCTAAACTTATAAGTAGAGGGATGGGGAGAGGTGGTAATGTTTATAGAAGAAGTCTTACCAATGAGTGATGATTTTTGCATTGAAAGCTTATATTCTACAAATCACTCTTAAATGTAAAACATGAGATCATATTCTATTATACAAATTAAGGTAGTAAGAACAACTCTTCGAGTCAATCAGGTTGCTCGATTTTGAGTTTTATACTAGACATCGACACCAATATTTGTATTGGACTTCTTGATATATAGTCTCCTCTATTGAATGAAAAATGATGGAACAAATATCAAACAATCTCTTAAAGATTGTCCTCTAAGGCTCTTATAACTTCCACTATAGAAATACTTTGTATCATTGGCTTTTGTAATAACGGGAAAATATATCAATTGTAACTAATGTACGTCATATAATAATAAAATCATTTCACTAGGTCAGTCCCCGTGATTCTCTCTCTTTCCAAAATTTACACGTTCCTTGCAACCTTTCTTTTATCCTTATCTGTATCGTCATGTAATAAAAAGGGTCAAATTCTTTTCTCCATTGTACCACTAAAAGATATATAAATAATGCAAAAATTATTCAGACTATCTTGAATCTTCATCAACTAAAAACGCTTCTATGTATGCTATTAGGTAGATCTAGCCATTAATTTCCTGTTCTCGTTGAATTTTTTTTCCAGGCAGATGATTGCAATAGTTCTAAGAAACACAATAGCAGTTGTAATTATGACGATCATGCAGATCATTTATAAAAGAAAAAAGTAATTATCCCAAGTTTGAGATATATAGCATTTCATTTAGTATTAAAATGCAAATGGCTAAAGAATTTTAAGGCCATGTGCATCCAAAACTAAGCTTAATGACTTAATTTCTCACATGATAACTATGTCATCATAATCAAATATGACGAATGCAATGATATCATCATGCATCATAATGATCATAATCTTAGAATAATTTCATTCACTTTTAATACTCGAACATGTGTACACGTTTACAAGTATAATTTAATCATAAAACTTTACTAATGTGTACAAAATTATAAAGTAGACTCATCCAATTCAAAGTCAACACCAAACTTAGGCCAAGACAATGAATTAAGACAGTTGAGATCAACTTGCTCTATGCTGGATGGTGAGGAGGGCCCCTTTTGAAAATACTTCCTCACCGGATCGTCTCCCTCTATTGCCGTCACTTCTGCCATCTCTTTAATCTCATCATGATCAACAACACCATTATCGTACAATCCTAACTCTTCCTCTAAGTCAGTAAGCCATCGCTCGCACTCGTTTATGGGGATTTCAACAATGTTATTTGTATCATTTGTCATTGACATCAATGATGGTGGCATTGACATAGAAACATCATCTAATACATCCCATATGTCTAGGTGGGGGTCGATGGGAATCTTCATATTGTCCAAGAAGAACACCTCTCCATCATCACTGCTGCTACTAGTTTCATGAGAAAGAGAGATGGTGGTTGTGGAAGAGTAGGCGGGGCTCAACGAGCCCTCATGTGGTTTGATTGTGGTGTTTGATAGTAGTGGGGTTAGCTTACTAGGCTTGAGACGCTTTTTAAGGTGTGTGTTCCACACATTCTTAATCTCGTTGTCAGTTCTCCCTGGCAAGCATGCAGCAATCTTAGACCACCTACATATGCATTTATATCAAATACACATATTATTTCATGTGAATATCTTTTCAATGCATTTATTAAGTGATATCTTACTTGTTTCCAAGCATTTCATGGAGCTTGATGATGGTATCTTCTTCTTCCTTTGTGAAATTGCCACGCTTGATATCAGGGCGGAGGTAGTTGATCCATCGAAGACGACAACTCTTTCCACAACGCAATAAACCTATGCATGCAACACATTGTATCTCTAGTGATCAATCACTCTTACATTCATCAACATGGAACATATATACCAAGCCTCTAATCTAGAATACAATCTCAAACAAGAAGAAAAAGAAAGATTAATAACCTGCTTCCTTTGGAAGTGCTCTCCAATTTCTATGGCCGTTCTTCTTAATATAGGCGATAAGGCACCTATCCTCCTCGAGCGTCCACGAGCCCTTGTTTAGCCCAACTTTTTGGCAGCAAGGAGCTCGCCCTCTACCCATCTCTCTCTCTCTCTCTCTCTCTCTCTCTCTCTCTCTCTCTCTCTCTCTCTCTCTCTCTCTCTCTCTCTCTCTCTCTCAATCTTTTCTGCTCTCTGTATTGTTTGATAGCTAAGACTATGGTGAACTTACATTAAACAGATGAAGGTAGCCATGAATTTATTTATATATATAATTGGGGATGCTTGAAGTATTATAAGTGGATGGATGGAGAAATTAAAGGGGTTTGGTGATGGTGATTCCACTCAACCAATGAGTGGTTTTCTTTGCACTGAAAGATTCTATCTCCTCACCAAACCCCTAATAAAGAAAGCAATGTTAGGAGAAAATAAAGCTCTGAAAGCGACATGATTGAAAGGGAAGCAAGAATATTCTATCTTTGTGCTGCTTATATCTTCATGTGAATCCCTCATCCTTCTCTCCTATATGTGCTAAATCTCTAAACAAGACTATCCACTTTGTTGTTGTCTTTAACTTGAAAGTCTATCCATCTTATATATTTTGACTATATATATATATATATATATATAATTTAGTTTTTATATTAACAAAAGCAAGAATAGTTAAGCAAGAGTATATTTGTTTAGTTGAACATCCATAGACCCAATTGAAGTTGAAGTCTACATGATTGATATGTAGTACATTCGGCTCGAGAAATGCTTATCGAGGCTTTTGAAAAACTCACCCAAGTGAACGACACCCTTGTATAGGCTTGGTGACTCCCTCGAGTTAGGTCTTTAATATTTTAGGTTAGGCTGAGTAGTATGACATTATGAGGTTATCAATTAATATGCATTTGTGTTATTGGGCTATACAGCGCCTTGAGTCTTATCATTATATTACAGCCATATATTTAGCTTATTCTATGGCATCCAAAGCTCTAGCCCAATCTTATAAACTGTGGGTCAAAGATGGAGCTCAAGTTAAGCAATATAGATAATTCAAGCTCATTCAAAGAAGATCGAAGCTCCACTAGAATTCTTTCTCTCATTCTCTATTCCTATAAAGTTTGAGCTTGATCGACGGAAAACTTAGGTTCCAACAATGTCAATATCACATCACTAAATTTCATTGGTTTGCTCTATGCATCATCCTCCGAGTCTCGAGTGAAGTCATTGGTCACATAGTTTATGACAAGTCTTACATTGACAGCCCCAAATTTTTGTTGTATGAAATTATTTTTTTTAAAAAAGCCTCTTAAAAACCATTCATCGAGACATTGCAACTCTTGATCTTTGAATTCCTCCTCAAGCATCAAATCCCGAGCCTCTTGAACCCCATCTTGAATCTTACAATGTTATTTTCATTAACTCTTGCCTCTACTAATGGCCTCCATCTTAAATTTATGATGTGTTATGCTATAATGACACAAATAGTCTATTTTGAATATTTATTTAGATTCACATAGCTAGTTGCATGCTTTCCTTCATGATACTTAGACTGATTTGTGGCCATGAATTACTATCATGTCCCTTTCCTTCTTTCCCACATGTGGTTGAATATTTTGTACTAGTACTTCTTAATTATAGTTTAACATAAATTAAACCATATTATATTCTAAATAGGACTTGTGAATGATTTGATTTAGAGCTGAATTAATTAGGCTTGTTTACTCATTTATTATATGATTAAAAAATTTATTGAATTTTGATCATCTAAAGCTTATTATAATTAGTTAAATTTCTTTAAAAAAAAATACTTAATGCATTATGTTTCTAAGTCATTTGTATTTATGTTTTAGTCATAGTCCTTTGATGGTCATAGCACTAAATTCCACAATCCAAACACATCATGAATTTAAGCCTAATAAGTCTAATTATAATAGACTATAAGATATGTCAATTTGTGAAATTTTTCTACATATAACATCATTAGTTGTAATTCCAAATCTGACCAAGCTAAATTGGCTAATAATTCCAAGGTTTAGGTGGCCATCTCCTATTTCATTTTTCAAATCAATTGATGTTGCCTTTCAATACTTATCAAAGAAAAGGACAAGATAATGAAAGGATTTGCAAAATCTAATGCCCTTTTTACCCTATCTTTACCTAACTTCCAACCCTTTCCTAAGAGTTAGGACTTTGGGCACCAAAACTTTGCTCATCTTTGAATTGGCTTCACATTTAGCTATTTACTTGAGCTTGTGTTCTCACTCATGGAGTTAATATTCTATTTATTTATTGCAAATGTGGTTAAATGATCAAAGAAACAACAAAATTCAATATACTCCAAGTAAAATGTTTATATTATGAATTTTGAATATATGAGAAAAAAATTTAGTTATGTTTAATTAAGTGATTTAGGCTTCGTTTGGGACGGCTTTTTTATTGCTTTCTAAAACGGAGTTTTAGTACAAAAATAAAAAAATTTGTACTAAAACGTAACTCCGTTTTAAAAAGCATTAAAAAAGTCGTCCCAAACGAAGCCTTATATGGTTTCAAACATGAAAGAAACCTTAAAATTCATTAAAATTGCAGTGGGAGCAGGGCAATCAACCTCGAGAATTTTAAGGTCATTTCATCATCAATCAAATATATCAAAATTTACTAGGTAAGACTTTTCAATTAATTTGAACTTGCCTATATGACTTTTTGATTATAATAGGTTATATTACATAATTTTGACTAATAAAATGTATAATTAATTGGTCATCATTTTAAGTGGCTTTTATATGATAGTGATCATTATTTTTTTAATGCTTGCTAGATGAATAAAATATTATAAATATTATGAGAAAATAGTTATGAACAAAAAATAAAATTGAAGTCAAGCCATCATTAAAAAAAAAAACAAAGAGCACACGACCAATATATAAAGATTAAATGATTTTCTAAATTTTAAAAGAGTTAACAAAGGCATTACACTTTATATAAATTCAGTGATAAACATAAAAAATATCACCCACTAATAGAAAATATAGCCATATGTTGCAAAAATGAGAGATAGATATGATAAGAAGATGGCATCATTGTTGCTATTGTTATCTTCCTTTCTTTGTTATAGAAGTTCAATTGATATATTCTCATGCTATGATCAAACGAGTCTTCTCTTGATGGGATCAAATATATCATAAATTTTTTTTCTCCTTGAAAAGGCATAATACTTTCCTCCAACAAACACCAACAAATCGTTTTACTCTCTCTCTCTCCCCCTCTCTCTCTCTCCCTCTCGGACCGGGCGGTTCAACCGTGAACCGGTTAGGTGGCCGGTCTGATCTAGCTTACAAAACCGGCTCTATAATGAACCGGATTGAACGGGCGATTCAACCGATGAACCGTTGAACCGGTCCGGGTTGGAAAGAACCGACCGGTTTATAAAAAAATTATTTAATATTATTTCGTCTACTTTTGATTTGTTGTCCAATCCAATTTTTCACAACCTTTAATATTTATATATGAACCAATGCTAGTGTAGACATTTGTCATACGCTTATTAATATGTTGTGAACATTATTGCTAGCAAAACAATCATTAAATATACATTCCAAAGCATGTAAATAACATTAAATAAATAAAACTTACACAGTTCCGTGTAAGAATATGGAAGAGAATAAAGCATGTGTTTAGTTGGCCAACTCTATGATTGTTAATTTTATCAATGGCCAAAATTTTATATCATTTTCTTAGTTCAAATAGTGCAATGATAGAAATGATGAATTGATCAACTATGAAGTCTTGTTAGTACATTGAGTTGGACATGCATGTACGTATCATCGGAGAATAAAGTCTTTCCACTAAGGGGGTTATCTGATTTGAAGTAAAATATGTGTAAAATATTCTAATGCTTCGTTTGGGATAGCTTTCTTACTGCTATTTAAAGCAGCTTTTTCGGTTCAAGAGCTGCTTTAGAAAGCATTAAGAAAGTTGTCCCAAATGAATAATAGTAACTTTAGACCTCAAAATATTTCATTTGTTAAAAAACATTTTCATCTAACATAGCTGATGACATCACATTTGTTTATCTAATTTAAACACCTTTTGGACTAAATCATGTTTATAACCTTAATTACCATTATTTAATGCTTATGTAATCATTAATGTATTTTCAATCACTTTTCTTATTTTCTTGATGCATGGTTTCTATTGTTAGGTAAGACTTTGATATGCAAATTCTCAATGATATTAAGACCACTCACTAACTAATCAAGATTAAGAGATTTTTATTGCCTTATTGGCTCTTAATGATAAAAGAGTTTGAGGTTAAGTACCTAATTGCATTATAGTCTTGAGTAGGTGAGGAAATTACTTCAAATTTTTAGTCAAAATTAGTAATTAAATTCTCTAATTATCTCATTTAGGGTTTAGATTTTAGAATTAATTCACTAAGCATAAAAATTCAGAACCTTTAGGCTTTGTTTGTGACGGCTTTTTTGTTGCTTTTTAAAACAGCTTTTTAGTGCAAAAATTTTTTGAATTAAAATTTTTTGTTCATAAAAGTCGTTTTAGAAAGCAGAAAGAAAGCTATCCCAAATAAATCTTTTAGTGGTATTATGGAGCTTTTTGTTTAATGTAATTATTATGAGTGGGTTTCGGTATTTTTGGACTAATAAGTCCTCTCCACCAATCTGATTTCGTGGGATTTACACTCTATTTCTTTTGAGTTATTTGATATTTAATGACATAAGAGTGGCATCAGTCAGGCGTAATAATCCTTAATTAGTTTGATAGATTATTTCTTAATTACTTAATTAACTTATTAAAAATTTTGTTATGATGAGATAAACTGTTTCACCAACTTCGTTGTACTGTTAGCATCAAGGGTTTATTGGTAATTTTATTTTATTTTTTTAGGGTTAATTAATTTAGGCTCTTAAAATTGATAAATAGGTAAGAAATTTTTTTTAATTTGATATATATATATATATTATCATATTAGCATTAATATAAACATATTATAAAAGAAATATAATATGAAAATAAAGTTTGAGCTGAGAAGCTGTTGAATTAATTCTATCATATTAGCAATATAAAATGAATTTAATAATTTGATTTTTAAATGTCAAAAAGAGTAAAATTAATTAAAAAAGTTGTTTTATTTGAATTTTCATTTTAAAAAATAAATCCTCCAATTAGATGATTTAAATTGGACTTTTCGAATGCATTAATCTTATAAAAATTTACATTTCAATACTCTTAATTAAAAAAAAAAAAAATAAAAATAAAAACATTTTACTAATTGATATTAGTTGACTAAGAATTCATTTGGGATGACTTGCTTTTTGGAAGAAAAATTTTAATCTTTGTATTAAAAAGCTGCTTTAAGGAAAAAGAAAGCCGTCCCAAACGAAGCCTAAGAGTTTATTTGGAACAGTTGAATATTTTATAAAGATTATAAAGTTGTTGAAGAAAATAATTCTTTTTGAAAGATGGTGCGAATTTTATAAATATATTTAAAAAAATCAAATAATTGTTTTCTTATATTTCGTTTGGGATAATTTTCTTTCTGCTTTCTAAAATAGTTTTTAAGTATAATTTTTTTTAATTATATATTTTGTACTGATAAGTTGATTTAGAAAATAGCAAGAAATTTGTCCCAAATAAAATATTAAAACTACAGCATATTAATAATTATGGTTGTAAAAAGTAGCTTCCCTTCACAAAAAACTTTTAGAAAGCAATAGCAAACAAAACTACAATTACGTAAAAAATTTAAAAAAAAAATAGTCAAAAAGTTGTTCCAAATAGTTGGGGAGACGAGGAGTAAATATCATAATGACGAAACAAGCAAGAAAGTAAAAGCAACGGAAATAAAGGATACTAGCATTTAACATGAAAAAATAAAAAATAGAGAAAAAAACCATAGAGCCATATCACATCAAGAAATCAACTAAGAGTACATATCTCTTTTCTCTCTTGCTCTCACCTTGTTTCTATTCCCACATGCACCATTCTCACTCTTGCCTTCATAAAAAATACAAAGAGAAAGCCTAGTCAGAAAAACGAGAAAGAAATCGTTCAGTATGTCTTGCACGCTGCGGCGTCAGTTTGGGGCATTGCGACACTCAAGCCTCTGTCTTGCACCATTGCAGCGCCGTATTCATACCATTGCGGCGATCTACTCTCTGTCGTTCAGCGCTGGGTTGTTCGTGAATACAACATCGAAGCACTCGGGTACGCATCGTTAGAGTATTGTATGGGGAAAAAAATCGGGTGCAAACCCCAAGCAACCCCAACAAGAAGGAGATAAACCCCTCGCAACCCCAACAAGCATGATAAACTTGAGATCCGTGGCAACAAAATAATCGGATTGATCAACATAATCTGATTCCACACATAACACAAATAGACCCTATAAAATTCAAAATTGTAAAGCCAGATTTGAATTATAATATTTTATTGAACAGATCTTGTTGACTCAAGCTCAGTTATTATGTTTTTGATCTAGATTTATTTGTGGGTGATATTTTTACCCTACTAATGAGTCCAATTCGGTAGTAGGGTAGATATGGCACGAGGAGAAAAGAGAATAAGTGGGCGAAGAATAAGAAGAGCTCTAGAATCCACTATTCTATGGGGATAGTGAAAATGACATAATCTCTCGTAATGTTAAAAGAAACTTTCAACACTTTATTTGTGGGGTTGAGAATACTACATGAGAGACTATATCTAAAACGTAATAAACAATGCATGATTTGACTATTATATGATATTACATGACTCTATATGATGAGTACTTATGGTGAATTTTTTTTAGCAAGTGCCTCAGGAAGGTGTCTTATGCCAGTTCTCTTAGGCAAGTACCTTAGATGAGTGCATTTGAGCTGGAGGCTAGCATGATTGAAAAGGTGTACATCTCATATAATTTAGATGAGGGTTATCTGAGATATGTGAGTCTTTTACCTAGGGTGAATCTTTATTTAGGATTTCGCATGAGATAAGTATCTCATTGGGTTAAGATCTATTGATGTGCATTCTTCCCTCAATCAAATTTGTCTGGGGTGTATGCTTTCCTAATCGAACTTCTGTGTGACTTTCATTGAGGTGAATGCCTCTTTGCTCTTGTTGAATTCTGCTAATGCAAGTCTCACAATTATATGTCACGTTTTGGATAGGTGCGCCTTTTGGCCAACCCCCTTTGAGAAGAGTCTGTCTAATCCTTATGAGTTATCTACAATTGTATATTGGAGTGTATAATATATGTGAATATGAGTAAATTATTATAAAAATATAATGATTTTAATCCTAAAAATTATAAATTACTTAAAATATTTATGACTATATATGGTGCAATTTGAATCATCCCACAAAATTAAGAAAAAAAAAAAAGATGACAAACTCTAAATTATTTATATAATTGAATTGTTAAATGTTATCCAAATATGATAGGATGATTATAAAATTTATAGCCTATGTCATATCCTTTAAACTTTTTAATTTTTGATTGATTTTATTTAAAATTTCAAGAACATTTTGTTTAAATTATAATTTATGTGTACTATAATTAAACTTAGATAATATTATTATTAAGATTCAAATTATTTATTTATTTATTTAAATTCCTCCACTTAAGCCCACCCAGCATGTATAATTAACAAAAACTATCGACTACAAATGTTTATTGTGCATAGAAAAAGCCCAAAAGTTCATAAAATAATTTTATCAGTTTATTATAAAAGTGTGAGGGGAGCATTTAGACGGCTTTCTATGGGCCTTGGGTCATGGCCCATTTATTTTTGACAGTCACTAATCCTAACAATATGGGCCGTAGATAATGGACTGTCTCTAGAGCGCTAAAGAGATCCAAAACTGTCCAATA
This sequence comes from Dendrobium huoshanense, assembly GCA_016618105.1. Classification (NCBI taxonomy): domain Eukaryota; kingdom Viridiplantae; phylum Streptophyta; class Magnoliopsida; order Asparagales; family Orchidaceae; genus Dendrobium; species Dendrobium huoshanense. The sequence goes on along the minus strand of CM028358.1, from coordinate 4,409,628 downwards.
AGAAAAATTCTAATTTTATTAGAGGTGATTGGGTTAATTGAGGTAGGAAAGAAGAGAGAGAAGTTGAGATTTCTCTATCTTAGTTCAAAGGATTTATAAGAGAACTCAATTTTCATCTTCTACCCTTATGAATTATTATAAATGATATTTATTAAATTTGTTATAATTCATTATTAATAATTTTGAAAATAAAGTATAGTTTAAGTTGGTTAAATCATTTCAACTTAAACAAATTATTGCAAGCTAATTCGACTCAAGGTTTGTTTGAAAGGACTACAATTTTTTATAAAGATGATTGTATAACTGTGATAAAGAAAGCAACTTCTTAGTATAAAAATTTATCAAAAGTATTAAAAAAATTATCTTAAATGAAATCTTAAACTATGATTAATGCACCGGAGTAGAGAATTATTATATTCATTATTATTTATTTAATTATTTCTTTATCAAATTTGGGGTGAACTTAAGCATGGACATGCACAGCAATGCTGTCAAATCAGGGGAATTAAATTAACAATAAGCGAGATCGTGTGTGTAGCTAGCTGGTTGAGCGAAGCTTTTCCTCCCATGCGGTTCTTGTTCTAATCCTCAAAAAAAAAAATAACATTAAACTATTAAACATAAATTTTAATTTCGGTCTGGAAAAATAAAACAATAAAAAAGCTATCGCAAAAGGAAGCAATAAATATAGTACTAGCATGATTTTAAATCAAATAAATAGGATGCCAAAATCAATAGATGTTATCAAACTGAGAAATCATCTTCATCTAACTTACTTCAAAAGAATGATTAAACAAGCTGAGGAAAGGGATGAATTTTGGGAGGTTCTGCTTACTGCTTTCAACTGTCCTAATAAGGCTAGCCCTATCTCTGCTTTCTACAACTGTTTGAAGTTTCTGAAAAATAAGATCAAGGGTATGGATTGGTCTTCTTCTTCCTTTTTGTCTAATGCTATCTTGGAAGCTAAGAGTCATCAATTGCAATGCCTTAATGCTTTACAAACTTCTCCTCTGGACCTTCATCTTAACTCCAATATCAAATCTGCTACTGAGAACCTCAATTTATTACAATTGGAATGGTCCACTTGGATTGTTCAAAGAGCCAAATCGTATTGGCTCTCTCATGGGGAAGATGACCTTGGTTTCCTATACGCTAAAATAAGATCTAGATCCAACAGGAATTTGATTAAGGAAATCTCTACTAGCCAGGGACTTATCACGGGGCATCAGAATATTGCGGTGGAGCTTATTGAGCATTTCAAAGGCCTTTTTAATGTCTTTGATCACTTTAGGAATGACCAGGTGTCTATTCCTGTTGGAAATTTAGTTCCAACACCCGCTTGTAACTCTTTGATTGAGCCTTTTACTGACAAGGATATTAATGCTGTGGTTTTTGCTAGGAAAACTGATTCGGCTCCTGGTCCGGATGGTTTTTCATTTAGTTTCTATCAACAAACTTGGCACATTATTGGGTTTAGGCTTTGTGCTGCTGTTAGACATTTCTTTGCTACTGGTAACATGCCCATTAAGGCTAAGTCTACGGCTATAACTCTCATTTCTAAAGGTTCTCATGCTGCAAGTATCTCTGATTTCAGGCCAATTTCTCTTTGTAACGTTTTCTACAAAATTGTGGCTAAACTTATTGCTAATAGACTTAAGCCTATCTTACCCCACATTATTCATGATAGCCAAGCGGGTTTCATTGCTAATAGACAGTATATGAACAACATTATCTTAGCTAATGAGTTGCTTAAGGGTTTTAAAGGCTAGCAAAAGTTTTTTTGTGCTAAACTAGACATTAAAAAGGCTTTTGATTCTGTTTCTAGGAATTTCCTTCTTCACAGGTTAAAACTTAAAGGTTTCCCGGATAAATTCATTGAGTGGGTGAAAGGATGTATTAATGATGTCCATTTTTCAATTTGCCTTAATGGATCTCTTGAAGGGTTTTTTAGTTCATCTTCGGGTCTGCGTCAAGGATGCCCCCTTTCTCATTTACTTTTTTGCATTGCTATGGATGGACTTTCTCAATGCCTTCAACAATCTTCTTTTGTCGGACTAAATCAAGGCTCCTTCTCTATTAAGCACCTCATGTATGCTGATGACCTCTTGGTCTTTGGGTTGGCCTCTGCTGGCAACTTGGTATGTCTTAAGGATATTATGCTTACTTTCTCTGAAGAATCAGGCCTTTATATTAACCCTACTAAGAGCTCTATCCTTTTCTCTAAGAGGGTGGGAAATGCTGAATTCCTTGCATCTATATTGGGTATCTACTCCATTGAGAGCTCTCTCACTTACCTGGGATTACCTATCACCTACAACAGAATTAATTTCACTCACTTCCAACCCCTTCTGAGCAGAATTTCTGCTCTACTTGAGGTTGGAAAGTACATTTCCTTTCTTTTGCAGGTAGGGTGCAATTTATTAAATTTACTATCTCTAATACAATTGCCTACTGGATTAGGGGAGCCATTATACCTAAAGCTTGTCGTAAGGTTATTACCAAATTATGCTCCAAGTTTCTGTTCTTTGGGAATATTAAAGATAAGAAAATGCATTTCATCTCTTGGAAAGCTGTCACTAAACCAAAGATTAAGGGAGGCTTAGGGATTCCATCCTTTGATTCTATGTATTACGGGGTTTTCTGCTCTTTCATTTGGCGTATGTACAATACTCAATCTCCATTGGGTAACTGGTTCAAATGTAGATTTCTTTCTCCTTGGAAATCTCCACCAATAACTGCTACCAAATTCTGGAAACAAGTGTGTATTACTGCTACTCAAACCAAAGCCATTTTTGATTTTAAGGTTGCTGATGCTTGCAACTTTTCTATGCTTTGGGACCCTTGGTTCTGTGGTGACTGCTTAGGTAACAGTTTCTTTGATGCAACTCTGGTTGGCTGGGAGGTTAAGGAGTTTATTTCTAACGGGACTTGGTCCTTGCCTGATTGGTTACCGTCTGCTATTAAACATCAAATTCTTACAATTACTGTTGAGGATACTTATGGTATGCATTGGGCTGGTATTTCTAAGCCTACTTTTAAGACTTTTACTTTCCATTTTTATGATAATTTGGAGGATGTGAACTAGTTTAAGTTCATTTGGCATAAAAAGACTGCTTTGAGGTATGCTTGTTACTCTTTGATGGCTATTAATGGTAAGCTTAAGTGTGCTGATAAGCTTATTTTAAGGGGAATTCCGGCTTCTCCTTTGTGTGACTTCTGTAGAGGGCATAATGAGACTCATTTTCATATTTTCTTTAGCTGTGACTTTACTTTCACTGTCATCTGCTCATTGATGCTCGCCCTCAATTGCTTCTTTTTTAGGCCCAATTTGTTTCAAGTTTTTTATTTTATCAACTGCAATGCCAACTTTAATGCTATTGAAAAAAACTGCTGTTTTTTTGCTATTTCTATGGCTGTGTATTACATCTGGAGAGAAAGAAATGTTAGGAGATTCACTAATACTTGGAACAGTCCTGATTATGTTAAAACAGTCATTACTACTGCTATTCGTGCAAAAATTGGTAAATGGAGAACTTATGATAAGCTGGTGGAAAGGTTTAAGGAGTTTTTGCTGTAATTCCTTTTTCTGCTATTTTTATCTGGACTGTTTACACTCCTTGGCATTGCTTCTCTCGTTTTATGGATATGTTGGAAGAAGATTAGAGAAATTCTGATTTGTTGGAATTGCTGGAGTTTTTCGAAGTCCGTTATCTTTATGGCTGGTGTGGCTGGCTTTCTGGTTCTGTCCCTCCATCCGTTATGACCCGACAGATTAGCCATTAATTCCTGGACAATGATGAAGTTCCCAGATCCCTTGGACGGTCTACGGGCAACCAGGGATTCATGTATCAGTCGCTCCTCTATGTTTATCTCTGAGTCCAGGATTTCAAGGCTTGGGAACTTTTTTGGTTGATGTGTGCTTATTGCCAGTTTTGTCCTTTTGGAAAATTTTCTTAATGGTTTAGCTGATTATTTTTTCTTTTTTGTTCAGCAGCCAAGCTGATAGTTGTATTTGTTTTTCCTTTATTATGCAGCTTTTGCTGATAGTTTTTTTATCGGCTGTTACTGGTTGGTTGTGGTAGCAGTCGATTCCTCTCTTGTATTATTTTTCTTGTTATAATGCTATGGGCTTTGGCCCCTAATTTCCCCAAAAAAAAAAGCTGACAAAAGGGACTAAAAAGCTGCTCAAAGGGCTGTATTCTTCATTCAAAATGATTCAAAATGTAGAACAGAGAAAATTCATTCATTCAATTCAACCAGATTTAATCCTATTTTCACAAAAAAAAACCCAAATGAATCAACCTCAAACTGAACCAGAAACGCGCAAAGTGATGAACTGATAAAAAAAGGGGATTTTTTGATGTTTTCATAGCCAATAATTATTATCAGAAGCAGCAGAAGTAATTGCATACGAGAATTCCTGGAAGTTGATCTTGCCATCTCCGTCCTTATCGGCCTCCTTGATCATCCCGGTGAGTTCCTTGGCCGTAAGAGCGTGGCCTAACTTCGCCATGGAGTGAGCGAGCTCGGCCGCGGTGATCAACCCGTTGCCGTCCCTATCGAAAAACCGGAAAAGCTTCCGGAGCTGGTCCTCGGAGTACGGCGATTTGGCCCGAACAAGGTCCGGCGCCACCAGCTCCACGAACTGGGAGAATTCCACGAGTCCATTGTTGTTAGTATCGGCCTTCAGAATGAGCTCGTCGAGCTGTTCCGAACTCGGTTTGAAGCCGAGAGCTAGGAGGAGAGATCCCAGTTCCAGCTGCGTTAAGCTGCCATCTTTGTTCCGATCAAAGGATCGGAAGATCTCCCGGAGCTCTGTAAGCTGCTCTTCCTCCAAATTCACCTTCTGTGCTACACCGCCGCTCATCTCCGATTGCTTCAGCTCCTCTTCTTCTACGGTGTCTCGGAAATAGCGTTGGGGTAAGGGTTTGGTGTCATTTTTTTTCTGCCGGCCATGCCCTTTGAAACGATCAATCTGACAACTTTTCTTCCACAAAATTTACTAATAAAATAAACGAATTCGAGAAACGATGATGACTGTCTGCTCTTTTTGAGAAGAAATCTGATTTGATTAACTAATAAAAGAAAGGAGGAAAGGTTAAAAGCTGGAAGTATAGAAGCGAGGAGGCGTTTCAGGTGAGGAAGGCACGTCGGCTCCGGTGACCTGTCATCGTTTCCGCGGCTCCACCTCGTTGACAACTTCGTCTTCAACCTCTCGACGCCGTCGGAATTGTTCTCTCCTTTCGGATGATACTGACCGTCCGATCGATTTTGTAAAGCATATTGGCGATAAGGAGGATGGATCCCCGCCATTCATTTGTCCATGGAAGGGCAGCCTTTTCCATCTGTTTTATTTAAATATTTTAACATAATGAGTCTTCAAATCTTTGAATATATTTTAAATTAATAAAATATAAGTTTTGATTAATTTCTTAGTTGTTATTGTCATCCCAAAATAAATTCAACTATATATTTTATGTAATTTTAATAATAATGATAAAATAAATAAATAAATGTAATTTCAAAAAAAAAAAAAATTGGCAAATGCTATTTGGGGTGTAAACAAGTCGAGTCGAGCTCGACTCAATCGACTTACTCCTAGCTTGAACTTGAGGTTTTGTATGATTAATTAATCGAGTTCAAGCTTAAGCTTGAACTTTATTCAATAGTTGATTGATTTAGTGGAAAAGATTAAAATAAAAAACTTTATTCAACTAGTTCAAGCCTGCTCATTTATTATGAAAGAGATAATATATGTATGATTGAATTAATCATTATAATAAAATAGTAAAAGGATTGAGAAATTATTTGAAATAATAACAAAGAATAACTTATACTTAGGAATGACTATAATTTTCATATATTTTCAATAATTTTGTGTTTTAAATCTTGAATCGTAATATATTTCAAGTCTATTTTATTTTAATATTTTTAAATGACCCGGCTCGCAAGCTGACAAGTCGAACCGCGATTGGCTGAAACTTGACCGGTTAGCTCATCGAGTTCAACTCACAAGCCATTTATAAAGCTAGTCAGAGCTAGCTAACCAGACGGCTCAACTCACTTACACCCCTAAATGAAATCTACTATGGCTTAGAAAAAATCAGGTGGAGATGTTTGATTCACATTAGTTCATATGAAATACCAATAATTGCAAAATTAAAGTCCTATTACTTTCAGTTCACTCATAATAAGAAAGTTTTAAACTTGTTTTCATAGGTGAAAATATAATTTGAATAGGTTTGGGAGTGGATGTTGTAAGTTGCGACAAGCATAAATAAGATGGGAGAAAAAAATAAGAGGGTGCATTAGTATGAATAGGTTTGGGTCACATGTTGTCAAATTTTTCAAAAATTTAATTTAAAAATTTTCTAGAAAGCTGATCCAAAAAAAAAATGGTCTTATAAATATCCCCTCTGAGGTCGGAGGGAAATACTCGTCTTCTTACAATAGAGGTTTTTCATGGTCTTGAATAGGTGACATCCATTATAAAGTACAAGTACTCTCTTTGTGTAGAAAACTAATTTTCCGTCCTTTTTTTCCCCATATTCCTTCTCACATTAGAGGATTTCCATTGCTTTTGATATGCGATATCCCCTATCAAAATTCAGTATTGCTTTTTAGTGCAGAAGCTCAAATAGGTGATTACTCTTCTATCAAAATTCTCTTGATTAAAGGAAATCAATGTCTTGCTGCCCAGAATGACGGTCTGAAAAAATCCCACAATGTGGCAAAAATTGACGATGTGGTCTCCACGATTACGAGTGATTCTTTGATCATCCTTAGAAAAAGGGATCACTTACCTAATGATCTTGTGATGAAACTGCCTAAAAAGTCTTATTGGGTATATTCTCCTCATTCAGGATATTTGACTATCTATGAGTTCAGTTTATGTGCAAGGCTATGATTTCTGCCACCTCTAGAGTTGATTGATATTTCAATGACAAATAGAGTGAGTTCATCTTAGTTCTCATACAAAGCCATGTCGATTATAGTGGAATTGATTGCTTTTTTTAGAGATCGTGGGGCAGTTTTGACTCCAAAGTTCTTTTTTTGGATGAGTTTATTCACTTGTGATATGTAGGGTTGTATTACATTTAGATCCAAATTGCTAGATATTCGCACCCGATATCCATCAAAGAGCTAGGTTAATAGATTTTTCTTTATGCAGAATGATTAGAATCTGTTAGATAAGTGGAGAAAGCTGAAGGATCTACACTTTCTTCTTCATGTTAGAGCAGATGATATACTGAGAATGCCTAATATTTCTGATATTGACACTCTTCACTATGAGGTACGCTATCTGGAAAAATATATAGAGGAAGAATACATGTTCAAGGCTGGATTATCTACTAAGGTAGGAAGGTTTCATGCAATTATGTGGAAGAAGTCATACAATGTTTAGAAAGCATCTATCCACGCTTCAAAAGCTCCCCCTAAATGATTAGTAAATGTTGTTGATCCACAGGCCTCATCCAAAAAGAAGGTGGAGGAGATTTTAGTAGGTACTTGTAAAGGTCATAATTTTTCTCCACCCAAATTACACATTATAGAAGATATTATATTAAAATAAGATTATTATAAATTAAAATTCCACTACATTTAAGTTATTAAAAAATGCCTTTATAAATTTCCAGTAGTTTGGTGGTAACCAAAGAGTTATTTTTAATATTTAATGCATAAAATGTTATTAATATAATAAGATTTGCAACTCATTCTCTAAAAAAAAAGATACTGTTGAAAGGGGATATTGCATATTCAAGACATGAAATGCCTCTCTAATGAGAACAAACGGAGAAGAAAATGGGGCAATAGCAACTCGTTCTCTACAGAGAGGGACATTAAAGCTTGAGAAGGGATATTGTCTATTCAAGAGAGTGGAATGTCTCTTTTATGAGAAGAAATGGATAAAAAAAAGGAGGCATGAGCAACACATTCTCTACAACGAGGGGCACTAGAGCTTGAAAGAGAATATCAATATTCAAGACATTGAAATATACCTCTTTTGTGAGAATAAATGAAGAAGAAAAGAGGGTAATAACAACTTGTTCTCTATAAAGAAGTTTACTTAAGCTTGAAAGGGGATATCTCCTAATCAAGTTAGTGGAAAGTCTCTCTGGTGATTAGTGGAAAGTCTCTCTGGTGAGAAGAAATGAAGAAGAAAATTGGACAAATGAAGATTGGAGAAGAGAAGTGATGCAAAATTTTCCTCCTATAAAGAGGTATTTATATTTGAAGGGAGAGGTAAAACGTTACATTAAGTGAAAGAGTTATCTAACTTTAATAAATAGAGTTATGATGTGATTTTAATGAAGAGAGTTCTATAACTTTAAAGAATATACTTCCATGACTTTTTGGAAGAGAGTTGTGTAACATTAAGAAAGGGAATTATAGTACTTTAAATTAAAATATAAGTTATAAAATTTTTTGAAAAAATATTAAAAAATATTAAGAAAAAATAATTTACAAAAATTTTGGAAAAAATAATAAAAAACAAAAAAACGTCACTTAAAAAAAAATCCTCTTGTTAAAAAGAAAAAAGAAAAAAAAATTCTTAAGAAATGAGAAATATTCCTAAATTAATGATTAAAAAAAGAAAATTTATCTTGAACAAGTAAAATCAAGATTTATTTTTTTAAATCTATTTTCGAATGTAATAAGCTTCGGCGTCCGAAAATAAATAATATGACTATAGAAAATACAATTGATATACATGAATCCCGAAGTTATATATGAATTAAACACTTTTGAATTTAAAAGTCATGATCATATGAATTCCAAATTTAATATGCATATAATCTATTCGAGCCGCACGATGAGATAAATCCCAGAGCACAAGATCCACTCAAGTCCAACATCATTAAGGCACTTAAATGCATAAAAAAATATTTCATGATCAAGAGAATTGATATGAACTGTACCATGGAGTGTTTTGAATTCTAATTCAAATTATCAAAATGCTCATATAAAAAACCTATAAATATAGTCCTTTCTAAACTAAAAAAATTTACAAATATCATACTTAAACATATGTTGGCACAAACTAATAAAAGACAGAGATAGGCCTAATGATTATTTTTAGTCATTCTCTCTCTATTTCACTCTTAATGATTTTTAATTATACAAATAAATATAATTTAGAGGCTAATCAAATATTCCATAACATTAAAGTTAGACAAAAAATGTCAATATCAACATGGCGATTGCGTACAAGGCACAGTGTTATTTGTCCTTTTAATTACAAAGTGGACAAGTCTGGCAGCCTAAAATTCGATTATCCATAGAAAAAAATTTGATGAAAAAGTTAGGCATTTTGCATGCAAATTAATTGAAAAGATATTGAAAAAAATAATAATTTATAAATTAAATTTGCAAAATACTTTAGGAGTTAGCTCAAAGTTTTTATTACTAAACATAATTTTTAAGAGAATTAATTAAACATAATTACATTTACACAAATATATATAAATATTTTGATTTAAACAGTTTTTTTTATGTGATCATTTTTATTTTTGAAAATGATTTTCCCTCAAGTAAATATTTAAAAACTTTTAATTTCTAACTAATTAATTCATTTTAGATTATCAGAAATAATCTGTTAGATAAATGGAGAAAGCTGAAGGATTTACACATTCTTCTTCATGTTAGAGCAGATGATATACTGAGAATGGCTAATATTTTTGATATTGACACTCTTCACTATGAGGTACGCTAACTGGAAAAGTATATAGAGGAAGAATACATGTTCAAGGCTGGATTATCTACTCAGGTAGGGAGGTTTCATGCAATTATGTGGAAGAAGTCATCCAAAGTTTAGGAAGCATCTATCCGCGCTTCAAAAGCTCCCCCTAAATGATTAGTAAATGTTGTTGATCCACAGGCCTCATCCAAAAAGAAGGTGGAGGAGATTTTAGTAGGTACTTGTAAAGGTCATAATTTTTCTCCACCCAAATTACACATTATAGAAGATATTATATTAAAATAAGATTATTATAAGTTAAAATTCCACTACATTTTAAATTATTTAAAAATGCCTTTATAAATTTCCATTTGTTTGGTGGTAACCAAAGAATTATTTTTAATATTTAATGCATAAAATGTTATTACTATAATAAGATTTGCAACTCATTCTTTAAAAAAATGGACACTATTGGAAGGGTATATTGCATATTCAAGAAAGTGAAATGTCTCTCTAATGAGAACAAATAGAGAAGAGAATGCCGCAATAGCAACTCATTCTCTACATAGAGGGACATTAAAGCTTGAATCTATTCAAGATAGTGGAATGTCTCTTTTATGAGAAGAAATTGATAAAAAGAGGAGGCAAGAGAAACTCATCTCTACAACGAGGGGCATCAATGGAACTTGAAAGCAAGGGCGGAACCAGTTTCAATTTGGGGGGGGGGGCAAATACAACACAAAAATAATATTATATATCTATATATTACGAAAAGTTTTTTAAAAAAAATTAAGCAAGAAAAATAAATAAAAAATGTGTAATTAAACTGTCATAAAAATTATGAAAAAGAATATTAGAATTAAATGTGAAGAAATATATAGATATTTTGGGCAAGTTAAGACAAAAGAGTTTTTTAGGAGGGGCAAAAATAACTTTTTAGGAAGGGGGGGGGGGGGGGTAAAAAAATTTTTTTACTCTCCTATAGATTTTTTTTTACTCTCCTCCAAAAAAAAAACTTTTTTTTTTTGAGGGGGGGCAATTGCCCCCCCTAAGAACTATGTGGTTCCGCCCATGCTTGAAAGAGGATATCAATATTCAAGACATTGAAATTCCTCTTTTGTGAGAATAAATGAAGAAGAAAAGAGGGTAAGAACAACTTGTTCTCTATAAAGAAGTGTACTTGAAGCTTGAAAGGGGGTATCTCCTAATCAAGTTAGTGGAAAGTCTCTCTAGTGAGAAGAAATGAAGAAGAAAATTGGACAAAAGGAGATTGGAGAAGAGAAGTGATGCAAATTTCTCCTCCTATAAAAAGAGGTATTTGTATTTGAAGGGAGAGGTAAAACATTACATAACTTTAAATGAAAGAGTTATCTAACTTTAATAAATAGAGTTATGTGATTTTAATGAAGATAGTTATATAACTTTAAAGAAGATACTTCCATGATTTTTACGAAGAGAGTTGTGTAACATTAAGAAAGGAAATTATAGTACTTTAAATTAAAAAAAAAAAGTTAAAAATTTTTTTGAAAAAAATATTTTAAAAATATGAAGAAAAAATAATTTACAAAAAAAGTTTAGAAAAAAATGAAGAAAAAAAAACATCTTTTAAAAAAGGACCTCTTGTTAAAAGAAAAAAATCAAAATCTTCCTAAATTAATGACTAAAAAAAAGAAAATTTATCTTAAACAAGTAAAATCAAGATTTTTTTAATATTTATTTTCGAATGTAATAAGTTTCAGCATCCAAAAATATGAGAGATAAATAATAGGATCATAGAAAACACGTATGATATACATGAATCTCGGAGTTATCTTTGAATTAAACATTTTTTAATTTAAAAGTGATGATCATATGAACTCCAAATTTAATATGCATATATTCTAATCGAGCTGCACGATGAGAATATACAAATAAATATAATTTAGAGGCTAATCAAATATTCCATAACATTAAAGTTAGACAAAAAATGTCAATATCAACATGGCGATTGCGTACAAGGCACAGTGTTATTTGTCCTTTTAATTACAAAGTGGACAAGTCTGGCAGCCTAAAATTCGATTATCCATAGAAAAATATTTGGTGAAAAAGTTAGCCATTTTGCATGCAAATTAATTGAAAAGATATAGAAAAAAATAATTTATAAATTAAATTTGCAAAATACTTTAGGAGTTAGCTCAAAGTTCTTATTAATAGACATAATTTTTAAGAGAATTAATTAAACATTGTTGCGTCCAGGAGTATTCGCGGCGGTAGAGAAATATCATATTTAACGTCTTCTATCAAAATTCTCATTAGCTCAGGTGGAGATGTTTGATTCACATTAGCTCATATGAAATACCAATAATTGCAAAATTAAAGTCCTATTGCTTTCAGTTCATTTATAACTACTTTGAACTCATAATAAGAAGATTTTAAACTTGTTTTCATAGGTGAAAATATAATTCGAATAGGTTTGGGAGTGGATGTTGTAAGTTTCCCAGTGTCCTTAGTCCGACAAGCATAAATAAGATGGGAGAAAAAAAATGAGAGGGTGCATTAGTATGAATAGGTTTGGGTCACATGTTGTCAAATTTTTCAAAAAATTAATTTAAAAATTTTCTAGAAAGCTGATCCAAAAAAAAAATGGTCTTATCAATATCCCCTCTGAGGTCAGAGGGAAATACTCGTCTTCTTACAATAGAGGTTTTTCATGGTCTTGAATAGGTGACATCCATTATAAAGTACAAGTACTCTCTTTGTGTAGAAAACTAATTTTCCGTCCTTTTTTTCCCCATATTCCTTCTCACATTAGAGGATTTCCATTGCTTTTGATATGCGATATCCCCTATCAAAATTCAGTATTGATCTTTAGTGCAGAAGCTCAAATAGGTGATTACTCTTCTATCAAAATTCTCTGATTAAAGGAAATCAATGTCTTGCTGCCCAGAATGACGGTCCGAAAAAATCCCACAATGTGGCAAAAATTGACGATGTGGTCTCCACGATTACGAGTAATTCTTTGATCATCCTTAGAAAAAAGGATCACTTACCTAATGATCTTGTGATGAAACTGCCTAAAAAGTCTTATTGGGTATATTCTCCTCATTCATGATATTTGACTATATATGAGTTCAGTATATATATGTGCAAGGCTATGATTTCTGCCACCTCTAGAGTTGATTGATATTTCAATGACAAGTAGAGTGAGTTCATCTTAGTTCTCATACAAAGTCATGTCGATTATAGTAGAATTGATTGCCTTTTTTAGAGATCGTGGAGCAGTTTTGACTCCAGAGTTCTTTTTTTGGATGAGTTTATTCACTTGTGATACGTAGGGTCGTATTACATTTAGATTCAAATAGCTAGATATTCGCACCCGATATCCATCAAAGAGCTAGGTTAATAAATTTTTCTTTATGCAGAATGATTAGAATCTGTTAGATAAGTGGAGAAAGCTGAAGGATTTACTCATTCTTCTTCATATTATAGCAGATGATATACTGAGAAGGCCTAATATTTCTAATATTGACACTCTTCACTATGAGGTACGCTATCTGGAAAAGTATATAGAGGAAGAATACATGTTCAAGGCTGCATTATCTACTCATGTAGGGAGGTCTCATGCAATTATGTGGAAGAAGTCATCCAAAGTTTAGGAAACATCTATCCACACTTCAAAAGCTCCCCCAAAATGATTAGTAAATGTTGTTGATCCACATGCCTCATCCAAAAATTATGTGGAGGAGATTTTAGCACGTACTTGTAAAGGTCATAATTTTTCTCCATCGAAATTACACATTATAGAAGATATTATGTTAAAATAAGATTATTATAAATTAAAATTCCACTATATTTTAAATTATTTAAAAATGCCTTTATAAATTTCCATTTGTTTGGTGGTAACCAAAGAATTATTTTCAATATTTAATACATAAAATTTTATTAATATAATAAGATTTGCAACTCATTCTTTAAAAAAATGGACACTATTGGAACGGTATATCACATATTCAAGACAGTGAAATGCCTCTCTAATGAGAACAAATAGAGAAGAGAAGGCGGCAATAGCAACTCATACTCTGCAGAGAGGGACATTAAAGCTTGAAAAGGAATATCGTCTATTCAAGATAGTAGAATGTCTCTTTTATGAGAAGAAATTGATAAAAAAAGGAGGCAAGAGCAACTAATTCTCTACAACGAGGGGCATTAATGGAGCTTGAAAGAGGATATCAATATTCAAGACACTGAAATACCTCTTTTGTGAGAATAAATGAAGAAGAAAAGAGGGTAAGAACAACTTGTTATCTATAAAGAAGTGTACTGAAGCTTGAAAGGGGGTATCTCCTAATCAAGTTAGTGGAAAGTCTCTCTGGTGAGAAGAAATGAGAAATGAAGAAGAAAATTGGACAAAAGAAGATTGGAGAAGAGAAGTGATGCAAATTTCTCCTCCTATAAAGAGGTATTTGTATTTGAAGGGAGAGGTAAAACGTTACATAACTTTAAATGAAAGAGTTATCTAACTTTAATAAATAGAGTTATGTGATTTTAATGAAGAGAGTTATAGAACTTTAAAGAAGATACTTCCATGACTTTTATGAAGAGAGTTGTGTAACATTAAGAAAGGAAACTATAGTACTTTAAATTTTTTTTAAAAAAAAGTTATAATTTTTTTTGAAAAAAATATTTAAAAAATATGAAGAAAAAATAATTTACAAAAAAAGTTTAGAAAAAAAATGAATAAAAAAATAAAAATAAAAAAACATCTCTTAAAAAAAACCTCTTGTTAAAAGAAAAAAGAAAAAAATTTCTTAAGAAATGAGAAATTTCCTAAATTAATGACTAAAAAAAGAAAATTTACCTTAAACAAGTAAAATCAAGATTTTTTTAAAAATTTATTTTCAAATGTAATAAGTTTCGGCATCCAAAAATATGAGAGATAAATAATATGACCATAGAAAACACGTATGATATACATGAATTTCGAAGTTATCTTTGAATTAAACATTTTTTAATTTAAAAGTCATGATCATATGAACTCCAAATTTAATATGCATATATTCTAATCGAGCTGCACGATGAGATAAATCCATGAGCACAAGATCACCCAATTCCAACAATATTAAGACACTTAAATGCATAAAAAATATTTCATGATCAAGGGAATTAATATGACATATACGATGGAGTGTTTAGAATTCTAATTCAAATTATCAAAATGCTCATATAAAAAACCTATAAATATAGTCCTTTGTCCACATGAGAGAATGAGAAAGAATAAAGAGAAATAGAGAAAGCACACCTGTATTTTTCAACCATCACTACCGATAACCACCATCAACTATTACCGCTAACAACCACCATCGCCATCGACAATCAGCATAAAAAATCACCAGCATCTCCATAATACCAACAATATTTAACCATGCTATTGGGTATAAGTGTATAACTATATATCTTTTTGTGGACAACTACTTTTATAATCCTATTTTGGGAAATGGAGCTCTGTTGTTTAAAGTTAATTGTCCATCTATGAATATTTGATTTCTGTAATCTCCTTCAAGAAAAATCAGACATTTATTGTCAACTAATCCTCTTTTCTTTAAGTGTGAGGAGGGAGGATTCTTGCATCTCCTACTATATAGCGTATTTTTTCAGATGTAGCAAACCATGTTTATAAAAATGACTTATATATATATTATAAAAATGACTTATATATATTATAAAACTGAGAAATCATCTTCATCTGACTTACTTCAAAAGAATGATTAAACAAGTTGAGAAAAGGGACTAAAAAGCTACTCAAAGGGCTGTATTCTTCATTCAAAATGATTCAAAATGTAGAACAGAGAAAATTCATTCATTCAATTCAACCAGATTTAATCCTATTTTCACAAAAAAAAACCCAAATGAATCAACCTCAAACTGAACCAGAAACGCGCAAATTGATGAACTGATAAAAAAAAAAGGGGATTTTTTGATGTTTTCATAGCCAATAATTATTATCAGAAGCAGCAGAAGTAATTGCATGCGAGAATTCCTGGAAGTTGATCTTGCCATCTCCGTCCTTATCGGCCTCCTTGATCATCCCGGTGAGTTCCTTGGCCATAAGAGCGTGGCCTAACTTCGCCATGGAGTGAGCAAGCTCGGCCGCAGTGATCAACCCGTTGCCGTCCCTATCGAAAAACCGGAAAAGCTTCCGGATCTGGTACTCGGAGTACGGCGATTTTGCCCGAACAAGGTCCGGCGCCACCAGCTCCACGAACTGGGAGAATTCCACGAGTCCATTGTTGTTTGTATCGGCCTTCAGAATGAGCTCCTCGAGCTGTTCCGAACTCGGTTTGAAGCGGAGAGCTAGGAGGAGAGATCCCAGCTCCACCTGCGTTAAGCTGCCATATTTGTTCCGATCAAAGGATCGGAAAATCTCCCGGAGCTCTGTAAGCTGCTCTTCCTCCAAATTCACCTTCTGTGCTACACCGCCGCTCATCTCCGATTGCTTCAGCTCCTCTTCTTCTACGGTGTCTCGGAAATAGCGTTGGGGTAAGGGTTTGGTCTCATTTTTTTTCTGCCGGCCATGCCCTTTGAAACGATCAATCTGACAACTTTTCTTCCACAAAATTTACTAATAAAATAAACGAATTCGAGAAACGATGATGACTGTCTGCTCTTTTTGAGAAGAAATCTGATTTGATTAACTAATAAAAGAAAGGAGGAAAAGTTAAAAGCTGGAAGTATAGAAGCGATGGGGAGTTTCAGGTGAGGAAGGCACGTCGGCTCCGGTGACCTGTCATCGTTTCCGCGGCTCCGCCTCTTTGACGACGTCGTCTTCAACCTCTCGACGCCGTCGGAATTGTTCTCTTCTTTCGGATGATACTGACCGTCCGATCGATTTTGTAAAGCATATTGGCGATAAGGAGGATGGATCCCCGCCATTCATTTGTCCATGGAAGGGCAGACTTTTTCCACGTGTTTTATGTCAGAAAATTCTTACATAATTTTATCGATTTTTTTTTTTTGAGGGAAAATTTGGATTTTTTCGATTATTATTCCGCGCACTAACTTAATAACAATTCTGGATTTATTTAGTTGTTTATAAATAAATGGTATATTTAACATAAATAATGATTTTGTAATTATCTAATCTTTATAAGAAATTTAAATTATTATATATTGAGATTTGAGGATATTTAAAAAAAATCATAAAAAGTAGAAAATATTTTTGTTATATTCTGTTGTTTTTGGAAAAAAAAAATATTCTTTTAATTTTTATTTAAATATTTTAACATGAGGAGTCTTCAAATATTTGAATATATTTTAAATTAATAAAATATAAATTTTGATTAATTTCTTAGTTGTTATTCTCATCCCAAAATAAATTCAACTATATATTTTATGTAATTTTTAAAATAATAAAAAAATAAATAAAAATAAATAAAGAAATGTAATTTCAAAAAAAAAAAAAATTCAAATGCTATTTGGGGTGTAAACAAGTCGAGTCGAGCTTGACTCACTCCTAGCTTGAACTTGAGCTTTTGTATGATTAATTAAACGAGTTCGAGCTTAAGCTCAAGCTTTATTCAATAGTTGAATTGATTTAGTTGAAAAGATTAAAAAAAAATTATTCAACTAGTTCAAGTCTGCTCATTTATTATGAAATAGAGAAAATGTTCAAATATTGAATTAATCATTATAATAAAATAGTAAAATGAATGAGAAATTATTTGAAATAATAATAAAGAATTACTTATAATAAGGAAATGACTATAATTTACATATATTTTCAATAATTTTGTATTTTAAATCCTGAATCATAATATATTTTAAGTCTATTTTATTTTAATATTTTTAAATGACCCGGCTCGCAAGCTGACAAGTCGAGTCGCGTTTGGCTTAAGCTTGGCCGGTTAGCTCATCGAGCTCAACTCACAAACCATTTATAAAGCTAGTCAGAGCTAGCTAACCAGAACGGCTCAACTCACTTACACCCCTAAATGAAATCTATTGTGGCTTAGAAAAAATCAGGTGGAGATGTTTGATTCACATTAGCTCATATGAAATACCAATAATTGCAAAATTAAAGTCCTATTGCTTTCAGTTCATTTATAACTACTCTGAACTCATAATAAGAAGATTTTAAACTTGTTTTCATAGGTGAAAATATAATTTGAATAGGTTTGGGAGTGGATGTTGTATGTTTCCCAGTGTCCTTAGTCCGACAAGCATAAATAAGATGGGAGAAAAAAAATAGAGGGTGCATTAGTATGAATAGGTTTGGGTCACATGTTGTCAAATTTTTCAAAAATTTAATTTAAAAATTTTCTAGAAAGCTGATCCAAAAAAAATGGTCTTATAAATATCCCCTCTGAGGTCGGAGGGAAATACTCGTCTTCTTACAGTAGAGGTTTTTCATGGTCTTGAATAGGTGACATCCATTATAAAGTACAAGTACTCTCTTTGTGTAGAAAACTAATTTTCCGTCCTTTTTTTCCCCATATTCCTTCTCACATTAGAGGATTTCCATTGCTTTTGATATGCGATATCCCCTATCAAAATTCAGTATTGATCTTTAGTGCAGAAGCTCAAATAGGTGATTACTCTTCTATCAAAATTCTCTGATTAAAGGAAATCAATGTCTTGCTGTCCAGAATGACGATCCGAAAAAATCCCACAATGTGGCAAAAATTGACGATGTGGTCTCCACGATTACGAGTGATTCTTTGATCATCCTTAGAAAAAAGGATCACTTACCTAATGATCTTGTGATGAAACTGCCTAAAAAGTCTTATTGGGTATATTCTCCTCATTCAGGATATTTGACTATATATGAGTTCAGTATATGTGCAAAGCTATGATTTCTGCCACCTCTGGAGTTGATTGATATTTCAATGACAAGTAGAGTGAGTTCATCTTAGTTCTCATACAAAGTCATGTCGATTATAGTAGAATTGATTGCCTTTTTTAGAGATTGTGGGGCAGTTTTGACTCCAAAGTTCTTTTTTTGGATGAGTTTATTCACTTGTGATACGTAGGGTTGTATTACATTTAGATCCAAATTGCTAGATATTCTCACCCGATATCCATCAAAGAGCTAGGTTAATAGATTTTTCTTTATGCGGAATGATTTGAATCTGTTAGATAAGTGGAGAAAGCTGAAGGATTTACTCATTCTTCTTCATATTATAGCAGATGATATACTGAGAATGTCTAATATTTCTAATATTGACACTCTTCACTATGAGGTACACTATCTGGAAAAGTATATAGAGGAAGAATACATGTTCAAGGCTGGATTATCTACTCAGGTAAGGAGGTTTCATGCAATTATGTGGAAGAAGTCATCCAAAGTTTAGGAAGCATCTATCCATGCTTCAAAAGCTCCCCCTAAATGATTAGTAAATGTTGTTGATCCACAGGTCTCATCCAAAAAGAAGGTGGAGGAGATTTTAATAGGTACTTGTTAAGGTCATAATTTTTCTCCACCCAAATTACACATTGTAGAAGATATTATGTTAAAATAAGATTATTATAAATTAAAATTCCACTACATTTTAAATTATTTAAAAATGCCTTTATAAATTTCCATTTGTTTTGTGGTAACCAAAGAATTATTTTTAATATTTAATGCATAAAATGATATTAATATAATAAGATTTGCAACTCATTCTTTAAAAAAATGGACACTATTGGAAGGGTATATTGCATATTCAAGAAAGTGAAATGCCTCTCTAATGAGAACGTACAAATAAGAGAATGCGGCAATAGCAACTCATTCTCTACATAGAGGGACATTAAAGCTTGAAAAGGAATATCGTCTATTCAAGATAGTGGAATGTCACTTTTATGAGAAGAAATTGATAAAAAAAGGAGGCAAGAGAAACTCATAATTGGGGGGGGGGGGGGCAAATACAACACAAAAATAATTAAATATTAAAAAAAATATTTTTTTAATTAGATATTTTTGTACTGATAAGTTGATTTAGAAAATAGCAAGAAATTTGTCCCAAATAAAACATTAAAACTACAACATATTAATAATTATGGTTGTAAAAAGTAGCTTCCCTTCACAAAAAAACTTTTAGAAAGCAATAGCAAACAAAACTACAATTACGTAAAAAATTTAAAAAAAAATAGTCAAAAAGTTGTTCCAAATAGTTGGGGAGACGAGGAGTAAATATCATAATGACTAAACAAGCAAGAAAGTAAAAGCACCTGGAAATAAAGGATACTAGCATTTAACATGAAAAAATAAAAAATAGAGAAAAAAACCATAGAGCCATATCACACCAAGAAATCAACTAAGAGCAGGGGCGGAGCCAGGATTTTGTTCATGTGGGGGCACAAAATATTGAAGTTAAAAAAAACCCTCAACCTTTTTCATCCGGGCTTGGGACCGGCATTGGCGGTTTTAAAATTTTTTTTTTTAAAATATTAGATTCATTATAAAAACATAAAATATATAGTAAAGCAAAAAACTTACAATTGAGAACATAGTCTTGATATTCTTCTTCTATGTTATCTATAATTTCTCCCGCCGAGTCTTCATTTTTTGAAATCGTTGTACAATCAAGTCATTGTCAATACAACTAAAAATATCTTTTTCAATATAAGTAAGTAAACAGTCATTCATCCAGGAGTCTCCCATGCGATTGCGTAAACGATTCTTTATAATTTTCATTGCAGAAAAAGCTCGTTCAACTGTTGTTGTAGCAATTGGCAAAATCAGAGCAAGCTTTATAAGTGAGAACACCAAAGGAAATATATCATGCTTTCTTGTCTCAACTAATTTCTGAGCAAGTTCTCCAAGTCCTTTTAAATTCATAAATGCATCATTTGATCTCATATCAACAATAAAATTTTCTATTTGATTGTCTAGTATGATGAGATCCATTTCAGAGAAATCTGACGGATAAAATTTTGCAAGACGAAGCAATCGTTCTTTATCAAAATCTGAAAATGACTGATATGGATTCAAACATGCCACACACATAAGTAATTCTGTGTTAATTTCATCAAATCTATTGTTGAGCTCTTGAAGTTGCAAATCTATAACAGTGTAAAATAACTCGATTTGATAATGATGTCTATTTGTTATACTTTCAGTACGGCGTCTTGATCTTCCTCGCATCACAAATGCATCAATCATGTTTGGAATATTTATGTTATTCTTCTCACAAAACAATCCAATCTCTTTAAACAAATTTACCCACCCATCATTTCTCATGTTTTGAAGTCTTTGTTTGAAAACTCGATTTGATAATGATGTTTTGTAGTCATCTTCAACAACTTTTCTTCTGAAATACCTATCCATGCTAAATTAAATGAAAAAAAATTATCAATTATAAAAAAAAAAAGATAAAAAACAACTTCAACCTGCTTGCACGGCAACCAAACTTCACATAATGTTTTGTAGTATATTATAAAGAAAAAAACAATGGACAAAATTACATGAATAAAATTTCATGCAATAAAAAAATAATATGTGAAGTTGCAAGAGATCAGCATACTGCATACCTGCTTCTGCTTGGCTGCTTGCACGGCGGTTTTGAAACCAAACTTCAACCTTGGCAAGAGCGATCTTCTGTTTTCAAAGCTTGGCAAATTCAAGTTTTTGTTTCTTAAGCCATACACAGCAAAAAAAATATTTCAGATGAGATAGAAATCTAACCGGGTTGAGGCAAGTAGGCAACGGGTGCTGTGCGACGTTGAACGGGTGGCCGGCGGCGGGATTCGACTTCCTCCGGCGCCGAGAAAAACAAGGGTGCTGTGCGACGTTGAACGGGTGGCCGGCGGCGGGATTTGAATTCCTCCGGGCTCCGGCGCCGAGAAAAACAGCCAAACAGGGTGCTGTACTGTTGTGCGACGTTGAACGGGTGGCCGGCGGCGGATTCGAATTCCTCCGGCGCCGAGAAAAGAAGGGGTGCTGTGCGACGTTGAACGGGTGGCCGGCGGCGGGATTCGAATTCCTCCGGCGCCGAGAAAAACAGGTCCGCCGTCCGCGAATTTCTGCGGAGTGGGAATAGGGAAAGTCGGAATATGAATAGGGAAAGGCGAAAGCATGCGTTGAGAACGAGAGGAAATAATATTAACGTGTTACTACTTACTATAACAGTTTAATATTTATTCATTTAATGTTTTAGAAAAATTTTTAATGCCATGTTATTCCCAAAGTCAGTGGGGGCCACTGCCCCCATGGCCCCCACACTGCATCCGCCCATGACTAAGAGTACATATCTCTTTTCTCTCTTGCTCTCACCTTGTTTCTATTCTCACATGCACCATTCTCACTCTTGCCTTCATAAAAAATACAAAGAGAAAGCCTGGTCAGAAAAACGAGAAAGAAACCGTTCAGTATGTCTTGCACGTTGCGGCGTCAGTTTGGGGCATTGCGACACTCAAGCCTCCATCTTGCACCATTGCAGCGCCGTATTCATACCATTGCGGCGATCTACTCTCTGTCGTTCAGCGCTGGGTTGTTCGTGAATACAACATCGAAGCACTCGGGTACGCATCGTTAGGGTATTGTATGGGGAAAAAAATCGGGTGCAAACCCCAAGCAACCCCAACAAGAAGGAGATAAACCCCTCGCAACCCCAACAAGCATGATAAACTTGAGATCCGTGGCAACAAAATAATCGGATTGATCAACATAATCAGATTCCACACATAACACAAATAGACCCTATAAAATTCAAAATTGTAAAGACTGATTTGAATTATAATATTTTATTGAACAGATCTTGTTACTTTTAGAAACTAATTGAAATATATAATATTTTTAAATATTATTATAATGTTTAATTAGCTATAATTACTAATTAACAGATACTAATGGTCTGTAATCTATTGTGGAAGTGTCTTCATGTCGTCATTGCTAACAACATTAGGCAAATAGTTTAATCACTTCAAGATTAATAAAGCATAAATATTGAAAGATTCATTCTCCTAATTGTTGTTTATTAATTAATTATGATTAGTGCTTCTCTTCCTTTTGATGATTAAGAAATTGACAAGCATGTGCCAGCTTCTTACTCTTGTATTTTAAACGTGCATTTATTTATTTATAAGGTGCCATTATATGATTGGCTGTGACGCTAAATGATGAGATTTTTTTTTAATAAAAATATGATTAGTCTCTAATGGTGAGATTAGGAAAATAAGCATCATTTAGTAAACTTTAATCATTAGTAACCTGATTGAATTAGCAAGGAAGTATTATAGTAATCAGCTTTTCACAATTTTATTTGTAAGGTAGTTATCACTCGTCTCACATATAGAATATTAATATTTATCATTTTATTAAATAGTTTTTGCCAAAACTTAGTGGTGGCACGACTTACGGTATATGTTGAATTCAAATTTGCATGTGGGTGATACTCTTACCTTGTATCATTTTAATTAATTTTTCACAATGAGAGATTATTCTGTGTGAATTCCAAACATTAGGGGTGTCAATTTCGGATCACAAAACGGGTTCTGGTCGAACCTGAAATTGACCCCGCACTATTCGAGTCAACCAGAATCCTACCCATTTTTGAAAACGGGTCAATTTTCCTGACCCGAACCCGACCCGCTTCAAGGGGGATCAACCCGACACGACCCAAATGGCCTATTTCCAACAAAAAATTGTTAATTTTTGAGTAAAAAATGGGTATATCTCCTTTTTTCGAGTAAAAAATGGGTCTGTATCCTCTTTTTTGGGGTAAAAAATAGGCCAATATCGGATTGCCAAGTCAAAATTGGGTCAAAGGATTAACCCGAACCCGACCCGGTTTTTAAAACGGATCAAAATGTTGAACACGAACCCGACCCGTTTCGGGTTCGGGTTGACCCTAACTTGAAATTTTTGGGTCGGGTTCGAGTCAGATTTTCAAGTCGTGTCAAATATTGACACCGGAGGTCATTTGAATGCGTCACATCACTCAATGCATAGTGTTATATCATCGAATGCATTGTGCATTGGGTGACGTGACGCACCCGGATTGGCCTCCATACGCATTCAGACACCGCATGTAATAATTTTTTTGCAAATTTGGGTATGAAGTAAAGAATCGGGAAGAGAGAGAGAGAGAGAGAGAGAGAGAGAGAGAGAGAGAGAGAGAGAGAGAGAGAGAGAGAGAGAGAGAGAGAGTGTGTGTGTGTGTGTGTGCGTGCGCGCGCGTGCGCGTGTGAGTGAGATACGCTAATTATATTTCATTAATTAAATGAGATATGTATTAGATCTTTTTAGATGCAATATGAGCCTACATGTAACCATTGGATGGTTTGGCCCGATCTTATTGAACCATGAGATCGACATCTCTTAGCTAGAGTAAGCTTACAAAAGCCTCGTTGGAGTAAATGAAAATGATCGAACCGATTAATGTGGATGAAAAATTTGTGCTATTTATTTTATACTATATTGTTGAAATGAAATAAATTATTATGTGTTTGATCTAGATTTATTTGTGGGTGATATTTTTACCCTACTAATGAGTCCAATTCGGTAGTAGGGTAGATAAGGCACGAGGAGAAAAGAGAATGAGTGGGCGAATAATATGAAGAGCTCTAGAATCCACTATTCTATGGGGATAGTAAAAATGACATAATATCTCGTAATGTTAAAAGAAACTTTCAACACTTATTTGTGGGGTTGAGAATACTACATGAGAGACTATATCTAAAACGTAATAAACAATGCATGATTGGACTTTTATAGGATATTACATACACTTTGGCGTGTACATGTGAACACTCATATATGACGTGACTCTAACTCTATATGATGAGTACCTATGGTGAATTTTCTTAGCAAGTGGCTCGGGAAGGTATCTTAAGCCGGTTCTCTTAGGCAAGTACCTTAGATGAGTGCATTTGAGCTGGAGGCTAGCATGATTGAAAAGGTGTACATCTCATATAGTTTATATGAGGGTTATCTGAGAGATGTGAGTCTTTTACCTAGGGTGAATCTTTATTTAGGATTTCGCATGAGACAAGTATCTCATTGGGTTAAGATCTATCGATGTGCATTCTTCCCTCAATCAAATTTGTCTGGGGTGTATGCTTCCCTAATCGAACTTCTGTGTGACTTTCATTGAGGTTAATGCCTCTTTGCTCTTGTTAAATGTTATCCAAATATGATAGGATGATTAGAAAATTTATAGCCTATGTCATATATCCTTTAAACTTTTTAATTTTTGATTGATTTTATTTAAAATTTCAAGAAGATTTTGTTTAAATTATAATTTATGTGTACTATAATTAAACTTAGATAATATTATTATTAAGATTCAAATTATTTATTTATTTATTTAAATTCCTCCACTTAAGCCCACCCAGCATGTATAATTAACAAAAACTATCCACTACAAATGTTTATTGTGCATAGAAAAAGCCCAAAAGTTCATAAAATAATTTTATCAGTTTATTATAAAAGTGTGAGGGGAGCATTTAGACGGTTTGCTATGGGCCTTGGGTCATGGCCCATTTATTTGTTGACAGTCATTAATCCTAACAATATGGGCCGTAGATAATGGACTGTCTCTAGAGCGCTAAAGAGATCCAAAACTGTCCAATAAGAAAAATTCTAATTTTATTAGAGGTGATTGGGTTAATTGAGGTCGGAAAGAAGAGAGAGAAGTTGAGATTTCTCTATCTTAGTTCAAAGGATTTATAAGAGAACTCAATTTTCATCTTCTACCCTTATGACTTACTATAAATGATATTTATTAAATGTGTTATAATTCATTATTAATAATTTTGAAAATAAAGTATAGTTTAAGTTGGTTAAATCATTTCAACTTAAACAAATTATTGCAAGCTAATTCGACTCAAGGTTTGTTTGAAAGGGCTACAATTTTTTATAAAGATTATTGTAAAATTGTGATAAAGAAAGCAACTTCTTAGTATAAAAATTTATCAAAAGAAAGCAATGTTGTCAAATCAGGGGAATTAAATTAACAATAAGCGAGATCGTGCGAGTAGCTCGCTGGTTGAGCGAAACTTTTCCTCCCATGCGGTTCTTGTTCGAATCCTCCCAAAAAAATAATATTAACTTTTAAACAAATTTTAATTTCAGTCTGAAAAAATAAAGTAGTAAAAAAACTATCGCAAAAGGAAGCAATAAATATAGTGCTAGCATGATTTTAAATCAAATAAATAGGATGCCAAAATCAATAGATGTTATCAAACTGAGAAATCATCTTCATCTGACTTACTTCAAAAGAATGATTAAACAAGCTGAGAAAAGGGACTAAAAAGCTGCTCAAAGGGCTGTATTCTTCATTCAAAATGATTCAAAATGTAGAACAGAGAAAATTTATTCATTCAATTCAACCAGATTTAATCCTATTTTCACAAAAAAAAAACCCAAATGAATCAACCTCAAACTGAACCAGAAACGCGTGATGAACTGATAAAAAAAGGGGATTTTTTGATGTTTTCATAGCCAATAATTATTATCAGAAGCAGCAGAAGTAATTGCATGCGAGAATTCCTGGAAGTTGATCTTGCCATCTCCGTCCTTATCGGCCTCCTTGATCATCCCGGTGAGTTCCTTGGCCGTAAGAGCGTGGCCTAACTTCGCCATGGAGTGAGCGAGCTCGGCCGCAGTGATCAACCCGTTGCCGTCCCTATCGAAAAACCGGAAAAGCTTCCGGAGCTGGTCCTCGGAGTACGGCGATTTGGCCCGAACTAGGTCCGGCGCCACCAGCTCCACGAACTGGGAGAATTCCACGAGTCCATTGTTGTTAGTATCGGCCTTCAGAATGAGCTCCTCGAGCTGTTCCGAACTCGGTCTGAAGCGGAGAGCTAGGAGGAGAGATCCCAGCTCCACCTGCGTTAAGCTGCCATCTTTGTTCCGATCAAAGGATCGGAAAATCTCCCGGAGCTCTGTAAGCTGCTCTTCCTCCAAATTCACCTTCTGTGCTACACCGCCGCTCATCTCCGATTGCTTCAGCTCCTCTTCTTCTACGGTGTCTCGGAAATAGCGTTGGGGTAAGGGTTTGGTGTCATTTTTTTTCTGCCGGCCATGCCCTTTGAAACGATCAATCTGACAACTTTTCTTCCACAAAATTTACTAATAAAATAAACGAATTCGAGAAACGATGATGACTGTCTGCTCTTTTTGAGAAGAAATCTGATTGATTAACTAATAAAAGAAAGGAGGAGAAGTTAAAAGCTGGAAGTATAGAAGCGATGGGGCGTTTCAGGTGAGGAAGGCACGTCGGCTCCGGTGACCTGTCATCGTTTCCGCGGCTCCACCTCGTTGACAACTTCGTCTTCAACCTCTCGACGCCGTCGGAATTGTTCTCTTCTTTCGGATGATACTGACCGTCCGATCGATTTTGTAAAGCATATTGGCGATAAGGAGGATGGATCCCCGCCATTAATTTGTCCATGGAATGGCAGACTTTTTCCATCTGTTTTATATTTTTTCGATTATTATTCCGCGCACAAACTTAGGCTTTGTTTGGGACGGCTTTTTTATTGCTTTTTAAAATAGAGTTTTAGTACAAAAATAAAAAATTTTGTACTAAAATTTCATTTTAGAAAGCAATAAAAAAGCCGTCCCTAACAAAGCCTTAATAACAATTCTGGACTTATTTAGTTGTTTATAAAAAAATGGTATATTTAACAAAAATAATGATTTTGTTATCATTTAATCTTTATAGGAATTTTAAATTATTATATTTGAGAATATTTTAAAAAAATTTCATAAAACGTAGAAAATATTTTTTGTTATGTTATGTTGTTTTTGGAAAAAAAATTTCTTAGAATATTTTATTTAAATATTTTAACATAACGAGTCTTCAAATATTTGAATATATTTTAAATTAAAAAAATATAAATTTTGATTAATTTCTTAGTTGTTATTCTCATCCCAAAATAAATTCAACTATATATTTTATGTAATTTTTAAAATAATAAAAAAAATAAATAAAAATAAATAAAGAAATGTAATTTCAAAAAAAAAAAATTTAAATGTTATTTGGGGTGTAAACAAGTCGAGTCGAGCTTGACTCACTCCTAGCTTGAACTTGAGCTTTTGTATGATTAATTAATCAAGTTCAAGCTTAAGCTTGAGCTTTATTCAATAGTTGATTGATTTAGTGGAAAAGTGTTAGAGAACTATGACTAATAAACATTATGTGTATTTACTTTATGGCATACTTGTAATTTGCCCTGTACGATCCTCTAGCCGAACAGGCTAGTAAACTCTTTATATAGACAAGTTCCTGTACATGTAAGACAAGATTGGAAATACAATTTCTCACAGATTTTCTCTCCGCCTAGTTTTCTTTCCCTTTCAATCAAGAACCTCACAGAAACACAAAGTGAGTTTCTACATGGTATCAGAGCGGGCGTGAAGCCAAGATCGGAAGATGGAGAACTCAGCGGCGTCATCTCAAATGGAAGAGAACACCGAAGCTGAGAAGATTGAAGAAGAAGGCGTCATCTCGTCTTCTCTAAAGTTCGTGGTCGGAAACCTAAAGAACATCGTGCCTGTGCAGCTCTCAACAGAGAATTACATGCTATGGCGCTCGCAGATCGTAAAACTTTTTCGGGCAAACGGGTTCGAAAAATTTCTTGAACCTCTTACTTCACCACCGGAAAAACAGATCAGGCGCTCTGATCAAACTCTCACGGTAAATCCCAAATATACACAATGGCAGCTAACGGATCAGAATCTTGCTGCTGCCTTGTGTTCAACTATCTCCCAATCTATTTTACCCTACATCATTCATCTCGATTCCACATCCAAAATCTGGTCTGCACTTGAAAATCGCTTTCAAGCCACAAACCGTTCCAAAGTGATACAGCTCAAAAATGAGCTTCACAACATATCCAAGAAAACCTCCACAATGACTCAGTATCTCACCGATGTCAAGTCTCTTGTCGACCAAATTGCGGCAGCAGGATCCGTGGTAGACACTGAAGATATAATCCTTTATATCTTGAATGGTCTACCACCACCCTATCAAGCCTTTAAAACAGCAATTCGTACCATGCTCACTCCAATAAGCCTCGATGATCTCTATCCATTGTTGCTCAGCGAAGAAGTGCACGTATCCGCAGACGCTGCAAAAGATCCGCCAAATGCCGATCCGAATCTTGCACTTTACTCACAGCGTGGTCGCGGACGTAGACAGAGAGGTCGCGGAAATCACGGCAACTCAACCACCGGCAGAAACTCAGCAGACTCAGCAACTACATGCCAGATCTGCCAAAAGCGTGGACATTCCGCAGCAAATTGCTGGCATAGAATGAATGAGAGTTATGTACCTCGTACAAGAAACACAGCCCTCACAGCTACTCAAGAACAGTCAGCTCCGAATTGGTTTCTTGACTCGGGAGCATCATCTCATCTCACAAATTCCTTGGACAACATGTCAATAACAACACCATATCAAGGATCAGATAGCGTAACGATCGGAGATGGGCGATCTATGTCGATAGCTCACTCCGGCTCAGGTTTGTTGCAAACTGCAAACCATAAGCTTAATCTTGCAAAGATTCTACATATTCCTGAACTTAAGTACAATTTACTCTCTATTTCTAAACTAACTAAGGATAACAATATTTGCATTATATTTGAGCCTAACGGTTTCATCTTTAAGGATATACAGACACAGCAAATACTGCTTCGCGGACCATGCCATGAAGGGCTATACCCGGTTCAACTACAGCCAGTGAAGTCTGCCACTTCGGCATTAACTGCAGCAAAAAGAACAGAGGTCTCCTGGCATAATCGTCTAGGACATCCGCATTCCAAAACTCTTAATCTCATTTCTCGATGTAACCCTTCTCTTAAAATAGTTTCTAATAATGTGTCTTGTAGCTCTTGTATTCTTGCCAAAGGGCATAAACAGCCATTTACTGTCTCTGATAATCGGCGGAACACACCTCTGGAGGTTGTTCACTCCGACGTTTGGGGTCCAGCCCCTATAGCTTCTCATCAAGGTTTCAGGTTTTATGTTCTCTTTATTGATGATTGCACACGATTCACATGGCTATTTCCCATGAAACACAAAAATGAAGTAACATCTATATTCATAAATTTCAAAAATTATGTTGAAAAACTAACCTCGCATTCCCTTAAATGCCTTCGTACTGATGGAGGAACGGAATATACGAATCACACTTTATCTCAGTTTCTCAATACTAACGGCATTACTCATCAGATTTCGTGTCCTTACACCCCTGAACAGAACGGGGTATCCGAAAGAAAGCACAGGCATATACTAGAGACCACACGTTCCTTGCTGTTCACTGCATCGGTTCCGAACACATACTGGCCGGACGCCATCATTACATCTGTTTATTTAATTAACAGAATGCCATCGTCCACAACAAAGAACATATCGCCCTTTGAACTCATCCATCACTGCAAACCGGAGTACAAATACATGAGAACCTTTGGATGCGCCTGCTATCCATTTATTCATCCCAGTCTCCGACATAAACTACAACCTCGCGCAAGAACTTGTGTTTTTTTAGGATACTCTGAAACATATAAGGGTTATAAGTGCCTGGATATGTCTTCTCACAAAATCTTTATGTCACGACATGTTATGTTCAATGAGCACACGTTTCCATTTTCTGCAGAAACAGATCAACTACCACAGGCTTCAATCAGCGATCCCAATCATCCCTCGCTCCTTATACCTACTTCCACCCTCGGTTCAGTCAACAAACAACCCACGGAGGCTGGAACATCCAACACCACCTCGCACCATCTAGTCCAACAAAATCTCACAGAACCCACACCTACTTTCCCTGGCCATGAAGTTCCGGTATCTACCAACGTTCTCATACCAAGTAACGTGGTCTCGCCTTCTACTAATACTGCAATATCAAATGCTACTCCTCAAGCACCAGGTCATCCCATGATTACGCGGCAGAAGACCGGATCACTCAAGCCACGGGTACGACTAAACTTATTACATCTAAACAATATTCCTCAGCAGGAACCCGATCCCACCACATATGCAACTGCTGTCAAGAACATTGAATGGCGTAAGGCAATGGCAAGTGAGTTCTTTGCTCTCCAACAACAAGGCACTTGGACTCTAGTGGAACCACCGTCCAATACATCTATCCTAGGATGTAAATGGACCTTTCGTACAAAATTCCATGCTGACGGGTCAATCGCCCGTTACAAAGCTCGTTTAGTCGCCCTTGGAAATCATCAAGAACAAGGCATTGACTACAATGAGACATTTAGCCCCGTCGCTAAATTACCGACCATACGCATTCTACTGAGTATAGCTCTGTACAATTCCTGGCCTGTGCAACAGCTCGATGTGGCGAACGCATTCTTACACGGCAAGCTTCAAGAAACTGTCTACATGGCTCAACCAAAAGGCTTTGAGGATTCTACGCATCCTCATCATGTCTGCCATCTTCGTAAAGCCATTTATGGTCTTCGCCAAGCTCCAAGACAGTGGTACACCACGTTCACCGCCTACCTGCTGTCTCTCGGCTTTGAGCACAGCAAAGCCGATCAGTCACTGCTCACACTCCGACAAGCTGATATCCACATATTTCTTCTTGTTTATGTCGATGACATATTGGTAACAGGTAACAATTCGATTGCCATTGCACAGCTACTAAGCAAACTAAGCACCCAATTTACGATGAAACAATTGGGGGAAGCAAATGATTTCCTCGGCATTCAAATCAAGAAGGAGCCATCCAGCTATTTCCTATCACAAGCTAACTATACGATCTCTATTCTTCAACAAGCAAACATGCTCAACTGCAATCCTCTCTCAAATCCCACGATCACAAAGCTTCCTGCGACGTTTCCTCCTAACTCAGATCTCAGCGATCCAGCTACCTACAGAAGACTTACCGGTGCTTTACAGTACTTAACAATCACTCGTCCCGACATCGCGTTTAGTGTTAATCTGCTATCTCAGCATATGCACGATCCGCTTGCGCAACATGCCTTTCTTCTCAAGCGCCTACTGCGATATCTCAAAGGTACGATAAATTACGGATTACCTATTACCAAAACTAATCTAGTTCTTCATTCCTTTTCAGACGCAGATTGGGCAGGTGATCCGATCTCAAGAAAGTCCACATCCGGCTACTGTTCGTTTCTAGGCCAGAATCTTATTTCCTGGACAGTTAAGAAACAACAAACCGTAGCTCGTTCCTCCACCGAATCTGAATACCGATCGCTTGCGGCACTAACCGCTGACATTATTTGGCTCAAAAGAATTTTGGCTGACTTCGGCATCCAATCTACTCACCCGACCGATTTATTTTGCGACAATACATCCGCTATAGCTCTCGCCAACAATCCGGTCTTTCATGCACGTACGAAGCACATAGAGATCGGCCAACGATTTCTTCGAGATCAAATCATCAACAACAACATTCGATTACTACCTATTAGCACTATAGATCAGACAGCTGATATTTTAACTAAACCCCTCTCAACTCCTAGATTTCATACACTTCGTCTCAAACTAAGCGTCATACAAGACCCATTAGTTTGAAGGGGGATGTTAGAGAACTATGACTAATAAACATTATGTGTATTTACTTTATGGCATACTTGTAATTTGCCCTGTACGATCCTCTAGCCGAACAGGCTAGTAAACTCTTTATATAGACAAGTTCCTGTACATGTAAGACAAGATTGGAAATACAATTTCTCACAGATTTTCTCTCCGCCTGGTTTTCTTTCCCTTTCAATCAAGAACCTCATAGAAACACAAAGTGAGTTTCTACAAAAAGATTAAAATAAAAAACTTTATTCAACTAGTTCAAGCCTGCTCATTTATTATGAAAGAGAGAAAATATTTATGATTGAATTAATCATTATAATAAAATAGGAATGAGAAATTATTTGAAATAATAACAAAGAATAACTTATAATAAGGAATAACTATAATTTTCATATATTTTCAGTAATTTTGTATTTTAAATCTTAAATCACAATATATTTTAAGTCTATTTTATTTTAATATTTTTAGATGAGTCGGCTCGCAAGCTGACAAGTCGAGTCGCGATTGGCTTAAGCTTGGCCGGTTAGCTCATCGAGCTCAACTCACAAACCATTTATAAAGCTAGTCAGAGCTAGCTAACCAGAACGGCTCAACTCACTTACACCCCTAAATGAAATCTACTGTGGCTTAGAAAAAATCAGGTGGAGATGTTTGATTCACATTAGCTCATATGAAATACCAATAATTGCAAAATTAAAGTCCTATTGCTTTCAGTTCATTTATAACTACTATGAACTCATAATAAGAAAATTTTAAACTTGTTTTCATAGGTGAAAATATAATTTGAATAGGTTTGGGAGTGGATGTTGTAAGTTTCCCAGTGTCCTTAGTCCGACGAGCATAAATAAGATGGGAGAAAAAAAATGAGAGGGTGCATTAGTATGAATAGGTTTGGGTCAAATGTTGTCAAATTTTTCAAAAAATTAATTTAAAAATTTTCTAGAAAGCTGATCCAATAAAAAAAAATGGTCTTATCAATATCCCCTCTGAGGTTGGAGGGAAATACTCGTCTTCTTACAATAGAGGTTTTTCATGATCTTGAATAGGTGACATCCATTATAAAGTACAAGTACTCTCTTTGTGTAGAAAACTAATTTTCCGTCCTTTTTTTCCCCATATTCCTTCTCACATTAGAGGATTTCCATTGCTTTTGATATGCGATATCCCCTATCAAAATTCAGTATTGATCTTTAGTGAAGAAGCTCAAATAGGTGATTACTCTTCTATCAAAATTCTCTGATTAAAGGAAATCAATGTCTTGCTGCCCAGAATGACGGTCCGAAAAAATCCCACAATGTGGCAAAAATTGACGATGTGGTCTCCACGATTACGAGTAATTCTTTGATCGTCCTTAGAAAAAAGGATCTCTTACCTAATGATCTTGTGATGAAACTGCCTAAAAAGTCTTATTGGGTATATTCTCCTCATTCAGGATATTTGACTATATATGAGTTCAGTTTATGTGCAAGGCTATGATTTCTGCCACCTCTGGAGTTGATTGATATTTCAATGACAAGTAGAGTGAGTTCATCTTACTTCTCATACAAAGTCATGTCGATTATAGTAGAATTGATTGCCTTTTTTAGAGATCGTGGAGCAGTTTTGACTCCAGAGTTCTTTTTTTGGATGAGTTTATTCACTTGTGATACGTAGGGTCGTATTACATTTAGATCCAAATAGCTAGATATTCGCACCCGATATCCATCAAAGAGCTAGGTTAATAAATTTTTCTTTATGCAGAATGATTAGAATCTGTTAGATAAGTGGAGAAAGCTGGAGGATTTACTCATTCTTCTTCATATTATAGCAGATGATATACTGAGAATGTCTAATATTTCTAATATTGACACTCTTCACTATGAGGTACACTATCTGGAAAAGTATATAGAGGAAGAATACATGTTCAAGGCTGGATATCTACTCAGGTAAGGAGATTTCATGCAATTATGTGGAAGAAGTCATCCAAAGTTTAGGAAGCATCTATCCACGCTTCAAAAGCTCCCCCTAAATGATTAGTAAATGTTGTTGATCCACAGGCCTCATCCAAAAAGAAGGTGGAGGAGATTTTAGTAGGTACTTGTAAAGGTCATAATTTTTCTCCACCCAAATTACACATTATAGAAGATATTATGTTAAAATAAGATTATTATAAATTAAAATTCCACTACATTTTAAATTGTTTAAAAATGCCTTTATAAATTTCCATTTGTTTGGTGGTAACCAAAGAATTATTTTTAATATTTAATGCATAAAATGTTATTAATATAATAAGATTTGCAACTCATTCTTTAAAAAAATGGACACTATTGGAAGGGTATATTGCATATTCAAGAAAGTGAAATGCCTCTCTAATGAGAACAAATAGAGAAGAGAATGCGGCAATAGCAACTCATTCTCTACAAAGAGGGACATTAAAGCTTGAAAAGGAATATCGTCTATTCAAGATAGTGGAATGTCTCTTTTATGAGAAGAAATTGATAAAAAAAAGGAGGCAAGAGAAACTCATTCTCTACAACGAGGGGCATCAATGGAGCTTGAAAGAGGATATCAATATTCAAGACATTGAAATTCCTCTTTTGTGAGAATAAATGAAGAAGAAAAGAGGGTAAGAACAACTTGTTCTCTATAAAGAAGTGTACTAAAGCTTGAAAGGGGGTATCTCCTAATCAAGTTAGTGGAAAGTCTCTCTAGTGAGAAGAAATGAAGAAGAAAATTGGACAAAAGGAGATTGGAGAAGAGAAGTGATGCAAATTTCTCCTCCTATAAAAAGAGGTATTTGTATTTGAAGGGAGAGGTAAAACATTACATAACTTTAAATGAAAGAGTTATCTAACTTTAATAAATAGAGTTATGTGATTTTAATGAAGATAGTTATATAACTTTAAAGAAGATACTCCCATGACTTTTACGAAGAGAGTTGTATAACATTAAGAAAGGAAATTATAGTACTTTAAATTAAAAAAAAAAGTTATAAATTTTTTTGAAAAAAATATTTTAAAAATATGAAGAAAAAATAATTTACAAAAAAAAGTTTAGAAAAAAATGAAAAAAAAAAACATCTTTTAAAAAAGGATCTCTTGTTAAAAGAAAAAAGAAAAAAAATCAAAATTTTCCTAAATTAATGACTAAAAAAAGAAAATTTATCTTAAACAAGTAAAATCAAGATTTTTTTAAAAATTTATTTTCAAATGTAATAAGCTTCGGCATCCAAAAATAGGAGAGATAAATAATATGACCGTAAAAAATACGTATGATATATTCTAATTTAAAAGTCATGATCATATGAACTCCAAATTTAATATGCATATATTCTAATCGAGCTGCACGATGAGAATATACAAATAAATATAATTTAGAGGCTAATCAAATATTCCATAACATTAAAGTTAGACAAAAATGTCAATATCAACATGGCGATTGCGTACAAGGCACAGTGTTATTTGTCCTTTTAATTACAAAGTGGACAAGTCTGGCAGCCTAAAATTCGATTATCCATAGAAAAATATTTGGTGAAAAAGTTAGGCATTTTGCATGCAAATTAATTGAAAAGATATAGAAAAAATAATAATTTATAAATTAAATTTGCAAAATACTTTAGGTGTTAGCTCAAAGTTCTTATTAATAGACATAATTTTTAAGAGAATTAATTAAACATTGTTGCGTCCAGGAGTATTCGCGGCGGTAGAGAAATATCATATTTAACGTCTTAGCATTGTACGAAAATCCGGCACGCAATCAGATAGGGAGAGAGGGTCTATCATTTATGAGACACCATGATTTTTACGTGGAAAACTCCTGTAAAAGAGGGAAAAACCACGGGGCCTAGCCCAGTTTGAATGAATCCACTAGTATTGCAGTCGATTACAAATGAGGCCCTTCCTTGGTGGAAGGTCTTAGCTTGATGTACACCTTATGAAGTACATTATATGATGTAAATACAAAGGATCACTATTGACATGTTCACTTTGTTATAAGGACTGCAGTCGGCAGGCGACGTAGGTCAGGAGGATCGTAGTCAGCTGGCGACGGAGGACTGTAGTCGGCGGGCGACATAAGTCAAGAGGACCGTAGTCAACGGGCGACGGATGTCGGAAAGACTGTAGTCGGCGGGCGACGTAAGTCAGGAGGACCGTTGTCGGCTGGTGACGGAGGTCGGAAGGACTGTAGTCTGACGACGAAGATCAGTAGGATAGCGTCAGGTAGAAGTCCATCAATGAAAAGAAATGCATCTTCGCATATATGTCCAGCGAAGTCCGATAACCGGTAGAAATCTAGCATCGGGTAGAGACTTGGCGAAGAGTGAAGGTCCGACATCGGGTAGAAGTCCGACGTCTGTTGGTGGCAGAGGAGAAATCCGGCCTCCCTTGGGCGGAGTTTCGGCGTCATGAGGAAACTCTATCGTTAAATGAAAAGAATTTCAGCATCACGTGCAAGTTGTGCAAATTCCCGGCGTTTCCTGAAAATCCGGCAGAGTTCCGGCGTCTTCAGGCGGCAGGAAGAGCTCCGGCGGTGGTCGAGGAGGTGAGGAATCTCCTTTTTCCCTTTCTCCTCTTCTTCTTCTCTCTCTTCACTTCCCCCCCCCCCCATATCGAATCCTTTGATCATGCACAGTTCATTGGTTATTTGAAGACCTTAATGATGTCAGAATTCGATGATCTTGGGCTCGTTGGATTCTTCTTGTCAAGCCGTTCGATTCGAGTATAAGCTCGTCAAAATCGGAGACCGTTTGGTAACTCAAATTGCGGTTTGAACTTCCAACAGTGCTTTGAGCCCTTGATTTGAACTCATTTGGGCTCGGATTGGGTTGATCTTGGTGTCGTTGGGTTCGTATTTCCGAGACGCTCAGTTTGATTGTAAGCTCGCTGAAATCGGAGTTCAGGTGCTCCCGGATTTAATTTTTGAAGTTTCTAACTAGCTTTTGCCTCGAGATTCGTGCCCGATCAAGATAATTTTTGCATGATGTATCAAACATAATTACATTTACATAAATATATATAAATATTTTGATTTAAACAGTTAAATTTATATATAAGATGTTTTTTTATGTGATTATTTTTATTTTTGAAAATGATTTTCCCTCAAGTAAATATTTATAAACTTTTAATTTCTAACTAATTAATTCATTTTAGATTATCAGAAATATTTTTTAAAATGTTAATAATTTAAAAAAACTCATTAAAATGACATTAATTGAATGGATAAGATTGAATAACTCTACTTTTAATCAAATAAAAATAGATCAGATTATTCTAATAAAAATTAGCAAATATGAATTTTAAATATTTTATTTTATTTTTAGATAAATAAAATAAATTTGAGTAATTTATCTCATTTTATATCATATTTTTTGATATTTTTTAGTGGGATGATTCCCTCTTATTTAAAATTGAATTACATCATCAATCACATAAATAATTAAATTATTATTGTGATATCAATTTAAATAAAAAATGAGTATAACTAATTCTATATTTGTGTTAATAATATAATATAATTACTTATTATGGTTTTAATTAAATATAATTAACATAATTCATTTAATAATAGTGATTCTAAGTCATGTATTTAAATATTTGATTAAAAATATTTTTTCATATATTTAATTATTTAATTAATGTTTACATCATATTTTTACATGGATTAATATTTATTTATTTTTTTCAATGCATAAAATATAATAACATAAAATACAAAATTAAAACATCTTAAAAAACTAATTTCTTAGCAAAAAATAAATCCATTTAATAATTTAATGATTATGTTCTTATTTGTTGATGTTTTAAAATTTTATTTAAATTTATAAAATTATTAAGAAAATAATTATATATTAATTATTATCAAAGTACTCATCTCCTGCAAGCTCAATATATATATATATATATATATATATATATATATATATATATATATATATATATATATATATATATATACCTTGTTAAGAAAATCGTATACAATAATTTAATAAAAGAAATTCCAATGGGCTAATCATTTATTAATAAAATAATTAAAACCAACCATTTTAAGGCGCCGCTTAGCATCGCACAGCTCAACTCTTCTGAGAATGCCGAGGCAATCGTTGGGATCTCCGAGCTCTAAGCTCCAAATCCATGGCGGTAGCGGAAACCTAAATCAGGAGGAGAAGCAGGTGAATCCATCCTCTCCGGATTCTGAATATGTGGCAGCGGCCGAATCATCATCGGAGTACAAGTTGAAGACGGAGAAGATGATCCGATCGACTTTGAAAACGAGTAGATCTATCCACCTCATCCCTTTCCTCACCCTCCTATGCCTCCTCATCCTATATCTCTGCTCCCACGATCCCAACCCTAAAGGTAATCATTGAATCAATCAACACACTCTGATCTCCCTATCTTCTTCCCAGATCCGGTCGCCTTCGGAGGCTTGTCCGCTCTTTTAGTTTTCAACGACAAAATGCTGATCTATTGACCGTTCGATCCTTTCTATTTGGTAATGATTTAGGGTTTTTGAATGCTTGTAGGGATCGATGGAATAGATATGGGAGGTTTGCTGGGTCCGGAAAAGATCGGGACAGCGATTGGGAGTCGTCGAGCGCTGAAGAAGGCTGGTCGCTGGAAAATTGGAAATGCTTAGAATGTTCGCCGTAGACTAAGCCCGGCGACACCGGCGACGGCGGTGGCGGAGGTTGCGGTAGAAGGGTGTGTGTGTGTGTGATATTTCGTGTTTTAGGGCATTTCAGCTCTGTTGTATTTTCGGAATGTATTGGATTTGTGTCTATATTTTTATTTTTTTGATATTTTTCGTTTTTATTTCATAAATAAATGAACTATATGTTATATGTTTTAAGGGTCTCTTATATATTAATAAAATTAACAAGTAATTAGTTTTATGTTCATGATTAAAGTCATAAAAATAAAATAGCAAGGAAATTATTCCAAATGAAATCTTAATTTGAATTGAGCTTCGACAAAAATCAATTAGTAAATAGTTGAAATCCCGGAATCTAGAGCCGTTTGGCCTTCCAACCCAGTTCCAACAATGCACTTCTCGGTCCGAGAAAGGTGATCTGTTGGGCGCGACATATTAGAACTCATAAAAGCTCAATTCACATCATTATGCTCTATAAAAGGAATGAGGGAAGCTCTAATCGAAAAATACTGAAAGGAAAAAATGCTTCTAAGATGAATCCCTTCCCATGCAATAGTCAGGAATTCTTGACAACATCGAGCAGGAACAAACAACATATTGTTCTTGAATACCCCGATTCAAGATCAAAGAATTTCTTGCTGCTACCATGTAATATTCATATATATTTGGTTATAAATAAACCATATGTGCCTCTTTGGATCTCTCGGATAATTTATAAAACATACTCTCTATAGATCTCCAATAACCAACCTTTACAATAATTGTAAATTTTTTGAGAAATTATTACGTACTGTCACAGAACGTCATGCGAAGGCTAATCAGGCCACATCATCATTTTGCCATTTTGCTATGTAACATGAAACTTTTTTCAATGAATATTTTTGGCTAAATGAAGTAGTTGACTTTCCGTTAGTAAAATGCTGCAGTGGGCTGTAGTTGACTTTTAAGTTGACTTAAAACTATTTTAAGAATTGTTCGTATAATAGGATTGTACTAACACAATAATAATAATAATAATATAATACAATATAATAATGCAGAAATTGATGCGCCACTTTATAATTATAATATAATGTATTATTTTATTATATGCATGTGAGGGAAAATATTTTTTAATGAATAAATATGACTGTAAATCTGATCAGCGTTAATTAATTATATAATAATAAAAAGGTTTAAACTACTAAAATTGGTGGCGCCGTGGCGGTGACGGCGTGGGTTTGCGGGCCAATGATTCCGTTAATAATTAGTGGGCCTGGGTTAAGTTGTCCTTTTTCACTTGTTTTTTTATAAAATAAATAAATAGAGTGCGAGGAGGGAGAAAAATATAATAGAGAAAGTAATTACAAAATAGATTTAGGATTATTCGAATAATAATTTTAGTAAAATTATTGTTGAATTGTAAGTTTCGATAAGATGAGGCCAGTGGCATGAAAAGCGATATAGTATGTTTCATAATGGAAAAATTATTACGTGCGGGTTCGGATTCATCTGGAGACCAATAAAAATGCGTCATGTCGCCTCAAAAAATATGATGCGTTAGGTACCGAATGCTCGGTAGCGCTCGGTACTGAGCATGGAACCTGACGGTTCTCCCGTCCGGTGTCCGCACAAAATAATCGCTCTTCATGATGAAATCAAATATGGTGGTTGATGGGCGAGCACGTTTGGCAACCCCCATTCCGGGTTTGAATACCCTCTACTACGACCTCGCCTTTTAAGTGGGGCAAAGCAAATGTGGCCTGATGTTAGTGGATGACCTCGCTAGTTTAGTTATGCCACAAAGCACTCCAAAGAAAGTGACAGTAGGTAGATACCCCAATCTCAAAACAAAATTATTGAATTCTGATTTTATTAAGAAGCTTAAATTTTTAAAGGATAATCTATGATAAAATAATGTCGCTCTAAAAAATTACAAATAACCCCTCATCCTTTAATGAGGTTAGAGAATTTAGAACATTAATTGAAAAATCAAATAATCTCTCATTTTTTGCGTACTTATAGCAAACAAGCAACTCAACAAGCTCAATATCATTAAATTTTGTGGTCATTAAGATACTTAAATAATGAAGGAGTAGACCATGATTAAACGAATCAATGCAGATCATCCATTTGAGTGTTTTTATTAAGGCTGCGAAAATTGGGCATGATATTGAATCAGAAAAATGAGATGTTCAAGATTTAATGGTTCGATCGGGGTTGAACCGGATGACTTAATAAACTTTAAAATTATTTAAATATTATCTAAATTAAATAATAATGGTATAATAATGATGCAATATTATAAATTATTGTATAAAAAAATCAAACATAAGCAATAGTTTCTATAAATTTAAACACAATCAATTTTTAAATTTTATTAATATTTAATTAAAAAATTAATCCATATAAATTTATAAACTTAATATAAATTATTATAAATTTATGTTATATGCTTAGATACAATTTACCTCTATAGATTATATACCAAATTTATATTATAAATTGACATTTATAAATTATTTATATTAAATAATTACTCATTAATAAATAGATAAAAGTTGTTTTTATGGTGTATAAATAAATAAATTATTATTAATAACAAAAAATTAAAATTGTTCACAATATAAAGAATTAATTAAAATTTTTTGT
Organism: Dendrobium huoshanense; assembly: GCA_016618105.1. NCBI lineage: Eukaryota > Viridiplantae > Streptophyta > Magnoliopsida > Asparagales > Orchidaceae > Dendrobium > Dendrobium huoshanense. The sequence continues at coordinate 4,368,216 of CM028358.1, read as the reverse complement.
TTAAAAAAGTATAATATATATATTTTGTGAGCTTCATAACCTCAACTCCTCTATTATCCCAATTCACTTTAGAACTATCTCTTACTATTATTTATATTATTTTTTGAGTTTATTTGTGCTAATTAAGAACTTATATAGAGCGATGTGATCATGTGAAGATATATGCTTTGGGTCAAATAATTATTATAAAAATTTCTTACTTATCATAAACTAAGTATTTGAAAAAAAAAAAAAAACATAAAAAATGCTAAATTAAATATATTATTTAATATTTAATCCTTAATATAATAAATATATTTATTTATTTACATACATTAATCAACAATTGAATCGATCGGTTCAAAAGAATCAAGAATAATTTGTTGGTTGAACTGACAGTTCTAGCCGGTTCAATTCGATTTGATGCAAAAGTGATTTTTAGTTTAGATCAGACTGGTCTTATGATCAGTTCACTGTTAAACCAATCGGACCCCTTGGAGGTTAGGTCGGATTTTTTAAACTTTAATTTTTTTGTTTTAAGAAATATCAAAATATTATCTAAAAAAATTATAAATAGATACTTATTCTCTATATGCATGAAAGATCTAGGCTTGAATTGGAGAAAACTTGTAGATCTGAAAAACACTGCATGTCGACATTAGATACAATAAAGAGAGAGAGAGAGAGAGAGAGAGAGAGAGAGAGAGAGAGAGAGAGAGATTCAACGAAGGGGATCCAATGAAGACATAGAGAGAGAAATGAAGAAAGAGAAAGGAGATAGAGAGTGAAAGGCCGAAAGAAGAAACCAGGCGCAACTGATCAGCAATTTATTCTGAAGGTAAATTGCCTATAATTAATCCTTTTTTTATTGTTATGTTAAAGAACATTTAAATTTTCTCAAATTGCCTATAGTTTTGGATTAAGGTTTTAAACTTGATAGCAAACTAATATAATGATCGAAATAATTTAATTTTAAAAAAATTAAATGGATATTTAAGGAATTTTGGAGATTCAAATCATTGATATTTTCTATCATGTTTTTGAATTAAGATAAAAAAACTCCACATTTTATATTATAACTAATTATTAAATTATTATCATTTGAAAAATCTTGAAAAAATCCGAAAAAAAAAAATCATTGCATAAATTTAGGAGATGTTGTTAACAAAATTTAATGAAATTTTTTTTATGTTTATGTATTTAAAAACAAATTTAAAGGCTTGTTGTTTTCATTGTAATATTTTGAAAATAATATTAGATAATATTAAAATTATAAGTTAAATAAACTTTAAAAGAGAATTGTTGCGGCTAGAATATACGCAGCGGTAGAGTTAGTAAATTTTCGTCAGAGCGTTGTACGAATATCTAGCACACAAACAGAAGATAAAAGAACACCAAAATTTTTACTTGGAAAATCCTGTAAAGGAAAAAAACCACGGGGCCACGCCCAATTGAAATGATTACACTAGTATTTGTTTGAAGTACAAGAGGCTAATTCTTCCTTAAAATTTAGGACGATTAGTTTACAATGCTTCACTTTCGGATTGATATCCAATTACAATGTCAAGCAGAGTTTCGGTGTCACTTGGAGATCGTGCAGAATTCTGGCATCGGGCAGAACTCTGGAGTCGTTCGGAAGTTGAGCAGAATTTTGACATCGTTTGGAAATCTGGTAAAATTCCGGTGTCGGGAAGAATTCCAGCGCCACTTGGGAAGAATTCAAGCGTCACTCGGGCGTCCGGCGTCCGGCGTCCGGCGTCACTCGGGTGTCGGGCAGAAGTCCAGCGGTAGTCGTGGACTTCTTCCTTCCAATCCTTCTCTTCTTATTCTCTCTAGCTTGCTTGGATCCCCTCTCATGAGAAATGAGGGGTCTATTTATAGATTATATGGAGTGCCATAGCTTGTAAATAGATGTGAGATCATTGGCAAATAGGGAGTGGTCGAATGGACGACTGATATTGAATCCTTTGATCGTGCACCGTTCATCAAACATTTGAAGGTCTTAAAGATATCAAAAGTCGGCAATCTTGGGCTCTTTGGATTTGTCTCGTTGAGCCGTATAAGCTCGTTAAGTTCGAAGACCGTTTGAAAACTCAAAGTGTGGTACAAACGTTCCTGACACGGCATCGCAAAATCATCTTGATCGGGCACGAATCTCGAGGCAAAACCTAGTTGGAAACTTCAAAAATTAATTTCGGGAGCATACGAACTCCGATTTCAGCGAGCTTATAGTCAAACTGAGCGTCTCGGAAATACAAACCCAACGACACCAAGATCAACCCAATCCGAGTCCAAATGAGTCCGAATCAAAGGTTCGAAGCGCTGTTGGGAGGTTCAAACCGCAATTTGAGTTACCAAACGGTCTCCGATTTTGACGAGCTTATACTCGAATCGAACGGCTCGACGAGACGAATCCAACGAGCCCAAGATCATCAAATTCCAAAATCATTAAGGCCTTCAAATGTCCAACGAACGGTGCATGATCGAAAGGTTCGATATCGGCCGTCCATTCGGATCACTCCCAATTCGCCCTTGATCTCACGCCTATTTACGGGCTGTGCCACTCCAGAAAAACTATAAATAGGACCCTCATTCTACACCAAGGGGCTCAAGTGAAGAGAGAGAAGAAGAAGAGAAGGAGAAGGAGAAAGGGGAATAGGAGATTCCTCACCTCCTCGACCACCGCCGCCGGAGCTTTTCCTGCCGCCTGAAGACGCCGGAACTCTGCCGGACTTTCAGGAAACGCCAGGAACTCGCAGAAGAGAGAAGAAGAAGAGGAGAAAGGGGAAAAGGAGATTCCTCACCTCCTCGACCACCGCCGCCGGAGCTTTTCCTGCCGCCTGAAGACGCCGGAACTCTGCCGGACTTTCAGGAAACGCCAGGAACTCGCAGAAGAGAGAAGAAGAAGAGGAGAAAGGGGAAAAGGAGATTCCTCACCTCCTCGACCACCGCCTAAACTCTTCCTGCCGCCTGAAGACGCCGGAACTCTGCCGGATTTTCGAGAAACGCCAGGAATTCGTAGGGATTTTGTAAACTCACTGGAAGAAACAAGTTGTATTTGGATTATCCCGACTTGTGGGACGAAATCCGCCATCTGTAATCTGCAAAATCACTAGTGGAACTTTGCAACTGGGCGAGGCCCCGTGGTTTTTCCCTTTTTGGGTTTTCCACGTAAAAACTCTTGGTGTTCACTCCTCTTTTCTGTTTGTGTGTTAAACTTACGTGCAACGCTCGGACGCAAATTCATAAAACTCTACCGCCGCGTATTTTCTAACACGCAACAGTTTGGCGCCGTCTGTGGGAAACACAATCCCACTACTTCGAGTACTGCTACGATGGTGAATAGGCGCAGCAGTCGTTTAGTTGGAGCTTCTCGCTCCAACTCTCATCAGTCCAGAAATCCGTCTATTAACCATAGACGACTAATGTCAGCATCTTTTCACCCTGGGGGGCAGAATGCTGCCGGAGAAGGGACTTTGGGACATTCTTTAGAAGAAAGAATCCGGAAGATGGAAGAATCGCAAAACGAGATCCTCCAACTCCTACGAGATGATCGACAGCCGACGTTGGAGGAGATCCTTCCCCCTCGGGATCCACCAAGGGTTGAAGATATTCAATTCGAGCGTCGACAAGAAGAAATTCGTCTTCCTCTACATCCTCAATCACAACATGAAGATGAACTTGCCGATACAGCGAGTTCAACACATCCTCGCATTTTTTCGGATCTCCCCGAAGGCTCTCCCCAACCACACATCGCGGGATTCCCTCACAATGTCCTGCGTCGCGAACTGCAAAAAATGGTACGGGAAGAGTTCCCCCGAGGAGATGTGAGGCATGCTCTCCGACAGAGGAATTTCCAGGAATCATCACCTCTAACGGAAGCCATTCTTCAGCACCCCATTCCAGTAGGATTCAAAGTGCCAAATGTTGAGTCCTACGACGGGACGACCGACCCATATGAGCATATCGACTACTACAGAACCATCATGCATATTCAACGAGCATCAGACGCACTCCTCTGCCAGGTCTTTCCCGCCACCCTTAAAGGACAGGCCCGAACATGGTTCTACTCGCTTCCATCTGGAATGATCCCCTCTTTTGTCAAATTGGCCAAAGTATTCGTCGAACAATTTGTGGCCAATCGAAGAATTGCAAAGGATTCTTCCCACCTTTCCGGGATTCGCCAAAATGAGGGAGAATCGTTGAAGGAGTATTTTCAACGATTTTCCACTGAAGCACGACAGATTCCAGGAGTAGACCCTGAATTACTCAGAGGGGTCTTTCTTGGAGGTCTTCGTCCTGGCCCCTTCTATTCGGCCCTTATGCGAGACACCGTCCATTCATACGCTGACTTGATCCATCGCGTGGAGGCACAAATCTCTGCGGATGAAGCTATAAATGCCCACAGGAAACAGTTTGAGCAAATCAGCGGGAAGCGCAAAGGTGCACCTGGGATGGATAATTCTTTCTCACAGCAGAAAAAGCATGGGAAGAATAATCTACCTCATAGGTCTCCGTCATCACGACGAGAACCCCGACAGGACAAGGAGTACACCCCACTCAATACATCCCAAGCAAATGTATTAATGGCCATCCGGGATCAGGAGAACGTGAAATGGCCACACCCCTTGAAGCCCAACGTCGGAAACCAGGAGCAATATTGCCACTTCCACCGTAGCCGTGGGCACACTACTGAAGCATGTTGGCAGCTCAAGGAAGAAGTTGAGAGACTGATCCGACAGGGATATCTCCGACAATTCATCAAGAATACACCAACCCGAGATGAAGTTGGTCCGACTGGGGGGCAGAATCAGCAACAAAGACAACCATTGAATAATATTCAAATGGTTGGAGAAATTGAATGATCACACACTTTGTGTATTTGTACTAGCAATATTACTTGTCTTGTTGTCGCTCTTATATTGAGTAGAGTGTTACTTTGATATCTCTAATGTCTTCTTCCAAGTTTAATGTTGTGGTATTGTCACCATACGTAGATCTCATGTGTTGAGTGCTTTGTAATTTGTAAGTCGTACTAGGGAACAATTGTACTATCTTACGTAATGCAGTAATAGAATATTCATGTTGTTGTGATATGATTTTTCCTCTTATGAAGGATAAGAAAAAATTTCTCAAACTCTTTCTCCGTGATTCGAGAAATACACAATCTATATTGTATCTCAATCACCGGACGATCAATCCCAAGGGGATTTGATCCTGACCTCTTCCACATAGGTTAACGTCGTCGAGCAGGGCTCCGACATACAACCTCGGATAGGTCTTACATCCTTGGTGGATTCTCTCGACCTCTTCCACACATGTTAATGTCATCAAACAAATGCTCTGACATACAACATCGGATAGGTCTCACATTCTTGGTGGATTCTCCTGACCTCATCCACACAGGTTAACGTCGTCGAGCAGGGCTCCGACATACAACCTCGGATAGGTCTTACATCCTTGGTGGATTCTCTCGATCTCTTCCATACAGGTTAATGTCATCGAACAAATGTCCTGACATACAACCTCGGATAGGACTTCTACCCGACGTCGGACTCCTCCCTGTCGTCAGACTTCTGCTCGTAGGAAGACTCCTACGCATCGTCAGACTTCTGCTCGCCAGCAGACTTCTACTTGTCGTCAGACTTCTGCTCGTCAGCGGACTTCTACCCGACGTCGGACTTCTGCTCGTCAGCGGACTCCTACTCGTCACCAGACTTCTGCTCGTCGATGAATCTTCGTCGGTCTTCTACCCGACGTTGAACTCCTACCCGACATCGGACTTCTGCTCGTCAGCGGACTCCTACTCGTCGTCGGACTTCTGCTCGTCAGCGGACTCCTACTCGTCGTCGGACTTCTGCTCGTCAGCGGACCCCTAATCGTCGTCGGACTTCTGCTCGTCGACAAATCTTCGTCGGCTTCTACCCGACGTTGAACTTCTACCCGACGTCGGACTTCTGCTCGTCAGCGGACTCCTACTCGTCGTCGGACTTCTGCTCGTCAGCGGACTTCTACCCGACGTCGGACTTCTGCTCGTCAGCGGACTCCTACTCGTCGTCGGACTTCTGCTCATCGACGAATCTCCGTCGGTCTTCTACCCGACGCTGAACTTCAACCCGACATCAAACTTCTGCTCGTTAGCGGACTCCTACCCGACGTCGTACTTCTCCCTGTCGTCAGATTTCTGCTCGTCAGCGGAATCCTACTCGTCGTCGGACTTCTGCTCGTCAGCGGACTCCTACTCGTCGTCAGACTTCTGCTCGTCAGAAGACTCCTACGCATCGTCGGACTTCTGCTCGTTAGCGGACTCCTACCCGACGTCGTACTTCTCCCCGTCGTCAGACTTCTACTCGTTAGAAGACTCCTACGCATCATCGGACTTCTGCTCGTTAGCGGACTCCTACCCGACGCCGTACTTCTCCCTATCGTCGGATTTCTGCTCGTCAGCGGATTTCTACCCGACATCGGACTTCTACCCGACGTCGTACTTCTCCCCGTCGTCAGACTTCTGCTCGTCAGAAGACTCCTATGCATCGCCGGATTTCTGCTCATCAGCAGACTCCTACTCGTCATCGGACTTCTGCTCATCAGCAGACTTCTACCCGACGTCGGACTTCTGCTCGTCAGTGGACTTCTACCCGACGTCGGACTTCTGCTCGTCAGCAAACTTCTACTCGTCGCCAGACTCCTCCTCGTCGACGAATTTTCGTCGGTCTTCTACCCGAAGTCAGACTTCTTCCTGTCGTCGGACTTCTGCTCGTCGGCAGACTACTACGCGTCATCGGCTTCTCGCAACGCATTCTCGAACTCTCCCCTTTGACTCCACACTCGATCGTTGACTACTAACGGGCTTCAACTCGATCGTCCATCGCCAACAAACCTCCGCTCAGATGAAAAAGAGATCCCGTAGGCTTCTGCGCGCAAGGAGGGGCACTAAGTCGAGCAGGAAAGAATTCCAACTCGCAAATAGCGGAAGCCTCAACCGCCAATAAGCCGGAGGGGGAGGAAGAAATCCCGTAACTCCTGCACCAGAGAGGGAGCGCTAATTCGAGCGAGGGACATTTCCCACGCGCAAAACAGCGGTAGCCTCAATGTCACAGAGTCGGAGGGGGAGGAAGGAAATCCCGTAGGTTTCTATCGACAGAAAACCGGAGGGGGAGGAAGGAAATCCCGTAGGTTTCTATCGCCAGTAAACCGGAGGGGAAGGAAGGAAATCCCGTAGGTTTCTATCGCCAGTAAACCGGAGGGGGAGGAAGGAAATCCCGTAGGTTTCTATCGCCAGTAAACCGGAGGGGAAGGAAGGAAATCCCGTAGGTTTCTATCGCCAGTAAACCGGAGGGGAAGGAAGGAAATCCCGTAGGTTTCTATCGCCAGTAAACCGGAGGGGGAGGAAGGAAATCCCGTAGGTTTCTATCGCCAGAAAACCGGAGGGGGAGGAAGGAAATCCCGTAGGTTTCTATCGCCAGAAAACCGGAGGGAGAAAGAAGGAGGAGTTGCAAGTTTCCTAAGGGCCTAGAAGGCCTATTTATAGGTTTTGGAGAGAAAGGAGGGAAGTTATTGATATTTTTTAATTTTCCTATTTTTCTAAATTTTTTCCGGATTTTTTGGAATTTTTTGGGAATTTTTTGGGCCCAAAAATAGCAAAAAACCAATTTTTGGACGGATGTGGGGCCCACATTGGCGGTGCAGCCAACCGGCTGCACCTTTTCGCGCAGCCAGGCCAGCAATCCGCGGCCAGCACCCGCGGATCGCGGCTGGCCAGCCGTGGCACGCGCGGCTGCCACGCGCGGTGCAGCTAGCCCGGGCGCGGCTAGCCCGGGCGCGGGCGCGGGTGCGCCCCCAGCGCGAAGCGGTGCGCCCAGGCGCGGGCGCGCGGTTCGCCCGCAGGCGCGCGGGCGCGCGGTTCGCCCGCAGGCGCGCGGGCGCGCGGTTCGCCCGCAGGCGCGGGCGCGCGGTTCTCGCCGGCGACTCGGCGGCCGGCCGGCCGGTCCGGCCAATTCGGCCGCCCGGTCCTTTCCGGGCCCAAATTTCGTCCCGGGAAGACCAAATCGGACGTTTTTGGGGTCCCCGGACCCGTTTTTCGACGTTCCGGACTCAATTTTGGCATTTTCAGAGCCGTTCGGGGCTTCTACAATCCCGATCAATCCTGGGTCACTCAGAAAAATTTTCCGAAATTTGTAACACATATTTTCGGACCTCTGAAGCTACGACATCCGAAAATAGGGGGGCAACTGACACGGCATCGCAAAATCATCTTGATCGGGCACGAATCTCGAGGCAAAACCTAGTTGGAAACTTCAAAAATTAATTTCGGGAGCATACGAACTCCGATTTCAGCGAGCTTATAGTCAAACTGAGCGTCTCGGAAATACAAACCCAACGACACCAAGATCAACCCAATCCGAGTCCAAATGAGTCCGAATCAAAGGTTCGAAGCGCTGTTGGGAGGTTCAAACCGCAATTTGAGTTACCAAACGGTCTCCGATTTTGACGAGCTTATACTCGAATCGAACGGCTCGACGAGACGAATCCAACGAGCCCAAGATCATCAAATTCCAAAATCATTAAGGCCTTCAAATGTCCAACGAACGGTGCATGATCGAAAGGTTCGATATCGGCCGTCCATTCGGATCACTCCCAATTCGCCCTTGATCTCACGCCTATTTACGGGCTGTGCCACTCCAGAAAAACTATAAATAGGGCCCTCATTCTACACCAAGGGGCTCAAGTGAAGAGAGAGAAGAAGAAGAGAAGGAGAAGGAGAAAGGGGAATAGGAGATTCCTCACCTCCTCGACCACCGCCGCCGGAGCTTTTCCTGCCGCCTGAAGACGCCGGAACTCTGCCGGACTTTCAGGAAACGCCAGGAACTCGCAGAAGAGAGAAGAAGAAGAGGAGAAAGGGGAAAAGGAGATTCCTCACCTCCTCGACCACCGCCGCCGGAGCTTTTCCTGCCGCCTGAAGACGCCGGAACTCTGCCGGACTTTCAGGAAACGCCAGGAACTCGCAGAAGAGAGAAGAAGAAGAGGAGAAAGGGGAAAAGGAGATTCCTCACCTCCTCGACCACCGCCTAAACTCTTCCTGCCGCCTGAAGACGCCGGAACTCTGCCGGATTTTCGAGAAACGCCAGGAATTCGCAGGGATTTTGTAAACTCACTGGAAGAAACAAGTTGTATTTGGATTATCCCGACTTGTGGGACGAAATCCGCCATCTGTAATCTGCAAAATCACTAGTGGAACTTTGCAACTGGGCGAGGCCCCGTGGTTTTTCCCTTTTTGGGTTTTCCACGTAAAAACTCTTGGTGTTCACTCCTCTTTTCTGTTTGTGTGTTAAACTTACGTGCAACGCTCGGACGCAAATTCATAAAACTCTACCGCCGCGTATTTTCTAACACGCAACAGTTCCAACAGCACTTCGGGTCTTTGATTTGGACTCATTTGGGCTCGGATTGAGTTGAATTTGGTGTCGTTGGGTTTGTATTTCCGATACGCTCAGTTTGACTATAAGTTTGCTGAAATCGGAGTTCAGATGCTCCCGGATTTAATTCTTGAAGTTTCCGGCTTGATTTTGCCTCAAGATTTGTGCTCGATCAAGATAAATTTCTTAGAATATATCAAGAATAAAAAGGAGAATCTTTAATGTTAAGCAAACGTGCGCGCGCGCACACACACAGACACACACACACACACACACATATATATATATATATATATATATATATATATATATATATATATATATATATATATATATATATATATATATATATATATATATATATATATATATAAGTGTCAAATTTTTAGAGTAAGGAGTAAAGTTAAGCAACAAGTCATCCTTATAGTGAGTGTTCATGTTTCAAATTTATAGCATTAACTATTGACATTATTTCTTTTAAATCAAATGCATTAATTGTTATTGACAATCATCAATATTCATAATATTGTCCATTATCATCTCATTAATTCGAGCGTTCAGGTTAAGTTGTGAAACTTAATACCAATATTATACTAGACTTTTTTATGTAGAAATTTTAAATATAATGTAGATGATCATATGAAAATAACTCTAATTTCTCAAAGCTTTTCCAACTTTCACTATAGAATCCATGTCAAATATGTTGTATCAACATTTTATCTAATTAGAGTAACAAAATTATTTGTAACCAACAATATCTTTTAACAATATCTATTAATAAAATCATTTTAACTGAGTTAGGCCTTGTGATTTTAGTTGAGTTAGTACAGTAATGATGGTCGCTAGCGGGTATCGGGTGCTCGAACGTCGATTTGCTTAAACTTGTACAAATGTCAAATTAAATTAATTTATAATTAACCAAATCAAATAATATATATGAAAGTAAAGCTTAGTGAGAATATTGTATAGTTTATTTAACCACATTATCCTATAGGTTTGCTTTGCTATTCAATATAAAACAAAATAGTTCCTACAAACACTAGCTGATGACCAAATTCATTCATAAATACAACACATAAGTTGATTTTATCACAAATACGAGTCTGAAGAAATATCAGATCTTTCCAAAGTTCATCTCTAATTCCTCGGACAATCACAGATCATTTACAGTCTAAAATTTCATCCATGTTCACAATCCAGCATTAACTTTATCGTAAGAACCTTAATGATCTCTTTAAGAATTCCAACTCAATAAGAGAAAGCATTGATCTCTGCAAGTCATAGTATCAATCCTTGCGCGGGTGCCGGTTTTTTCGACGATGGTTCGCTCGAAGCTGCATTTGGGGATTCGGAAAACTGAACCTGGGAGAACTCATCCTCCAAACTCTTGTTCTTCTGTTCTTCTTCAGCTGCAACTTTCTCCTTCGTCTTTGATCCGACATCTGCCGCAGCCTTGGCCGCCTTATTGAAGAGTCCAGTCGCCCATGCTGTTCCTGTAAGCACATACCTATTCTTCATGATGGTCGAGCCTGCGGTGCTCACTTTCTGCTCGGCAACGGCGAATGCCGACTTTGTCTTCTCCGAGACCTGGAACTTCTGATCCATCTCCTTGACCTTCTCATTGACAGCTGAAGTGCCTATGCTGATCTTCTCGCTCAGTCCAATCCTCTTGTCAAAGGAAGCAACCTTGGCAGTAGCAGTGGATGTAAACTGGTGCTTTTCATCCAAAGACTTGGCTTTATTCAAAGCATCTTTACCCAGGATGAAGCCCTTAGCTAGCATTGTACTCACAACATCTTCAGCCTTTTGAACTGCAGTTTCGGTGCCCGAAGCCTGTTTTGGAGCTGATGGCTATATATTGACAAATTAAATCATGTTCAAAAAATAAAATACTATAAAGAATAAGACCTTCAAAACAAAACACTGAAGGATATTAGTTTGATCATGTAATGGAATATTAAATTTTATAGGACGATATGAATGATATAAATGCATTATAGGAGTTGTATATTTGATATTAAAATTGTATATGGATGATAGACATGTAATATTAATGTTTTAGATGTTAGATATGTAAATAACATAAAATAAAGTGACATGTATGTAAATCTCCCTAGTTTGATTTACCACGGGAGGAGCAGAAGCGGATGGAGGTAACTCGTAATCCGGGTCTAGACTGATGATGACCGACATATCGACAATGGTAGCACCCTGTAAAATCACAATAAGGTTAGCCTTTATGTCATGATTTTTGTGGGAGCTATCGAGAACCTTACATGCAACAATAGTTATGCTGAATAGTTATGCTGCCATAAGCGACGAGAAAATCATTTGAGTGTTTGTTGGTTCCATGAGCATGAGATACTAGAAAATTGAATTGTTACAGAATATTATGAGCAGTAGAAGGAGAGAGGGAAAAAGATCAGATGAAGCTCATTTACATGATTAAAGGTTATCTCTTGATGATGCTGAACAAAAGAAAGATGACTGAATCATATTTAACATCCTGTAGTTTACATAATGTAAGAAAGCTTACTAACTGTTACAAGATGATACGACTAAGCTTTTACATGGAGTGAATCAAATGTGGGGATTTGAAATTCAGATGCTTGGTTAGAAGATAAACAAATACAAAATATTTTGTTGAGGAATTTAAATACCCACTTAGTTCAATTAATTTTAATGTGAATAAATGCAAATTTTCATATACAATTCCCTACCCAACCCTGTTGAAAAATGGGAAGAAAATGTTATCTGGCCAATGTGAGCGGCCCCCCTTGAGCTTAGGGGGAGGCTAAAAAAATAAAAAATTTCTTTATTATATTATTATTCTTTAGATAATTTATCAGAGCGGCCCCGCCTGATGTGATTCCCATATCATCGCCCCACAATAAAAAAATAACCAATTTCTCAGCAACCAAGACAGAAAAGAATATTTTCCGTAAATTTTCTCCCCAACCAAACTAGTGAGGTTAAATTAGTTTCAATTCAAATTCTTCTATCATTTTCATTACAATTTCCTTTCTTGTTCTTCCTTCAAATCAAACACAGCCAAAAGACAGCTCAAGGATATAAGAAGAGAAACAGAGACTAAAGATGGCTCAAGGAAGTAAAAAGAAAACATACCGAAAGAAGAACTGCAGTTTCCGCTCCCTGTTTATCTTTAAATGTTACATATGCAACTTGAGACCATTCATCATCATCACTGTTAAAATTGTCATATAATCACTGGTATAATTATGATGAAAATGACGAATTGAAAAAATCTGCAAACAATGATCTTCTAACAATGGTAAAGGCATGCCTGCTCATTTCAACATATTCAATATCACCAGAAAAAGAGAAGAATTCCTTTATGTCTTGCACAGTTGCACCAAACGAAACATTGCTGACCTTGACTGTCCTTACCTATGAATCCCAAACAACTTTCAGGTTTTGGTTCACAATTTCCTCCAAATCAATAAACAAGGGTAAATGGATGGTCAGTCCATTCATAAAAAAAACCGTAAAAAAGGAGCAATTTGATATCATTCAGTAAAAATAGTGCGGCATGACAAGAATAAACTAATAGCCTCGAATAACATGCAGCCATATACAACCATCTTCATAAAGGTAATTTTAATTAAGATCAACAGACATTTGCATGAATCATGATATGTTCTGTTCCACTAAGACATCTACTTTCATGGACCATCCATATGAAGTTTAGCTGGGGAAGGAATGCTGGAGAGAGTAATAAGAAGAACACAGAGCTTGTAAGACGCCAAGGCAGTTGTTAAACAATTGTTGGTCTCAAGTTAACATGAGTGATATTACATCTTAAACCGCATACCTTGAAAAATCTGTATCATGCATTCTTACATAGCCCGAGATAAAAATAATGCACCATATGGATTCTGAAATTACACAAGGAGAAAACTTGCCAGCTTAAGGAGACTTGGTCTTCAGCAGTAGCTCATTGTAAGAATACTTAGTTCAATCACCAACAACTATGACCACTTTTCACATATTTTTTCCCTACTAAGAAGCATGTGTTAGACCTGAACCAGTCCAATCTAGACTGGTTTAGGTCTACTCCGCCGGTCCAAGGAAAGAAGGGGTGGGTGGGTGGGTGGGGGGGTGGGGTGGGGTGGACATGAGGGAGGGCAGCAGCTTTGGTGGGGCCCATGGCATAAATTAATTAGGGTTTGGAGGAAAATTTTGAATGAGAGACTGTTTAGGATTATGCAATTTTCCTTTTGTTCTAATTAGTCTTGCTTGCTAGGGTTTGGGATTATCTTGAATTTGAAGGAGATTTGAGATCTAGGGTTTGTTCTTCTTGGGCTCTAGGCGTTGCTAGAGATTTTGAGAGTTGTTCTTCCTCTTGAATCGAAGAAACTTGTATCTTGTATTACATTTCTTGTTCATGGATTGAATAGAAGAAGTTTCCTTCTGTTTCATTCCAATTTATCTAAAATTCCAGCATTAATATTGCTGAATTCTCTCTTAAATCAGCAAGATTTCCCACTGTTTTCACCAATTTCGGCTAGGTTTGCCTGCGAACTCAAGTATTTGCCTTAGGGTTACTTGCGAACTCAAGTACTTCCTATCAGCATGCTGCTCAAAAAGGACCCTCCAAGAAGTGTCCACAACAAAAAAACAAAAAAAACTGAGGCCTTCAGTTGCCTTTTCAGTAAATGATAAATGACACTTGGAAAATTTGCCTTCGACCTATGAGTGATAATAAGTATTGGAAACAATATCTAGCATAAAAGCTTTCAATAAAAATAACATGTACCCTACTATATGGGATTGACTACTTGAATTATTTTTATCCATTGCGTTCTATTAAGAATCAAATTCTCATTTAAATCAACAAAATGATCAAAATAGTCCCTCAACTTTTTGTGAGGGACAAAATAATCTCCAACTATTTTGAGGAACTATTTTCGTCCCTTAACTCCTCCAAATAAGACTATTTTGACCTTGCCATCTAATGGTAAAGTTGAAGGTGCTAAGTATGAAGATAATTTAGTCTTTTTTAATTAAAATATTTAATAAATGTAATAGGATAGAATTTGAATGTTTTATAGATTTGAATTTGATGATATTAGGTTTGAATTTGAATGTTTAATAGGATAGAATTAATTTTGATTAGACCTCTTTGAGAGCATCTTGTAGAAAGTAGGCCGCTTTATCGGCCGGGATAGAGGCAACTAAAGCATGTCCCTTGCTACAAGATCTCCTTGTAACCCATCCATCATCCTCAATGAGTAGTGTAAACCGAGTAGCTCTTGGCACAACCTTTTCAAAGAAGAGGTTTCACTTCTCAAGTTTCAAATGTCATCATATAAAGAATATTCTAAACGTCATATTTATCATTATCATATTCACTCTTAAAAAGGTTTTACTTGTGGAAGCCAACATTATCCTTCTAAATCTCATCACCCATAAACAGCAGTTAACCTGCTTTGTATCCTCAATAATCTTTTTAAATTTTGCTTATGAAAATTTTGGCCTTTCATGGACTAAACTGGCTGAAACGAGGTAGCTAAGGTGAAGGTGGTGGCACAATTATATCATTCCATATAAGAGGTGCTCATACGGTACAAAATGCAATGACAAGAATAATTACAAGGCATACACGATCATTTAGAGGTTTGTTGTTGGGTGGCTCCTAAATTTATATACTTGTGAGATCTTTGCAATATGGACTCATAGTGGACTAGATAACAATGGTGGTAGTATCAACACAAACTCAAACTTTTATAGGTGTACTGTAATAAACTAAATTAATGCATGTTTCATGAGATAATGGAAACTGAACAAGCTAAGAATATTAATAGAAATAAGAAATATTCTCACGTTGAACAACATTCTCAAGCTCAGGTGCTTCATTAGGCATAAGCTATAGTACATCTTTTGATAATATTTCAAACTCAATCTAAGCCCTTGTGGTAAACTCAGGCAAATGTAACTAATAATTATCTTTGAGCTGTAGTCCATCATAAAAAAAAAAGCTTATCATCACAAATACTTTAACAAGGACTACGATTGCGGATGAACCAAGAGTTCGACAAGTTACTCGTGGCTCGGCTCGATTACAGCTCGAGCATGATCGTTTGTTTAAGTAATCAAACAAGTTTAAACAACTTTTTAAATACTCGACTGTTAAATAAATAAACATGAACAACTATGTGTTTGGCTCGTTAAGAAAGTTGATTAAATCGTTATTTTGTATATTTTAACATAATTTTTAATTTTATTATAATAAATTATTCTTATTATATAAAAAAATAATTATATTTTTATGTTATATTGTTTCATTATAATAAATTTGTTCATAAATAAGAGGTATTTATTCATGCTTGTAATATGTTTTGTTTAAAATGTTCATGAATAAGCTTGTTTATAAGAAGAATCATTTTATGAGCTTATTTGTTCGTGAACGGGTTCGTTTGGTAGATTGAAATCACTCTATAAATGTTCATGAATGGCTCTAGGTGATTGTTTGTTAGTAGGCTTGATAAGGTTTGTTTATTTAAAGCTATAAAAGCATAAACAAATCGAACATGAACCAAACACAATCCAGACATGAACATCTATTCTTTTAAACAAACCAAACTTGAACACAAAAAAAAGTTTGAATCAAGCTCAAACCAAGCTTGAACAAGCTAATAATAAACAAGTTCAAATATGAACAAGCACCTATTTGGCTCAGCTCGGTTCATTTGCAACCCCAACAAGGACCCTCATCATAGCATGGAGAGATAGATGATGAAGTTAAGGAAGCTCCTGACATTGGTTTCTTGATGATTTTGGCAATGAATCCAGTGATAATATCTATTGTGAATAGATAAGAGATACTGAAACCATAGATGTAAGTTTGGTTACCGCATGATATAACACAAGACATGATTTTAAAGATGGTTCTTAGGATTCTCATTACAAAGGGAAGGATCATGAAGCTATGGCACATGTGTTTTTTTTTTTTAGATAATGTTCTAATCATTGTGTGATCAGAGAAACATATGAGGTCTATATATGTGCCTGTAGTGGAGAGGAAAACTTCTAAAATATGCGATGATGAGGAAGAGAGGGGTCATAATAGATAAATAGATATAAGAAGATGATTTATGTGATTCAGAATGACAGCGATCAACATAATCATATTTAGTAACCACCATTATAATGGTACGATCTACAAATCCTAGTATAAGAATAAGGGTCATGTTCATATTCAAGGACTTTTAGGAAGGGTCATGTTCATTTTCAAGGACATTTAGAACCATCTTTATTTTTCATCGAAATTTCTTGCTTTTTCATTAAATTTATTTTTTACAATTCAATTATCCTCTTTAGAATATATCAGGCTTGAATTTGAATGTTTGGTAGGATACAATTTATTTTGGATAGGATTATATTTTATTTCAAAATTTTGGCTTTAGCTTTGTAATATATTTCGATTGATAGGGACCTATGTCTTGTATTCAAAAATATTGTTGAACAACTTATGCTATAAATGAAAATCGTGTGATTTCAACTGAATGCCTCTCTAGATCCAAGCTCTGTCCGTGGCCCTCCATCACTTTCCGTATTAGAGCCAAGTTCGACATAATATTGTATCTTTCTTTGATTAATTTGATCAATAAATCATTAAATCTGTGAAGCCTCAAAACCTCTTCCCCAGCCATCCATAGGCATCAAAGCTCTCCAACAATTCCGAAAATCATACAAAGTTGAAACTATTATATGTGAATGGTTAAATTCAAGAACAAGAAACAATCAATTTTACACAGAAATAGTACGCATAGTTTCTAAACACGCTCGAAGACCAGACCGAAACTAGGCAACTAAATCATCACCTACCTTATATAACAAGAAAAGCATTCCATCTTAAAAAAGGTCTGATAAATATCCACTAAGCCTTCTTGCTCAAGCTTTCTCTAGCTAATCAATAAAAATATTAAACCCCTATAGACAACAAATTCTATAACAGAATTAAAATCGAATAGATCTGAGCAAACCCCCAACCGTTCCCAATCAGAAGTCCACAAAAAGAAGAAATCAAGCGAAAATGTAAACGAAAGCCCAATCCTAGCCGCGCCCATAATTCACGCTGGCGTCCAAAAACCAAAGACGATGGAAAATTAAGCTCCAATATATCTCATCGCATAAACGAGTTCTTACCGCCGACATGGCAATCGACTCTGAAAACCCAACCGCGACCGCAACGATGGAGAAAAAAAGCCTGCGGAAGAAAATTCTTTGAGTACGAAAGAGGCAGAGAGAGAGAGAGTTATTTGGTCACGAAATGGAAAATCGGTGAAGAAGATGACTACCGAAGAACAGAGAGAGAGAGAGAGAGAGCGCATTGGGGGCTCGGGCCGCGGGAGAGATCTCTAGCTCTCAGCTGCCGTTGGATGGCGGTACTGACGTTGGGGCACGATCTTTGAGAGATCTGTCCCCCGCAGAAAGCGATGCGGATGTAGCATTAGTAGTTTGCGAACATCTTACGCCGTGAGATTTGCTCTATGATTCGCGCCGTCTGATGAAATAATTGAATGAATGATCTTAAATTCCCTTCACAATGATAATCAATAAATAAAGTTATCTTTGAATAAATTCGAAATAACACAACTCTCCTTGGCCTATTGGTTGAGAGCTTAGGTTTCCAACTAAGAGGTCCAAGGTTCGAGTCCATGTGTATGCGTTGTGTGTGTGAGTTTGCCTTAAATGGCCTAAATGTCCCAAAAAAAAAAAAATAAATAAATAAATTCGAAATAAACTAATCTTGGCTCCGTTCAATTTTTTTTTCTTTATATAAAAAAGTTTATCATGTACAAATTAATAAGGGAATTTACACATATTATCATTATTTTGAAAGCCGGACCGGACCGGCCGGTTCGACCGGTTCAATCGTGAACCGGTCTAACAGCCGGTTCGGTTCTCCCTAAAAATCGGTCTAACAACGAACCGGCCAAAACCGGTTTGAACCGGCCGACCGTTGAACCGGTCAGTTTTTTTTAAAACCGGCCGGTTCAACTAATAATATATTTAAATATTTTATTTTTATATAAAATGTTTAATTAATATTAAATTAATTTAAATATCATATATTCTATTTAATAATAAGATTCAAAAATTTTATTATATTATATATTAAATTAAATCTAGCTCACATGATGTCATAAAATTATGAAAGCTCCTACACTATGGGTACAAGGAAAGATATATAAACAACACAACTTACAACTTCTAAGTGATGTGAGACTAAATAATTAGTTATTTTTTGTTTCAACATTCAATGATGTGTGTGTAAGACTTGTTTGAATAAGAACTTGTTGGAAATTTTTTTTATAGAATATTTAAATAAAAAATCATCATAATAATTTTTAAACTTCTTAAATTTATTATTAATTATATTTTTATAATTATTCAAATAAAAATAATTATTTATCATTTTTAAAGTTCTAAAACATTTTCTAAATGCAAAATTAAATGATAAAAAAAATAAAATTTTATAAAATAATATTGTATGACTTAGGGAGGACCGAACTCCGATTTCAGAAATTAAATCCGGGTACACCTGAAATTAAATTTTATAATGATTAGGCCGGACCACCGTCGGAGCTTCGTCGCACCACCACCTGAGGCCCTCACCTTCGCTAGAGGCCCTTACCTTCGTCAGAGGCCCTCACCTTCGTCAGAGGCTCTCACCTTCGCCAGAGACCTTCACCTTTGCCAGAGGCCCTTATCTTCGCTAGATCATTATCAAAGGCCCGAGGATCTGCAAGACCATCATCGGACACCCAGACTTCTATCAAACCGTTGTTATTTGTAATATGATCGCCCTCGGAGGCGAGTCAGCCCTTTGTAACCGACTCAAATTCTAGTGAAATCATTTTCAACTGGGCTAGACCTCGTGATTTTTCCCTTTTCGAGGGTTTTCCACGTAAAAAATCTTGTGTTCTCTGTGTGTGTGATGGATATCCGTGCAAAGCTAAAACGTATATTTAAAACTCTACCGCCGTGCATATTCGAGTACGCAACAGTAAAATATCTTAATATCTAAATCACTTCATATATATATATATATATATATTCAACTATTTAACATCTTCTCCATTATTTATATTTTATTTAAGTCAAGACACACTCAATTTTTATTGATTTATTTTCGAAAGATTTACTAAATATCACCATCTTATGACAATGTAGGTGTCAATTAACCTAATTATTATAATATTTAAAATTATTATTAATGTTCTATATCTAAATTTTATTTTGACAAAATTCACTCCTTCCTCACACCAAAAAAATTAAATTGGCTATTAACATATTATAACCTATTATATATGTCTATTCATCTAATTGTGACAAATTATTAGATGTGGACTCATATATAACTCTTCCTAAAATGGGGTTATATATGCACCTTTTGAAATTTTTTTTAATACATTTATATCAGGGTTATATATATTTTAAAATAGTCAATTCAACCATTAATATTTGACGATTTTAAATTTAGCCTCTCATCTATACAAAATCAATCCAAAATGTTCATTATGAAACTAAATGAGATCAAAATTGTAAAGTCGAGTGACCTAAATTTGGATAAATTTTATCTCACGATTATAATATGAAAGGCTATTTTTCATTAATTTTGTATAATCGAATGACTAAATTAGGATAACATGATATCATGAGACCGCGGCTTCTTTTGAGACAGCTTTCTTACTGTTTATTTAAGCAATTTTTTAATATAAAAATATTTAAGCTAATTTTTTTTAGTAAAAAATAGTTTTAGAAAATAATAAAAAAAATGTTATGGGCTTCGTTTGGACGAAGTTTTATTTCTTTTTAAAACAGAGTTTATTTTTTATTTGAAATAGTAAATATTTAATCTAAATATTTAAATAATAAAGTTAATTTTAAAAAATATTCTGACTCCACAATTTTATTATTTCCTCCACACAATCGTAGGTCATCGCCAAATTATACTCGGGCCCTTCCCGTTATCCATCCGAAAGCTCACTCTTCCCTCCAATTTTAGGGTTCTCATTTCTCTTTCTGGATTTCATCCACATAATCCAAATTATCAACTCATGATCCTAATAACAGCTCCGAGCAGATTCTGTGCTGCCGCGAACTGCAGTTAGTCTTTATGACGGATGCCGCCGTTGTTATTCTACTAGCAAACAATCATCAGGTCTGCATAGTTTCGGTTTTGTATCTAAGGGTTTAAAGCGTCGGACCTTTAAAGCGTCATTGATCACTAATCCTGATGATTTCGCTGTGGGGAAATACCGTTGGAGAGTACGGGTTCATGAACGTCACCAGGTTTTTTTATTCCCCCCTTTTTTGGCTTATTTTCTTGCATTGAAGTTATTTCTTTCTTTAGGTTTACGATTTGGGAAAAATATGGAGTTATATGTTTTAGATTGAGAATTGTTTTTAGTATTTACAATTAAATTTTTTTTTTCTTGGAGTGATAGGTTCTTCATGTTGGCAATTGTCCGGGCAAAGAGTAATGAGGCCCTTTCTTACTTGTTGTTCACTTTTGTTCTGATAAGAATTAAAAGTAGCATTTTATTTGGTTATTTTTTCTTCGATTGAAGATAATCTACGTAATGTAGTAGTTTATTGATCTAATAATGTCTTAAATGTTTCCTATGACCTGGTTTGGCAATATATTGAAATAAAAGTTCGGAATTTGATTATGGATCCATGGTGAACTTTTCATGTTTGGCCTTAAAAATGGGAAGCAGTGATTTTTTTAGCTGATATAATCATCTAACAAAATTTCTTCCTGCTATGAAAAATGGGAAAAAAATTATTACTTTAGTTGGTCTAACAATAATTTCTTTTAAAGTGAATTGCAGGAAGAGTTTGGAATTTGGGAATTTCAACCAATTAGAAATTTTGATAATGCTGTTATTTATCATGAAGGTTTGATTATTAAGTACGATAGAAAAATAAAAAAACGCTCTCTGCTTAGTACGGCAAGTTGATGACATGTTATGTTAGTCATGCTTAATAGCCATGAATCATGGGATTTGTTCTTATACAATGCTTGAAACTCTACAGCTATTCATCGCTTCAACCTGGAGGACCTTCTGATACTAGAAACATTGAAGTGCCAAATGTTGGATATTCTTCAGAAGACATTGAGCGTTTAAGAATCCAAGATATTGGAGAAGGCAAAGTGAAGATTAGGTGCTTTCTCTCTTGCTGCATTGTAATGGTTTTATTTTTACTCTTTCAATATGATACTGATACGCTGCACCAAAAAACTTGTGCGAAAATACATTTGGGGTTCACTTCTTTGGGTAAACAATCAAAATGGAGAATCTCATACACTTGTGATTGGGGAGTGTTTTTTTGCTCCACCTAATCAAAATTTGATGTGACTTTAGCTTAAATATAGATTTTTTAAAGTATAGCCTTCAATATCATCACTTAAAATCTTATTGATAATATCCATTAGTGTCTTGTTTCAGGCTTTATGAGGGAAGAGTTGTTAAAGGTCCATTTCAAGGAGTTAGAGTGATTTTTAAGGTACATGCCTATGCATATAATTTGAGTGATATTCATATACAGCATTATTTTTTGCAGTTGCTGTTTTTATCAGTTGAAAGATAGTATATTTTGGTTAAAACCAGCAATATCTGTATTTCTATTCATTAAATGAAACTAATTTTAAGATGGGAGTTTTTCATGTGCATTAGTACTGTGTAAGAAATAATGTGTAGCAAGGCATCCATCTATGAGTTTTCTTCTCCAAGTACAAACAAATTTTCTTGCAAATGATAGAGCTTGTTGTACAAAGCATGCTTTTCGATTAGACATATCTGCTGAGGAATCAAATTGCCCCTCATAATTTTTTCTCTTTGCAACTATTTGTCTTTGTTTCACAC
Source organism: Dendrobium huoshanense (assembly GCA_016618105.1). NCBI lineage: Eukaryota > Viridiplantae > Streptophyta > Magnoliopsida > Asparagales > Orchidaceae > Dendrobium > Dendrobium huoshanense. The sequence goes on along the minus strand of CM028358.1, from coordinate 4,345,922 downwards.
CTTTTATGAATATAATTATGAAGTTTGAAAGTTGATTTATAAATGAAGGTAGATGAAATTATGTGCATGCAAACATGGTATAGTGTAGCTGAGTAATAATAGGAGCAAAATTATCTAACAAGATAAATTGAAATTTTATGGGGGGTGATTTCCAAAAAAATATGAAAACTTTTGAAGAAGATTTCCCTTGAAGCATCACAGTTCTGCCTCATTTCCTGAAAAGACTTATGAAGGTTTATCCTGGTCGACGTGCTGGTGGCATTGAAGCAGATATGATGGCTGCCAATGAGCTGAATTGTCATGCTTCTCTTCAAGTAAGGAAACTGCTAAGTGAATATGTGTGTGTGTGTATATATATATATGTATTATGAACTGTTCTAATTTGAATGTATCTTGCAGGAAGATTCAAAAATTGTTTCTGAAAATATCCAGATCTTGTTAGGCGGTTTCGAGACTAGAACTGGAGAGCAGGTTTGATATGTACTATTGAGAAGAAATCTGCTGACTGGGTCTCGGTAAGCAAGAATTAAAAAAAAAGAATGTTTCGTCTGCAGTGGCTTGCTTTTCGTAATGATGGGATATATAGTGCAGCGGACTACGCCAAAGTTAGAAGTGAAGGAATTTCAAAGGATATTGCTAATACTAAACAAACTATCTGGCCTTCTTTGGACGGAGAAGGGAAATTTAAGCGTCGAAGATTTTTTGTTATCAAATTGCTTAACGGTGCTATAAATGGCTTGGCCTTTATGCATGATCGTGATAGGTTACACCAGAGCATCGGGCCTGCTTCTGTTGTGCTCAAGTAATACTGAAAGTTGTGTAGCAAAGACATGTTTTAATTACAAGGAAGGGCATATGACATATTATTTTGCTATTTGCAGTACAATATCAGAAGGAGAGGCGACTTATTTAGTGCCCCGTCTCCGGGATTTGGCCTTTTCTGTTGACATCAGGTTTGTGTGTATTCGCCATGTTCTATCCTTTTTTTTTATATCCTCTATGGGAGTTACAACTTTTTAATACATACCTAAAATCATGAATTATATATAATAAGCCCGGAATAGATTGAAATTTGTTTGATAGTAGTAACTGTTTAAAATCTATTACCTTAAATGACCAATTAGAACCCATAAGAATGTTCCAAATGAATCCAGCTCATTATTTATTTTCAGAAAAGTTGTGCTTTCACTTATGATCATGAAATTTAAGAGGAAATTCCTTTTTTGGAATTTGTTTTCTGCGAAAACTGACTCCATCCGTTTGGCTGACTTTTTCATTATTGATGAAATGCATCATCCTGATAATCAATGGTAGCCTTATCCCAACTATTTGAAGTTGGTTTTATTGAAGATATACATGCAAGTTGTTATACTTGCAAGGGATTGACTCTGCTAATAGTGATTATTAGAGCGGTGGATGATGAAATTATGGTTTCTTGCAATTTTTTCTCAGCATTTCTTGAATACTAGCATCTACAATCAGTATGGCTTTAATTAAATGATGGTCCACCCCAATCTATTCTACCAAACTTCGTCAGATAATTTTTTTTGCCACCATAACTTATTTTCCTTTGTGGTGTTATCTAATATACGTAGTTTGTAAGGAACAATTACTCATGTAACATGAGTGCTTCTCTTGAAGCAATGTTAATGTGTCCTTGTTATAAATTCTGCATTATCAATTCGCACATCTCATGAATGTTGACAATGCTTACTATTAGAGTAACTAAAAATAACTTAATTGGCTTCACTATAGTATTGGTGTTTATATTTATATACAAATATCAATGGTATATTACATATAAATAGCAAGAATATTCTCAATAAAGGGAGTATATTACATAATAAAGATATAACATGTAGTAATACTAAATTTTCAATTTTGTAAATCTCTAGGATAATACTTCCCCTCAAGATACAGCTTATATATTATAAAGATCCAATTTGCTGTAAAGATTGGAGAAATGAAGTCGACCCAGAAAAATATTCGCTAATTGTTCTTCATTAAGGACATGAGGAGTGATGATTATTTTTGACATAACTACATCTTTCATGAGACTATAATCTAATTCGATAGTTTTTAGTTTCTCATGAAAATTAGGGCTATGAGCGATATAAATTGTTTTATGACTATCGCACTTAAGAATGATGGGCTAAGCAACTTGAAAATAAAAGTCTTCAATAAGATTTTTAGTCGCCTCATTTCATAAACAAAATACCTCTTAATCGTGTATTTAGCTTCAACACATGATTTGACAACAATAGTTGATTTTCTTACTTCTCCAAGAAACAAGCTTTCCTCCCACTAAAATATAATGTTATGAAGCAGCTTTTGATCTTAAAAAAATTCAACATAATCAACAAATAGAGTATGTTTAATTTTTAAGTAGTTTTGCTTATGATAAATTACTCATTTTCCTAGGTGCATTTTAATATATTTTAAAATCTTTAAAACAATACATCAATATTTCATATTTGGACATTGCAAAAGACAACTTAGCACACTAATAATCATTGAAATTTTATGTTGGGCGGAAAATAGGTAAATAAGCCTACCTATCAAGTAATGATTGCCTATAGCAGCCTGACAGCCATTAAGAACCGCTATCTTCCATGCTGGAAGAGGCTATATCATCACAAAGTAGAGCCATGTTCTAGTTCCACCAGGATGTTGTTTGTTCTTGTATCAATGCCCATACTTAAGCTATGTCTTAGTAGTGGCAAATTTAGGAAGATCCTTGAGTCGATTCAATGTCCCTAGGAGGGCACAAAAATCCTAGGAGGGCACAAAAGTCCTAGGATATAAATTTTAGGCGTCCATGGGTGAACCCCATTAGGTGGGGTTCACTTTATATATATGTTTGCAAGAAAATCCCAGCCACTTGCACGTAGGCATAATATGAAGAGAAGAATACCTTATGGGATGGTAACCTCCTGTGCCTGCCTAACCACAAAGAAGAAAAGGCCTTATGCCTAAAGAATTTTTTTTTTTTTCTGCGTGTGAGAAATGGAAGCAAAACTTTCCTTTTGCTCTTGCTGAAAATTACTTTTGATTTCACTAGCTTTTCAATTAAGCTAATGAGGATAGAGGATAAATAGATAGATCCTCTCCCAAAAATAAAGAAGGGATATCTATCAACATTGATGATCGGATAGAGAGTTTGCATTGTTAAAACGGAAAATAGTTGTGAGTTGCCTATTATATGAGGAGAAGCATCATAATCTAAGACTCAAGATGTGTCAGTATGAGTAGCTGTAGCAAAACTAGAAGATAAAATCATATGAGAGGCAATGACAGTGAACTGAAAATGTTGTAGTAGGCAATCATATTTTTTTGGGAGAGAAATTGTTTTAGAATGACTACTAGTAGAACTAGGAGAAGCAGTGATGGCATAATGAGTGAAGGATAGTAAATTTTTCCCCAACAATGATCAGATGAGTGATTAGTTATCTAACAGTGCTGGTCAGACAGAAAAGAATTACAATCATGATCACATCAACCACAAAAACCACTACAACCACGATTACCAAGACCTCTTATGTTGATAGCAGATGCAGTTTGTTCTAATCAAAAGAAGACAGCAGTAAGCTTAGTGACCCAGATAATGTATAAAAGAGCCTGGGATATATTGGAATAATATAGTCAACAATTCATTGAACTTAAAGACATTGAAGAGGTAGATGGAGAGTCCAAAAAAACGTAATAAACAGAAATTTTGCATTTTGCTTTTGCCAAGTAATATGATCAGCATTAAAGGGTTGATATTATTATAATAATCTTGAACAGATTTTTCGTTTAGTTGTAAAAAGATATTGAGTAGAGAGTGTATACTTAAGAGATTACTATCTTGAAAATAAGTGAAAGAAAGTCGCATTACCTTTTGCAAACTTTTGAAACATAACAAAGGAATTGTTCATTGATCATTTGATTAAGATTGTTGAGCATCTGTGTGAGAACGACATAGTGAGAGGCTTGCCAAACTTGCCATTTTGTATATTTGGTAGCCCATTGGTTCAGGAGTTGGACAGTGTAGATATAAAGTTTTTCATGGGAGCAATGGGGAAATGAAAAGTTGAAGATCATAGAAGATAGTTGTTACCATGGAGTTTGATAGAGATACTAATATTGAAGGAGTGTTTCGTTTTAGATAAAGGAGTAAATGATGCCATCAATGAACAGTACAAAGAGAAGAAGAGATCGATAATGATTTAATCATCATAGATTGGAAGGCAACACTTTGATGTGGTAGCAAATAAGTAATCTAGCATGAAATCATTAAGCAGACATGTATGAGCGAGAGCACTAAAGGTGTGAGAGAGGACCAACAGAGGGGATGGAGAAGGCACAATAGCGGAGAAGGCACAATATGCTAATTTTCTGTGATAATATCGACAAGTCACATCTTCTCAAGTTGACTATTGACAAGGCTACCGTTGGGGCTTTTGATGGTATGCTGATTAAATAATATTTTGAACTAGCAGAGAGGATTGTCTAATTGAAACAGTTTATTTTCTTGTGTCACAGGTATACATCATTAGAAGCAGGTACTGGCCCTCTGTCCGAAGGATTATGGCGCCGGGCCATTGGAGCTGGTGCATATAGCCCTTTAGAAAAAAGAGCATTCGGGATAGCTGATGACATGTGAGACATACAACCTCTTCTAAATTAAATGAATGAATGGTACTTAGCTTGTCTACTTATTTTTTCAAACATGAAAGAATGCTCATTTTCATTCAGGCTTCTTTGAAATGGTATTTTACACAACTCGTTCATCTAAATAATAATGATATTCCTAGATGATTGAATTTAAGACCAAACATGCAGTTATGAAGCAGGGCTTCTATTTGCATACTTGGCTTTTGTTCCATTTTGTGAAATAGGAGTTGTGGACGGTCTCTCATTGCGAGTAAGTAGTGTTCCTAATGTTCAAGCTTATCAAAATATCCGATTATCATCTTTTTCAATGCATATTCTGATCAGTTATCTTGCTACTTCACAGAGGCTTTTTGAAACTACTTTCCAGCTTGACCTTGCCGCAGCAAGAGAGTAAGAGCCTCTCCTTTATTTGATCAACTCGATCACCCTTGCAATGGATCATCATACTTTTATTTATGCCTTTATCTCTGAGTTTGAATTGCAAGAAGCTGTGGGAAGGCATATCCTCATACAATTAAATTTCTTGATAAAACAAATGAAAGATTTGGATTTAGTTTTACATTAGATTTTAGGAAAATTTATTGATATAGAATATTTTAGGAAAATTTATTGATATAGAATATCTAATGGTTGACCCTCAATTATAGGCTCAAGTTTTTGGATTTAAAATGAATTTGATCATTTGTGTATTTAGCCCAACTTTAGATTTACAATCTCTGACAAGTGTTATTGAAGTCAATTGTTTGGTTTATATTGAGTGGTTGATAAGCTCTGTGGCTCCCATTTGTATAGTGATTTCTACCAAAGTTGAACAAAGTTTAAGAGCAGATAAGCCTCCTGGTAGCTCCTTGTAGTTGAGTAGGTCCTTGATGCATAATGTTTGATATGCTTCTATTTGGGGCGAAGTGATGTGTTATGCCGGTCCAGCCTGGACCGGCCCAGGTTTTCTTCAGGCGGAGGCGGCACAGAGAAGAGGCGGAAGGGAGAAAGTGGCTTGGGGTGGGGTCCACTTGCAATTTAAACATGGTTTAAGTGTTTTTGGAGGGAGAAGGAAGGGTAGAGAAGTCCTTTTGCTTTTAATTTGAATTAGATTGTATTAATAGGGAGTTATGAGGGGATTAGGGTTACACCTTGATTTTGAAAAGAGTTTTGTGTTCTAGGTTTTCTTGCTTGGGCTCTTGGCATTGCCGGAGATTGTTGGAGAGTTGCTCTTCCTCTCAAATTGAAGAACATTGTATCTTGCTTTGGGTTGATCGTCTACTAGGGGAATACAATTGTTTGCTATTGTTTTTTCCAAAGTTTTCTCCCTTTTCTCTCAGCTTTTCCATTGTTGGTGGCTGTTTTCTATTGAAAACAGTGAAATATTGGTGATTTGGCGAAAATCCGATAGGAATCACTTGGAATATTCAAGTGGTACCTATCAAATTGGTATTAGAGCGAGATCCGGACGGTGGAGAGCTGTTTTTTCCACTGTTTCGCTGCAGATTTTTGCTGTTTGGTAGGGATCCGGAGGCCACTTTTTGGTTCCCATGACATCTAAGCGTTTAGAAGTCTTAGAGACCGAGTTGGGACAATTTAAAGCGGATCTGGAGGAGAAGATGGCGACTTTGAGCGAGAATGTGGAAGGAAAATTAATGGCCTTGGAGGAGATGATGAAAAAATTAATGGAAGGGCAAGTAAGGGCTGTGCCAGCGGAGGAAAGAGGAGAAGGTAGTGGGAGCAAAGGCAAGGGGAAGGTAAATTCGGAAGAGGAAGAGGAGGTGGAACTGCTTGACAGCAACGGAAAGATGCTGCATCAGGAGTCCATCAGGCGGGAAGAGCATGAAAGAAGGAGAGACTTCAGGGAAGAAAGAGAGGATGATTGGCGTCGTCAGAGGCCCGACCCAGTGGACCGGCCATGGGGGATCCATAACCATCATGGCGGGGCGCGAGGGGAAGATGGCTATCGGCGGCCGAGGAGGGATGATGAGCCCCGATATGGAGAGAGAGGAACTTGGGAAGACCCCATTGCCTGGGACAGAGGAGGCCATGGGGGGAATAGGGCATACGGGGTGGACACGAGGGTCAAAAAGCTGAAAATGCCAGTTTTCGAAGAGGGAAATGTGGATGAGTGGATCCACAATGTGGAAATGTATTTTGCAGTGAATGGCCTGATGGAGGAGGAGAGATTGATGGCGGCTAGTATGTGCTTGGAAGGGGCGGCTTTTGCCTGGTTCAAGTACATGGATAAGTGGGATCCGGTGAGGACTTGGAGGGACTTCAAGGAGGCTATCAGGGAGAGATTCAGGGGGGCAACCCATTGGAGATATTAGAACAGTTCTACGCCCTCACTCAAGAGGGAACAGTGGAAGAATACCGGAAGAAATTTGAGAGTCTGGTGTGTGACATGGAGGGTTTATCGAACAACACTATGGGGGGAAATTTTATGAAGGGTCTCAAGCCAGAAATTAGAGATGCTGTGAAGGTCATGAGACCGAGGGACCTGAGGGAGGCCATGGAGTTGGCTCAGTTGGTGGAGAACCAGAAGACCAACGCCCGAAGTTGGCAGAACAACCACTCAGGGGGTCCCACCAGGACAACTACCACTTACTTGGCTCCAAAAGGGTCAAACCCTAGTGTCCTTAAAGAGAGTGGAAAGGAGAAGAGCGGGGTGACCAGATCGGCTGGGAGTTTCAAGAAATTGACTGAGAAGGAGATGCAGGAGAAGAGGGCCAAGGGTCTTTGTTTCAGATGTGAGGAGAAGTTTGTTCCAGGGCACAGGTGCAAGGATCGCGCTCTTCGGGCTCTCACCGTCTATATAGACGAGGCGCCTGAGGAGGGTGATGATTCTGATGAGGAGTAGATTGATCCCCAGTTGGAGGTAGCCGAGGTATCCCTCAATTCTGTGATGGGATTCACTCCTAGTCATACGATGAAGGTGAAGGGGAAGATCCTTGGGAGGGAGGTAGTAGTTTTGATCGACAGTGGAGCCACCCACAATTTCATATCCACTCAGGTGGCGGAGGAGCTGGGAATGGAGCTTACTGAGACAGACAGTTATGGGGTGATGATGGGGACATGAAAGATTGAGTCCAGCACTGGGATCTGCAAGGGGGTGGAGATGAGGCTACAAGAGATCAGGGTGGTGGAGGACTTCCTACCCCTGAAGTTGGGTAGCACAGACGTCATTCTGGGCATGAAGTGGCTACAGACCTTGGGTGAAACCAAGGTGAACTGGGGGACCATGGTGATGGAGCTGATGGTAGAGGGCAAGAGGGTGAAGCTGAAAGGGGAACCAGGATTGTCCAGAGCTGGAGTGTCACTCCGGTCGATAGTGAAAATTATCCATGAGGAAGGAGGAGGTTTCCTTGTGGAGTTGCAAAGCTTGGAGGATCAGCAGGAGGGGGAAGAAAAACCCATTCCTGCGTTAGTTCAGCCCTTTCTGCAGGAGTTTGAGGATGTGTTCCAACCTCCGGTGGGACTACCACCTGACAGAGAGCTGGAGCACCAGATTATCCTGAAAGAGGGAGTATCCCCTATCAGTGTGAGACCTTACAGATACCCTCAGGTGCAGAAAGATGAGATTGAGAAGTTGGTGGGAGAAATGCTAGAATAAGGGATCATTCAGCCCAGTGTGAGTCCTTTCTCTAGCCCAGTTCTGCTGGTGAAAAAGAAGGATGGGAGTTGGAGGTTCTGTGTTGATTATAGAGCTCTCAACAAGGAGACAATGCCTGATAAGTTTCTCATCCCTGTGATTGACGAGTTGATGGATGAGCTACATGGAGCTGCTTTATTCATCAAGATTGATCTGAAGTCAGGGTATCACCAGATCAGGATGAGGAAGGAAGATGTGCAAAAGACGGCCTTCAGGACTCATGAGGGCCACTACGAGTTTCTGGTGATGCCTTTTGGCCTCACCAATGCACCAGCCACATTCCAGGCATTGATGAACCGAATTTTCAAGCCACACCTTCGCAGGTTTGTGTTGGTATTTTTTGATGACATACTCATCTATAGCAGGACTGAGGAGGAACACCTAGAGCACCTGAGAGTGGTGTTGGGGGTGCTAAGGGAGCATCAGCTGAAGGCCAATTTTAAGAAGTGCGACTTCGCTCAGGCACAAGTGGAGTACCTGGGGCACGTGATATCCCAGGAGGGAGTGGCTGCAGATCAGTCCAAGATAGAGGCAATGCTGGCCTGGCCTCAACCCAAGACCTTGAAGGGGCTCAGAGGATTTTTGGGACTGACCGGCTACTACAGGAGGTTCGTGAGAGGATACAGCACCATAGCAGGACCACTGACAGAGCAGTTGAAGAGGGATAATTTTTTATGGGGGGAAGCAGCTTCTGAGGCTTTTGAGAAGCTGAAGAAGGCCATGACGACGGTGCTAGTGCTTGCTCTGCCAGATTTCAATCAGGTGTTTGTGTTGGAGACAGATGCTTCAGGCTATGGATTGGGAGCAGTGTTGATGCAGAACCACAGAGCCATAGCTTACTTCAGTCAGGTACTGTCGTCCCAGGCTAGGCTGAAGTCGGTATATGAGAGAGAGCTGATGGCTATTGTACTAGCCATCCAAAAGTGAAGACCTTATTTATTGGGTAGACACTTTATTGTCAGAACTGATCAGAGGAGCCTGAAGTATTTGTTGTAGCAGAGGATGATCACAGAGGAGCATCAGAGGTGGTTATCCAAGCTGCTGGGATATGATTTTGAGATCCACTATCGGCCAGGACTAGAGAATAAGGCAGCGAATGCCTTATCACGCTGTATGGGGGAACTCCAGGGGATTGCTGTATCAGTACCTGTTCTGATAGATTGGGGAGCCATCAAAGAGGAGAGCATCCAGAATGAGGAGCTAAGGAGAATCAAAGAAGAGGTGCTATCAGATGAAAACAGCCACCCAGGCTACTCAGTTATGGGAGAAAGACTGTACTATCATGGAAAGAGTGTTATTCCTAGGTCTTCTATTCATATTCCCCAACTGCTACAGGAGTTTCATGGGAGTTCCATAGGAGGGCATTCAGGTGTGCAGAAAACTTATAGCCGGTTAGCTGCTGAATTGTACTGGAAGAGGATGAGGAAAGACATAGAGGAGATGGTGGCTAAGTGTGATACCTGCCAGCGGAGCAAGTACATGACGATGGCACCAGGGGGATTACTACAGCTTCTTGCCCTACCAGAGAAGGTTTGGGAGGAGATTACTATGGATTTCATTGATGGGCTTCCAAAATCAGAGGGGTACACGGTTATATTTGTAGTGGTCGACAAGCTGAGCAAATATGCTCATTTCATTCCCTTGAGACACCCGTACACAGCAGTGTCTGTAGCAGCAGCTTTTGTGAGAGAGATAGTCCACCTGCATGGGGTACCAGAGTCCATTGTTTCTGATAGGGACAAGGTGTTTATGAGTCATTTTTGGAGGGAGCTATTTAGGATGCAGGGCACAGTATTGAAGAGGAGCACAGCCTACCATCCACAGACTGATGGGCAGACAGAGGTGGTGAATAGGAGCTTGGAGACATACTTGAGATGCTTTGTGTCTGATACACCAAAGCAGTGGGCCAAATGGCTAGCCTGAGCAGAATACTGGTACAACACCTCTTTTCACTCGGCTACCAAGATGACACCTTTTAAGGTGTTATATGGTAGGGACCCCCCCACATCTGGTACACTACAGCCATAAGAGTACTCCTGTATCAGTAGTGGATCAGCATTTGAAGGAAAGAGATCAGGTGTTGGACGAGCTCAAGAGGCATTTACTCAGAGCCCAACAGATTATGAAGAAGCAAGCGGACAACAAAAGGAGGGATATACAGTTTGGAGTTGGGGACAAGGTCTATTTGAAGCTCTGACCATACCGACAGAGGACTATGGCCCAAAGGAGAAATGAGAAGCTCGCAGCGAGATATTTTGGCCCTTTTGAAGTGGAGGAGAAAATAGGGGAGGTGGCATATAGATTGAGGCTTCCTCCAACAGCCACAATACACCCCGTTTTTCATGTCTCACAGTTGAGGAAAGTGGTGGGGGAGCATGCAGTAAGCCCAGAGCTGCCCAACACATTGAGGGAGGACATGGAAGTGACACTGGAGCCTATAGCGGTAGAAGGAGTGCGCATCAATGAGAAGTGGGAAAAGGAAGTGAAGATTAGGTAGAGCGGCCTCCCAGACTATGAGGCCACATGGGAGCCACTGGAGAGGATTGCAGAGCAGTTTCCTGCCTTCCACCTTGAGGACAAGGTGGTACTTTGGGAGGGGGGTAATGTTATGCCGGTCCAGCCTGGACCGGCCCAACCTGGACCGGCCCAGCTGGTCCGGGTTTTCTTCAGGCGGAGGCGGCACAGAGAAGAGGCGGAAGGGAGAAAGTGGCTTGGGGTGGGGTCCACTTGCAATTCAAACATGGTTTAAGTGTTTTTGGAGAGAGAAGGAAGGGTAGAGAAGTCCTTTTGCTTTTAATTTGAATTAGATTGTATTAATAGGGAGTTATGAGGGGATTAGGGTTACACCTTGATTTTGAAAAGAGTTTTGTGTTCTAGGTTTTCTTGCTTGGGCTCTTGGCGTTGCCGGAGATTGTTGGAGAGTTGTTCTTCCTCTCGAATTGAAGAACATTGTATCTTGCTTTGGGTTGATCGTCTACTAGGGGAATACAATTGTTTGCTATTGTTTTTTTCCAAAGTTTTCTCCCTTTTCTCTCAGCTTTTCCATTGTTGGTGGCTGTTTTCTATTGAAAAGTGAAAACAGTGAAATATTGGTGATTTGGCGAAAATCCGATAGGAATCACTTGGAATATTCAAGTGGTACCTATCATGATGATCATTGTAGAGGGTTCTTATGTGAGAAAAAAAAAAATCATATATGTGAGGCAATGAGTTAGTCTCACATTGAATAACTCAAAATATGCTACTAAGTAGTTGACCCTTATAAGTTTAAACTTGTGTTAAAAGTTAATATAACCATTGGTGTATCCAACTCAACTTTGATCTCCCTGTAGTTCATATTTTCCCTAACATGAGCATCTCTCTAAGGTTTTGTTTGCAATAGCTTTCTTGCTGTTTTTTAAAGCAGTTTTTTATAATAAAATTTCTAGTTCAAGAAATTTTTTATTAAAAAAATGCTTTAGAAAGCCTTATAATGCCTGTTATAAAGAGAGAAAAAAATTCAACTGAACATCTAATATTAAGTTAGTTACAAAAATTGAGAACATATTTTGCATTCTATCAAAGGAGTTAATTACACTTTAATTATTCTTATTTACTTTGTTGGTCCATCTGGTATATCTGAAGATAATTGGCCACTGCACTTTATATATTCAGGTATTGCAATGCAGATGACCGAATGCAAGAGGCTGTTGGCTTTTTGGATCTAGGAGATGGTGCTGGCTGGGAACTGCTCCAGGTGAATGTTCATCCCTATTATGATACATTCTGTATAAATAATGCAATAGAATTTAAATTTCTTAGATTACAAATCACTAAATAAGTTTTCAATTTATTTTCTTTTAAAATACATAATAAATACAAGAATTTAAACTCAAAGCATAATAAAATGATTAAATTAATATGAATATATCAGAGAGAAATTAGAATTACATAAAATCAATGAGTAATTATAATTCAATTATAAATATAAACTCTTTGTTGTCCAATTTAACCAAAATAAAAAAATAAAAACATTTTTCATAGGAGCATAAGATGATTTCCTTGAAATCAAAAGTCAAATTTATATTGCTCTTGAAAAAAGTTAAATTCCAAATTTTATGCTCATTTGATTACTGGTAAAAACAAAATATATTTAAAAAGTTCTTATTGATTCACTATTGTGCAGGCAATGCTTAATCGTGATTATCGACAAAGGCCAATTGCTGAAGCTGTGTTAAACCACAGGTTTATGACAGGAGCAGTGCTGTAACATCATAATATTTTGCAAGCCTTAGAAAAACATTTCCCTTGTAGGGCCCGTTGCTCATTTGAGATTATTTTGATCAGGGGAACATTATAAAAATATTGTAAACTTTCTATTGAAAATAAAATGAAACTGATTCATAATTACAGCAATGCCATATTCTTGCATTTTCTACAGAAATGGAAAATCTGAATATATTAAGAGACCTGGAAGAAGATAACATAGTATACACTCGATATGTTACAGAATTAATCACATCAAATCAATTCTTCAAACAACAAGTGGACAAATCAGGTAATGAATTGATTTCTGTTACATAAACTTATGGTGGGTGTACATATTTCTAGTCTCAGATGGGCTTTTGATGCTTGCCCATCTTTTCCAATTCTGGAATCTACATATTTCATGGATTTTAAGGTTTTGTTTGGGGCGGCTTTTTTACTGTTGCTTGAAGCAGTTTTTTAATATAAAAATTAAATTTTTTTTGTAATAGAAAGTTGATTCAAGAAGAAGCAAAAAAGCCGTCCCAAACAAAGCCTATGTGTGTTGTTTGCAGCCTTTGGGACCATAGTGCTCTGACGTACGTCGAACATTCTGCCGACACAAAGCACAGTAGTGTGTTTGGCATGCCCAACAGAAGATGTGGTTGTTTTTCCCTATCTGCAAATTTCCAAGTAGATCATTCATAATCAATTTACATGTCCATTCGATGCAGCTAATGAGAAATTTGTTCCAGATTCTGATAACTTTTGGTAAAGTAAATTTATCCTAAAACCCTCATTAATCATGCTAAAGTTGAAAGTGAGGCTTATTTTATAAAGTGCTAATATTTTCAACTAAGCTACCTTGAGCTTGGTCCAACTATTGAAACTTTATTTACTAGCAAGTTTCCGGAAAGAAAGCATTAATACTAATGCTATAATTGTCAGTGTACAAGAAAGCATCAATAATAATCCTGCTAATAAGGTCCCGCCTGACTAGCAGGATCAGCTCCTACAATGTTATAGCTGATCATAGTTAGGCCAGCTTTTTACTGCTTTTTAAAGCAGTTTTCTAGTAAAAAATTAAAATTGTTGTACAAAAAAGTTGTTTTAAGAAGCATTAAAAAAGCCGTCCCAAATGAAGCCTTAATCTCTGTCCACGTCTGCCATCTTTTGAGAGGCAAAACTTTTTTTTTTTCTTTTTCTTTCGTTTACATCACATCATTTTCTTGGTTTAATTTATCAAGAGAATTCTACAGACAGTAATGAGATGTTTAGGCAGTAAGGTCATCCTCAGCTTGCCAGACAACTACATAATGTTTTAAAGTCATAGGTAAAAGAAACATAAATAATCATATTAAATATAATGTTAGAAGTTTTCATGAGCTCACCTATTGTTCTTCTCAAGTTCAAATAAGAGATGTGATCCAGGAAGTAGTTCATTGTACTAACCTTTGCATTCATTTGGCCACAATTGGGACACATGTTGGCAGCATCAGGATGCAATTCAGCTTGTAATTGCCCTAACATTTGCCGTGGATTAATATGCTCTTCCCAGGCCAATATCTCTTCACGTGGAAAAAGTTGGCACTCCTCCCTGCAAAAAGGATTTTCAGGTTTATATCAACTTTCTGAACTTTCTCTTCAAGTTTGAAGAATTTCTTACTTGAAATGATCATATCCATCAATGACCTTGCAACAATTATAGCAGAAGTAACTTCCACAATTCTGGCAAACCATCTTGTTGCAACCTCCTGTGCGTGATATAGCCATTTTACAGGAGGGGCATTGTTTGGCATCACGAAGTGCTTCCCTGGTGTTAAGTATCTCATTTATCATTTCAAGCTCCTTCTTCCTTTGGATATCATTGATACTAGATGAACTTTGGCGCTCCTGGTCAAAGAAATTGTCAGCTTTGCTTCTCACAATAGTCATCACCTTTTCTTGGATGAAGATATGCACTTTGTATATCACACAATGGAAAAGCCTAATGTTTCTTTCCAAATAATTTGAAGGAGTTTTTTTTTTTTTTTTTTTCATAGAAGACTGTTTAAAAGATTCATATCATGATTATTCGACAAGTTTTACGTTGGCTGTCGACTATCTAATGCAACCCTCCACTTTTTTTATCCAGGACTTGGGGCCTGTCAACGACAGTGTTGTTGTTGTTGGAGTAGCTCTAGTGGAAGATAAGTTTAGAGAGAGTCGTCGCCTTAGATGGTTTGGTCCTATTAAACGAAGGCCTTCCTATGAATCGGTTAGGAAAATTGAGGTATTAGATTTGACTTATGTTAAGAAAGGTAGAGATAGACCTAAAAAGATTTGGTTAGAAAATATTATAAATGATCTTTTTCTATTAGATTTAAATGAGAATTTGACTTTTAACAGGACACAATGACGAAAAATGATTCATGTAGCTGACCCCACGTAGTGGAACAAAGGCTTGATGTTGTTATTGTTGTTGTTAACAGAAGACTGTCTAGAAAAGAAATAAGAATACAGAGTTGCATCTGTTACCTGCAAAATTAGAAGCTTAGTCTCTGGAGTCATACACTTTATGCCCAAATGGCGTCGTTCTCTGCAAAGAGAACAAAAGCTAAAGAGACACTTTGAACATTGTGCATGATTATCCTCATCTTCCAAGCATGCTGTTTCACATCTCGGACAATAGACAACATCTGTCATTGAGTCCAGTGTTTTCTGCAGTGTCAACTCCTCCCACCGTTTAAATGTTTCACTATCAAGTAGCTTTTGTAGTAAGCTGGGAGGAACAAGACCAACACATTTTGTCTCGGGGCAGAGCAATTTAGTCACGGTTCGTTCATCCACATGCATCCTAGAATATTTTTCCATGCAATTGAAACAAAAGAAGTGCTGACATGGAAGTCTAATAAAGTTGATTCCTGATAGATAAGATATATTAAGAATAGATTATTGATTTTGCAACGTAATAAAATAGTGATTGTACATAACTTTTTAACTGAAATAAATCAAGCTTGAATAGAGATGTTCTTCAGCTGAGATGTTTGCATGGTATTGGAATAGATTATGATTTATGCCATGCCCATGACAAAGAAGTTCTAAGATCCATTCATATGCGTCCTTTGTGATTTGAA
This sequence comes from Dendrobium huoshanense, assembly GCA_016618105.1. NCBI lineage: Eukaryota > Viridiplantae > Streptophyta > Magnoliopsida > Asparagales > Orchidaceae > Dendrobium > Dendrobium huoshanense. The sequence continues at coordinate 4,330,292 of CM028358.1, read as the reverse complement.
TACTATAAATAGCCAAATATAGGATCATTTGAGACAACTTACAAATGCAAACGCTCTGTTTGAATCATCGAAAAACAGGCTTTTACCAAAAGCTCTTGCTAATACAAGCACGACTAGTGTAGAAAATTTAGGCTTCGTTTGAGACGACTTTCTTATTGCTTCTTAAGACAGTTTTTTATAAAAATTTAAAATTGTGGTACTGAAAAACTAAGCAGTTAGAAAGCCGTCCCAAACGAAGTCTTAGTGCTTAGCTAAATAAAGCTACAACAACAACAACAACATCAAGCCTTTATCCCACTACGTGGGGTCGGCTACATGAATACTTTTTCTCCATTGTGTCCTATTAAAAGTCAAATTCTCTTTTAAATCTAATAAAGAAAGGTCATTCCTAATATTTTCTAACCAAGTCTTTTTAGGTCTACCTCTACCTTTCTTAACATAAGTCAAATCTAATATCTCTACTCTCCTAACCGGGTCATCGGAAGGCCGCCGTTTTATGTGACCAAACCATCTAAGGCGACTCTCTCTAATCTTATCTTCTACTGGAGCTACTCCAACCTTTTCACGTATATGCTCATTTCGTATCCTATCTCTAAGGGTAAAGCCACTCATCCACCTGAGCATCCTCATCTCTGCCACACTTAACTTAGTATTATGCTTCTCTTTGAATGGCCAACATTCGGCACCATATAGCATTGCAGGCCTCACTACCATCTTATAGAATTTTCCCTTAAGCTTGAGGGGTACATTTCTATCACATAACAAGCCCGATGCATTCCTCCACTTCAACCATCCAACTTGAATTCTGCTGATAATAGCCCCATCTATTTCACCAACACTCTGAACAATAGATCCAAGATATCTAAAACGTGTACTCTTATTTAAACTCTTATCTATAATAACACCTACACCATTTCTAGTACGACTCCTACCCGAATACCAAAGTTTAAATCCTAAACTATCAATTTCCTTAGCCTTCTCACCAACCCATTTAGTTTCCTGAATGCACAAAATATTTAACTTCCTATGAATCATAATATCTAATAATTCCATTAATTTTCCTGTAAGGGAACCTATATTCCAAGTTCCTATCCTAATTTTAGTTTCATGGACTAGCTTCTTTGCCCACATCCGTCCTTGATGTGGGAACCCTTGCCTATTTAACACTGCACCCGGGCGTCGGTGCAGCGGCCCTTGCACACTTGTCACTGTATTCAGGCCATACAGCGCGTCGCTTCCAGGGGACGCCATAACATTAACACAATTTCTTAAAGGATTCATGTCATTATTGTTCGACAAGTTTTACGCTGGCTGTCGACTACCTAACGCAACCCTCCACTTTTCTCATCCAGGACTTGGGACTTGGCAATTGCAATGTTTATAAGTAATTGAGATAACAATAGCTGTTTGCTACATATCTTGCACAAAAAGTTTAATATAATCTGCCGCAAGCAGTTGACATAAGGATAAAGTTTAGTATATAGTGTGTACGTTTAAATATGCATCTTGATTTTATCCATTCTCAAAGTCAAACAAAAGCATATTATGATCTTTACAGTGTGCTAACATCAAATATATCGAACATAACAGTAATATAAATAATGACATCTAATTGAATGATTAAAGCATGCAAGATGGTTCAGAGCTGGCGTTTTTCTAATGCATCAAAACTAAACTAAGATGGGAAAGGACTAACCTGCGTACTCGTTAAAACATATTATACATAGCTGCAAATTTTTTAGAAAAACTTCACGACTTTTCTCATCGTTGTAACCAATCATGAAAGGAATGACAAGCTCCAGTGAGATGCTTCTAGAGATCGCACGGATTTCTCTATTCTCAGACTTGTCATATGCGCCAAGCATAACTCCATCTTCAAAGCCAAGGTGGGAAAGGGAAGAATTTTTCAGCCATTCAACCCACTGGTATATAACCTCTTGCCCTTCTTGCTCCATCATAATAGCGTCCAACATGCGGCAAATACTGGAAATCTTTATTGAATCTAACCATGGAGCATAGACTGTGAAATATGGGGCATGATGACTGGGATATGACACAGGCAACAAGCAAGTCAAGACAACTGGGGGCAGATACTGAACTTTGAAAGTGTACAGGAAGCTATCTGAATTCTCGTCTTCCCCGAAACCGGCTTCACAGGTTCCTTCGAGCTTTGCAGATACACTAAAATCATCAGGAACTTCATAATGAATCAGGATCTGCATGAGAAATAGGCTAATTAAACTCTTTTATTATACCCAACAGTTAAAATACAAAACAGTGCAGTTAAGCCAAGACCTGAAACAAACGTAGGCCTCCCTTTCTATCTAAAGTTACAACACTGTCTCCATATATTGCCTTCAATGCTAGCATCTGCCGATTAGAAGATATCAATCAGAACATAATATCTCAAGCAGTAAAAGAAGATAGCCGCAAAGAATTTAAAAAAAAAAAGGTCGAGATAATTCTTAATATGTGAAATGCAATTCAATCAATTACAAGAACAATGGTTGGGAGTATATGCATGGAACGTCTTTTCCAATTTTAAGTTGAAAAAGAAGCACACTGAATTATTGTAATAACTAATAACTCATATTTTGATTCAGTAAAATATATTTTTTCAGGAGTCGTTATAAATCTAAATCATAAATCGTCTTCGTCACAACATAAATATTGTAGTGTTTTAATTACACTAATTTTTTCATATGTTTTAGAATTGGTGCAAATTCTTAAGAAATTGATACATGTCGATACAAGTGGGGGCTTTGGAACAATCTAGTATCCGTTTTGCAAATCTATTTCATCAAAAATTTCTAAACATGATCGGCTATTTTATGAACATTTTTCTATAATTTTTTAAGCTTCAAATTTCAATATATAAAAGAATTTATATGAATTTTATATTGAAAACTGAATAAATTATTAATGTGGTTGGATATTATTCTCTATTAATTCATGTGATACATTGATTGAGATTTATAAGGAGTTATTACTATGCCGACGGACAACAAGGGACAACACTATTTAGCAAACAATTTCTAACTTACTATTGAAAAAACATCCATTAAGCTAGGCCTTCTTGTTTAGTGTAACTAGTGAAATGCATGTTATTGAGACATTATTCCTATTACTGTACGGATTTACTGTAAAAGCATCATTTTACTATTATTGTCACTAGTTTTACTAACAACATTGAACTGTTACTGTTAGCGATACGTACACCAATATTGTTTGATACTATTGATTCATTGTACTGATATTGAGTATGTGATATACCGAGTACATAATATACTGAGCATGTGACGTATTGGATAACATATGTAAACTATTTTAAGTTTTTACTAGATTGATATAATCGGTTTTCATTTAGGCTTTGGTTTTACCAATTATATAATTTCTTTATTAATTGATAATACTAATTTGTCAAATGCTTTATCGATCTGACATCAGTATGATAGGAAATACTTGATTTCAAGTAGTTCCTAGCCAAAACTGAAGCAGAACAAGGAGAAAACTGCTGTCTCCAACAGTGGACAGTAACTATGCGCAGGAAAAACAGTGAAAATTGCGAGAAAATTGAGAGACAACGCAAGCAAAGGCTTGTATTTTTACTAGTAGACGAAACAAATAGCAAATATACAATTTGTTCTTCAATTCGAGAGGAAGAACGTACTCTCCAAAGTCTCCGGCGAAGCCAAGAGCCCAAAGCAAACCCTAGATCTCAAAGAGAAAACTCAAATTCAAGATGAGGAGCTAATTCCCCCACAAACTCCTAATTATACAAAATTAATCATAAAGGACAATCATAAACTTCCTAAAACAGCCTCTCACGTTCAAATTTTCCCTCCTAAACTCCCCCCAAAGGCCCACGCGGAACCCACGCGGAACCTCCCGGTTCTGCTCCCCGTGCTATTCTCCGCCTGGAATAGAATTGGACCGGTCCAGCCGGCCCAGGATGGGCCGGTCTAACACAGTACTGGTTCATTGGTTTCCTCACTATACTGTTTTACGATCTATAGACTTTACTGCTATTGCATGTACATTTTATTATTTCTGCATTGATTTATGATCATATGTGCTACTGCTACGAATTGACTGACAATATGAATACTGGTGTAACCCTTGATCGCAGCTCGCCGAAGATGTCCACCCGCACAACACCTGCAAGAGAGCTTGAAAAACAAAGAAAGCCAATAAAACAGTGAAACCCCCAGGCGGAGATGAGCCCAGGCGGAACTTCTATTGAAGTAAAGTAATTTCTATGAAAAACAAAGTCTGTCTTTCCCTGCAGCTCCTCAGGGTATATATTTCCTGTAGCTAAAATGCTGAATTAAAAATACTAAGTAAGAAATACTAAAATGAGGCCTAACAATCAAAAAGGTAAAGTAGTACTGAATAACCGAATAGAGAAAAAGGTGGAGGTGGTGCTGCCAGCTAACGATATGTGATGATGGCCTCATTATGCGCTGCATCAGTCCTCCCCGGCTTCGGAAGAGCTCGACTCCGACGAGCTTATCGTAATCGCAGACTGATCCGGGGGGTGGTATGGCCACAAATCTGAGACATTGAAGGTAGGGAAGTCGTGTACCCAGGTGGTAATTCCACGGTGTAGGCGTTGTCATTGATCTTGGCCACAATCGGGACTGGACCAATTTTGCGGCGACTCAATTTGGAGTAAATGCCAGGCGGGAATCTTTCACGAATTATCACTAGATCACCCACATTAAAGATGAGTTCTCGTCGATGGCGGTCGGCGGCAGCTTTGTATTTCTGATTGGCATTCGTCAGTTGCAGATGAACATCGGCCAGCATTTGTAAATATTGGTCGGTAAAGGTCATCGCAGCTCCAGATTTACATTTGGGCAGTATTGCTATATCCAAAGCAAGGTTGGGGACTTTAGTAAAAACAATACTAAATGGAGTCTTACCCGTGGATCTATTCACCATCGAATTGTAAGCAAATTCTGCGGTAGTTAGTACTTCCTCCCATTGCTTCAGGTAATCTTGTACAAGACATCGAAGCATGCTACCCAATGTGCGGTTGACGACCTCCGTTTGACCGTCGGATTGGGGGTGATAGGCGGAGCTAAGGCGCAAATTGGTTCCCAGCCTTTTCCATAGTTCACGCCAAAAATGGCTGATGAACTTGACATCCCTGTCCGAGGTGAGACTTCTCGGAATACCATGAAGGCGCACCACTTGATGAAAAAAAGGTGAGCAATGTGCAAGGCATTCGATGTCCTCTTACAAGAGATGAAATGAGCCATTTTCGAAAAACGATCGACAACTACCATGATCAAATCGTTACCTCTCTTGGTACGGGGCAGACCGAGGACGAAGTCCAAGCAAAGATCTTCCCATATAGAATCGGGAACGGGTAGTGGTAAATAAAGGCCTGTGTTTTGCGCACCTCCCCTGTAGCTTTGGGAGATTGAAGAACGGTCGACAAACCGAAAGACGTCCCGGCGAAGTCTCGGCCAATAGAAACGACTCTTCATTTGTGCGAGGGATTTATCTCTTCCTGTATGGGCAGCAAGAGCTCCGCAATGTGCCTCTTTAATCAGGTGCTGCCTCCAAGAGGATAACGGTATACAGAGAAGATTATTGTGGAAAAGAAATCCATGCCTAATACAAAAGCCAGAAACAGTTTGGCCCTGTTGGCATTGATCCCAAATTGTTCCAAAGTCAGGATCGGTAGCGTAAAGCTGTTGGATGGACTTTAACCCGGTGAACTCTGTTTGGAGTTGAGTCAGCAACACATTCTTTCGGCTTAGTGCATCCGCAACGGTATTCTGTTTTTCGGACTGGTGTTTGAGGAGGAATGAAAATTTTTGAAGGAAGGATACCCAGCGAGCATGCATCCTGTTGACGTGTTTTTGGCTGTTTATAAATTGTAGAGCTCTGTTGTCAGTACAAATTACAAATTCTTGATGTAAGAGGTAATGTTCCCATTCTTTAAGAGCTCGAATGACTGAATACAATTCTTGTTCGTATGCTGACCAGCGCTGACGAGATGGGCACAACTTCTCACTGAAGAACGCTACCGGACGGCCTTCCTGGGACAGAACAATACCAATGCCTATTCCAGAGGCATCAGTTTCTACCGTGAACAATTTCTCAAAACAGGGAATGGCCAAGAACCGGTGCCGAGGTTAACGCAGCTTTGATGGCGTCGAAACTGCGCTGTTGTTGCTCACCCCACTGGAACACTTTCAGCTTCAAGCAATCCGTAAGTGGGCTCATGATGATGCTGAATCCTTTAATGGACTTCCGGTAGAAGTTAGCTAGGCCGTGAAAACTTCGGATCTCGAAAAAGGAACGTGGAACATGCCAATTTAATATAGCTTCCACCTTACTCGAATTCATCTGGATGCCTGCTTTGGAGACCACAAACCCAAGAAAAAGAACCTGAGAATTGGTAAATTCACATTTGGGAAGATTAAGAAATAACTTATTATTTCTTAAGATAACAAAAAGTTGTCGGAGATGATCGAGGTGGCCTTCCTCGGATTCACTGTACACCAGGATATCATCAAAATAAGAAATGTAGAACTTGCCCCACACAGATTTCAGAATTTCCTGCATCATTCGCATAAAAGTCGACGGTGCATTGCATAAACCGAATGGCATCACACGCCACTCGTAGAGTCCCAACGGGGTCTTAAAAGCCGTCTTCCATTCGTCACCGGGCCTAATACGTATTTGGTGATATCCACTTCGTAAATCCAGTTTTGAAAAAAACCGAGGCTCCGACCAACTTATCAAGGAGTTCATCAATTCTCGGCACTGGGAAACGGTACTTTACCGTTATCTTGTTTATGACACGACTGTTGACACATAAGCGTCATTCACTGTTTTTCTTAGGAACCAATAAGGCCGGGACGGCACATGGGCTGATGCTTTCCTGAATAAGTTGTTTGTTCATTAGCTCCTCAACAATGCCTTGCATAATTTGTTGCTCTGTCAGGTTCAGCCTGTAATGCGGAAGATTTGGTAAGGAGGCGTTCGGGATGAGATCAATTTGATGCTGGATGGAGCGTAACGGAGGCAGACTTGATGGGAGCTCATTTGGACATAAATCCCAAAATTCTTCCAACAATGCTTCAACTAATGCTGGAGTCTGTGTAGTCTGTGAATTGAGGGAATCAGTAATGAAAAGAGCCCACATAGTTGATTCATCTTTCCAATTCAATAACAGGGTAGGACCCGAGACTATTTGCATCACGGCAGCAGAGGAAGTATTCGTGTTGGATGCCTTGCTGTCACGGGAGCCCGGGAGAAGTCGGAGGCGCTTTCCCTTCCATTCTAGTGAATAGGCATTTGCTCGCCCGTCATAAGTCATGCCAGCATCGAACTGCCATGGACGACCCAAGATTAAGTGGAATACGTCCATGTCCAAGATGTCGCACAGTACCTCGCACGCATATTGCCGTCCGATGGAGAAGGTAACTTGGCACATCTCGGTGACTGAGATGTCAATCCCTTTTTTTACCCAGCTGATTTTGTAGGGCTGCGGGTTCGGCGTTGTTTTAAGCTGGAGAGCTTGGACAACGGAGCGAGAAATAATATTCTCTGTGCAGCCGCTATCAATGAGAAGGTCGCAAACCTTGTCCGTTGATTGTACAACGGGTCTTGAAGATGGCATTTCTTTGAGACATAGTACTTTGGCGAGGAGCTATTAGTAATTTCTCCAAGACACACAGCAGCGGGTCACCCTCATCTCCTTCAATATCTTCAACTTCTAGCTCCTCTTTCCGTTTTGGATGGAGTCTCCCTGTCTTCTTCATCAGGTTCCAATAATTGTAGTTGTTTTCGCTGCGGGCATTCATTGGACTTGTGGCCGGGCTGAAAACAGCGAAAACACTTGAGAGATGATGGCTTGGTATATGGATTATTGGGAGCCGTAGACTTGGCTTTTGGCAACTGTCTCACTTCTTGAGTCGGGGTAGATTGTTTATCCGGAGTGACAGAAACATTGTTAGCGATTTTGATAGACGACGACGCTCCTCGACTCTGGTCGCCTGACACGTCCACGGGTGCTCTTCGCGGATTCATAAATCTGGGAGTTCGATTCTGCTGCATTTCCACTTTTAGAGCATAATTGATTGCCTGAGCAAGGGACCAAATGGAGTTCAGCTCAAGCTTTTCCTGAATACTGTACTTGAGCCCACCGATGTATCGAGCGACCAATTGGTTAGTCGACTCATGTAGATTATTCCTAGCACTTAGACGATAAAACTCCCCTGTGTAATCGTTGACAGAACGATTCCCCTGCAGGCATTGTTGATATTTCATGTACAAGATTTGCTCATAATCTGTGGGCAAAAACTGTGCACGCAACAGCTACTTCATCCGTGTCCAGCTGCACACGGGTCCTCTGCCTTCCCGTTGCCTCGTCTGCAGCAATTGTGTCCACCATGCGCTCGCTTCGCTTCGCAAGCGACAGACCACATATTTCACTTGCTTCATCGAATCGATCTCCATATACTCAAAAAAAATTTCAACGGCTTTTTCCCAATCCAAGTAGTCCTCTATGTGTAAATGACCATCAAAAAAAGGTATATCAATTTTAACCTTGAATTCATGTTGTCCTCCGAAATATACTTGCCTCCTGCGTGGTCTGCGGGTATCAGCCAGATGATTCACTTCTTCTTCTTCCTCTTCAGATTCCGGTGGATCAAATTCTCTCTGCATTTGTGATTCCTCCTCCGAATCTGAGCAATCAGAGATGTTGTGGGGATTTCGGCGCCCATTCCGTCCAAGGCCCATACCACGTCGCCTCCCAACAACCATCGGCGGTTCTGGCTCTCGACATAGATGATGGGGTGTGTTCCTCGTATGATTGAGATTGAACTCGCGGCGCACTTCGATAGAGAGGCGCTGTACATCGGCCGACAATGCATCCAATTGTCGTGTGATGTTGGCCTGGCTCATCCACAATGCTTCCAGACTCCTTGCTTCGTCTGCGGCCGGCTCCTTGTCGGTCATCTTCTGGGATTCGGCTCTGATACCACACTGGTGTAACCCTTGATCGCAGCTCGCTGAAGATGTCCACCCGCACAACACCTGCAAGAGAGCTTGAAAAACAAAGAAAGCCAATAGAACAGTGAAACCCCCAGGAGGAGATGAGCCCAGGCGGAACTTCTATTGAAGTAAAGTAATTTCTGTGAAAAACAAAGCCTGTCTTTCCCTGCAGCTCCTCAGGGTATATATTTCCTGTAGCTAAAATGTTGAATTAAAAATACTAAGTAAGAAATACTAAAATGAGGCCTAACAATAAAAAGGTAAAGTAGTACTGAATAACCGAATAGAGAAAAAGGTGGTGGGGCTGCCAGCTAACGGTATGTGATGATGGCCTCATTATGCGCTGCATTACATACTGCTTTTTTGTGTGCTTTGAGTTCAATTGTAGAATTTTGTTACTTGATGGACACTTGAGCTTATTATATATGATAAATGATTTCAGGTCAGAGCAACAGAGTAGGAGTATGAGATCGACCAAGATCTTTCAAGTTTAGATTCTTGTTATTTTAGTTTTTATTTTGTATTCATGACAGAATAGTTGTGATATCATTGTATAGATCATGAATAACATACATGATTTTTGTGAAAATGAATATTGATGTATTGATCGACAATTTTATTTATGTTGGTATTCATATTGATAAATAAAATTAGATAGTTATGATTGTTGTCTATTAAAAGATAAAAGTAATTCTTTCAAATTAGATTATGGGATGTCACAATTACATTATATGATTAGGCAAAACTAGAGCCGCGAGAAAAATATTATTTTTATTCATAAGGAGAAATTTTCCCAGAATCTAGTGCTCTCCAAGAGAGAGATGGTGCTCAAATAAAGTTAATCCATACAAGATAAGTCTTGCCAACTTACACTCCATCTCCATATAGATTGAAAGCCGAAATGATTTTTACAAGCGTCAAGCATACTTATGAACAGTAGAAAATTAATGGATGACCTCTGAGCTCTAAAAGCTAAAAGCCTAATGTTTTTTAAACTAAAAAAGCATTAACCAACTCAATTAAGTTAGCATCAATGATAGTTTCTCTTGTCATCTAGATTCACAAAATAAATACCAGCAAGCAACATCCGCCCAACCAAAGTAACTTTCTTGCATATCAGAGATTTTTTCACACCTATAAAAATAAAGAATCAGTTTAAGATAAGCAATCTGATGGCAAAAGAAAATCTTATCATGCCCCCTTTTTTCCTTCTCCTGTAATCAAGTAAATTTCATTAAAAAAACCTTATAGCAAGAAAATTTCCTTTAAAAAAACTTTTACCAAGCAATTAATGTAAGAACTAAGCGACTTTTTGGCTGGCTGAAAAATGAATGCAACATAAAAAGAATACAGTGTAAAATGAATGTAGTGTTAAAGAAATACTTTGGTGTTTTTGGATAAGTGTGAAATAAATGCAAGTGAATATTTTTTCTTGTTTGGTTTGAAGTAGTAAAATAAAAGTAGTGTAAAATCTAACGCTGGAAGCTACGGTGGGCGACAGTGTCGATGGCATGTGGTGGTGGCGGGTGGAGGCTGATGGAAGGAGGCAGTGGCCAAAGGCTGACGACAGAGGTGGTGGTGGTCAGTGGTAGTGATCAACAGTGGGTGGCGACAATGGTGATTGGTGGCCAACAGCGTGGGGTGGCGGTGGTGGCTGATGGCGATCGACGATGGTGACAGGGGCAGTAGGCAATGATGGGGGCAGGTGGTGGGCAACGACAATGACAATGACGATGAATTTATGGTGTATATAAAAAATCGTCAAAACTTTAGGAATTCTAAATACATAAAAAAAAGAACTAGATGATGAATTACAAATGCACCCAAATTTTACATCGCATTTATTTTACTTCAAATTAAACATCAATATTCTTAAAACTCATGCATTTGGAATACTTTACACCCCTTCTACTTAAAATCAAACAACCCATAAAATAATTTTACAATTCAAAGGCAGCTAGAGAAGCTTTCTTTTCTTCCCCTTTTTTCACTTTTTGCAACTTGCATTTGAGAAATTTTCAAAGTTTTATTATATTTATTATTATTATTTTGATGATTTGTTCTTTGTATTTGCAACTATTTGCTAGGGTTGCATTGATTTGTTGAAAATATTTAGGGCTTTGCTTTTTAGTTTGCAATGTAGCACTTTGAATTTACTTACTGATGATTTTTTGGCTCACATGATCTGACTATATTTCTTTCTTATCCTTTTTTTTTTCTTTTTGAAGTGGACTCAATTTATACCACTTAGATTTTGCTTTAATTCACTTAATGAAGTTAGAAGATTAGGACTGTCAAAAAACTTATTGTTTGTGTTCAATCGTGTTTAGCTTGATAATTAGTTTGAGTTCGATTAGATTTTATATATTTGTATATTTAATGAGCTAGATATTAACAATGCTTTATTTAATGATATTCAATTCGATAGTTTATACTTATATATACATAACATATATGTGCACAGATACATATATATATTTATATGTTCATATATCATAGTTTGTATATACTTATATTCATAACTTTATACGATGAAATATATATGACTTCTAGGAAGTCGGGTTGAGCCAAATAGTATTTGAGCTTTCTCAAATTGGGCACATTTACAGTTGTACTGGAAGGATATTTTGGTTAAGTGTAGGTCATATAAATGATCACATGCTCAATGACAAATGGCCAACGTCATATCACATTATAGTGTAAGTAAAACATCGGAAACTAACAGAGTGGCTTTCATGAGATTTCAAAATGCACCAGGGACCTAAAATCAATGTTTATAAAAGCCTAGAGTCCTAGACGAACTTGTGCAATTACTCTTCACTAAATGCCAGCAGTCTACCTCGGTCTCTTACCAAAGTAGATACTTGAAGTGCAGCTTTGTGACAGCCATGTAAACAAAGAACAAGTTCAGGAGTTTCCTTCTCCCGTTCGTCCCTCCTATTACCAAAGCAATCAATAACCAAAGCCCGTCCATACTAAACTTTAGTTTTCAACTCCAAGGCACTTACAGAACCCTTTATCTTCTTTTTACTTAGAAGTAGCCAACAAAGCAATGGAACATGTCTCCTTGACTAAAAAAGACGGCTAAGGGACTATGAACATTACCTCGTCCTCCTGCCGCTGATCGTTGAAGCTTATCTCTTCCTCCGAAAGCTGCGGCTCTCCTCCCTTGATCCTGAGCTCTTCCAACCTCCTGAGTGCAACTTCGATTGCACTATCTGGTAGTTCCGCCCTTCTCTCATCTCGCTTTCGATCCGGAGAAGAAGACGATCCTCGTTCAAACGTCGAGAAATCCAAATCAGCAACCAAGCGATTGCGATTCTCCAAAGAATGATCGGCGGCGAGCTCGCCGATCTCCGAGCTTTTCCATCTGTTTTCGCCTCCCATGTCGGTCTTCGAGATTTTCGAAGGAGCCGGCGAAGATTTTTGTCGGATCCGAAATCCGAAACAGCGAGATCCCAACGATTTTTCCCAGGATTTACTGCAAGGGGAAAAGATATTGAAAGCATGGCCTTGCTTTGATTTCGGGCCGGAATGAGAGACAAAACGTTATCCTTGGGCCAATGGCCCAACCCAGAGCCCACTGCTAAGAAAATATTAAGGGGCCATTTGGTATAATAAATATAGAGGCCGTTTGGTATAAAAGATTTTAGATGCGAAGTATTTTAACTGCATGGGTTTTTAGGTATTTAGGTGTTTGTTTTGATGAAGAATAAGTCTTTGTTTGGGACGCCTTTTTTTCTGTTTTTTAAAGTAGTTTTTTAATACAAAAATTAAAAAGATTCGTTCAAAACGAAGCCTAAGTTAAAGGATCATTTGGATTGATGAAAAAGGAATTCACAAAAAAATAGAATGCATTAAGTATTTCTTTAAGGAGGAGTGTCTCTCTAATTTAAATTAGGAATAAGAGTAGAGTATTGAAAAAATTTAAAAAGTAGTAAATTAGCCAAACAGAATGACACATTCCATGGAATGCGCTATATTGTTTGACACATTCCATTGAATGTACCCCTTTAGTATGGCACATTTGCTACAATTCTGTAAAATTTAATTTGATTGACTGGGGGCATGCGGGGTGAATGCACCAATTTATTTGACTTATTTGCTTTGTTTTAGATTTTAGAACTTACACGACCCTATTGTAGGAGTGTCCAAATCTGACACAATCCGAAATCCGACCCGAAAAATTTTGGGTTTGTGTCAACCTATTTGCCATACAAGTCATATTGGAATTTATAATTCCAACCCATTTATAAAATCGAATAGGATTCAAATTGACCCGAAAACTTAAAACTAATCCGAATTGACCCGTTTTCATCCTCTTGCATTGACACTCCTACCCTACTCTTAAAAATATATATTGTACATGCTCCTTAAAAAAATGCAAAAAATTATGATGCCTCGTTTAATTGGTGTGATTTCCCTCGACTAATTCATCTTAAAATGCTCCAACACCAATTTAATCATCATTGACCATCATTATTACGTCCTCTGACCGGACGTAGAGCTACGTTCGGCCGCCAATAACATGTCGCCACGTGCTCTTACTCTTTACCGCGCGGCCCGATGACTTGACCCGGACCAGAACCCAGGAATGCTATGTTCGCGATTTTCTCAGTATTGCTCGATATTGCTCAATATTGCTTTGCAAAAATGAGAATTACCGCTCTGTGAAGACCAATACCATGCAAATACCGAGTTGTACCGAGTTTTTCTACAACTCGGTACAAACTCGGTATTTGCTCGGGATTTGCTTGGTATTGCTAGGGATTTGCTTGGTATTGCTAGGTATTTGCTCGGTATTGCTAGAAAAAACTCGGTACAACTCAGTATTTGCTCGGTATTGCTAGGTATTTGCTTGGTATTATTCGGTATTGGTTATTGCCGAGCAAAATCGACCAATACCGAGCAATCTTGGGTCCGTTCTGGGTCGGATTGTTGGGGCGCGCGATAAATAATGAAAATGTGTGACTTGATTCTACTAACGCCCGCGTAGGTTGACCGGACCAAATAAAAGTTCCCATTTCACACCACTAGCCGCATCTGCTGAGTTGGATTCGTTGCTCTGGCAGCGCATTATATCATTACTCAGACCCCTCAAAGTCACACTTGAGGAAAATTTCTTCGTGAGAGAGCAAAGAATGCGATCCAACTGTTACCAATCCAACGAAGGATCAGCGATCGCCGCGGGAAGGATCTCTCGAGAGATCTCTTCTCGTTTAAATCCAGGTTTTGGTTTCAATTCTATTATCTTTTTTTTAATCTTATTTAATATCACTTTCTATTTATATTTTGCGATTTTGTTTCTTTCCATAAGTGGATTGGCGAAAAGTTCGATGGATTCATTTCGTTCAGTTGAGTTCATGAAAGAGGGTTTCTTGTCTGATTAAATTTTATTGGTGGAATTTTTTAATAGAAGTCTTCACCTTGGAATCAAGGAAACGTTAAAAATAGGATTTTTCTTCTTCTTCTTGTTCTTCTTGGAATTAGATTTGTGATTGAGATGCGGGATTAGATATTTGAAAGAGGTGTGATTTTGGTAGCTTGGTGTTGTTCTTTATATCTTAGACATGCGGATTCCTCAAGGAGCTGGTAAAAGCAGCTATAAGGATAAAAATTCTATTTTTACTTGGCATTTTTATTTCGTTTATCCTAGGATTGTTTCTTTGATTTAATATCTTTTGTTTTTTTATAACTCGATGTATTTGGTTTGAGCTCTTTCAACCCTTCTTTCGTTTCCTTTCACTCAAATTTCCAGCATACAAACGTAGTGTAAGTTTAAGTACACGCAGGCAGTTCAACCTTGAAGTTGCAAAAGAGTAAATACTTTAAGCTTGGAATTATTGTGTATGATTAAAAATTTCAGACTAAATAGCAAAAGAATAAAAAAGGGCCAGATCCTTCTGAAGTTTGCTGAATACATTTCACTATGCAGGATTTATTAATATAATAGATTGTGTAGAAAAATAAAAATATTAAAAATTATTCTGAATTTTATTGCTCTCTTTTTGTACATAAATTGGAGGTATTTACAGGCTCCTCCAAAGATACGTATGAAGAAAGTAAATGTTATTATAGTTTTGAGAGAGACTCATGCGGCAAGGAGAGTCACAAAGGATTTGATCACTATCCTAAGAGATAGGAATGGTTTTAGGCTTTTATGCTCTAGCGTGATAGTCGATGAAAAATAGACTAGTCACACATACATTTCTTCTTTTAGCATTTCATTGAGAGGAGACTGTACTACCCCAAAGGGTAAAAATATAGTTCACCCCACAAACTCAAAAGGTAAAAATGTATGTAACTTGAATATATCAAAGATTTCTCCTACTCAACATATGATATTAAATATGGTTTATTTTATTATGGGTAATCAGTTTCCCATGGGCGTAAGTTTTTATGGTTAATTACATCTAATATAAAGAGTCCAAAAATACTTTCGATTAAAGGTGTTTTTTCATTTTTTAAGGGTTTGGTAAATAAAATGTCTTTTACGGTTCCCTATTCCAGTGGATGAAAGGGGATCAAGTGGTCACTCATCATGTAGAGAGTTGTACGGCCTAGTACACCAAGGTCAGTACAATGAAAGTGAGATCATATAAGGCAAGCTTTTTGGTGTAACCTAAGTTCAAGAACCAAATAGGAGAACACTAGGATAAAATATGACACCTCCTTCAGTAAACAAAAACCAATAACAACAAAAAGAAAACTTAATAGAAACAGATGTAAGAGAATAAGAGAACTACTAGGGAACTTAGCAAAAACAAATTAATATATTAAATAAACTACCCTTAGAACAACATAAAAAAAGAGCACCTCGCATGCAAATTTGAAAATTAGGTATTGGTGCTCCAAGGAAAATCCAAACTAGAGGTTCGCCACTGAAATCTTGATCCAAATAAAATATTTGTGACAGTATAAGGAATAAGTAATACATCTGTGATGCAATCAAAAAATATAGGGGACCCTATATTTTTTTATCACAAAAAATAAAACGAAACGACACCGACAAAATGTAAAGGACTAAAGACGAGAAGAGGAAAGAACAAACTCTTACATTTCAAATAAAACTAAAAAGAAGAAATTACAATGACGACGACTTGCAAACTTAAAATTAAAGACGACACCCTAAAGTTGCTTCACTTAGAGAAGAAGGATACAGGTGGAGTGGCACTTGCGAAGAGACGAAAGAAGTTAGAAGCCCGAGAAGAAAGGTTGGAAAGAGCCCGCAGGATTTCCGTAGGGGATGAGAAAGAAGGGTGGAAAAAGTCCGCAGGATTTCCAAAGCAAACCCGCAGGTTAAAGCTTCCAAAAATAACATTCATTCAACTATTTTAAAACATTACAAACAATCAAATATATATAGGTATGAGAAGAGAATATGAAAAGACACAAACATTAATTCTAACACAAGAACCTAAACACAACATTAAAACACCTAAAAATAAATCCCAAGCCAAGAAACCGAAGTGACAGCCGTGGGAACCGAAGCAGCAGCCACACGGAACCAAGGAGGCCGCACGGAAAAGGAGCCCAAGCACGGGAAACCAGCAGCCGGCTGGAATCCAAGGTGGCAAATGCAATGAAACCATAGAGGAAACCAAGGAGTCATGCATGGGAATACAAAACACCTTTCTTGGGATTCCAAAAGCCCTTTTTGGAACCCTAAGAGACATCATAAAAGAAGACTTTAAAACTATAAATAACATTTAATAAAAAGTAATATAATAAATGAACTAAAATGTTAGCTAATAATGAGCTAACCCTTAGTTCAATAAGTGAACTAAAGACCAGCTCATAAATGAGCTAAAATTTCAGCTCAAATTTATTTGAGCTAGTAGACTTAAGGGAAGCCAAAAATCTAATTATTTTTGACATGAGTTGACCCCCACTTTGTCTATATCAGACTCCCCTTCTTGAGAAACTCATCTCCCGATGAGTTCGCTTTAGATTTGTTTCGAGGAGGTGAAGACGGCGCTTCCATTTCACTGATCAGATCTTCATATTTCTACATGATATTGTCTCGCTCTCTTAGGAATTTATCTTGTAAGCGCTGCTTTTTCTTGAAGTACCTTTCTGTCCGAATGTGCATCCACGATTGAAGCTTATACAATTCATATTCCAAAGGATGTTTTGATTTTGATGGAATCCATCTGTTCATAGAATCTTCAATTTCTTCAGGTTTGCTTTCTTCTGTCTTTTTGTCTTTTTACATTTTTTTGACAACTCAAAAAAGAAAAGGACTCAAAGAAAGACTCAAAAGACTCAACCTAAAAACTTAAGACAAGACTCACGACTTGACTAAACTTGACAAAACAAAATAAAACTTGACAAACTACAACTTGATAAAACACAAACATTGGATTTCCTAACTTGCTCTGATATCAAATGATGCAATCAAAAAATATAGGGGACTCTATATTTTTTTATCACAAAAATAAAACGAAACGACACTGACAAAACGTAAAGGACTAAAGACGAGAAGAGGAAAGAATAAACTTTTACATTTCAAATAAAACTTAAAAGAAAAAATTACAACGACTATGACTTGCAAACTTAAAATTAAAGACGACACCCTAAACTTGCTTCACTTAGAGAAGAAGGATATAGGTGGAGTGGCACTTGCGGAGAGATGAAAGAGGTTAGAAGCCCGAGAAGAAAGGTTGGAAAGAGCCTGCAGGATTTTCGGAGGGGATGAGAAAGAAGGGTGGAAAGAGCCCGCAAGATTTTCAAAGCAAACCCGCAGGTTAAAGCTTCCAAAAATAACATTCATTCAACTATTTTAAAACATTACAAACCATCTCATATATATAGGTATGAGAAGAGAATATGAAAAGACACAAACATTAATTCTAACACAAGAACCTAAACACACAACATTAAAACACCTAAAAATAAATCCCAAGCCAAGAAACCAAAGTGGCAGTCGTGGGAACCGAAGCAGCAGCCGCATGGAACCAAGGAGGCTGCACGAAAAAGGAGCCCAGGCACGGGAAACCAACTGCCGACTGGAATCCAAGGGGGAAAATGCAATGAAACTATGGAGGAAACCAAGGAGTCATGCATGGGAATACAAAACACCTTTCTTGGGATTCCAAAAGCCCTTTTTGGAACCCCAAGAGACATCATAAAAGAAGACTTTAAAACTATAAATAACATTTAATAAAAAGTAAGATAATAAATGAACTAAAATATTAGCTAATAATGAGCTAACCCTTAGTTCAATAAGTGAACTAAAGACCAGCTCATAAATGAGCTAAAATTTCAGCTCAAATTTATTTGAGCTAGTAGACTTAAGGGAAGCAAAAAATCTAATTATTTTTGACATGAGTTGACCCCCCCTTTGTCTACATCAATTTGATAGGAAATACTTGATTTCAAGTAATTCCTAACCAAACCGGAAGCGAAACAGCAGAAACTCTGCTGTTTATAGAAGAGGACAGCAAGTTTTTACAGGAAAAACAGCAGGAATTCAAGAGAAAACAGAGAGAAAACTCAAGCGAAGGCTTGTATTTCACTAGTAAGCAATGAAAATAGCAAAGATACAATTTGTTCTTCAATCCGAGAGGAAGAACAACTCTCCAATCTCCGGCAACGCCAAGAGCCCAAAGCAAGAAAACCTAGATCTCAAGTTGTAATTCAAAATTCTAGAAGATCCCCCAATCCCCCCAATCTCCTAATTAAACAAATTAATCATAAAGGACAATAATAAACTTCCTAAAACAGCCTCTCACATTCAAATTGTCCCTCCTAATAGCAATTAATACAAGTTTGGCCCACTCATGAGTCCCGCTCCCTTGCTGGGTCTGTTCCAGCGTGAATAGACCTGGACCAGTCCAGGTTGGACCGATCCAGCCGGCCCCTCCTGGGTCGGTGGCTTATCAATACTCCCCTCCCAAAAACTCACCTTTCCCTCAAGGTGAAAGGAAGAGAATTGCTCTTTCATTCTTTCCACTGGCTCCCAAGTAGCATTGAAATCAGTAAGGCCTCTCCACCTAATCAGCACTTCTTTGTTGCCATCCTTATCTGATCTTACGCCTGTAATCTCCAGAGGCTCTAATATTACTTCCAAATCCTCTGTCAGTGTCACAGGTAACTCTGTACTAGCTGCATGCTCCCCAATAGCTCTCCTCAACTGTGATACATGAAAAACTGGATGTATGGTAGCTGATGGGGGCAACTTTAATCGGTATGCCACAGCTCCGATCTTATCCAACACTTCATAGGGGCCGAAGTACCTTGGTGCCAATTTCTCATTCCTCCTTGCCACTATCCGCTACCTGTAGGGTCGTAATTTGAGAAACACTTTCTCTCCAACTTCAAACTGCATGTCTCTTCTATGTGAATCTGCCTGCTTTTTCATGAGTTGTTGGGCCCTCAGCAGGTGTTTCTTCAAATCTTCGAGCGCCTTGTCCCTTTCTTCCAGATACTGCTCAACTGAAGAGACCTGTGTATTTTCTTTTTCGTAGTGCACTAGGTGTGGGGGGTCCCTTACATACAGCACCTTGAAGGGCATCATCTGAGAGGCATAATGATGCGAGGTATTATACCAATACTCTGCCCAAGGCAACCACTTCGCCCACATCCGTGGTGTTTCCAAAGCGAAACACCTCAAATAAGTCTCCAGACTTCGATTTATTACCTCTGTCTTCCCATCTGTCTGTGGATGGTAGGCGGTGCTTCTCTTGAGGATAGTTCCCTGCAGCCGGAACAATTCCCTCCAAAACTGGCTGAGAAACACCTTGTCTCGATCTGACACTATCGATTCAGGGATCCCATGTAGTCTAACCACTTCCCTAATAAATGCTGCTGCCACTGACACAACAGTGTAGGGGTGTCGCAATAAGATAAAATGTGCATACTTACTGAGTCTGTCTACTACCACCAGGATAACAGTGTACCCCTCTGATCGCGGTAAGCCATCGATGAAGTCCATGGACACTTCCTCCCATACTCTGTTGGGAAGTGCCAAGGGTTGTAGTAGTCCCCCTAGAGCTATAGCCATGTATTTGTTCATTTGGCACACTTCACATCTTGCCATCATTTCCTCTACATCTTTATGCATCCCCTTCCAGTAAAGCTCAGATGTCAGCCTTCTATATGTCTTATGTACCCCTGAATGACCTCCCACTGCACTGCCATGGAACTCTTGTAATAGCTGAGGAATATGTATTGAGGTTCTTGGCACTACAAACCTTCCTTGATACAACAACCTCTCCCCTTCAATGTAATAACCTGGATGACTGCTCTTGTCATTCCTCAGATCCCCCTGATTTTCTTTAGCTCTTCATTCATCATGCACTGATACAACTAACTCTTGGAGCTCCCCCACACATCTAGATAAAGCATCAGTTGCTTTATTTTCCAAGCCCGGCCTATACAGGATCTCAAAGTCATAGCCTAATAACTTGGATAACCATCACTGATGCTCCTCAGTGACCATTCTTTGCTCCAACAAGTACTTCAGGCTTCTTTGATCAGTCCAGACGATGAAATGTCGTCCCAAAAGATAGGGTCGCCACTTCTGAATCGCCAAGACAATGACCATCAGTTCCCTCTCATGCACTGACTTCAGTCTTTCCCTGGTTGAAAACACTTGACTGAAATATGCTACAGGTATGTGGTTCTGCATCAGTATTGCCTCAAGTCCATATTATGATGCGTCCGTCTCTACCACAAAGGTCTGACTGAAATCCGGTAGAGCTAAAACTGGTACTGTCGTCATGGCCTATTTCAATTTCTCAAAAGCCCAAGTTGCTGCCTCTCCCCATAGGAAGTTGTCCTTCTTCAACTGCTCGGTCAACGGCCAGGCAATGGAGCTGTACCCCTTCACGAATCGCCGGTAGTACCCCGTCAACCCTAGGAATCCCCTCAGCTCCTTTATGTTCCTAGGCTTTGGCCACTTCTGCATTGCCTCAATTTTACTCAGATCTGCTGCCACTCCTTCTTGGGATACCACATGTCCCAAGTATTCCACACTGGTCTGGGCAAAGCTGCACTTCTTCAAATTAGCCTTTAATTGGTGCTCATGTAGGACTTATAGCACCATCCTCAAGTGTTCCAATTGTTCCCCTACAGTTTTGTTGTACACCAGGATGTCATCAAAGAAGACCAGGACGAACTTCCTGAGATACTGCTTAAATATTCTGTTCATCAGGGATTGGAAAGTAGCCGGAGTATTAGTCAACCCAAAAGGCATCACCAAAAACTCATAATGCCCATCGTGTGTTCTGAATGCTGTTTTTGGCACATCGATTTCCTTCATCCTGATCTGGTGGTAACCCGATTTTAAATCCAACTTAAAAAATAACACGGCCCCATGCAGCTCAACAAGTAACTCATCAATCATCGGAATTGGGAACTTGTCTGGTACAGTGCCCTTATTCAGAGCCCTGTAATCCACACAGAATTTCCAACTCCCATCCTTCTTCTTGACCAGGAGAACTGGACTAGAGAAAGGGCTAACACTTGGCCTGATGATCCCTACCTTTAGCATCTCCTGGATCAACTTCTCAATCTCATCCTTTTGGATCTGTGGGTAACGGTGAGGGCAGACACTGATCGGTGTCTCCCCTTCCTTCAAAGTGATGGCATGCTCCAGCTCCCTCTGAGGTGGTAAACCCTGCGGAGGTTGGAAAACCTCCCTGAACTGCTGTACGAGAGGCTGTACTAAGGAAGGAATAGTGCCTTCTTCCTCAATTCTGATCCCTTCCAAATGGTGTAACTCCACCAAGTATCCTCCCTCTTCCTCTTGGATGGTCCGGATTAGGGATTTAAGTGACACCCCAGCCTTGGTCAGCCTAGCATCACCTTGGATTACCCTTTTCCTTCCCTCCATTACTTGCTCCATCCTCAATGTCCCCCAATTGATCTTGATCTCCCCCAAGGTTTGCAGTCATTTCATCCCCAGGATGACATCCGTACTCCCAAATTCCAAGGGAAGGAAGTCTTCCTTTACATGGACCCCTTGAATCTTCAAAACTACTCCTCGACAAACTCCTCTACGCATCTCCACCTTTCCCGTGCCCATCATCACACCATAGCCTCCGATATCCACTAACTCCATCCCCAACAACTCAATGATCTGGTTGGAAATGAAATTGTGGGTTGCCCCACTGTCAATCAACACAACCACTTCGCGGTCAGCTATCTCTCCTCTCACTTTCATAGTGTGACTCGGGGTGAATCCCACTACAGAGTTTAGAGAGACTTCTGTCACATCCAGGTGTAGCTTCTCCTCCCCCTCCTCTTCAGATCTGCTTCCACCTCCCTCCTTGTCTTCCTCATCTTAACAGACAAGGAGGACCTGAAGAGTTCGATCCTTGCACCTGTGCCCCGGCATGTACTTCTCATCACATCTGAAGCACAATCCTTTCGCTCTCTTATCTTGCATTTATTTTTCCGTCAGCTTTTTGAACTGTCCCCCATTGCCCCCTCCAGTCTTTTCCTTGGGTGCTTCCTTCTGACCACCTGGTGCCCCCCCCCCCCCCCTGATGGTAAGAAAGTGGTAGTCATCTTGTAAGATCCTCCAGAATAGTTCCCTCGAGCTCCTCTCTCTAATTTCTTCTGTCTTCCACCAACTGCGCCAGCTCCATAGCCTTTCCAAGGTTCCTCGGCTTCAACACCCTGACTGCTGTTCGAATCTCTGGTTTAAGCCCTTTCATGAAGTTCCCTTCCAGGGCTGACTCTGAAATGTGATCCAATCTGCTAGCCAAGTACTCAAATTTGTCCCGGTAGTCTGCCACAGTCCCCTCCTGAGTCAGAGCAAAGAATTGCTCATAGAAGTCTCCTCCATCATAAACAATCCTTGAACTCTCTCCAGCTGCGAATGGGCTCCCTCCTGTCACGCCACTGATACCAGGTTAAGGCTTTTCCCTCTAAGCATATCCCCGCCGCTGTCAATTTCTCATCCTCCGTTAGCCCATTGACAGCGAAATATCGCTCCACCTTATAGATTCACCCATGGCCGTCCTCGCCCTCAAATACGGGTATCTTAAGCTTCCTCACCCTTGGATCTCCTCCATTTCCCTGATATCCTCCATAACCTCCCATCCCTCGATGGGGAAGAGCTCCCCAGGTGTCCCGATCGTCCCTTCGACGATTATACTCGAACCCCTCTTCATACAACCCCCTTCTTCCTTCGAAATCATCACCTCGACGCTGAATTCCCTCAAATTCAGCACCTCGACGATGAAATTCCTCCCTTCTTCCCTCAAAATCAGCTCCTCGACGCTGAATTCTTTTGAATTCAGCACCTCGGCGTTAGAATTCCTCCCTTCCCCCTTCAAAATCAGCACCTCGACACTGGATCCTTTCAAATTCAGCACCTCAGCGATGGAACTCTTTCCTTCTGCCGACAAATTCAGCCTCTCGTTTGTCGTATCCCCTGCTCAACTCCTCCCTCGAAAGCGGTTCTAGCGGAGGCATCCCTTCATCTCTTTCTAAAACTTCCACTTCCGGATTTTCCCTACCCCCAAACGGGTTAGGGTTTCCTCCCCTTCCATGGCTGCCGACAGTTTCAGATGATGCCGGTTTTTGTTTTTCTTCCATCATTTTTTTCATTAATTCTTCTAGCGCGGCAAATCTTCCATCCATCTTCTCATGGATTGATGAAAATTGATTTTGAAATTCTGAGATTTTATCTTCAAAATCCGTCTTCAATTGCCCTAGCTCTCCTTCCAAGACCTCAACTTTTCTTTCGGCCATAGTATCTTCTTAGAACTTGAGAAATCTTCTTCCGATTGAGACAAATCTCCTGCTGAAATCTCAGAAATCCAGCCGCCAACGGTCCCCAATCGACGCTCTGATACCAATTTGATAGGAAATACTTGATTTCAAGTAATTCCTAACCAAACCGGAAGCGAAACAGTAGAAACTCTGCTGTTTATAGAAGAGGACAGCAGGTTTTTACAGGAAAAACAGCAGGAATTCAAGAGAAAACGGAGAGAAAACTCAAGTGAAGGCTTGTATTTCAGTAGTAAGCAATGAAAATAGCAAAGATACAATTTGTTCTTCAATCCGAGAGGAAGAACAACTCTCTAATCTCCGGAAACGCCAAGAGCCCAAAACAAGAAAACCTAGATCTCAAGTTGTAATTCAAAATTCCAGAAGATCCCCCAATTCCCCCCAATCTCCTAATTAAACAAATTAATCATAAAGGACAATAATAAACTTCCTAAAACAGCCTCTCACATTCAAATTTTCCCTCCTAATAGCAATTAATACAAGTTTGGCCCACCCATGAGTTCCGCCCCCTTGCTGGGTCTGTTCCGGCGTGAATAGACCTGGAATCCAACAAAACTTCCATCTCTCACTATTAAGCAAACTCAATCCTTTTATTGCCAACCCATTTAGACCTCAAATACTTGCAGCATGTCCCAGTCTTCTAATATCCCTATCGAAAGGCTAATACCTATTGAAATAATGGAAATATGGGAGAAGGGTCGGTGATATAATTGTGAGAAAAAGTTCAGCCGTACTCATGTTTGCAAAGGAAAATTATTAATGTTTATGCTTCAATTTGAACGAACACTACCAATGTCTCTGAAGATGGCTCCAATCACCCCTTATGCATCATTAACGGTTTTGATTCATCTGAAATATAACTATAAGCAATAAGCTTCCTTCTGCTTGTTGGAAATCAATCCATATCTTATGTCTCTTGGGACATCTAATTAGCTACATTGTCCAAATCCCTATGATGGTGGGTCTACCCTCAATTTTATTGAGCAACGCCTTGTTAATTATCTCGAAGTTCTGATGATGCCAACACCTAAATTTCAGGTACTAGAGGCTATTGCACAACTCTTGCCTACAACTACAAATGTTTTGTCACAACCTTATCAATCCAAGGGCACGATTTCGTCATCGATCTTTTCTTCCTACTTATCCAAGGAGTAAATGTCATTCTAAATATTATAAAGAAAATTATTTTAAAGAAAATTTGTTATCGTTTTCTTTGATTATATTCGTGTGTGTTGTTAAACAAAATCTGGTTATGTTCAACATCTCTACGTCGTTTTATATTGCCTACATATTGGCAACTTTTTTGGATGTGTTATTCACACTCAAGTTTTATATGTTCATCTATTCTTTCTAGGTTTATTATAGATGTCTCTTATACTTATTGATGTGAAACATACAACGGAATTGCAGTATTTTATTAAAAAATT
The DNA here is from genome assembly GCA_016618105.1 of Dendrobium huoshanense. NCBI lineage: Eukaryota > Viridiplantae > Streptophyta > Magnoliopsida > Asparagales > Orchidaceae > Dendrobium > Dendrobium huoshanense. Next base: position 4,305,099 of record CM028358.1, on the reverse strand, counting down.
TGTTTTAGCAATGAATTTATAAGATTAATGTTTCACTAACTTAGGATATTCAGTTTTCGTAGTTATTGACTTGCTTCTAATATGCGGTTACACGATAGATTAACAGAACGATTCAAGACAATAACAAAACGATAGCAAGACAAATGTACAATTAATACTAATCCGACACTTAACAAATAGAACTTTCATCTTCAAGTTTTCCTCTCGATCGCTCTTTGGAAGTAGGGTTAGCGGAGGACGAAGGTTAGCAAGTCAAGTGATGCCACTAAAACACAGAGGATGCCGACGGTTTTGATTAACGGAGTGTTGGCCGGAGTTGGAGAGACGGGTGGTCGTCCGGTGATCTTCCACTGTCCTATAGGTTATTGTTCGTTGATGACGTCCACCAAAGTAAAGAGAATATGCTCCACGTATTCCTCGACGGTGCCTTCATATCCAAATCCGGGATCGAAGAAAGGTGATTGAATGATGTCGATTTCTTCTTGAGAATTGTAAATGAATCCGTGATCAACTTCCGGATCTTCCATCCATGAGATTGAGTGTATCGGTGTGGTTCTTTGGTGGAGCCACCAATTAAGAGAGGTGGAGAAGGGCGGCGGAGAGAGAGGGGAGCCGACGGTAAGGAGGAGAGTAGAGGATAGGGGAGGGTAGAGCTAGGGTTTGAATGAGGGAAAGAGATTTTAAAAAAATCTAAAATTAGTTCAGATTTTCCTAAGAGGGAAGGGAGTAAATAATTTGAATTTCAAATTATTACACATAGGGAAAGGGGCGGCAGTTTAGGAGGAAATCAGGGAGAATTTAAGTGGAGTTAAGAACTTAAATTGGAGAAAGAGGGGGGGGGGGGGGGGGGGAATTAATGGGGCCGACCATATAGAGGGAGAAGGGAGTTTGTTTTAAGTATGTGGAAAAACTATAAATTTGAAATTAAGTTTAGATTTTATGCATTAATTAGAGGGGAGAGGGAATTTGAATTTCAAATTCAAATCCAATGTGGGCTTGGAGAATAAAAGGCAAAAGAGGGGGTGAGGCCCATGCATGGGGTGGCGACAAGGTGAGAGGGAGAGGGGATTGGGGAAATAATTATGGGCTTCCTAATTTAGCTTTGCAAATTGGGTATGAGGGAATAAAATCCAATTTAATTCAAAATTAAATTGGATCTCATTTAAAACTTTCCTAATTTGACTTTATTGGATTTGGAAACTATTTGAAATTCAATTGAATTTCAAATCTAGGGATTAATGGAGGGAAGGGCCGGCGGTTGAACTTTCGGTGGGGTGGTGGAGGAGGGATGGCCGGCGGGTGAATTGGGGTCAGCGGCTTGGGCGGCCAAGTATGGGAGGGTGGCCGTCGGGTTGGGTAGGACCGGCTCTAGGAGGAGAAACGGGGAGGGGTTTGGGGAGGCCGGTGGGTAGATGGGCTAGGGGAAGGGAGAAGTAGGGGAAAGGAAATGAACGAGGAGCTGCGAACCTTGGAATCCTCCAAAGGTTGACGGGTGTTGCTCTCACCCTCACCTAGGGTTTCTTCTCAAGAACTCAGTAAGAGATCAAACAAAGAAAGCTGAAATTTCTTCATAATTTATCAGAAAAAATACAATGACTAGGCCTTCATATATAGGCCTCCAAAACAGAAAATATAAAAGATACAAATGCCCTCATGCTACACATGACACAAATCCCTCATAGGGGTACAAGTGGAAAACTGAAAAAAATAATTAAAAAAAATGTACTAAAACATCATAAAAGAACTATGAATCGTAGCCGTCGATCTACGATTCCGTCGATGATAAGTATGTCGAAATCTCCAGTGGATGTCCTCATCACTTATACCTTTGGTTCATCTACTGTCGTGCACACAACTAATATAAACTTTTTGGGGTTTGTGGTCACTAGACTGATTTTCTAGTATTAACTCTGCCCTCTATTTGAATTACTCTAGATCTCACTGGTTCACTCAATCTCTGACAGACATGCTAGTGTTATTTGCTAGTCTCACTTAGCTCAATCCACTCGGAGCTTTGAACATCCTCCTATTGACACAGTTAGATCTATCTCCGTATATTGTAATGATTATTCTGAGCCATTTTGATCAACCACTTGATTAGCGTACACTCTCTCTACTTAGTCAGCCTATTACACTATATTACACCTACAAGGTTATCCTTAATAGTTAATGCAATTCCCTTAATTGAACCGATGATATGATCAATCTATCATGACTTCCTGGCATGTATTAGCCCTTAGCTCTATGAGTCACATGTTAACCCATAGTCCTTAGGTCAACTATGTGATCAATCTGACTTGCCTTCCTAGCATTGTGTTGACCATAGGCCAAACCAATTTGACCTGAACCACATTTGGGCTTGAAGGACTCACTCACTCTGATTTAGAACTTAGATGACTCACTTAAGATCCATCTATTTAAACTTATTGTTTCAAATTGTGTAATATGAGGCCGCCTTGAGGGCCACTTAAGCGCAATTTAAGTAAAAAATGCCTCGAGGTTTATGCCTCCAGCTTTTTTTATGAGGCTTGCGCCTCAAATTAGCTGAGGCCCGCCTTGCCTCCCTGGCATGAGACGTACGCCTCACCATATATATATATATATATATATATATATATATATATATATATATATATATATATATATATATATATATATATATAAAATTAAAATTTATCTAAATCTTAAACTAAAGCCCTGAACAAATCACACCATCCTACAATCCCAAGCTGCAACAATTTTCTCTCGACTGCCTCGACCTCTAGCACATTGCTTTCACTACAGCCACCACTGTCATAGTCGCCATCGAGGATCATTTAAAAGCCGCACACCACCACCATCTCCTTTAAAAATTTTGAAGTATTACTCTCATTTTTATGTTAACGATAAACATTTATGAAAGAGGAAGACGACTTAAATAAATTAAGAAGTAGATTGTGAGACATTGTACTTCACAGGATGAGGTAGGAGAGAGACCAATTTATTATGACGATGACTCAAACAAAGAACCTCTCAATGATGACAGTGTAGATACTTTTTGAATTGTTGTCAATTATTTCAACTTTATTTAGGAATTAAATGTGGACGAGTAGGATTCTAAGAAAGATAGAATTTGGAGTTGAACTTGATGTTATATGATACTTTTATATAATTTTATTTATTTTATGTTATTTTGCTCTTGTAATATTTTGATTTTAATTCTATTTCAAGCAATTTAAGTTTTGTCAGTTTACATCTTGTGCAATGTTTTTTCATATGTATGTCAATTTGCTAATTCTTAGTTTAATAGAAAATTAATATGTCATCTTTTAATATATTATTTTGGTTTAACATAAAAAGTTAATTTTAACATTTATTTTCACTTTACGCAATTTTTTTGATTTTGAGACTTACGCTTGAAAATGCTTTAAAGCTCGTCTCGCCTCACGAACGAAAAAAATGTCTCAAATACCCAATTGCGCAATTTTAAGCCTATGTTTAACCAAAGCCCATTTAAGATTCCCTGAGTTGTATTAATCGACCCCTAGTCAACCTATTAAGGCACTGGTTAAGCCAAATCAGTTGGGCAGAGGCACACAGACAAGGCGCAAACCCATCTGGCTCAAACTTCCACATGGCAGCAAGATAACTAGGATGCTGTTGAGTATATAATAAATGGGTGAAGTAATTAAAAAGTTGTATAGCTGCACACATCTTTTTCTTATTGGTTAGAGGAGATAGTAGTGAGCAAAATTTATTATCTATGTGTCTGGCTCAAAAAAAAAAAATAAAAAAAAACGAAAAATCATTACGAACCCATTCCTAATCTTCACCTTTTACCTGTTTCAATTTCTAGGAGGGGTAAGCAGTTTTAAATCTTCTTAAGCTGGTAATTTTATTTGTTTTGCCAATGCTCCCCAATAAAAATTTAAGATAGCTTATAAGTGATTTAACATCTTCATATTATTATAATCTTATTTTAACTATTTGGGAGGTGGGCTTTATGAATCCTTCTTGCTCATTCAATGATGTTTAGTCATATATTAAGTGTTAATTCTTTTTTATGTTACTCTCTTCAGCACAATTTATATCCTTATTAACCTTTGTTCTACCACTCATTTTGCAATTCTTGTTGATTGAATCTTTCAAGATTTAAAGAACACTAACCAAACTATTTTTTGAGAGATTCAAAATCTTAAGATGTTAACGGTGTATGAAGAAATTAATGTTGTGTGGGAAAAAATAGCTAGTAATTTTAAAAATATTGCAAAGAATATACTTGGAGCATCAAAAGAAAAATATCTTAATAGTGAAAATAACTGGTGGTGGAATCAAAACGTGCAAGAAAATATCAAAAATAAGAAACCTATTATAAAAATTATGCTCGAAACAGTGAAAAAGGTATAAAGAGGCCCTTATAATAGATATAAGAAAGCAATATGTGAGACAAAGAATTTAGCATTTTATGATTTATATAATAGATTTTAGATACTAGGGATGGTGAAAGATATATGTATAAGTAGTTAATAAAAAAGATATAAGTAAAGATTTAGTTCAGTTAAAGTGCATTAAGAAGGAAGATAAAAAAACACTTTTATTTAAGAGGATATTAAACAATGGTAGATGAAATATTTTGATAAGCTTTTCAATGAAGATTGTGATAATATGATTGACTTTAGGAATCTCAACATCTTAAATAAAAATAGTGATTTTTGTTTTTATCGGTATATTTGTAAAATCGAAGTTTGTGAGGCTTTAAAAAAAATGAAGTGTGGAAAGCTGTTGGACATGATGGTATTTTAATAGAGGTGTGGAAATGCGCTTAGGAGATGAAGGAATTTATTGGCTTACAAAAATTTTCAATATTATTTTAAAGACTAAAACTATGTGAGGAGTGTGTTGATTCCTATTTTTAAGAATAAATGTATTGCACAAGAGTGTATGAGTTATAGAGGAATTAAGTTGTGTCATTCTTTAAAATTATTGGAGAGAGATATTTAGCACATATTAGGATGTGATACTAATGTTTCTCTACATTTTTTATTCATGCCGGGAAGGTCTACTATGGAAGACATACATTTATTGAGAGATTTGATGGAGAAGTATAAAGAGAATAAGGAGAATCTACATATAATATTTATTGATTTAGAGAAAGTATATAATAAAGTTCCATGAGAAGTGCTTTGGAGAGTTTTAGAAATGAAAGGGGTTAATAATGCTTATATTCAAGTCATTAAGGATATGTATGCAGGAGTTGTTACTTGTGTTTAAACACAAGTGGTTTGACCAATTATTTTCCTTTTGTAGTTGGATTACATCAAGGATCAACTTTGAGCCCATATCTTTTTACTCTAGTGATAGATGTTCCTACTAGATATTTGTAAGAGGATGTACCATGGTGTATGCTTTTTGTTGATGATATTCTTCTTGTTGATAAGAGTAGAGAGGGAGTTGAAGGTAAACTTGAACTATGGATGTCAACCTTAGGGTCCAAAGGTTTTAGTTTGAGTAGATCTAAAACTGAATATATGGAGTGTAATTTTAATAGTGATAGATCTAGTGGAGGGACTGCAACTTTGGGTGATCAAGTCATTAATAAGAGTACATGTTTTAGATATCTCGGATCTATTGTTCAAAGTAATGATGAAATATATGGGGATATTATTAGTAGAATTCAAGTAGGATGGTTGAAGTTGAGGAATGCATCAGGCCTGTTGTGCTATAGAAAAATACTTCTCAAACTTAGGGAAAAATTCTATAAGATGGTGTTGAGACATGCAATGTTTTATGGCGTAGAATTTTAGCCATTAAAAGAGAAGCATAAAATTAAATTAAGTGTTGCAAAGATGAGGATGCTCAGGTGGATGAGTGGCTTCACACTTGAAGACATAATGCGAAACAAGTATATACATGAAAAGATTGGAGTAGCTCCAGTGATAGATAAGATTAGAGAGAGTCATCGCCTTAGATGGTTTGGTCACATAAAACATCGGCCTTCTGATGAACCAGTTAAGAGAGTAAATGTTTTAGATTTGGCCTATGTTAAGAAAGGTACTAAAAAGACTTGGTTGTAAAATATTAGAAATGACCATTTTTTTATTAGATTTAAATGAGAATTTGACTCTTAACATGGCACAATGGAGAAAAAAGATTAAGTCACCTCATATGGTGGGATAAAGGTTTGATATTATTGTTGTTGTAGTAGATTGAATCTTTCAACTCATTTTTTTGGTACATTTTTTTGTCGATTCTAAATCCATCATGTCTATTTTTTCACTGCTTTATCGAATTTATGCAAGAATTATGATGTTTAGATATTTAGCAACTTATTTTCTTTCGAGTAAATTCACTTCAATTTAGAATTAAAAATGGCAGAAAATTTCTTTATCATGTACTAGAAGAACTCATTAGAAACTATATCTTTCCATTCTTTTTATTTCCGAAGGAGACAATGTTTCAGCATGCATTAGCAATCGCCTCATACTTGGTTCTAGTGTTCTATATATATATATACCAATGGCATATACAAAGACCTGGATTTTGGATATGTATGGCTCATTTTATCCCCATAGAAACTAATATTACTTTTGTACTGATAAATGCAGGGATCTGGCGGAGAGTAGGGCAAGTAAAGTATAATGTTTGTTATGATAGCATAATCAGGGCAGTTAATGTGGCATAGATGGCAGGCTTATGCTTGCATCTTTACCATAGTTACTTTTTTTCCCGTGATTAGCGGCGAGGCTTATCATGTTTGACTCAGAAATTACACACTGTCCAACAATTATTTACAGGCCAATTCGGCCAGCTGATCTTCAAGTTCTTGAACAGATTCATGCTTCTTTATTTCCAATCAGGTAGCATGCCCACCATTAGTGTGTATGTACACTATACTTGACTTAGCTTTATATGTAGCCTTATGGTCATTAACTATTTAAAGTATTTACTTTGTTCTCCTACAATCTTTTGCAGATATGAGAGGGAATTCTTCCTCAAAGTTGTCAATGGCCAAGGTATTGTTTCTTGGGGTGCCGTTGACATAAGCAGGCCTGATGGCCTTGTTGATGAGCTTATCGGATTCGTCACAACACGCACCATTGCAGTAAAAGAAAGTGAGGTAACTACATTAGTCAAAACTGAGAGGCAATTTTAACAGACAAGAAGTTATTTACTATTTTTTGGACAGATTACTGATTTAATAGGATATGACACATTAAGGAAGGATCAAACTTTAGTGTATATATTGACACTTGGTGTTGTAGAACAATACCGGAACCTTGGCACAGGTATAAATTTCTCTTTTGCTTGTGAAATTTGACTATTTTTTTTGCTGATGTATCTAATGGCTTCTCTCCCAATTTTTTTGTAGCTTCTTCACTTGTTCGGGAGGTGATAAAATATGCTTCAAGCGTTACTAGTTGCAGAGCAGTGTATTTGCATGTTATCGCTTACAATCAGCCAGCCATCCATTTCTACCAAAAGATGCAATTTAGGCTTGTAAGAAGGTTGTCAAATTTCTACTACATTAATGAACAGCACTATGACTCATTCTTGTTTATCTACTACGTAAATGGTAGTCGATCTCCATGCTCGCCAATGTAAGTAAACTTTTTTCAATGAAAATACATATCTAATTCCTTTGATGTGTGTTGTTTTATAACTTCAGGTTGTTGGAATTGATAAAAACATTTAGCTTTTATTTTGCATCAAAATTTTCTTTAGCATTGTTTAATGGATGAAGATATTTTGACAGCCAAGCTGCATGATCCGTCATTTTTTATTAATGAAATGGATGCGATAAATATTAGCGCACCTTTTACTTCGCTAAATGTGAAAATAGCAGTTTTCGTTTACCAGCTCAAATAAGAGCTCTAGTGAGAAACGTTGAGGTCCTAAGGATTGAAGTTATGATTGACAGACAATTATAAAACACATACAAAATTCATGAAATGAATTATACTGCAATGTTTACTATTGATGATGACGATGATGTCGTTATGTTATTGAATTTGACAAGAGCATCTAGCTTTTACTTTGCATCAAGTTTCCCATAGCATCAGCAAAAGGTAAGGTATTTTGATAGCCAAGCTACGTTATCTATCACTGTGATTTTGAAATGAATTTGAAGCCCTCTCTTATGCAAAGGTTGAGGAAACAATCTTAATACCTATAAACCTTTTAATAACTTTGCCCAATTTATTTACATATCTCACAACAATAGCTAGTTGTTTCTTCATGGAGACATCCCATGACTCATCAACTAAAATTGAGAAGTACGTATCACCAATATTTTTCATGATAGAAGATAAACTCTCAGCAGGTGCAGCACTACAAAGTTCTTTTTGCACTTTTGGTGAAGTCAACTTCAAATTTGAGCTTGCATTTGCCATTGCAATTTTCTTTATTTCTTCATTATGATTAGCAAGAAATTAAAGTAGCTCTAAATAATTTCTTTGGCTATCTGAACTTGTTGACTTATTGTAGCCTTGAAATGATAGTCCTTGATATTTGATAGTGCTATGTTGTGTTGTATTTTGATATGTAATTGCATGTATTTACTATATTATGTCAATGAGACAGGCCATAAAATCACTTTTTTTCATGCCAAATGCTGAAATTTGCGTGGCTCACTTCTTTCTTCCTTATGCTACAAATCTAACAAGCAGCAGTTTTTGGCTTAAGCAATTAGTTCATGTGCCTAAGCTGAAGCTAGAGACGGTCTCAGCACCTAATTTTTGTAGGGAGAAAAAAATCTAAAATGCCCAGAATTCTTTTCAAATTATATTTTCTTGCATAACAAATTAATTATTCAGACATTTACATGAAAATGGTCAAAATATCAAATAGTTATAATATCAATAGTTCTTAATAAAATTTAAGTACACCAATTAACACCCAAAAACAAAATTAATTGAATAAGTATCTGCGAAGACAGTTAAATTATATTAGAGTTGCATAAAAAACTATCTAAGGAGCTTCGTCCATTTCCCGACTAATTCCCTTGACAATATGTTACAGCTCTACTATCTTAACTGTTTTGCCTAATTTGCTTATGTTAATCCCTTTCCAGACTATTTGAAATTATTAGGCCGGTCCAGCCAGTCCATACAGATACAAACTGGCTCACGAAGATAGAGGCGGAAGAGTTTCGCCTCTCCTGTACTGCCGCTCGAACTGCAGGAGCCAACAAAGCTGTTTAGGAAGGATTTTTGAGAGAGTTAGGAGGGAAATTTCAAAGTAGGGGCTGTTTAGATATTTCCTTTTGAATTTTATGTATCAAGTAGTATGTTTTGCTAGGGTTAGGACATCTTGAATTTGGCTGAAATTTGAGATTTCTCTTAGGTTTTGGGCCCTGGTGGCGTCCAGAGAATTGGGAGAGATAGATCCTCCTCTCAAATAGAGGATCAATTCTATCTTGGTATTTTTCGTTTCCATTTCTTCAAATAATACAAATTATTTATTGTTTTCCTAGTTTTGTGTGAATTTTTGTGGAGAATTCTGATAGGAAATACTTGAGTTCGCAAGTAACCCTAAGGTAATACTTGAGTTCGCAAGCAATCCTAAGCCAATCGGAAGAGCAAACAGCAGGAAAACAGCAGAATTTCTGCTGTGGACAGCAGAAAACTGCACTCAAACTGAGAAAACAGTGGGAAAAACTGGAATAAAACCAAGCCAATACTTGTATTCCACCAGAAGAAGAATCAAAACAGCAAAGATACAATAGTTCTTCAATTCGAGAGGAAAAACAACTCTCCACAAGTCTCTAGCAAACCCTAGAGCCCAAGCACACAATGAGATCTCCAACTTTTCATTCAAATTCAAGATGGGGACCTAATTCCCCCCTTTCCCCCTCTTTAACTCTCATCCCCATACAAAATCCCTAAACAGCCCTTCTATTCAAATTCCCCCCCTTTCCATTCAAATTTTCCCTCCAACCTTTGAATTAACTCCATGTGGGGCCCGCCTAGAGTAAGTAAGGACCGGAGGGGCCCGCCTAACAAATTCTCATTGTTTTCGGAAGATTGATAGTAATTACTTGAGATCTACAAGTGTTTCCTATCAAATTGGCATCAAAGTGGTTTCCAGACTATTTTTGGGTTATTTTTAGAGAATTCATGCAACAAATTTTCCTACTTTGGACCCAGGTGTTTGTTGTTTTTAGGGGGGGAATTCAGATTTTTGAGCCTAACAAAAGTTGGGGACATATGACGGGAAGATAGGTAGAAGTATTGGAAGAGGAGATCAGATAAATGAAATATGAAACTTTAGATCTACAAACTCAAGTTTTAGATTTAAAGAAAGATATTTCAGTCATCCATGATAAGATCGATTTGAAATTTTTCATCATGGGTGAGATGTTGAAGAAAGTGCTCGAGGGCCAAACCAAAAAAATGTTGTCGAAGGTGTGGGAAGTCACTGAAAGCCAGGAAAGTGGGGAAAACCCTAAGCCAACCAGACGAAGGTAGGATCAGGAGATGGAGATTTCGAAAGATATAGAAAAAAGGCCTCCCCTAGGGTCTATTCCCAGGGAGGAGTCCGGTTGAAGGTATGTGGAGAGTCGTAAGGGGGTTGGGCATGAGAAGAGGGGTAACATTTGAAAGGCGAGGACTTGATTATGATCAAAGAGGTGTTGTATTTGAAAGGAGAGGGGTTGAATATGATCGAAGGGGTGCTGAATTTGAAGGGAGAATCTGGGCTTGTGATGAAAGGTTTGGGTGAGAGCGGAGGAGGGATGATTGACATAATTGGTGGGAACCACCCCCTTGGGGAATGAGAAATTTTGGAGGAAGCATGGTTGACGAAGGAGATATGAGAGTGAGGAAACTGAATATGTCTATTTTTGAGGGAGATGATACACATAGGTGAATCTACAGGGTGGAAAGGTACTTTACTGTCAATAGGTTGATAGAGGAGGAGAGACTGACGGTAGTTGACCTATGTTTAGAAGGAAAAGGTTTTGATATGAAACATACATGCAAAGATGAGTTACTTAATGAATTTGCACGTTTAATATTTAGAGTACAATAATTATATTTTGATTTTGAATGACAAAAAAAAAAAAACACAAAGAGCGGTAAGACAAACTTAGGCTAAATCACATGCATAGAGGTTAAGATTGTAAAACAATCAATTTAATCTAATGTTGCATACATGAATGGTTTCAATAATAAATCCTTAGACTAACAATGAGATTAATACTATGAAGGATCCCTCACACAACTCTATAATTTACTAGGCCTTAGCTGAGGACTAATACAAACTCAGTGAATCAATTAATTCCATAATTGAAAGTAACTAGGAAAATAAAAGAGTGAGGGAAAGAGTTCACCGAATCCTGGGTTTGGGGGCATTGGGGAAGCAACTAGAAGGTCTTTCCGATCAGGACAGTCGCCTCCTTTGGCGGAATTTCCTCTGGACAGCACCCTTGATCCTGTTCGGTGAATTGGGGCAGCAGCTGGAGGACTTTTGAGCAACAGAACTGTTGTTTCTGCTGCTGGAATTCTTCTGGATAGCACCCAGGGATGACTGGACAGCTGCTATGAGAGCCTTGGCAGCAGTTTGGACTCTCTAGAAATTTTGGACAGCAAAACAAGAAATTTTGGACTGTGGGACTGATGTAAAATGTACATGTGAATACGAGTTACTTAATGAATTTGCATGCTTCATTTTAGAGCACAATAATTATATACTTAGAGTGAATTTGAGCGACAAAATAAAACACAAAGAACGGTGACACGAGCTTAGGCTAATTCATATGCATGAGAGTTAAGAACGAATAACAGTCAATTTAATCTGACGTGGCATGCATGAATGATTTTCAACAAGGTATCCCTAGATTAACAATGAGACAAGTCACCTTGAGGTATGCCACTCATTCAACTCTCTAAGATTACTAGGTTTTAGCGGAGGTCAATTAACAAGCTCCATATGAATCCATTACGCCACGAAGAATGGTAACAAAGGAAATATGAGATTAGGAAAAGAGTTCACCATTATCAAGCAATAATTAGTAGTTGGAAGCTTCCAAACAGCATCCTCCTTACTCTCCAAGGTTGGGACGGCAGTCTAGAAATTTGTGGACAACAGCAACAGCGTCGGAACTTCACCAAAATTGCTAGGCAGCTATTTTCCGCAGGTGGAGGCGTCTGAACAGCAATAGGAGCCTTCTGAAAGAAGGCACGACATTGGAAGACGTGCAAAAATTGATGGACAGCAGCTGGGGATGTGTAGACAACAACAAGTGATGGTTGAAAAGACCTTTTGGCACCTGATACTCTTCAAACAACAAACCAAACAACAACAGTGGGGCGGGACAGCCGTTTTCCATGTCGGTAGGATCTTGGGCAGCAAGGCGGACCTTCAAGGGATGTTGAACAGCAAGATGGTTTTGCTGTAAGTATTGGACAGCTGTTAAGAATCCCTTTATGGGAAGAAAACGTGAGGGAAGGGGTTGGGGAAGGGTTTGAATGCTTGCCAGTCAATGATTTCAATTAGGAATGAGTAGATTCAATCAATCCCAATTTGAATTTGAATTGAACTTAATTTAGGGATTTAATTGGGGAGCATTAAGGGTGAAATTAAAAGAGAAAGAGGGATGGAGTGTGCCGGCCTAGAGAGGGAGGGAAAAATTGTGTCCACATTCAATGAATGTGGACCAAGGCATTAATTGCGATTGGGAATTAAATCTGAAATTTATTTCAGATTTAAGATGAATTTGGAGGAAATTAATTTGAAATTTGAATTCAAATTAAAGAGGGGTAGGGAGCTTTAATGGACATTATTGGGGAAGCCATTAATGGGTGGCCGACAGCATTGAGAGGGAGGGAGGAAATTGGGGAGGATTTTTGAAGCTTCTAAATACAGCCCACTAAATAAGGAGGAGGAATAATTAAATCCTAATCAATTTAAAATTAAATTGAATGAGATTTAAAACTTTCCAAATATGGCGGTGGCAAATTAGGAAAGATTTTGAAATTCAAAATTCGAATTTCGAAATTGGGGACTTCTCTTTCCTAACTCAAGGGATGTTATTTTGGGAAGGTGTAATGAGGCTATTAACTCTCGTTAATGGTGGGGGCAAAAGAGGGGGGTGGGGGGTGTGCGGGGGCTGGCGGTGGTAAGGTGGAGAGGGGGCTAGGGAATTCGGTGGGGAGTTGGGAGTAGGCCGGTGGTGGGGGTTTTGGGAAGAATTCGGTGAATGATATCCAATTAAATGGTGGCGGCAGAATTTGGGAGGGAGGTAGAGGAAGTGGGGGAGAAAGGAGATGAAAGAAAAATACAAATAAGATAAAAGTAAACTAACGAACTCACAAAGAGATCGTAAGAACCGCAAACCTTGGACTCTTCCAAAGGTTGACGGGTATTGCGGTCACCCTCCTCGGGTTTCTCCTCTCATGAACTCACTAAGAGATCAATTCCCTCTCATGAATTCACCAAGAGATCAGACAAGTAGAATAAAATTTTTCATTAACAATTCATCATCCTTACATGAAGAGGGGGGAAGGCTTTAAATAGCCAATGGAATAAGAAAAATACAAAGACACAATTGCCCCTAAGGCAAAGACATGACGAGGCCCTTAAGCAAGGCATAAACGGAAAGAAATACAATAGACTCATAAAGCATAAAACAAAATACATCAAATACAATAATAATCAAAAGTAGATCGTGACCGTAGATCATTGATCTTCTGATGTCCTCATCAGGGACAACAAGGAAATTTGTTGTAGTTTTCTGGACAGCAATTCGTGGACGAACAGAAGCTGGACAACAGCGTTGTGAAGGTCGTTAACTCCTCTCTAGGTCATGGTTTGGGAAGATTAGTGTTGGGGGAAAGCCTTCCAAAAAGAAAATCTGAGTTTAGTCTCAGATTATATAGCTTGTGATGGAGGGAAGGATCAAAAGAAATAAAGCTGGATTTATTTCAGAGTTATCTAAGTCAGGGATTTGAATTTTGAAATTCAAATAAGAGATGAGGGAAGGGACAAGGGGTGTTTAATTATTTCCCTAATTGAAGCCTTCAAGAAGGAAGGAAATAATTAAGCAAGAGGGGAAGAGGGGGCATGCCATAAAGGAAGGGAGTAGTTGTCCACATACAATGTATGTGTACCCAAGCAATAAATATGATTAGGCCATTAAATCTGATTTTTATTTCAGATTTAGAGAGATTTAGGGGCTTCCTAAATTTGGACTTATTGATAAGGGAAGAGTTTGAAATTCAAATAATAGACTTTCCTAAATTAATATGGGGATATTTTAGGAAAGTGTTGAAGTGGTCAATTGAAAGGGAACTTTAGGGTTTGGATCTAGTTTTACTAGTTGCTAGGGTGAACCTGGGGTGGCTGGCGGCTAGAGGAGGGGAGGTGGGGCTTGGTTTGGTGGAAGGGGAGGGACGGTAGGGGAAAACCAGCAGTGGGAAGGTGGAGGAAGAGTAATTCGGTGGTTTGGGTTGGCTTGGAGAGGGTGGTCGGCGGTGGAAGCCAAGGAAGGAGGAAGAAGGAAATACTAAGTACTAATTGCGAGTCCCGAAATCCACCGGCGGCTGACAGGTGATGCAAGACCCTCTCCTAGGGTTTCTCTTCTCAAGAACTCACAAAGAGATCAGGAACAAAAAAGCTGAAATTTTTATTCATATTCATTATTCATCCAAAATACAAGAGATCTAGCTTATAAATAGGCCTCATGAAATGAAAAGAAACAAAGACTAAAATGCCATTCGGGTTACAACACCACATGACCACCCCTAGGGGTAAAATGAAAAAAATAGAAATATAAGATAAACTAGTACATAAGACAAATCAAAAATAAAATAAACTTCAGATCGTAGCTTTTGATCTTCCAATGTCCTCATCAGTTTTGGCTTGGTACCAATGGAGGGATATGCGATGGCCCATATGGAGTTGGAGGGAGTTCAAGGATTTCCTATTAGAACGATTCTGAACCGACAAGAGAGGAGACTTCTACGAGCAGTTCTTCACCTTGAAACAAGATGATTTAGTGATAGAGTACCGGGAAGGTTTGAGTACATTGCTAGCTGATTGGACCACCTTTTTGAGACTGTATTAGAGGGGAACTTCATAAAGGGACTGAAACTAGAGATCCGGACGGCAGTTAGAGTGATGAGTTCTCGTGACTTGGGAGAGGCTATGAGCCTAGATGGATCTAGCTCAGTTGGTAGAGGATCAGAGGCACCTTGAGAAAGGGACGAAAGGCAGCAACTCAAGAGGCATATACAAGATGACCACCACCTTTTTGGCATCCAAGAAGCCAAAACCGAGTACCCTTCGGGAGACCCCGAAGAAGAAGACTGTCGGTGGGGACAAGTTCAAGAAGCTCACAGAAATTGAATTACAGGAGAAAACATCAAAGGGCTATGTTTCAGATGTGACGAGAGATATACGTTGGGGCACATGTGTAAGGACCAAACTCTTCAGATACTTATCGTTTGTGATTAAGAGAGAATGGAGGGTTCTTTCCACCTTGTGGACAAGGTGGGTCTTTGGGATGGGGGTATTATTAGACCTATCCAACCAGTCCATACAGGACCGGCTCACGGAGATAGAGGCGGAAGAGTTCCGCCTCTCCTGTATTGCCGCTCGAACCGTAGGAGCCAATAGAGATGTTTAGGAAGGATTTTTAGGAAGTTAAGAGGAAAATTTCAAAGTAGGGGTTGTTTAGAGATTTCCTTTTGAATTTTATGTATTGAGAGTATGTTTTGCTATGGTTAGGACATCTTGAATTTGGCTAAGATTTGATATCTCTTTTAGGTTTTGGGCTCTTGCGGCATCTAGATAATTGGGAGAGATAGATCTTCCTTTCGAATAGAGGATCAATTGTATCTTGGTATTTTTTGTTTCCATTTCATCAAATAATACAAATTATCTATTGTTTTCCTAGTTTTATGTGGATTTTTATGGTGAATTCTCGCTTTTTTCCAAAGATTGATAGGAATTACTTGAGATCTATATGTGTTTCCTATCACATTGGTTTCAGAGCAGCTTCCGGGCTATTTTGGGCTGTTTTTAGAGAATTCATGCAGCAAATTTTTCTACTTTTGACTGAGTTGTTTGTTGTTTTTAGGGGGGAAATCCAAATTTTTTAGCGTAACAAAAGTCAAGGATATATGACGGGAAAAAAGGTAGAAGTATTGGAAGGTGAGATCAGACAAATGAAATCTGAAATTTCATATCTACAAACTCAAGTTTTATATTTAAAGAAAGATATTTCAATATCCATGATAAGAATGATTTGAATTTTTTCATCATGAGGGAGATGTTGAAGAAAGTGCTCGAGGGCCTAACCAAAAAATGTTATCAGAGGTGAGGGAAGTCGCTGACAACCAAGGAAGTGGAGAAAACCCTATGCAAATCAGACAAAGGGAGGATCAGGAGATGGAGATTTCAGAAGGAATAGAAAAAAGGCCTCCCCTAGAGCCTATTCCTAGGGAGGAGTCAAGTAGAAGGTATGTGGAGAGGCATGAAGGGATTGAGCATGAGAGGAGGGATGTTGAATTTGAAAGAAGAGGGGTTAAATTTGTAAGACGATGACTTGATTATGATCGAAGAGGTCTCGAATTTGATAGGAGAGGGGTTGAATATGATAGAAGGGGTGCTGAATTTGAAGGGAGAAGGTGGGCTTATGATGAAAGGTTTAGGTACGAGCGGAGGATGGATGATTGACACAATTGGGGGGAACCACCCTCTTGGGGAATGGAAAATTTTGGAGGAAGCAGGGTTGACGGAGGAGATCTGAGAATGAGGAAATTGAATATGCCTATTTTTGAGGGAGATGATGCACATAGGTGGATCTACAGGGTGGAAATGTATTTTACTATCAATAGTTTGATGGAGGAGGAGAGACTAACGACAGCTGGCCTATGTCTGGAAGGGAAGGTTTTGGCTTGGTACCAATAGAGGGACATGCAGCGACCCATACGGAGTTGTAAGGAGTTCATGGATTTCTTGTTAGAACGATTCCGAATCGACAGGAGAGGAGACTTTTACGGTCATTTCTTCGCCTTGACACAAGATGATTCAGTGATAGAGTATCGGGAGAGGTTCAAGTACCTTGCTAGCCGATTGGACCGCCTTTCTGAGACCGTGCTAGAGGGGAACTTCATGAAGGGACTAAAACCAGATATCTGGGTGGCAGTTAGAGTGATGATGCCTCGTGATTTGGGAGAGGCTATGAAGCTAGCTCGGTTGATAGAGGATCAGAGGCATCTTGACAAAGGGAAGAAAGGCAGCAGTTCAGGAGGCATGTACAAGATGGCCACAACCTTTTTGACATCCTAGATTGACACTGAGTACCCTTTGGGAGACCCTAATGGAGAAGATTGTTGGTGGAAGACTTGGGGATAAGTTCAAGAAGCTCACAAAAATGAAATTATAGGAGAAAAGGGCGAAGGGGCTCTGTTTCAGATGTGACGAGAGGTATACATCGGGGCACATGTGTAAGGATCGAACTCTTCAGGTTCTTATTGTTTGTGATGAAAAGAGAATGGAGGAGGGTGTCATCTTTCCACCTTGCAGACAAGGTCGATTTTTGGGATGGGGTTATTGTTAGACTGGTCCAGCCGACCCATACAGGACTGGCTCATGGAGACAGAGGCGGAAGAGTTCCGCCTCCCCTGTATTGCTGCTCGAACTGCAAGAGCCAACAAAGCTATTTAGGAAGGATTTTTGAGAGAGTTAGGAGGAACATTTCAAAGTAAGGGCTGTTTTGAGATTTCCTTTTGAATTTAATGTATCAAGTAGTATATTTTGCTAGGGTTAGAACATCTTGAATTTGGCTGAAATTTGAGATTTATCTTAGGTTTTGTGGTCTAGCGGCGTCTAGAGAATTGGGAGTGATAGATCCTCCTCTCGAATAGAGGATCAATTGTATATTGGTATTTTTCGTTTCCATTTCATCAATTAATACAAATTATCTATTGTTTTCCTAGTTTTGTGTGGATTTTTGTGGAGAAATCTCATTGTTTTTCAAAAATTGATTGAAACTACTTGAGATCTACAAGTGTTTTCTATTAGAAACTTTCAGCATTAAGACTCAATCTGTAACTCTGGCAATTTTTGACCAACTATTTTGAAAGACAAATCTAATATTATTCAGTTAAACTGGGATGTTCTGGCTCCACGGAAACAACAATCCACCTGCAAAACATTCATCATGAAACAACAAGTCAAGAGACCACGAAAGACTAGCAGATCTGGTTAGTTTCTAATATGAAATTAAACTATACAAAATCTCATTACATTCTGGGTGTTAGCAAGATGGAAAATGTTTTGATTTTATGATTCTAAGAAAGAATGCAAAAAAAAAAAAAAACATAAATGCTTTAAGCCATATAGATGGTGATAAAAAATACATCTAAACCTGTCTGAGGAGGAGACAGCACCGAAGTAGCAGCATCAGGTGAGGACGAGGCGGACCAGTCAACACTCTCTTTTGTCATAGAGTCTCGAGCGGAAGGAAGAGAGGGAGGCTAAGAAATGGGCCAGCTGCACTTTGATCGATTTTGGAGTCTCGAGAGGAAGAAAAAGAGGAAGATGATGTGTTGTTATGCAGTCAGCACCCACGCGACATGCTAAGGAATTTTTGACCCAATGCTAATGTGGCTTTGCCAAAGATTAGGATGCTTAGAATGCTTTTTGTTTTGTATAACTAATAAGAAATTAGAACGTGAGGTATTGAGCGGTGTGTACTCCGCTTCTATTGTTGCTTCCTTTGTTGCTATTGCTAAGGAATATTTTGATTTTTATGTTGTCTTTTTTTATCTGGCATAGCAAGAAGCATTGACATGTCCCTTTTGGTGATCCTTCCTTTTGTTGGAGTATTAAGAAAATCATTGTCTTTGGGCATCGATTGCCTCACTGGCAACAATTTGAACCTCAATATGATGGATGCGTTTTGCATAATTGTGGACCATTTCTCACATTAGGATCGAATTAAATGATCCTTGTCAAAGTCATCTAAGGAAGGCTCCCTTGGGGAAATTTGTGCCATTTTTTAGAATTTTTTTGGGCCTTTGTTGAAAATCTTAAGTTGTCTTTTAGAGCTTCTTAATCATTTTAAAGAATAATAGATGAATAAAAGGAAATGAAAGGAATCCTTAATAATTCTTCTATTAATGAGAAGAGCTTAGGCAACTTGATAAATGTGTTGATGGCACTACAAGGATGGGAGCATTTTGGGCAGTACTTGGCAGAAGAGAGAATTCGTAGTTCGTAGAATATGCATAATAATTTGATAATATTTCATATTCTCTTATAGATCATTGGATCCGTCATAAGCATCCATAGCAACATCTTGAAACACAGGAATAAGACGACCCAATTTGAATATTGAAAATTAGGAAGAATCACAATGGACCCATTGACGAATGGGCCCCTAAGGGGATCTCTTATTCAATGACATCATGTTGTTTGTCCCACAGGAAGTTATGTGAAAAGTCTTTATTTTATGGGGTAAGTATATTTTCTTCCTTTGATTGTGACGATTTGGTCCTTTGCCTTCAAGATTGGTGTTGAATCATTATATTCTTATGGGATAATGGAAGTGTAGATGTAGATTTGAATTTTAGATATGTTTGTTGGAGATGCGTAGAAGCACAAATCGTAGTGCTCTCAATTGGATTATTGGGACTAATATAGAACCATTACTTTTTCAAGGACATATCATTACTAATGATACAATGGCTTTTCTTGTAATCGCCACTTCACCCTTTCATTAACCATTATTTTTTCATGCAATCATTAACCATTATTTTTTCATGCAGGGATGCTCTAGCAGCATTTGTTGTATACTTCATGAGCCTCCTAAGAATGTTGATTGCAAAGCTGTGGAAGGGTGGTGACAATAGGAACTCAAGATGGTCCAGGTGTAAAGAAAACCACAGCATTGGACTCACACAGAACAAGAGAATCCTCAATGCTGAGAATGATATCTGCCAAAATGTTTAAATTTTAAAATCGTCCTGAAGTTGCTCGTCTTGAAAATTCAATTCATGGACTACTTTCACAGCAAAAGGTTGAGGATCATGTCTTTTAATTTTTAACTGATCACTTGAAGATAAGGAAGCTGTTGTGATTACCAAATGGCGACAGCATAGTATATCATTTGCTTTTCAGCACACACATGATAAGTGAAATTGTTGCAAGTTTTCCTTGTATTTTCAAACTTTCTATGTTGCTCTCTTCACAATGCTATTAATCTATTTTCATCTGCAGATAAGATGAATTTTTCCACAACCTTGAACTTAAAAAAAGATCCATGGATGGATATTTAGTCCTTGAAGATGTTCTGTTATCAGAGCGATGTATCTAACTGAATTCTTACCATATCGGATTGCGTTCGAGCTGTTAAAAGCCCTTTCTTCAGTACAAAAAGCTGTAGTGGACTTGATTGGGGCACCAAACTAGTAAGTTTCATTGAAATTGAATTGAAATCACTTAAACTTAAACCATTCAATTTCAATGTATAATTTGATGGCCGCTCTTGAATATGTTTCCAGCGTGTTTAAAAGAAAGGTCATAAAGCTACACTTATGATGTTTACATCTCCAAAATAAATAAATAAAGTTGCTGAGACAAATTAAGTTTTCTCCCAAACAGAAATAAATAGCATTTAAGTCTACTAAAAATAATACAACAAGTGGTCCATTTGCTGCCTTGTTTACTATAAACATGGTTACTTATCACACATCAATCATCCTTAACTTAGCTTTCTCCTAACACACCTTCAGTAATAAGCTGATTACTGCATACACGGCTTAATTACACACACAACATCATATAGATGCCTTCTCCAAAGTATTAATTAGGTCGACATATTGATCAACAAAACACCACATACATTATCAATCACAATACAAGCCACATATTATAATGGCAACCTAAACCCTAAATAACTAATTAATCAAATCTTGCTCTCCTTAATATGCTTGACAACAGTGTTGGCGACGTGCACCGAGGGAACAATGGAAGCAAGAGAAATAACATCGATATGGTCATCTTTAAGCTCATACAGTATACTAGATTTAATGATGGAAATAGACTTCTCTTTCTCTATTATCTCAAAATGAATAAGATAAGAGCTGAAGCCCAGTTCAATTAGTCCTCCTTCTATCACTTGTATTTCTTTTACATGCTTTTCGTTGTCTACCTTCACAAATTTCTGCTTGCTGTACTTAGGACCTGATGATTCTGTTAACATGAAAAGTTATTTATATTTTACTCTTAAATTCTTCTGTAGTTACAAACTGGTTATGAAAATTAGTTTTCTAGGAAAAGGGATACAGCACCTGGTGGATAAGAAGTGCGTATAATGGTTCCAACACCACCATCTCCCTCCTGCACTTCTACCTTAAGTATTACATGAGGAATCAACTCCATAACAACCTTAGCGAGTCGAATTGTGCCATAGACCTCCCACAGATCATCAGCTGGTACATCAGCCTCGAGCTCATGATAAAGAAATCCCTTGATCATGCTTGTTGATTATCCTTTCAAGCCAACTCTCAGATAGCTAATTTACTTGAGAGGAATGTAGATGCATAGGTCTTGTTAGGTTATGTGTTTATATAGCATATCTCTGAACTATGTGTGGGTGTTATAGGTTGAAGGTGAAGCAGGCAAAATGCTTAAGGCCACAAGAAGCCCATCATTATACTGTATTAAACGACTCTTCAGATAACAGAAAAAAGGAAAAGAAAAAAAAAATCTGTGCAGAATTAATTGCATGCTTGTCGGTCTTTGGAAAGTTGCTTGTTTGATTTGGGAAATTAAATCCTTTACACATGTTGCTGTCTCCTCATGAAAAATGTGGGCACAGTTGCACAGGTATTAATAGTATTATGTGTTTAATTGTTTTTAATTTTAACACTTCCATTGTTAGATTCCAAATCTTGGATGCAAAAAGTAAAGGATTGCATTAGGTAGTCGACAGCTAAAATAAAACTTGTTGAATAATCATGACATATGATATTTATTGATCTAGAGAAAGCTTATGATAAGGTTCCAAGAGAAGTGCTATGGAGAGATTTTAAAAGAAAGGGGTTAATAATGCTTATATTCAACTTATTAAGGATACGTATGTCAAAGCTGTTACTTGAGTTCAAACGTAAGGTTGTTTGACTAAGTATTTTCCTATTTATGTTGGATTACATCAAAGATCAGCCTTATGTTTGCATTTTTTTTTACTTTAGTCATGGATGTTCTCACTAGACATTTGCAAGAGGTTGTACCCTTATGTATATTTTTTTGCTGATGATACTCTTCTTGTTGATAAGATTAGAAAGGGAGTTGAAGGTAAACTTGAATTATGGAGGTCAACCTTAGAGTCTAAAGGTTTTTATTTGTGTAGATTTAAAATCGAATATGTGGAGTGTAATTTTAATAGTAATAGATTTTGTGGTGGAATTTGTGACTTTGGGCAATCAAGTCATAATAGGAGTACACGTGATGAAAAAATAGATGGAGATATTATCAGTAGAATTCAAGTTGGATGGTTAAAGCGGAGGTATACATCGGGCTTATTGTATGATAAAAAGTTCCTCTCAAACTTAAGAGAGAAATTATAAGATGGTGTGAAGCCTGCAATGTTTTATGGCACAGAATGTTGGTCATTAAAAGAGAAGCATAATATTAAGTTAATTGTTGCAAAGGTTGGAATGCTTAGGTGGATGATTGATTTTACTCTTAGAGACAGAATACGAAATGAGCATGTATGTGAAAAGGTTGGAGTAGCATAAAACGGCGGCCTTCTGATGACCCGGTTAGGAAACCAGGTGTATTAGATTTGGTTTATGTTAAGAAAGGTAGAAGTAGACCTAAAAAAGACTTGGTTATAAAATATTAGAAATGGTCTTTCTTTATTAGATTTAAATGAGAATTTGACTCTTAGCAGGACACTATGGAGAAAAATGATTCATGTAGCCAACCCCACGGAGTGGGATAAAGATTTGATGTTATTGTTGTTGTAGTTTTTGATAGAATTTTAGAGAAGTCATGTGTTAGATATAAATGAAGCTTTTGATGAAAGATCAACATAAAAATGAAAGGGGGTATAGCTCCACTTCTGATTAGTTGTATCTTGAAGGGTGCCACAGATTTTGTTGGCTGGTTTTGGTATTAAATAAGGTGGTTGGGGAGAAAATAGCTGATTGTTTAACTATGATTCTGAATAATACCTAATGTTAGGCAAATGTTGAAGAAAGTGCTGACACAATTATTCAAATCTCATGTAAATACAAGTAGAGATGGCTTTCTTGAAATCAAGTATTCGCGTTTGTCAAGTGCTAAAAGATTAAATTTTGAAAGAAGAAACTTCATCGAAATCAAAAGATCTCACCATCATGCTTTAAATCACTATTTATAGCTTCTCATGAGCAGTAATCTGGGCTATTAGATAAGATTAACATAACATCCATATTAATCTAAGGATTTTTTTTTCTCTACAAACATGCATAAGAAGTCTTCAAATTGTTTCTCACATCATTAAATCAAAGTTGTGAGAATCAGACCGGATAACGAACCGAAAGAAGAGAGGTTTACGATTCAACCGTTCAAATCGGGGTCAAACCGGATGATGTAATAATTAATAATATTATTAAAACTTAAGAAAAATAACATAATATAATATAATTATATGAGCATTTAATAATATTTATAAAATTTTAAGAAAATATGCTAAAAATTTATAAATAAATATATCATTTAAGAATAATATATTTATAATTAAATATATTATGAATTCTTATAATACACATTATATTAAATTTATAATATATATTGCCCAAATTTATAACCCAACTAGCCCAATTAAGCTCAAATTCATATTCTAAATTATTCATACAACTTTTCTAGTCTTGTATCTTAGGAGGAGTTTGAGGTAGTTCTCTTTAACCCTTTATATAATATGAAGTTTACACTTTTTATTAAACACATTATGTAAAATATTTGAGATAATATGCATATATTATGTTGTTATTAATTATCATATTTAATAAAAATATTTTATAAAAGTTAAAAGAATTTAAAAACAAAAATATATTATTTAAAATTTAATTAAAAATAAAAAATGTATATAATCAGCCGGTTCTTTCCAACTCAGACTAGTTCAACGTAGTTCACCGGTTGAACCGCCGATTTTTGCGGGTTCAATACAAAGCCGGTTTTGTAAGCTTGATTGGATCGGCCACCCAATCGGTTCATGATTGAATTGGTTGAACCTGCCGATTTGATCCGATTTTCAATAAAACATTGTCACATGCCCTGCAACTTCATAGCCGATGAAGTCTGCTGCCACCTTATCTCTTACTTTCTCCACGACTGATTTTGTTCTAACCTCCATACTCCCAAGAAGTTGAAGGTTTCAATGTACATATACCAATTCCCTTGATGTATTCAAGGATTAGAGTTACAACTCTCATAAAATTTGCTGAAATCTCATTAGTAGAATTTAATGCTCAAC
The DNA here is from genome assembly GCA_016618105.1 of Dendrobium huoshanense. Taxonomy (NCBI): domain Eukaryota; kingdom Viridiplantae; phylum Streptophyta; class Magnoliopsida; order Asparagales; family Orchidaceae; genus Dendrobium; species Dendrobium huoshanense. Next base: position 4,280,651 of record CM028358.1, on the reverse strand, counting down.
CTCTCTAACAAAAGTCTCTTTCAAACTTTAATGGCTTTTGAGTGAAAGTATAGATTTCTTCTGTAGAATTAAACTGTTACAATCAGTCGAGACTGAAAATAAATAAGATTTGAATCGATATCAATCGATACTCATCCAAAGTCATCATTTTCAATATATAATTTGATAGAAATTCTGAGTAGGTAGCCCATTGTTGTCAGTCTGATTGAAAGGAAGGTCATAGGATTCTACCCTGGTGATATTTACATCTTGAGAAGAAGCCCCATACTCAAAAAATACACGCAAATAAAATCCTTTTAGGTGGATCATATTTGTTATAATGATTAAGTGTTTGTTTTGAATAACGTTCTCACTATTTTGTTATTCAAAGTAGGGGTGTCAATATTTGACACGGCACGAAAATCCGACCTGAACTCGCCCTGGAAATTTTGAGTTAGATCCGACCCGTTTCCAAAATGAGTCGGATTCAGGTTCCTGGATTTGACATGTTTGAAAAATGGATTGGATTCGGGTTGACCCAACGAGTTGCCGGGTCAACCCGGAAACCCGTTTGAAATGACTGCCAGGCTGCCCGGAGACCTGCCGCCCCCTGCCCGCGCAGCTGCCTGCACGCCCGTCGAAGCTGCCCGCACTGCCAGCACCCGACCGCTCGCGAGGCTGCCCGCACGGTTGCCTGCGCATGCCCGCTGCTACTGCCCGCGCACCCGCTCGCTCTGCCACGCCAGCCCGCTCGCATTAGAGCCCGGTCGCCTGCGTCCGCGCATGCTTGCAACTAGCCTTCCCGTGTCTAGTCGAATCAACCCGGTAACCTGCAGGGTAGGGTCCGGATTCGGATTTTCCGGCCCGTTTACCTACCCGGGTCGGGTTAGGGTTGACCTGTTTGAACCCGGGTCAATTCTAGGTTCGACCCGAACCCGACCCGTGACCCGAAATCGGCACCCCTAATTCAAAGCATAATACAATTTTGTTATGCTGCTGCTTTTTTGTTGTTTTTCAAAAATTTCATTAGCGAAAAACTAATTTTTACAGATAGAGTTATTAAGATATGATAGCTTTAAGAAAGCAACTATTCAATTTTTTAAAAAAGGGTATGTTTATAATATTCACATCAGCTTTCAAATTAAATTTTTTGTACTATAAAATTGTTTTAAAAAGCAGTAAAAAAATATCCTAAATGAAAACTTAGTTTTACTATAATCTAAAAGGAAAATAACATGTCCATGTCTACTTAAAATATATTCAAGTTTTTAGGTAAACATTAAAGGTTTTATTTGACTCCATCGTCCATCAATTTTAATTAGATTTTAGTGTTATAAAAATTGATTTTCCTTAATCTTTTTTTTTTTTTTTGTTTGTTTGTTTGTAGTATGTATAAACTAGAACAGAATATATACTTCAATAATTATGAGTAACTACTAAAACTTTCTCTATGGTGAGGATATAAATTTTGCTGTCAATTCGTGTTGATGGTTTATGTCTAAATATGATCTGTAATTGATTTGAATCAAATAAGCTTGACTTGAATACGACCCGTCTATTTTATAATTTATTTTATAGTTATATACTATATAAAAATTTAAATTTTCTTAATTAAACTTAGATAAACATGCACAATACTTGGTTGATTAGAATTGTGAATAGGTTAGGTAAAATAGTTTAATGGGATAGGTGATAATAGAAGAGAGGTTTTGGGTGATTTGAATATATTTGAGAGAAGAAATAGGATGTATTAATAAAGAAATGTTGTAGAGAGATGAAAAAGATAATGAAGATGGATTGAAAGGGGGGTGAATTGAATTTAAATCTTTTTGTAATATTGAGTAAGAATGAATAGAGAAGTTTTGGTTGAGTAAGAATGAATAGAGAAGTTTCAATGAAATTTGGTACAAAATTACAATAGCTAGGACCCCTTCCTTGAACTCGGAGAAGACATTAATAAATGAAAGTGATCAAATGAGATGTTGCTAGTAATCCTTAGTCTTGACGAAAAATAATATTAGTGAGAAAGATGGAAGTGATATAACTATTTTTTTCTTGATGGCAAAGATTACATGACCTTGAGGTGAAAGATTAGGTCCCTAGAGGACGTAAGATTATTATGTGCAGTGTCCGAATGCGTTTGGAGGTCAATTCGGACGTGCATCCATATTGACCTCCAAACACGTTCAAACACTGCACATAATAATTTTTCTTGGAGCATGGTCATAAAAGTTATTGAAGAGGATTGAATTCATCCTTCTTTGGAGGTGGAGAAAGTACAACTTGAGGAGAATGACATAAAACTGATTGAAGGTCATAGTACTGGCAATTAAAAATATTTTTAAACGGTCCACTTTTTGAATATTAATGTGATATGACCTAAAGGAGGTTGGGGAGCAATGCAACAAGATGGCAGAGGCTAGTAACTATTGTTGGTTTGGTCTTCCTGTAGGGATGGAGATGACTCAAAAACTGAAGACAACCACTAAGTGCTGTAATGAGTTGTGGATGTCAATAAAGATGAACAGATTAATCCTCCCCTAGAGGTGGAGATTACTGACAAAATAGTGCAGGAAACTGATAGAGGCCACCAGTAAAATTATTGTGGTCCTCCCTTAGAGATAGAGATGCATGATGCTGAGTTATCGGCCGGGCAAGTTAAAGTTGGCATGCGACGTAGAGTCGTCAAATAACTTTTGTACGTGTAATATGTGAGTTTGGAGAATTATTCTATGTGGAGTAGTTTAAACTGTGTACACACTGTTTACATTGAACAGTGTGTACGTACACTTACAGTTTGGACGTATCTTTTCCGTCCGTATTCTCCGCACGGAATAATTTCTCGTGAGTTTGAGTGTCATACTCACTATACTGGTAATCTAATGCACCAATGTAGTGAGTCAACACAGATTTAAAATGTACTGCATGCTTGTGCTTGCTCATCAAACTCCTTAGTAATCTAAAGTATGTGGTTATAATAAAAATAATTCAGCAGATAATTATAAATTTCTATAACGCAAAATACAACAAAATATTGTGTTAACAAACGCAAACCTGATTTTGTGGCCGCGCATGAATTTTCTGCTCCATGGACAACTGCACTTAATTTCGCTAGAAACCAAAAAGGTAACGAACCTTTTTGTTCTGTCCATGCCCCTTTAATATTAAATACTCTTGTTTTAGGTAAACATTTAAAGGTTTTATTTTAGTCCATCCACCTTCTTAAAACTAACTTTCGGTGTTTTAATACATAATTTTCATTAAACTTTTTAATATTATATATATATGATTTTATTTGGAACAACTTTTTTATTTCTTCTTAAAACAATTTTTTTAGTTTAAAAAATTAATTTTTTTACTTAAAAAGTGTTTTAAAAATTAGTAAAAAGTTGTGGTGTCAATGTTGGACTCCGACCCAAAAATTTTGGATTTGGGTTGACCCGAACCCGAAACGGGTCGGGTTCGGGTTCAACAATTCGACCCGTTTCGAAAAATCGGGTCGGATTCGGGTTGACACGTTGACTCGAAAATGGCCCGTTTTGACCAGAAAACCTATTTCTTGACCCGGGAACCTGAGATTGACCCGTTTTGACCCGAAAAGCGGAGTTTTGACTCGATTTGGACCCGAAAACTAGTAGTTTTTTGTCCTACCCGGGTTATTCGGGTTGGGTCGGGTTGACCCGGACCCGAAGCGGGTCAGGTTCGGTCTGGAAAACTGGCCCGTTTGTATAAAAGGGTCGGGTTTGGGTTGACCCGAATAGTGCTGGGTCAATTTTGGATTCTAACCAGAAGCTGACCCGTGACCCAAAATTGACACTCCTATCCCAAATGAAGTCTTAATCAGACGATCTCGTCTTTTATGAAGAGAATTTATTAGAAAAAAATGATAGTAAAGATTAAATAATTTGAGTGGTACAGTGTATCAAAAAATACTTAAAAATTAAAACAAATATAATAGAAGAGGAGGGTCAACACATTTCATTTCATTATCTGTATGCGTATCTGAATATATTTTTTCAAAGTAAATAAGATATATTTATATCCGCATGTAGAAATATCTGCTCAGTTACTTAGCTCCTAAGCCTGAAATGATGATCAGTAAACCCCATTATAATATGCCTATCACTATATATCTCTCTCTCAAGCAATAAATGTTATGTTCAACCAGTCTCGCACGGCTTTATCTGTCAACCAACTCGTCATTTCCTTCATTAATTACGCAGATAAATCTTCGCAAATCTTAAAGCTTAACTATCATGCATATTCCTTTCCAAGTACATATCCTCATCCTCTCTATCCATATAAATTATTACATGTAGAGTCCGGATGAAATCAAATCACGTGATTTGTACATAAGGTGTGTAGTATATAGGAAAATTATTTGGTTCGGACATCTGACACAGCTTACATTTAGTATTCACAGTACTGAACTCGGTACTGTGAAGTACTGGGTACCGAGCAGTACTGAGCTCGGTACTGAGCTCGGTACTGCTCATTACCGAGTAGTAAGTGATGTGGCGCATTTTAATTGGGCTCCGAACACGTCCGTTGTCCGAACCTAATAATTTGCAGTAGTATATACACCCTACGTATATCACTTGACTTGATTTTTAGAGTCCGAACGCAAGCTATGCTTCCAAGGGCGGAACCCCCTTTATGTTAGGTGGACAATTGCCCCCACACCCCCTAAAAGTTTTAAAATACTATGATATTTAGGCAATTGCTCCTAACAAATAGTAAATAGAATTCACCATTTTATTTATTCATTTGAATTCCAAAATATCCTTACAAACAAGATTTGTTCTGGGGGCCCCTTGACCGTGCGACCTGACTAGACAGGTCGAACCCCAGCCAAGGAATGCTGCTCCCTTGGACCCCCGATATATCTGCGAAGCGCACGCCAATCAAAGATATGAACAAATAGGAGTCGCTATTGACTCATTTTCTTGCAGCGAAGAGTCGAGCCGAATTCTAAGTAACACCAACAATTACTTATAAGCTAATTAAGATTGATTCCGCCCCTATTAACTCCTTACATAATAATTTCTCCTCCATCAGCTCGTAACTTCTCATTTGATTGATGAATAAAACAATTGATTGATAAGACAAAATCATCAAATGAAGCAAAAGATCGAATCGACCTAATTTCTGAAAACTAATCAATGCAGCTTTTAGAATAATAATAGCAGCTCGAGGAATTATGGAAAGTCTCTCTCTGCTGTAGAGAGTCTTCCTCATCTCGTGCTTTCAGATCTGGCTGGACGTCATTATCTCTTGTATTCATTACACTGTTTGTATATATTGAACTAAGAGAGCTACATAACTGTAAAATACACATTTATAAGGATCTGTTATTTCCAGTCTGCTGATGCTGATGTGCATTATGATCAGATCAATTATATTTATAAGGGTCAGGAGCAGTTTCATTTGGTATTAAATTAAAAAATGTAATTATAAATATTTTTTTAATTTTTAATTTTTTTAAAATAAAATTTAGAAACAAAAAATTCACTGTATCATTTAAAATTATATTAATTTTTTAGTATAAAAATATTTTGAAATATGAATTTTTATACTAAAAAGATACTTTAGAAATCATTAAGAAAATTGTCCCAAATAAATCTTATCCTTTATGAGATGGTGCCTACAGGTATCCTAAATCCAGTACCTGGTGTTTTAACCAAAGGACTTGGGCCACGCAACTTTCTAAAGCAATATACTCAGCATCAGTAGTGGAAAGTGCAACAAATTTTTGCTTTCTACTAGACCAGGAGACTAAGGACTGTCCTATGAATTCTAAAGTTTTGGATCCCTAAAAAGTATCTAAGAATTCTCTTAACTGCAGTCAGGTGGGATTCCAGGAGCAGTTTCATTTGGTATTAAATTAAAAATGTAATTATAAATATTTTTTTAATTTTTAATTTTTTTAAAATAAAATTTAGAAACAAAAAATTCACTGTGTCATTTAAAATTATATTAATTTTTTAGTATAAAAATATTTTGAAATATAAATTTTTATAATAAAAAGTTACTTAAAAAATCATTAAGAAAATTGTCTCAAATTAAATCTTATCCTTTATTTATTTGGGTCAACTAAAAAGGAAATTTAGGATCAGATTGGATCTCATCCAACTAGAAAATGTTATTAGGTCAACTCATATTGTTGGGTGAGTTGCCCTACATGTGCTTATTAATCAAAATAAATAAATTCTTATTTATATGAGAATTTATGCTGTTTTTTTTTTTTCAAATTTATGTATTTATTAAATAAGTTTTTGGAAATTTATTTTAAAAAAATCCCACATAAATTATATATTATGAAGCAATTTTTCAAAATTTATAATATGATTAAATATTTAGGCCTCTGCCAAAAGTCAAGAATTGAAAAGAAAGTCATTTTCTTGTTTGACTTCAATTGATAGGATTTATCGTAAAATGTACAGAAAAACAAATAGCTTAAAACTTATAAAAAAAGTCATTATTTTGACACATTTATATATATTTTCTCCACGCAAATTTTTTTATCATCAATTTAATAAAAATAAAATAAAATGATAATTGTCATTCAATTCCTTCTCAAATTCGAATGGCTAATATCAATTTAAATATTCTATAATTTTGGTTTTCATTACTTTGTTTTCCCTCTCTCTTTTCAATTTCCTTAAATTAAACAAAGCCTAATTAGTTATTTCACAGGACAAAGAGGGAATCAATGCAGGTTGTTCAAAAAGTATGCAAAATTTTGGCCTGAGATTCAAGGGGCTTGAAAAATCTTGGAGCTCAACTCAATCACCAACATCAAGGTTTCATTGGGACGGCTTTTTTATTGCTTCTTTAAGCAGTTTTATGGTACAAAAATTTTAATTTTTGAATTAGAAAGCTTATTTAAGAAGCAGTGAAAAAGTCATCACAAACGAAGCCTAAATCAACAGCCAATCATTATTGTCAAACAACCGCCTAACAACTATTGTCAAATCACTGCTAATAACAAGCTATTAATATATGTTTACTTTAATCCCACACTGCTAATTTCAAAGATGTGAATGTATGATGTACCTATATAAGTACAGAGTGTAATCAACTAAAGATGCAATGGAAAATACAAACATGATATGCTAATGATCATTTTGTCTTAGCACTTCTTTATGATATCAGAGCATATGATCCAGTTTCGTTTTGTCTAAACGATGTCTTCTTCCTCGCAAACAAGACAAAATTCATCAGACACATGTACAGAGGATTACAAAATTCTCGCCTCACTCAAATTTGTAATAAATTTGTAATTTCAAACATCAAAATGATCATACCACTCAGCTATCCAATGAAAACTACACCATTTGGAAATCACAGGTACTCATATTACTTACTGCAAATGGATTCACAGATTTTCTTGCAACTGCAGTATCTCCTCCTTCCTGTTTATCTCAACAATTAGATGGAACAAATGTCATAAATCCAAAACAAAGTGAGTGGACGTTGATAGATCAGAACATAGTCGTTGATATCGATTCTACGATATCACCAGCGGTTCTATCATATGTAACAAATCTTAAGACATGCTATGAGATATGAATTACTATCGAAAGGAGGCTGTAAGCAACGAATAGATCAAAAGTTATACAACTCAAGAATGAGTTGCACAATAAGCAGATGAAGAATCTCACAATGTCACAACATCTTACATATATCAAAACACTAGTGGGCCAAATAGCTGCGACAGGATCCACCATTGATACAGAAGATATTATACTGTATACATTGAACAGCCTACTGCCGGCATATCAGGCATTCAAAACTTCAATTAGAACAAAGCTTCATCCAGTTAGTTTGGAAGATCTGTATTATCTACTGATTAGTAAAGAGATAAACATAAATACATAATCACTAAAGCAAATAAGCATTTCTGATCCCAATACAACATTATATGTTGTAAGAGGTTGAGGCCATTACGGAAGGGGAAGAACTTCATCATAGAACTACAAAACATCTTCAACAAGTCAAGTGATATGCCAAATATGCAACAAAAGAGGGCACTCTGCATCTCTATGCTAACACAAATCAAATTTAAGTTGCATTCCATCAGAATTATTAGCAGCAAATAATCAACAGTACAAAGCACTGATCACAACGAACAACATCCAAAATCCAAACTGGTATTTGGTTGCATCAGCTCATCTAAAGCATACATTGGACAATGTACTTCAACCAACTACCTACAATTGCAATGGCAATGACAATATAACCATCGGAGATGGTCGAACTCTTCCTATAGCTCATTCAGGCAACGACATTCTACCAACTCATAATCGTAAGCTTCATCTCTCACCTCTATTACATATTCTAATCTCTCATATAATCTATTGTCCCTCTCCAACTTAATTCATGACAACAACATATCATTTGATCTTAACAGGTTCGTTATCAAGGACATGATGACAAACCAAGTTCTTCTCTATGGACCACCTCAAAAGGGTATGTATCCAATTTCTCCTAGTAATTCTCGTATCAAAACTGTAGTTTTTTCAGCAAGTTAATTACCAATGTTCACATTGTAAAGTCTCAAAAAGCTACAAACTGAGTTTTCCCGTCTCATATACAAAATCATCACATCCTTTAGAGATAATTCATTCTGATGTATGGGGTCCATCACCGGTTATAGCACATCAAGGTTTCAAATACTATGTAATCTTCATTGATGATTACTCAAAGTTCATGTGAATTTTCCCCATGCATTAAAAATATAAGGTGTTTCAAATCTTTGTGCAATTTAAAGTTTTCATAGAGAAACAATTATCATTCGAAATAAAATGTCTTTGATCAGATGGGGGCAAAGAGTATGTAAAATCTCAATTTGGAACATTTTTATTTTATCAAAATGGCATCAAACATCAGATTTCATGCCCATATACACCCGAACAAATTGGTGTAGCAGAAAGGAAACGTCGTCACCTAGTTGAAATGGCTAGAACACTCTTGACTATTGCATCTATGCCTCACATGTATTGGTCTGATGCAGCTCTTAGAACATCTTATCTCATAAATAGGCTACCATCTCATGCTACAAATAAAAAATCCCCACTTAATAAGATACTTTACAAACAATATCCATATTATGCTGTTCTAAGAACATTTTGGTGTGAGTGTTTCACTTGGCTTCCTCTTATTCAAAGACACAAACTTCAGCCCAAAGCAAAAGCATGTGTGTTTCTTGGCTATTAAGATAAATCAAAAGGCTACAAATGCTTGGATCTTACTGCAAATCGAATCTATACTTTCAGACACGTTACTTTTGATGAAAATTCTTTTCCATTTCAGCACAATCACAATTCCACCAAGATATCCTACACAAATAATACATCAACACCTCAACTGCTTGTACCCACATCTATAGCTTCACAACATCCTACATAACATCCTTTGAATCCTGCTACAACATCCACTCTGCCTCAACAACTCTCAAATGATCCAACCATTCAGTCCATCCATTCGATTGAATTAGCATCCACAAATCATGATACCATTCAAAATCAACCACATGAATCACAACCTCATCATCATATGGTAACTCGTCTCAAGACGGGTTCCCTTAAACCATGAAATATTATCAATCTCATGCACATTCAAGATAACACCAAGTTGCCTGAACAATCTGATTCTTCATCATACACTGAAGTCGTCAAGTTACCTCACAGGCATCACAGAGGAATTCATTGCACTACAACAGCAGGACAAATGGATGTTAGTTCCACATCTAGCAAATAAACCGGCATTGAACAGTAAATAGATATTCCACACAAAGTATCATTCCAATGGTTTCATTGCTCGGTTCAGAACTAAAACGGTGGCTCAAGGGAACAATCAGGAGCATGGAATAAACTATTTAGAAACATTTAGTCCAGTTGCAAAAATTTCCAACCATTCATATATTTCTAACAGTGGCATTATCAAATAATTGGAATACACATCAACTTGATGTCACAAATGCATTCCTTCATGGAGACCTGCAAGAAGTCATATACATGAAACAACCAAAAGGATTTGAGGATAGCACACATCATAATCACGTGTGTCATTATCTAAGAAAAGCTATATATGGCTTAAGGCAATGATTTCTAACATTATCTACATACCTCAAATCTCTTGGATTCAATCATGGGATATTTGATACATCTCTGTTTTACACTCCATGATCATCAAACTCAAATTTATCTACTGATATACATTGATGATATTCTCATTTCAGGAAATGATTAGAAAATGCTAGCTCATATTATATACAAATTAAACCAATGATTTTCCATGAAGCATTTAGGTGAAGCAAATAATTTCCTGTGAATCAACATCACTCACGATAAGCATTCATACTTTATGTACAGTGAGATTATGCAAATTAAGTCAATACTTCAAAATGTTGGTATGCTCAAGTGCAAATCTCTGGCCAATCCGAATTGCATAAAAATGCATCTGAATATAGATTTAGGAAAACTTATAATGGAATCTCAAGAATATAGGAAAATCACATAATCATTGCAATACTTAACAATTACAAGACCATATATTGCATATACTATCAATCTACTATATCAAGCAATGCAAATCTGAACGGTTCAGGATGCATATATTCTCAAATTCTCAAAAGACTACTAAGGTACATCAAAAGCACCATGCAGTTCAGTATTCAAATGTCGGAATGATCACTAATACTCAAAGCTTACTCGGATGTGGACTAGGCAGGTGACAAGGAATCTCATAGATCAACCTCTAGCCAGTGCACATTTATGAGAAATACACTTATAGCTTGGAGTGTTAAGAAATAGAGACCAATAGCTAGGTCATCAGCAGAAGTCAAATATAGGGCTTTAGCAATGGAAACAACAAAAATAATATGGCTTAAAAGACTATTGAATGATTTCAAAATTGGGATTCGTGATCCAACTGATCTAATGTGTGATAATACATCAGCAATTGCTTTGACAAACATTCTTGTATTTCATGCAAGAACAAAACATATAAAGATTGATCACTACTTTCTTCGGGATCTTATACAAAATAAGACAATACACATTACTTTTGTTTCTACAAGGGATCAATTAGCAGATATTCTAACAAAATCTATATCAATAGCTAGATTCAAGTAGATTATGGACAAGCTAACAGTTCAAGAATCCCTGTCAGCTTGTAGTGGAGTAATAACAAGCTCTTAATATACATTTACTTTAATCCCACACTGCTAATTCCAAAGATGTGAATGTATACTATACCTATATAAATACATAGTGTAATAAACTAAAGATGCAATGGAAAATACAACATTATATGCTAATGATCATTTCGTCTTATCACTTCTTTAACTGCCACTTGGCCATCATTGTGGAATCATCTTTGGCAAACCTCTATTGTTATAAAGTGTCACAATCCAACCTCCATCATCATCAGATTATCATCGTTGTTGGACCATTATCACCACACAACCTCGTTTATTGAATCATCATTCTCAAACTCCTCAATTGGACTATGATCACCCATACAATCATTTTATCGCTACCACTCGACCACCATCATTGCACAGTCCGACAGTTGTCACCTACCTACCATCATCAAACCACAATTTTTCTAGCATGGAACAATGATCTTTAATAGTTATATTTGAGAGAGAGAGAGAGAGAGAGAGAGAGAGAGAGAGAGAGAGAGAGAGAGAGAGAGAGAGAGAGAGAGAGAGAGAGAGAGAGAGAACATATGATTTTGTCTATTGGCAAGCTTCAATTGCCAAGAGTTTCAATTTTATGTGAATTCTGATGACATAAAATTATGTAAAATTAATGAAAAATTTGATGAAAACATTATGATTAAAATTGGATTAAAATGATTATTAAAAAAATTTGAATATAAAAAACATATAGTATATATGAATATTCATTAAATTTTAAAACTTATCCTAACTAAATTCCATTAAAAATCTTCCCAAATATTTGTTTCTATAAAATATATTCCACTGCCTAAAAAAGAAGGCAAAGATCCGTTTCATTTAATTAACAAAATAAACTCTCAAACTTTTTTTCAAATACCATTTTAATTTATGATACATAAAAATTATTATTGATAACAAATTCATCATTAGTAAAAATAGGGAGGACAAAAATATATGCTCCAAAGTAAAATAAAAAATAAAAAAATGCTCCGTCATAAATGCACAAATATATATTTTCGTACAGCAATAATAAATAACAATTAATTTTGTCAGTAAGGAAATATCATAGTAAATTCCAAAATAGCCTCTTTACACATTTCAAAATATTGTAAGCAATACTTTATTCATAATATAAATAATTTCTTATTAAATTTTAGATATATTCATTTTTTCTATTTTATAAAATTACAGTCAATCAAGATAATTATAAATATATATATTTTTTACTGGACATAAAATATTCATTAAGAAAATATAACTAAACATTCATTGTATTTTTTAAAAATTTATCGTTAAAATTACTGTCTTTAATCATATTTTTAAGTTATAGTGATTCTTTAAATTAATTATTACTAATAGTACATAATTAACTTTTTAATTTAATTTTCATATTGTTAAATAGTTATATCTTTAATTAGTTAAAAAAAATTTAAGATTGCAGCTTATAAAACATGATTAACAATGGTTCAAACAAGTAATTAATTTATGCTATACGATAAATTAAAAAAAATTATTATTATAATGATGATTAATTAAACATTCCTTTCAGACATGAAAAATAGAGCTGAAAAATTGCACTCAATCAAGCCTTCATTAATGGGCATTTAATATTCCCCATGACCTATCTCTGTAGGCGGTGGTATAGTTGTATGAAATAAAGGCTCCTCTTCTCCATCCTTATAGCTCAATTCTCTTCTCTTCTTCTCTCAGAAATATTTTTTAAAAAAAAATCATGAGCTCTCACAAGAAAGCTATTCATGAGAGAGAAGCAGAAGAAAAACAAGAGATTAATCAAAACAAAGATGAAGAAGACAGCAAGAAGAAGAACAAGAAGCAGCAGGCGCAAAAGAAGGTGCCTTTCAGCAAGCTCTTCAGCTTCGCCGACCCCTTTGACTGCCTTCTCATGACCTTAGGAAGCGTCGGAGCTTGCGTTCATGGCGCCTCTGTCCCCGTCTTCTTCATCTTCTTCGGCAAACTTATCAACATTATCGGCATCGCCTATCTCTTTCCCACTTCTGTTTCTCATCAAGTCGCCTTAGTACGTTCATTCAAGTCCCCAAATTTTCTTATATTCTAAGAAAAAAAAACAAATATCCACTTTATATGCTCAGAGATCTGTATTTTCTGCTTCAAGTCTCTAACAACAAGAGGAACTTAAGATCTCTGAGAGCTTCTCTATAGATTCTTTTGTCATAAAAGTAAAAAAAAAAAAAAATTGTTGATTTCTGAACGTGAAAACGGAAAAGTATATGATGGTTAATTTAATTAGTTTATTGACGAACTGATTAATCAAAATTTGTCATTGCATGCAGTACTCTCTGGACTTTGTATACTTAGGCATAGTCATTCTGTTCTCTGCATGGACTGGTAAGCAAAAGTTAACTAGATTTACTGTACTTAATCAACATAATTAAGATGATTAATCATATTTATCTTGATTAATTAATGATGATGGTGAAGAGGTGGCTTGTTGGATGTATACTGGAGAGAGACAAGTGGCAAAGATGAGGCTGGCTTATTTGCGAGCATTATTAGATCAAAATATTGAGCTATTTGATACTGAAGCTTCAACTGGAGAGGTGATTGCTGCCATCACCAGTGATATTATTATCGTCCAAGATGCAATCTCTGAAAAGGTAAAACTTTTACTCTTTTTTTCATTTTGAAAAATCAGAAATTCAACGTTAAATTAAAAAAAATTATATATTCTTGTTGAATAAATGGTTAAATGTTAATTAAACGTTAATTGTTAAATGTTAAGGTAAATAATTAGTTATTGTTCATTTACTAAGCACCAACTGCAAGCTAAGCTATCTGTAGTGCCATTATTAGAGTTGGTGTGCATTTATTGTAGATGTATACTTTAAAGAAGCAATAATATTAATATAACTGTATGGCCAAGCATAATTAATTGGAAGGGAGTTTTGATTTGTTTTTTTCGACAACTTTTTTATCATTTTATAGAGCAATTTTTTAGAAATTTTTAACTAAAAACTCACTCTATAAAGAAGAAAGAAAGCTGTTCCAAACAAAGCCTTAGACGGATAGCATTTCGTCATTATTATTTTTTTTTTAAAAAAAATTTGTGCTAGAAAATAGATGTAGAAAGCAGTAAAAAAAACTATTCCAAACGAGACATTAAGGTCTAGGCTTCATTTTGAATTACTTTTTTTTTTTTTTTTTTGGGGCAGGGAGTGTCGGCCTTCGGCCACTGATCTCCCTAGTTGACCTTGCGTGCAACCCACGCCATCTACACGGGCCGACACTTAGGGCTTTCACGAGGCGCTGAGGGGATTCGAACTTGGGACCTGAATTACTTTTGATAATTAATTTTTAGTTGTTTTTAAGAACTGTCCTAAATGAAGCTTAAGATTTTGAATTTTTTTTTCTTAAAAAATTAATTGAGTTTTTCTCAATATTTGTAGTTGAAATTTATTTTAAAAAATGATGATAAAATTTTATTAATTATTAAGCTCCTAATCAAAGGAAATTTTATACAATTTGAAAATGATAATAATTCATAAAACAAGAAATTAAAATATTGTCGACTTATTAAATTACAGAAAAAAATGCTTTATAAAGCATTAAGAAAATAGTCCCAAACTTTTTTTTCATATCAAATATACCACTTACATTTCTTTCCATATCACCCTATATTACATATCTAACACCTATTATAACATCCTATTTACATATCTAACACATAAAACTTTAATATTACATGTCCACCCTATATTATTTTAATATCAAATATACCACTTACATTTCTTTCCTAACACTCATATATTTCATTTCTACCACTCATATTTGTTGGCATCATTAATTAATTTTAGATGTTAAATATGTAAATAGCATAGTATTAAGTGGTATGTATGTATTTTTTTATCTCATAAATAAATTTGATGATATCACCAAATATTAAATATTATTATTACTACCAATTAAAAACACTAATCAAATTGTCTCATCAATAAGACTTATTAAATTATAAAAAAGTAATTATTTTCATAATTTTATATATTTATAATCATATTAGTGTAAAAGTAATAGATTAATTTATTAAAATATTTATGAGTATTAAAACAAATTTAAATATATTCAAGAAATTTAATTAACGAAATAGTTAATAAAATTAGATTTTTTTAATGTTTCTATTTATCTTTATTTTTTTCATATGCATTGAAATTATAATTAATTTCAAAATTAATAAACTTTCATTCATAAATAATTTATTAGTTTAGATACAAATTTTTTAAATCATCTTGAAATTGAAAACCATATAAATGCGAGATATAGAATAAATGTGGAAGATGAATGATATTTGAAAGAAAAAAATTCATCATTAATTAAGAGAAATTTAACTTGTTGTTTTAATAATAAATTATTTTTTATTTTATTAAATTAAAATTTCAATTTAATTATGAATATCATTTTTAATAATCAATATTTATATGTAGATTTTGAGTGATTGAAATAAAAATTTAAATAAAAATTCCAAAATATTAGTAAGAAACTATTATTAAGATTCCTGAATTGAATCCTAATTTTTATCAAATTTAATTATCAAATAATTATATTCATATTTTAAAAATTTTAAAAATAGTGAAAAACGCCTTGTTTAGCCGCTGGCAAATTACCGCTGCGAGTCTAATCTCCGGCGACGAACGCCGATAATGTCGCTCTGGATTGATGAATCAGCGATGATTATGACGAATTATCAGTTTTTTTTTCTAATTTTTTGGGTAGGTCGGGAACTTCCTACACTACATCAGCCGCTTCCTCTGCGGCTTCGCTATCGGGTTTTCTCGCGTATGGCAGATCAGTCTAGTAACGCTCTCAATCGTCCCCCTCATCGCCGTCGCTGGCGGCATCTATGTATTTGTCGCCACTGGCCTCATCGCTCGCGTCCGCAAATCCTACGTCAAGGCCGGCGAGATCGCGGAAGAGGTCGCTCCCTTGCTTTTTGCTGAAAGTTGCCAAGTTCTTGTCTTTTTTTTTTTTTAAATCTGTTGGAGCTTATTGGGGTTTCGGAATCGCAGGTGATCGGAACTGTGAGGACGGTACAGGCGTTCGTGGGGGAGGAGAAGGCGGTGAAGAGCTACAGGGCTGCGCTGCAAAATACGTACAAGTACGGGAAAAAGGGTGGATTGGCGAAGGGGTTGGGGCTGGGTTCTTTACATTGCATTCTCTTCCTCTCATGGGCGTTGCTGGTTTGGTTTACAAGCATTGTGGTTCATAAGGAGATATCTAATGGAGGAGAATCTTTTACCACCATGCTCAATGTCGTCATTGCTGGACTGTAAGACTCTATGCTTATTAGTTCTTGTTGTTTCTAAAACTAATTGCAGGCTGATTTCAGCAAGATTTAGTGAATCTCGTAAAATTACCGAGTCTCACTTGATTGAGTAATTTCTCTGTTGATGAATTTTGATAAAATACCATGCAGGTCACTGGGGCAAGCAGCTCCAAATATCTCCACTTTCCTTAGAGCTAGAACTGCTGCATACCCAATCTTCAAGATGATAGAGAGGAAAACAGTGCGCCAAACTGCAGCCAGAGCTGGGCGGAAGCTTCCCATTGTGGATGGTCATATTCAATTCCGTAATGTTTCCTTCAGCTATCCTTCACGTCCTGATGTCCTCATCTTCAACCGGCTTAATTTGGACATCCCATCTGGGAAAATAGTTGCCTTAGTTGGAGGCAGTGGATCAGGCAAAAGTACTATTATCTCACTTATCGAACGGTTTTATGATCCCCTCTCTGGTGCAATACTTTTGGATGGGCATGATACGAGAGATCTTGACCTTAAGTGGCTGAGGCATCAAATTGGATTAGTTAACCAGGAGCCTGCCCTTTTTGCCACAAGCATCAGGGAGAACATTCTTTATGGGAAAGATGGTGCTTCGCTTGATGAGATTACACATGCTGCTAAGCTCTCAGAGGCAAAAACCTTCATTAATAACCTTCCTGATGGTTACGAGACACAGGTAATCAATCTACTTTTTTTATTGCAAATAAGGGTGTAAACAAGCCAAAGATGAAGACTTTCTTAGTTAATTATCAA
This sequence comes from Dendrobium huoshanense, assembly GCA_016618105.1. Lineage (NCBI taxonomy): Eukaryota > Viridiplantae > Streptophyta > Magnoliopsida > Asparagales > Orchidaceae > Dendrobium > Dendrobium huoshanense. Next base: position 4,263,420 of record CM028358.1, on the reverse strand, counting down.
GTTAAAGTTGAACTAGCTCAGATTCACTAACCATTTGACTCTTAATAAGCATGGCTTGATTTGTTGTTATTTGAGAATTTTGACACCCTTTACTGAAAACTAGAACAGTAAAGGCCTTTAATGTTGCATGATTCCATTTGTACTTGTAGGTTGGAGAAAGAGGAATCCAATTATCAGGAGGGCAGAAGCAACGCATTGCAATATCTAGAGCGATACTGAAGAACCCTTCCATTCTCCTTCTTGATGAGGCCACTAGTGCTTTGGATGCTGAGTCTGAAAAGAGTGTACAAGAGGCACTTGATCGGGTGATGGTTGGTCGCACCACAGTTGTGGTGGCACATAGGCTTTCAACAATCAGGAATGCTGATATCATTGCTGTTGTTGAAGGTGGAAAGATCGTGGAGACAGGAACCCATGACCAGCTTATTTCGCAGCCTCAAAGCATGTACTCATCACTTGTTCATATCCAAGATGCTGCAAGTCTGCGAGGCTCCTTTGAGAGTTCAAGTTTTAGGAGGCCTCAAAGGTAATGATCATGCATGCAAGTTATAAAATACACTCGCTTTGCAATTTATCCTATTTTTTGTTTCTCTTAGCGTCAAGTTTTCACGAGAGCTCTCCCTTGGAGCTACAAGTTTAGGAGCCAGCTTCAGATCTGATAAGGATTCAGTTGGCCACTTTGTTCCTGAAGCAAACGATCCTTCGAAAAAGAAGCATGTTTCTGTGGGAAGATTATATTTCATGGTTGGTCCTGATTGGATTTATGGAGTGTTTGGCACTGTGGGTGCTTTGGTGGCAGGCGCACAAATGCCACTTTTTGCTCTTGGAGTAACACAGGCTCTTGTTTCGTATTACATGGCTTGGGAAACCACACAAACTGAAGTGAAGAAAATTGCTCTCCTTTTCTGTGGTGGTGCTGTTCTGACAGTGATTTTCCATGTCATGGCACATCTCAACTTTGGCATCATGGGTGAAAGGCTTACGCTTCGTGTCAGGGAGAGAATGTTTGGAGGTATGTATGTTTTCTTCTTTCAAAAAATTATTTTCTATAACCTCTTTCTCTTTTTTCTCTCTCTGTCTCTCTATTATTCTTTTGTTAGTGGTTGTTTTCCTCCTGTAAGTTATAACCTTTATCATCTTGGCATCAATTACTTTAGCATTTTGCAAAGTTGCATGCTTTCGGCTGCTGGACTCTCGCCATCTAGAGTGCAATACTCCACCATTTCGCCTAGTAGCATGACGCTTGTATTGCTCTCCCACAACTCCGTTTTCACGGTTTAGGCTGCTCCCATTTCGCTCGCCGCTACTATGGGAATCGCTTTTTCTTTCTTTTCCTTTGGCTACTAAGATGTTTCAATTTGCCAGTTTGTCTCTTGCGTGCCCATGGATTTAGCAGCAATTCGAAAGGTTGATATATTCGGGAATCTCCGGATATCTATGCTTATTTTCAACTCCCCGAAGCATTTCGTTGCTTGCTACGCTCTTCCTCATTTCTTTGAATATAAATATCTCATATTTCAGTTGCTTGTTAAATTCTGTAATATCATGCATGACCTTTTTCAGAAGATGATTGAAACAATTTAGTTTTATACTGTGAGTCACTGTCTGATATTTTTGTAAATTTTGTTTCAGCGATGTTACAAAATGAGATTGGTTGGTTTGATGATGCAAGGAATAACAGCGCAATACTAGCATCTCATCTTGAAACAGATGCAACACTACTTCGAACTATAGTTGTAGACCGCTCATCTATACTAATTCAAAACATAGGAATGATTATAACATCACTTGTTATTGCCTTCATCCTTAATTGGAGGATAACTCTTGTTGTTTTGGCAACATACCCATTGATGGTTAGTGGCCATATTAGTGAGGTAGAGTTCTTTTTCCCATATACCTTCTTTTTTCTCATGATGTGATGAAACACAGATTACCAATCTATTTTTTTCTTACATGGTCTGCACCATCAGAAATTATTCATGAAGGGATATGGAGGTAACTTGAGCAAGGCCTATTTGAAAGCCAACATGCTAGCTGCTGAGGCTGTGAGCAACATTCGTACTGTTGCTGCCTTCTGTTCTGAGGATAAAGTCATTGATTTATATTCTAGGGAGCTCAAGGATCCCTCAAGCCGATCTTTCCGGCGTGGGCAACTTGCTGGCCTTTTTTATGGAGTCTCTCAATTCTTCCTGTTCTCTTCCTATGCCCTTGCTCTCTGGTATGTGATTCTGGAAATCCTCTACCAGCTCATTCTTTTTCAAAGTTGTTGCAGACTTCTTCTCCATATTGCTTTATTATGAGCCTGGATTTGCAGAGTTATGTCATAAGTATGAACTATCAAGTGCAAGGCTTTTTTGCCTTTTTTATCTAGCTTGTTCATGACTGTTTTCCTGGACATAATTGTAGTTTAATTGAATGCATTCACGTGTAGCTACTTGGATTTTATAGATCTGGGAATCTTCTTTTCATCCTTCTAATTTTTTAAGGTGCAAATTTGAAATCTCCATTATTCAGGAAGCTTGCGTTAAAAGCATTTCTGATCTGAGATGAATGAAATGGCATGGTCACTATCCAACAATTACATGACTGTTACTTTTGTAGCTTACACTAAGGATTAGTGCTTATATGAAGCGAAATTCGACCTGGATTCTCATTTGATTGTTTGAATTACCAAAAAGATCAAACTTGAAACTTAAAATTACTGGCTTCGAAATTTTAAATGCTTGGAATATTGGTTTGGAGCCTATTTCGATTTTTAAAAAGCTTGGTCAAAAGTTACCATTACGTTAAGAGATTATGAATAATGGTGTCTTGTTATATTTAATAATGCTTCAGGTATGGCTCAGTTCTTATGGGCAAAGAACTCGCAAGTTTCAAATCTGTTATGAAGTCCTTCATGGTCTTGATAGTTACCGCACTAGCTATGGGAGAAACCTTGGCAATGGCACCAGACCTTGTTAAAGGGAATCAGATGGCGGCTTCGGTTTTCGAAATACTAGACCGGAAGACTCAGGTGGTGGCTGATATTGGGGAGGAACTTGTGAGAGTCGAGGGAGTCATAGAGTTGAGGGGTGTTGAGTTCTATTATCCTTCAAGGCCTGAAGTTATTATCTTCAGAGATTTTGACCTTAGAATGAAATCTGGAAAAACCATGGCATTAGTTGGCACTAGTGGATCTGGAAAGAGTACTGTGTTGACTTTGATTCTAAGATTTTACGATGTAGCTGCTGGAAAAGTGATGATTGATGGTATGCAAACACAAAAGATGATGTTATTTACATCTTTCTTATGCTGCCTACTTTCTTCTGATTTATAGCTAACTTTTACAGGTAAAGACGTTAGGAAACTCCACCTCAAGTCCCTGCGTAAGCACATAGGGCTAGTTCAGCAAGAACCAGTCCTTTTTGCTACCTCCATTTATGATAACATTATCTATGGAAAGGATGGTGCAACAGAGGCAGAGGTTATTGAGGCAGCCAAACTTGCAAATGCTCACTCTTTCATTAGTTCACTCCCAGAAGGTTACTCAACCAAGGTTGGGGAACGAGGAGTGCAGCTTTCAGGTGGCCAGAAGCAGCGCGTCGCCATTGCACGAGCCATTATCAAGAACCCTGCCATTCTGTTGCTCGATGAGGCCACAAGCGCCCTCGATGTAGAGTCAGAGCATGTGGTTCAGCAGGCACTTGACAGGATCATGAAGGGACGCACCACCATTGTTGTGGCTCACAGGCTATCTACTATCCAAAATGCAGATGTAATATCAGTCCTGCAGGATGGAAAGGTTGTTGAGCAAGGTAGCCATTCAGCTTTAATGGAAAATATAAACGGAGCATATTTTAAATTGATCAACCTTCAGCAGCAGAAGCAGCAGCAACAGCAGCGTTGATATCTTGTTATTGGTGAGACTTTTCTTCTGATTAAGCCAGACAAATAGTAATGATGGCTTACACAGCAGAAATGATCTCTCTTATTTACACAAGTGAGTTTTACATTGTTTTCCCTTATTTTATACTACTGTAACCATTTGTATGGCAGCTTGCTACCATTATTTGATGTCAATAAATACTATTTATACAGTAAGCTATCCTTCACTGATTGAAATGTAAACATAGAGTGGAAATCACCTCCTGCTTTACCAGCTGCTGAATCTAACTTAGATCTACAACTCATATATGTATTCTACTTTTATGCCAACTAGCTTCTTATTTGTGTCAAGCGGTCTCTGAAAACTTCTGGAGGGGAGGCTAAGGCTTCGTTTGGGATGACTTTTTTGACCCAAACGAAGCCTAAGTTTTCCATTCTGACCATTATTTAATTGCTGACATGATATGATACTTCCCTTTCACTTTGACTTCATTGGTGTAGAAGATTTGATGTATCAACAAGATTTAAAGCAGTACATGTTGCAATTCTGAATATCTGTGTTCATTGAGCATGTAATTCAGGTGCATCGATTTTTCATCTTTTTTCCTGCTTCATTTTAAGTGTTAAAGTATTCTATAATGCCAACTCTTATATGAACAAGATGTGCTCTCTAATATTTTGACCAGTCTATTATGTGGAACGGATCACTGCTTGATTTTATAATTCAACCCATTGAATTCCAATGAACACTTTGTTCAAAATGACTATCTCAAAGTGAATGTTAAGTACTATTCACTGTTGTGAAAACAATACATGGTGAATGAAATTTTGTCAAGATACCTACCAATTTTTGTTTTTCAAGGGTGAACTTATCTTTACTGAAAGTATAAGTTCATCACAATTCTTTTTGTGGAATCAAGCATCTTGATGAGATTAATCTAACAAGCTTAAGATTACTTAACTTCGATATCATTAAGTCACATGCATGTTAGAGAATGGTTTATGATCTAGAGGATTAATACTGGGAGTCTGATCTAGTGTTTCAGACACTTTCAGATTTGATTATATTTGTAGAGTATTCTATTGTAAAAAAATTATAAATACATTCTCATCCTTTAAACAAAAGGAGCTATTGGTTTAAGATTCTAGAGAGATTTGAGACTTGAAAAATCTCAAAGATCTGTCAGATCATCGTCGTTTAATTATTGACATTTAATCATTAATTGTAGATGGATTACCACCAATTGACCACTATCATCAATGCCTCGCTTGTTTGATCACTATTGTTGAACCATAATTGTCTAATTACTATCATCTGACCTCCATCAACTGACTGCGCTCCTCCAACCAACTTTGCAAGACTACAATTCTTCGAGCCCCATTTCCCGATTATAAGCTCTGACCACTCTTACCCTTCTATAGTAATCCGATCATCATTGCCTAACTACAATCATTCAACCATCGTCGCTCAACTATAGTCCCTTCAACTATTGTCACCTGATTATGGTGTCCTGACCATAGTTGTCTGATAGTGATCTTCCGATCATAATCTCCCAATGATAATTCTTCCATCACAATTGCCTTAAAGTACTGACCACAATCTCTGACCACCATTGCCCAATTACGTTCAACTATGATCTCTTGACTACCATCACCACCCAACTACAGTGCTCGACTACAATCACCTGACAAATGCTGCCTAAACACCATCACCTGATTACGTTCCTCCTATCATTATAACCTAATAATGGCCCTCAATTATCATCACTAAAGTATGATCTTATGACCAATGTTGTTGAACTACAATCCTCTAACCACAATCAATTGACTATAGTCCGTTAACCATCTTTGATAGACTACAAACCCATAATCACTGTCACCCCAACCCTAGACTATAAACCCACAATTAATGTTACCCCAACCACGATCCTCCAACCATGTTCGCCCAACTATTATTCTCTATCAATCGCCACCTAAATATGGTCTTCTAACCATCACTACAAGAAGTTGACTTTTTTGCGGCGAAAAATCCGCCGAAAAATAAGAAAAATTTGTTGCGAAGTACGATTTGCAGCGGAATATAATCCAACGCAAAAAGCGGCGTCTTAAAATTATTTATGACAGAGAAAATTTGCTGTAAATATTTCCGGTAGATTTGCAGCTGAATTTCAGCCAAAAAAATACTACAAATTCTACCCTGTCGCGCAGGCTGCCCACACGTGATTGAATTGCCCACTGCCCATGCCATCTCCCTCCTGATTTGACTGCCCGCACCATCCCCCTCCTTACTTGACTACAAATTGTTAACTTTCTTGTAGTGCATTGCCTATGAGCTACTATACCTAGACCATTGTCTTGTTAACTATTGCTTTTCAACTATTGTCACCTAACTACAATCCTCTGACCACTGTCGTTTGATTGCGAATTTCAGACTATAGTGGTCCAATGGTGGTTGTCAAACTATGATGGCCCAACAACCAAATTGTAGTGATCCAACGATGATGTTTGGGTGATAGTGGTTCGATGGTGGTGGTCTATTACCTGTGATATTGACAAATGAGCTCCTTCAAACTATAGTGGTGCAATAGCTTTATCTTCAGTTCCCCGCGTCTGATCGGACTGCCCGCTGTTCACGCCATTTCTCGCCTGACCGGTTGCTCGCACTATCTCTCGCCTGACCTGTTGTCGCGTTTGACTAAACTGCCCATGCCATCTTCTACCTGACCGGCCTGCTCGAGATTCAAACCATACTCCACTCATCAAAAACCGTCACCCTTCTCCACTCGGTTGAGGAGACAAAATAACTTAAAAAGCAATTTTCACTGCAAATTCACCTCAAAAAAATTGTAAAAAATTGTCGTCGTAAATCTGTCACCATTTTTGACAAAAAATAATCTGCCGCAGTTAACTGCTAACTTTCCTATAGTGCATTAACGCTCAACTACTATCCCTGGACCACTTATCTTGTAACTATGGCCTCTCAACTACTCACCTAACTAGAATGCTCTAACCATTATCATTAGATTACAAATTTCAGATTATAGTGGTCCAATAGTGGTGGTCAATTTGTGATGGTCCAACAACTAGCTTTTAGTTATCCAACAATAATGTTTAGGCGAGAGTGGTTCGATGGTGATGGTCCAATAACTGTGATTCGACAGTTAAGCTCCCTTTGGACTATAGTGGTCTAATAGCTTCATCTTCAGTCCCCCCCCCGTCAAGAGTTTGGGCATGTTTATAATTTTTAAAAGTGACTCTCTTTATAAATATAGCTGATATTTGAAATTGTCCATCAGATGGCCCATATTATCCCCTGGATCATAAACCTTCTTTCAACATTTGGGTACCTTAATGATATTCAAGTTAGTGATCTTGAGCTGGTTGGATATATCTAGTTGAGATGCTTGATTTGACTATAAGCAGGTTGACTTTGGAGATTATTTAGTCACCCAATTAATATTCCAAAGTTTTCAATCACACTTCAAGAGCTTGATTTAGTCTCATTAGGAGTCAGAGCGAATCAGTTTTAGTATCGACGGATTCATCTTCCCAAGACATTCAGCTAAACCATGAATTTGTTGAAGTCAATATTTCAGTGTGCATGTGATTAGTTCTGGAGCAACCCAAAGGGATTCTGTGTGCAGGAATATGAATAAGGAATTTTTCCTGAGCACTGCGACACTATGGTTGGCGGTGTTGTGGTATTAAGCTCTAATTTTGTGAAATTGTGGTGAGCATGGTAATGCTGCGGCGCCTTGTTCTTTGCTTGGAGTGTTTGTTGACCCTTTCCCGTAGCCAGCAAAGCAGAAACAAAAAAAAAAAAAGATTTTTTTTTCAAATCTCACCTACTCTGCCATCCCACATCGCGAGCCGTTCGCTCGCTCGTCGCGGACACGACCGCGCCACGTCGCCTGCATGATGCATTCGCGTTGTTAAAAAGGAGGAGACGAGGGTCTTCGGCTGTTGGTTCCTTTTCTCCGCTCCCGCTCTCTCACTCTCTTTCTCTCTGTCTCCTTCCTGGCGGCTCAACCTCGCTACTGCAACGGCTTTTCCCCCCCCTGAAGGATCGGAAGACCGACATTTTGATCGGAAGCGGGACGGGAGCTCGATCGTGCGAAGGTTATTTTCTCTCTTTCGTCACAGCTTCGGCTCCTCTGTGGAGGTTCGGCTTTGCTCCGTCGACGTTGTTCCCTTGCCGTCGCACCGAAAGTTATGACAATTTGATCGGAAGCAAGAGCGGCAGCCCGCTTGCTGTGAAGTTAACTTCCTCCAGTTCGCACGCCTCTCCGACCCCATCACTGCCGGTCGACTTTGCTCCTTCGACGGCTTACCCTGCGTGCTGGATCGGAAGTTTCAACATTTTGGTCGGAAGCCGCAAGGGGAACTCGCTTGCTATGAAGGTGATTATCTCCCTTTCCCGAGCTTCTCGGCCAAATCCCGTAAATCCACCGGACCGAGAGGTTCAAAAAAAATATTAATTTATAATTATTTCAATTAATTATAATTATGTTTAATTAATTATTTATAATTTAATTATTATTAATTATTATCAATTAATTATAATTTATTAGAATTAATTAAAATCATTTAGTTATAATTAATTATAACTTGTGATTTTAATTATTTATAATAAACTTTAATTAATTTATAATTAATTATAAGTAATTAATTAACAATAATTCCTTAATTAATTAGAATTAATTAATATTAATTATAAAAATAAATAAATGCTCATATGTTTCTCTTGCCTCGATATCCATGCCCTCCATCGCTGGTCCACCAGTCCCGAAGGTATAATCCCTAAACTCAGACTCCCGTTCTCGATGTTCGCAACGAACTAGCAAACCCCCTACGCGCTCGCGTAGCGTTGTGGGGAGGGAAGCTAGCCCAACGCGTACGACGAGGCGGACAGTCACCTAAGATTCTTTCCTCGTGGCTTGCAATAAAACCGACAAATCCCCTGCGCGCTCACGTAGTGTTGTAGGGAGGGAAACCGGCGCGATGCTTGCAATAACTTAAGGCTACCTCTTCAATACTAGAAATGAGCCGGCAAATCCCCTGCGAGCTCACGTAGTGTTGTAGGGAGGGAAATCGGCGCAATGTTTGCGGCGAGGAGGACAAAATTATATATATATATATATATATATATATATATATATATATATATATATATATATATATATATATATATATATATATATATATATATATATATATATATATATAAGTACCCCCGAACGCTAACGTAGTGCAGAGGGGGGAAATCTGTGTTTTTTTTAACTCGTGCTCTACACCCTTAGACGCTCACGTAGCGGGTGGGGATAAAAAAATATACATGCGACCACGGTGTCATTTTTTGACACCTACCGGAAGCGCTCACGTTGCATCGAGGGGAAGGTTGCCTCTTGGTTTTTCCCCTAAACGGGGGAGACGCCGGGAGGCTGCCGAAATTTTTATTGAAATAGGGGACTTGTACAAAATTTGAACAAGCTGAACTTAAACTCGGACTCGGACCTGTTTGAACTCAAAAAAAAAAAAAAGAACAAAGATTTGGACTCGAATGAACAGTGGACTTGAACCTGAACAAAAATTCAAATGATTAATAAAGATTAAATTCAAATGAAATAAAATCAAAGATTGAACCAAATTCAAGTCAATATGAATATGAAATGAACTTGCAAAGACTTTAGAAGACCCTATACAAGCATTTGAACATAGCACTTTGAACTCAAATCAGATTTGGTTTGCACATCAAACATGATTCAAACATTTGAACTCAAGCAAGAACTTGAGTTGGACTTCAAAAGAATTTGAACACCGGGACTTGATTTAGATCAAGCATAGTGGATGTGAATCCGGATTAGATAATCAAATTTAATGAATGCATAATTACGTGAATATCAATCATTAAATTTGATTATGCCAGTAGAGATCAATGAATGAAGGACATTCATCAAAATCCCAAATAGAAATGAATTGGTGGTTCACTCACAAGCAACAATACAAGCTCTCAATGATATCACAAGGGTCATTGTGTTCACTCCCGCAGTCAACAACCCTTCAATGGCAGCCAGATACATCACCTTCTTACAAGTGGAGGTGTATAACACACAACAAATGATGCTCCTTACAAGGTTGCCTCCATATTGAGATGGCAACACTGTCAGTTGAAGGTAGAAAATTCGTCCCCTATAAACAAGTGTTAATACATCAAAACTACCACCTGAGATTGGTGAAAGGTGGGTAAGATGCAAGAATAATGACTCTTCTACAAACACTTCCAGGAGGTCGTAGTGGATACGACGATTCCCTGCAAATGAACGCTTGTGGATAACAACAGTGGGCATATCGTAAGCATATTAAACCACTGTGGGCACAAGTACAAATATCTCCTACGACGATCCCTACAAGGTCAAATAAACTATATTGGCAAACAACAGTAACAAGTTGCATAGTTCATATATGACTGTCATATGTGCTAATATAATCTCCAATACAAACAATTGCATGTTGATTGAGATGGCAATACTGGAGACTAGCAATCAAAGATCTGCCCCTATAAGAAAGTGCAATCGTCAACCACCTGAGATTGATGAAAGGTGGATTTGATGTAGAAATAATGGCTCTTCTATAAACACTTCTAAGATATCGTAGTTGATACAATGGGTCCCCTACAAATGAACACGAGCTACTTGTGGATAACAACAGTGGACATATCGATACGATGAACCACTGTGGGCACAAGTACAGATGTCACCTACGACAACGGTGATTAAGATCTTCAAGTATGTCGGGTACAAGGGTAACTTGATATATGAAAAAGAATACCCTATGGCAGAATGCAGGAGATGTTCGAGCAAATTCGAACTAAACTTTCTGGTGTTCCAAAATTTCTACTTGATCTTGCACTTAAGAAGAAGACAGTGCTTGCATCTACAAATATAAAAAACAACAAGTTTAATACACTAAAAATCTTGAAAGGAGATCTTTTCAAGGCAAAGCAGCGGACTTCAAAGTCCAGAAGAAATCTTCCCCAGTGAATGAGAAAGGGGGAGTCAACATCAAAATGCAACACCACCGAATCTGCAACACTTATACAAGCAGACATAAGGCATTTACAATCCACAATGTCACGCCACCGAATCCGCAACATTCATACAAGCGGACAGAAGGCGTATACAAATTTCAAAATACCCCTGCACGTGCACCATAGCTTGTATACACATAGGTACACAAAGGGGTATGTCAAATCAATGAAATTCCCAAATACCCGTATGGGCCCAAGCGAGCGTGTTATTGGTACACACGTGACGTCTAGGGATGCTGCGCGGGTTAACAAGTAAATTCAAGTTTAAACCCGATCCTTCTATATGGATCTATAGGAGTCGACAGGGTTCGAACCTTCAAACAAATATACGGTTGTGGCAACCGATGTATTTGTTTTAATACATACATATTAGGCCTTTAAGGCTTATAACAGTATGAATTCACTAATAAAGGCATAAAGCGTACGAAACCTGATCCCCTATCAACAAGTTTATAAGGTCGACAATGTTCAAGCCACAAATAGAAACGATCCCAAACACCCCGATGATGGTCGTGTTGAATGAATATCTCAACCGGAAGGGTCCATCCCAAACAGTTCAAATGCCTTTCAAACTCCAAGCAAATACCCATAAAGTCTAAAACTCCAGAAAATTCCAAAATCTAGATATTTAAAATTGGAATTAAATCATCCAATGCATAAAGCAAAAATCCATCCACCCTCCATAACAGTTTGCCGGGGTGAACAAATTAAAAACTACTTCAGCTCACAAAGAGCTAAATGCCTAGTCGAAAATATCATTATGATCCATTCTCAAATAATGTTCTGCCAATAAGAATGTGGTACGTGTCCTCTAACCGGCGGTCTGCCTCCAAATGACACCGCAGGATAAACGGTTATGACCCGGGGCCCTCTGAACCGAGTGGTTTTGCAGCCAAATTGTACCACGATATACCGGTTATGGCCAGAGCCAATACGCTCCTTAGCGGCATCAAATCCTTGAGATATGAATTAATAGGATATGATCGATAGGGCACAAACATTCATTCTAGGTCTACAAGGTCCCCTTGGACGAAGCAACCCATGGCTGCCGACAAGGATCCTTCTATCAGGTCGGGTCTACTACCTCCTCTGACTAGTAGACAAGGGAACACGATGATCCGGGACGACAAATCCATGGGGTCTTGATCGAGCTCATCATCCATTCCCTCACCATTCACTTTAAGTGCAAGATGGTGAAAATTTCTATTTTAAATATTAATCCTCCAAATTCTCAAATTCTCCAACCATTACATACCCCTACTGCTACTATATGCCATATAACACGTATCTATACGTATCTGATTGACGACTAGCCTTAATCGAAAGTTCTCCCTCGTTATCAGGAGGGGTAATTAACTATAGGGGCTTGCGCCTATAGGAAACCAGAACTCAGATCATAAAGTCATTGCAAAATGAGGGCGAAATCTCTGGGTAGTGTCTTATCTACAAACCCATCTGCCTTCCAAAATTTACCCCGGAACTTATTCCGTTAAAACTCCCTCGCCAAATAAAAGCAAAATCAGTGCGCGGCGCGGAGGCTAGGGCCGAATTTTCGGAGCCCACAATGTTGTGGCATTGGATGAAATTTTTTTATAAAAATATCAAAATCTAGTAAAAATATATCATTTTCCAACATCCCAGAGAGCTGCAAGGTTCAGGCTATTTTGAGTTGTTTTCTTGTCGGCTTAGTTTGGGAAGTCATCTAGATCAAAATAGGTTGCATTTTGTCTAAATCGGTTTTTAATAATGCAAATTTTTTGAAATTTTCTTGATTAAAATTATAAATTTGTTAGATTCAAATGAGAATAACAGCACTTTTAATTTGTTGTTTGTATGAATGTTCTAAATATTTTAATATTTTATTTGAATTTTTTTGCCCGGTAGTTTTGAAAAATCTGTCATTTTTAGTAATATGGGAATAATCTCAAAAATTTATGTTGATTTATAATAAAAGCTTCAAAATAGTGGTTTGAATAACTCTCAGAAATTTTGTATGAATAAGAAAATATGAAATCTATCTAGTATGCTAAAAATATAAGTTGTCGGTAAAGTATATTGTTATACTCTTTATTTATATATTTTCATAATTATAATAAGTAGAAATATCATGCTTAAAATTTATTTCATCTTAGAATTCATTAGTAATAATAACAGTTTTATGTGAGCTTAAGTTTCATAATTATATTATTTAATTAGTCATACACATACTTAATTATGTAAAATAAGGATAATAAGCTTATGTATTTACAAACTCATAGTAATTATATATCAATTAGAATTGATGAAGCAGTTATATGTTATTAAATGAATTTAAACTTAATTCTTGTTTCATTAAATTCATCGAGAATCTCATGTATGAATTTTACAAACATTTGGGAACCATATTCAAAACTAAGCAAAATAAAAACAAATAATACATCCATTGATCTATACATATCAGCATTTTTTTTTTTTTTTTTTTTTGAGAGAGATTTTTTCAAGCATCAGGTTTAATTCAGCAGCATATTATCAGGTTTTTGATTGCTTTTAAAGCAATTTTTTAGTACAAATTTTTTAATTTTTGTATTAAAAGACTACTTTAAGAAGCATTAAAAAAAGCTGTCCAAAGCTAAGCCTTAATTACACACAATCACATAACAAATAAGAAATCCAATCAAAAAGCAAAATAAAAACAAATCTGATAAATAACCCAAAAACTGTGGTAGCTATGCTACACATTTCTGTTGCAAGCCATTATTCTACACACAGAGGCTAAAAAACCAACTGTAATAACATGATTGCGCCTATAGGAAACCAGAACTCAGATCATAAAGTCATTGCAAAATGAGGGCGAAATCTCTGGGTAGTGTCTTATCTACAAACCCATCTGCCTTCCAAAATTTACCCCGGAACTTATTCCGTTAAAACTCCCTCGCCAAATAAAAGCAAAATCAGTGCGCGGCGCGGAGGCTAGGGCCGAATTTTCGGAGCCCACAATGTTGTGGCAATTTGATCGGAAGCAAGAGCGGCAGCCCGCTTGCTGTGAAGTTAACTTCCTCCAGTTCGCACGCCTCTCCGACCCCATCACTGCCGGTCGACTTTGCTCCTTCGACGGCTTACCCTGCGTGCTGGATCGGAAGTTTCAACATTTTGGTCGGAAGCCGCAAGGGGAACTCGCTTGCTATGAAGGTGATTATCTCCCTTTCCCGAGCTTCTCGGCCAAATCCCGTAAATCCACCGGACCGAGAGGTTCAAAAAAAATATTAATTTATAATTATTTCAATTAATTATAATTATGTTTAATTAATTATTTATAATTTAATTATTATTAATTATTATCAATTAATTATAATTTATTAGAATTAATTAAAATCATTTAGTTATAATTAATTATAACTTGTGATTTTAATTATTTATAATAAACTTTAATTAATTTATAATTAATTATAAGTAATTAATTAACAATAATTCCTTAATTAATTAGAATTAATTAATATTAATTATAAAAATAAATAAATGCTCATATGTTTCTCTTGCCTCGATATCCATGCCCTCCATCGCTGGTCCACCAGTCCCGAAGGTATAATCCCTAAACTCAGACTCCCGTTCTCGATGTTCGCAACGAACTAGCAAACCCCCTACGCGCTCGCGTAGCGTTGTGGGGAGGGAAGCTAGCCCAACGCGTACGACGAGGCGGACAGTCACCTAAGATTCTTTCCTCGTGGCTTGCAATAAAACCGACAAATCCCCTGCGCGCTCACGTAGTGTTGTAGGGAGGGAAACCGGCGCGATGCTTGCAATAACTTAAGGCTACCTCTTCAATACTAGAAATGAGCCGGCAAACCCCCTACGCGCTCAAGTAGCGTTGTAGGGAGGGAAATCGGTGCAATGCTTGCGGCGAGGAGGACAAAATTATATATATATATATATAAGTACCCCCGAACGCTAACGTAGTGCAGAGGGGGGAAATCTGTGTTTTTTTTAACTCGTGCTCTACACCCTTAGACGCTCACGTAGCGGGTGGGGATAAAAAAATATACATGCGACCACGGTGTCATTTTTTGACACCTACCGGAAGCGCTCACGTTGCATCGAGGGGAAGGTTGCCTCTTGGTTTTTCCCCTAAACGGGGGAGACGCCGGGAGGCTGCCGAAATTTTTATTGAAATAGGGGACTTGTACAGAATTTGAACAAGCTGAACTTAAACTCGGACTCGGACCTGTTTGAACTCAAAAAAAAAAAAAAGAACAAAGATTTGGACTCGAATGAACAGTGGACTTGAACCTGAACAAAAATTCAAATGATTAATAAAGATTAAATTCAAATGAAATAAAATCAGATTGAACCAAATTCAAGTCAATATGAATATGAAATGAACTTGCAAAGACTTTAGAAGACCCTATACAAGCATTTGAACATAGCACTTTGAACTCAAATCAGATTTGGTTTGCACATCAAACATGATTCAAACATTTGAACTCAAGCAAGAACTTGAGTTGGACTTCAAAAGAATTTGAACACCGGGACTTGATTTAGATCAAGCATAGTGGATGTGAATCCGGATTAGATAATCAAATTTAATGAATGCATAATTACGTGAATATCAATCATTAAATTTGATTATGCCAGTAGAGATCAATGAATGAAGGACATTCATCAAAATCCCAAATAGAAATGAATTGGTGGTTCACTCACAAGCAACAATACAAGCTCTCAATGATATCACAAGGGTCATTGTGTTCACTCCCGCAGTCAACAACCCTTCAATGGCAGCCAGATACATCACCTTCTTACAAGTGGAGGTGTATAACACACAACAAATGATGCTCCTTACAAGGTTGCCTCCATATTGAGATGGCAACACTGTCAGTTGAAGGTAGAAAATTCGTCCCCTATAAACAAGTGTTAATACATCAAAACTACCACCTGAGATTGGTGAAAGGTGGGTAAGATGCAAGAATAATGACTCTTCTACAAACACTTCCAGGAGGTCGTAGTGGATACGACGATTCCCTGCAAATGAACGCTTGTGGATAACAACAGTGGGCATATCGTAAGCATATTAAACCACTGTGGGCACAAGTACAAATATCTCCTACGACGATCCCTACAAGGTCAAATAAACTATATTGGCAAACAACAGTAACAAGTTGCATAGTTCATATATGACTGTCATATGTGCTAATATAATCTCCAATACAAACAATTGCATGTTGATTGAGATGGCAATACTGGAGACTAGCAATCAAAGATCTGCCCCTATAAGAAAGTGCAATCGTCAACCACCTGAGATTGATGAAAGGTGGATTTGATGTAGAAATAATGGCTCTTCTATAAACACTTCTAAGATATCGTAGTTGATACAATGGGTCCCCTACAAATGAACACGAGCTACTTGTGGATAACAACAGTGGACATATCGATACGATGAACCACTGTGGGCACAAGTACAGATGTCACCTACGACAACGGTGATTAAGATCTTCAAATATGTCGGGTACAAGGGTAACTTGATATATGAAAAAGAATACCCTATGGCAGAATGCAGGAGATGTTCGAGCAAATTCGAACTAAACTTTCTGGTGTTCCAAAATTTCTACTTGATCTTGCACTTAAGAAGAAGACAGTGCTTGCATCTACAAATATAAAAAACAACAAGTTTAATACACTAAAAATCTTGAAAGGAGATCTTTTCAAGGCAAAGCAGCGGACTTCAAAGTCCAGAAGAAATCTTCCCCAGTGAATGAGAAAGGGGGAGTCAACATCAAAATGCAACACCACCGAATCTGCAACACTTATACAAGCAGACATAAGGCATTTACAATCCACAATGTCACGCCACCGAATCCGCAACATTCATACAAGCGGACAGAAGGCGTATACAAATTTCAAAATACCCCTGCACGTGCACCATAGCTTGTATACACATAGGTACACAAAGGGGTATGTCAAATCAATGAAATTCCCAAATACCCGTATGGGCCCAAGCGAGCGTGTTATTGGTACACACGTGACGTCTAGGGATGCTGCGCGGGTTAACAAGTAAATTCAAGTTTAAACCCGATCCTTCTATATGGATCTATAGGAGTCGACAGGGTTCGAACCTTCAAACAAATATACGGTTGTGGCAACCGATGTATTTGTTTTAATACATACATATTAGGCCTTCAAGGCTTATAACAATATGAATTCACTAATAAAGGCATAAAGCGTACGAAACCTGATCCCCTATCAACAAGTTTATAAGGTCGACAAGGTTCAAGCCACAAATAGAAACGATCTCAAACACCCCGATGATGGCCGTGTTGAATGAATATCTCAACCGGAAGGGTCCATCCCAAACATTTCAAATGCCTTTAAAACTCCAAGCAAATACCCATAAAGTCTAAAACTCCAGAAAATCCCAAAATCTAGATATTTAAAATTGGAATTAAATCATCCAATGCATAAAGCAAAAATCCATCCACCCTCCACAACAGTTTGCCGGGGTGAACAAATTAAAAACTACTTCAGCTCACAAAGAGCTAAATGCCTAGTCGAAAATATCATTATGATCCATTCTCAAATAATGTTCTGCCAATAAGAATGTGGTACGTGTCCTCTAACCGGCGGTCTGCCTCCAAATGACACCGCAGGATAAACGGTTATGACCCGGGGCCCTCTGAACCGAGTGGTTTTGCAGCCAAATTGTACCACGATATACCGGTTATGGCCAGAGCCAATACGCTCCTTAGCGGCATCAAATCCTTGAGATATGAATTAATAGGATATGATCGATAGGGCACAAACATTCATTCTAGGTCTACAAGGTCCCCTTGGACGAAGCAACCCATGGCTGCCGACAAGGATCCTTCTATCAGGTCGGGTCTACTACCTCCTCTGACTAGTAGACAAGGGAACACGATGATCCGGGACGACAAATCCATGGGGTCTTGATCGAGCTCATCATCCATTCCCTCACCATTCACTTTAAGTGCAAGATGGTGAAAATTTCTATTTTAAATATTAATCCTCCAAATTCTCAAATTCTCCAACCATTACATACCCCTACTGCTACTATATGCCATATAACACGTATCTATACGTATCTGATTGACGACTAGCCTTAATCGAAAGTTCTCCCTCGTTATCAGGAGGGGTAATTAACTATAGGGGCTTGCGCCTATAGGAAACCAGAACTCAGATCATAAAGTCATTGCAAAATGAGGGCGAAATCTCTGGGTAGTGTCTTATCTACAAACCCATCTGCCTTCCAAAATTTACCCCGGAACTTATTCCGTTAAAACTCCCTCGCCAAATAAAAGCAAAATCAGTGCGCGGCGCGGAGGCTAGGGCCGAATTTTCGGAGCCCACAATGTTGTGGCATTGGATGAAATTTTTTTATAAAAATATCAAAATCTAGTAAAAATATATCATTTTCCAACATCCCAGAGAGCTGCAAGGTTCAGGCTATTTTGAGTTGTTTTCTTGTCGGCTTAGTTTGGGAAGTCATCTAGATCAAAATAGGTTGCATTTTGTCTAAATCGGTTTTTAATAATGCAAATTTTTTGAAATTTTCTTGATTAAAATTATAAATTTGTTAGATTCAAATGAGAATAACAGCACATCGGCTAAAATTTTATCATGTAACTTTTAATTTGTTGTTTGTATGAATGTTCTAAATATTTTAATATTTTATTTGAATTTTTTTGCCCGGTAGTTTTGAAAAATCTGTCATTTTTAGTAATATGGGAATAATCTCAAAAATTTATGTTGATTTATAATAAAAGCTTCAAAATAGTGGTTTGAATAACTCTCAGAAATTTTGTATGAATAAGAAAATATGAAATCTATCTAGTATGCTAAAAATATAAGTTGTCGGTAAAGTATATTGTTATACTCTTTATTTATATATTTTCATAATTATAATAAGTAGAAATATCATGCTTAAAATTTATTTCATCTTAGAATTCATTAGTAATAATAACAGTTTTATGTGAGCTTAAGTTTCATAATTATATTATTTAATTAGTCATACACATACTTAATTATGTTAAATAAGGATAATAAGCTTATGTATTTACAAACTCATAGTAATTATATATCAATTAGAATTGATGAAGCAGTTATATGTTATTAAATGAATTTAAACTTAATTCTTGTTTCCTTAAATTCATCGAGAATCTCATGTATGAATTTAACAAACATTTGGGAACCATGTTCAAAACCTAAACCCTAAAAACAAATAATACATCCATTGATCTATACATATCAGCAATTTTTTTTTTTTGAGAGATTTTTTCAAGCATCAGGTTTAATTCAGAAGCAGTTATTAATTTGAGACAGGTTTTTGATTGCTTTTAAAGCAATTTTTTAGTACAAAATTTTTAATTTTGTATTAAAAGACTACTTTAAGAAGCATTAAAAAAAGCTGTCCAAAACTAAACCTTAATTACACACAATCACATAACAAATAAGAAATCAATCACAAAGCAAAATAAAAATAAATCTGATAAATAACCCAAAAACTGTGGTAGCTATGCTACACATCTCTGTTGCAAGCCATTATTCTACACACAGAGGCTAAATAACATGATTGATAGCTTAATAAGCAAAATAGTATGGGTAAGCTATGAATCCAGTTGGACGTTGATAAGCTCAAGTTGGACGTTGATATGCTCCAGTTGAAGGTGGATATGCTCGATATGCTCCAGTTCGAGGTTGATAAGCTCCAGTTGCAGGTGGATACGCTCGATATGCTCTAGTTGGAGCTGGATATGCTATAGTTGGAGGTTGATAAGCTACAGGAATTCCATAAGACTCGTATCCACTAAAATGTGGTTGATAGGCTATAGTTGGAGGTTGATAAGCTACAGGAATTCCATAAGCCTCGTATCCACTAAAATGTGGTTGATATGCTACAGTTGGAGGTTGATGTGCTAGAGGAATTCCATAAGCCTCGTATCCACTAAAATGTGGTTGATATGCTACAGTTGGAGGTTGATGTGCTAGAGGAATTCCATAAGCCTCGTATCCACTAAAATGTGGCTGATATGCTACAGTTGGAGGCGGATATGGTACAGGAATTCCATAAGACTCGTATCCCCTAAAATGTGGTTGATATGCTATAGTTGGAGGTTGATGTGTTAAAGTGATTCCATGAGGCTCCTGTGGTTGATATGCTACAGTTGGAGGTTGATATGGTAGAGGAATTGCATGAGGCTCGTAAGCACTAAAATGTGGACGTGGGGCTTGAGACTGCAATCCGTCGTGCTGCGGGGCAATGGCGGAAGGACTGTTGTGAACGTCTGGAGCATTAGTTACAGACTCCTCCTCCTGAACTTCTTTTTCCTTTTTCTTCAACCAATTGATATCTACAGAGATTTTGTTTCCCGCAAGGATTTTATCTGGGTCAGCGATGGCCGCCTTAGCAGCTTCAACTGTCTTGAATGTCACATACCCAGTTCCATTTGATTTTCTCGTACTTCTATCAAAGAAAAGAGAACCTTTTTCTATTTCCCCATACTTTTTAAAGAAACGGAGAAACTTATTATTTGTTACATCTGAAGAAATACGTGTAACGAACAGATTTCTCGGGTCTACATCGGCATCGGCAATTTGAGCTTCAGGAGCTGGCAGTTGGTGAGCCAGACGGCCATCGACCCATGTTTTTGGTTTTTCCAGTGCTTTTTTAACAGATTCTAAGCTTTTGAATGTAATGATGCCAACAGAACGAGACTTTCCAGTTGCTATGTCAACTACAACATATGCATCCTCAACTTCACCATATGAAGAAAAGGCATTACCCAAAGTTTCTGACGTAGTTTTCTCACCTAAGCCATGAACAATAAGTTTGCGATGTCTAGCGGTATGCCTCGCTGCACCTCTAATTTCTTCAGCAGCCTGAGGAATTTTCATACCTAGCTCGACGACGATATCAACGAGCTGGTCTTTATAGAGATCGGTAAGAAGAGATCGCAGGTGCTGATCCTCAGATTGGACGTTCGAGTTCGAGGGCTCACCATAGTCGGCGCCTTCGTTGTCTGCAGAGTCATTTGTTTCAGACTCCATCATGCGTGCTTAATTTTCTAATTCGTGGTGCCATGAAAGAGAAGCAAACATGCTTGGGATGGTTAAGGAATAAAAGTGAGGGCTCCAAAAATTATGGAGAAGAAGCGCACAGCATGCCAGGCGTCCTGCTACTATAGCTTGCTAGTTAGAATGGTGTGATGCTATTTTCTCTGACGCTGAATCAGGCAAAGATGTTTACCAGCTTCGATTTTCTGGGTGTTACAGCAAATAGCAAACCAGAAATATTTGGATTTGACTTGGCCCTCCTGTGCTTAAGCTTTGATGATAGATAAAGAGTTTTACTACTTATTTTTTTGCAAAGATCCAACTCACGCAGACAACAGGATATAATGCATTGGACATCAGACTTTCTATATTAAAAATCACGAAATGAAAAAAATAAAAAAAAAGGCATATCCAAATGAAATGATTTACAATGTATATAGATTGCAAGACTCCACTCTTTCCCTTAATTAGAAAAAGAAAGATTATAAAATATATAATTCAAGTTTTTATAATCTTCTAATTGAGATTCTTAGGAAATTATAATCTTATAATTCGAATTTTTATTTTTGTAAATGCGAGGGAGAGTACTGGAGATGAATATATGGATAGTGTTAGACAGATCAAGATGATCATATGATAGTCTTTTATGGTGAAAACAATGGCTTGATAACAATAATTTAATGACGGTGGACTGATGGCAAGGAATGGATTATGAGATTTGGGCAACAATGATTAAATCATGATGGTTGGGCTACAGTTGAACTTACATCAGATCATTTTTGATGTCATTTGGCTCATCTTATTAGAAAGTTCGGTTTAAATATATTGATAAGAATCAGCTTACAAAAAATCTAAAAACTACTTCATAACAACCCAAAATGTAGTCAGTGTAACTAAATGCTAATTACCACTTATGGGTGAAGATCACTCATACTCCATTTAGGTGCTTCATCCATGACTTTTTCCAAGATAAATCCAACATTTGCTTCTATTTTTACATTATCCATTCTATTAGCACCATTCAAAATATGATATTTTCGTAGCGGCGATTTAAAAAAGAGTGCTACGAAAGTCTAGTTTAATAATAGTGTAGAAAGAGAAGAATTTTCTAATTCAAGGCTGCCATTTTCCATCTCCTTTATCAAACTATTCTCATTCACTCACCTTAGCACTGATTCTTTAGCCATTAAGGGCTGAGTCCCCCAACTATTGGATTAATTATTCTGTGCGGACATCGAACGTCATTCGGAAACCAACCAAATTGCACCACATCACCCATGCACTCGGTACCGCGGCTCAGTATTGCTCGGTACCGTGGCTCAGTACCGCTGATGTAACGAATTCTTGTCGGTTTCCGGACGACGTTCTGCTTTCGATCTCCGCACATAATAATTTCTCCAACCATTGTGGTTGGTATAATTGACATGAGGCTAAATTTTAAAGAATGATCAGTCATAAATTTAAATAATTAAATATGGGACAAATAAAGATTATTTTGCAAAACCTGCCTAGTTGCCACTTGGACTGCCACTTGTCATCTATGTGGGCGAGCAGACGGTTGTCCACATGATGACATAATATTTTTTTATTTATCTTTTAATTTTTATATTTAAGCATTTTTGTTAAAATCAAATTATCATTTAAATTTTAATAGCAAAAAATATGATATTTTTTATATTATCTTCTAATTTCTTAGAAATATTTTTGGAGGTAGTTTTTTTTTTTCAATTTTTAATATTTTATATATTAAATTTTTTTGTTTTGATCAAATTGCTTTATTAATTTTTTTAACAACAAATAAGATTTTTTGTTTTAAATTTTCTTAGAAATATTAGCATAAGTAATAGAATTTTTTGAACTTAAGCTTTTTTCTTAATTTTTAATTTATTTCATAAAATTAAGATTTCATTTGAGACAGTTTTTTTAATGCTTTCTTAAACAATTTTTTAGTCAAAAAATTTCTTTAAATTGAGGTAAAAATTTTTGTTTGCAAGGCTGCTAATGGAGGGTGAGGTGCATTATAAGTATCTAATGTATTTTATCTAATCTAATCAAAATTAATCATAAATAAGAGCAACTTAGCGACAAGACCATGTAGCATATCAAAATTACCATATTATTGGATTTCGACTGTCACGCCATGCAAAAGGCTGATGCAGAGCATCATAGTTAAATTGTTTCTTAGGCACATGTTACTTAGTTTGTTATAAGTTTATTACAAGTTTTCTAGAATCTTCTAGGATTCTCTAGGTTGTCTCTATTTGAGTATTATATATATGTGGAATGTGTTAGAGGAAAGGAGGATATGAGGAATACTATCTCTTTTTGAAGCTTTCAAGCTTGTGTTTATCCCTAGATTGAGAATCCCTTCAAGCAGGTCTGATTCTTCCGACGATCACCACATCAGTTTGGTCTAAAAGCCTGGAGCTTGCGAAGAACGATGGACTGCAGAAAAAGGTGGGCTGTCGACGACGATCAAAGCCAAAGAATAAGATTGGTGGTCGACGAAGATCGACGCCAAAGAAGGTAGGCTGTCGACGATGATCGAAGTCGTACAGCTTTTATCAAGCTCGAGTGAAAGTATCACTTGATCGAATAGACAAAAATCTGCGGTCCATAAGGAGAATGCGAATGTCGTTGGAAACCATACCGGCGTCGTCGCCTTCTCTCCTCTCTTCCGCTTCACGCGATCGCAAACGGTTCTGAAATCAACCACTTGTGGTTGAAGACTACCCTCCACTTGAACTCCCTCTCCGATGGCGATCCACCGCCGAAGTACCCTCTGATCGAGCTTTCTCTCCGATGGTGTGACCCCCCTCCGCTTCAATGCCAGATCCATGATCCAGAACCTCCATCTTCTTCTATTTCTACCACTGCCGAAGAGATGAGTGGAGGTGGAGGAGAAGGTGCTGAGGGAGTATGTGATCAAGGAAGACCTTGTTAAGGATCCACAGGAGGAGGAGAAGGTGAATGAATTGTCCATAGGAGGAAGAGAAGGTGCTGAGAGAGTTCACAATGGTTTGGGTTCCATCACAGATCAGTTTGTTCCGCCCGTAGCGCCTCCATTTGGAAGAAATGACGGCGACTGATGTTCCCATACACTGTTCAAGCTCCTCATCCAAGTAGCCCCAGTATCACCTTATTCATTGCTTTTTAAGATTTCCTTGCAAAGCATAGAAAAGAAGCAATGGAGTGAGAAAGAATTATTTAAAAAATAATAAATATATAAATTTAGCTTTTAAAAAGTAAACAAATTTTTACCTTCCTTTAAGCTTCTTAGTTGACTTAGATTAATGTAAAGCTAATGAAATTGTTCAATTATATTATGATACGGAGATTTAACAAACATATAAAACTTTTTTGTTCTGACATTGACACAACTTTCTATTGGACAGATTAAACACTAACATTTATGCACTTATGTTCAAGAAAGAGAATGAATTGTATTATATATCCCTTCAATTAGTTTATCGTGTGAAATATTCAACCAGAAATATCAAAATAAATTGAGGTTTGCACTTCATAACCAAAATGATGTATAAAAAGAGTTTCATATTGTAAAGAATAAATCTACATATATTTGAGAGAGGTTCAGTAGAAATAAACAATGGAAATAATTATCAGGCAAAATCTTAACAAGATCCATACTACAGTCTTGAAGTGCTATGAAGCAATTCGATACAATTTATTGGATTTTGATCTGCACCATGCCAAACAATTTTCAGAATTAGTCATTTCCAAATTGTATTAAATATAGATTTTCAATATTTACTTAATTTTTGCTTCAAATAGATCCTAATCGTGATCAAAGAGAGTCTTACAGTATCTATGATTTTCATACAGGACATTCAAGAAATAGTTTAAAAAAACAAAAGCAAAGAAAAGATGAATGTTATTGAATGTCACGACCCGACCCGACGGGGACGGATCCCGCCCGAGCCGGATCGCGGCGAGCGCACACTTACTTGCTTATCCAGGATCTGGCTTTGGATTAGGTTGCTGAACTGAACTTCCTAAATACATAACTCAACAGAAACACACAGAACAACAGAGCTACTAAAAACATCAAATGCAGCGGAACAAAACATCTATCTTTTCATTTCCTCAAAATAATCATCTACAGAACAGTACATGGCTTTCAACAGAAAGAAAGACAGAACAGGAAAGCCATGACTGTACAAAAATCAACAAGTACAAAAGTACCTAATCGGATCAGACTCTGAAACTAATCCTGGACCTCCTTGCCCTTCCCAGAACCTGAAAACCACCAGAAAGCAAGGGTGAGCTCAACAGCTCAGCAAAGCAACAAACCACCAATCTAAATTCTCAGAAACCAAAACCAAACTCATCAGACAGAAATCAGATCAGAAATCGGAACAGAATCGGAAATCAGAACGTATACGGACAGATATCAAATCAGAATCGGAATCGTACAGATCATATCAGAACAAATCAACAGAGTCAGAATCAGAATTCAGAAATCAGAATCGTACGGATCATATCGTATCAGAATCACAATTTCGTACAGAACAGAACAGATACATATAGCTAAATGCCCTGACACTGACGGAATCTCTACGGATTCCGGCCCCTTATGCCTCCCTTCCCAGACACTGACTGAATCTCGCAGGATCCAGGCCCCTTATGTCTCCCTTTGTGCTCACGGCACCAAAACCGATGTGCTTATAGCACCAAAACAGAATTCATCGGATCCGGAACGAAACAGATATCAGATTTCAGATTTGAGCTCATTTCAGATTTCCCCTTTCACTAACTGAATCTCATAGGATTCAGGCCCCTTATAACTCCCTTTTTATAGCTTATTCATATAGCATTACAATTCAGAAGAAATCCGGACATTTCAGAAATTACCCAAAAATCGGGCAGCACAACGGCAGTATACAGAATTTACACAAAAATTCCTGCAAAGAAAATTCACCGAATTCGCACAGAATATAGATAATCACATTCCAGAACATTTATTCTACTAAACAGATAATTTCCAATTTCACAGAAAAATCAGGTCGACTAAAAACACAGTCGAATCAAAAATACCCGGACGAAAATCTTCAAAATATAATCAAAACGTGCACACCCGGCACGGCAACGATATACGGAAAGTTACGCGGTAAAAACTGAACCAATCAAAAGATACGGACGAAAAACCGTAACGAAAACTAAATCCGGACAGAAAAATACCGCCAACCGCGACGGAACTGAAAATTGAGAAAGACGGAATGTGCCTTACCTCGAGCACAGCAAATTCTTCAACAGTCACTTCGCTCGAAAACGGCTCCGCGTCTTCCCGAAATCAACTTTTCCAAAATGCTCTTTTTCTCTCTCCTCAGACGAAAAATCAGATATTTATTTTTTTTTAATATTTCTCTCTCTCCAAAATGTCTCAAATCAGCTTTATAATACACAGATCGGCCCGGCCGATCGTCCAGATCGGCCTGGACGATCAGACCAAAACCCATCGTCCTGGGACGATTTTTCAGGACGATGTTTACTATTCATAGGCGATAAAAACCTCTACTCACTGACTTGTGCCATCCACTGATCGTCCCGGGACGATACCTCCATCGGCCTGGACGATCCCTACAGGAAATCACTTAGAGCAAATTCTGGGCAAAACCTGGAGCTGAAATCCACAGATCGTCCCAGGACGATCCCAGATCGGCCTGGACGATACTGGAGCAGTTTGAAATATTACAATCTCCCCAACTCAGAAAAATGTCGTCCTCGACATTATCCAATCCAAACTCAGTCAAAACAAGTACGGGTACGACCGTCTTATATCAGACTCCTTTTCCCACGTTGCTTCCCGTGCAGTCCGGTGCTTCCACTGGACTTTAACCATCGGAATCTCTTTATTTCTTAACTTGCGGACGTCGTACGCTAAAATCATTTCTGGCTCTTCCTTGTACGCCAGATTCTCCTGAATCTCAACCTCGGCAGCTGATACCTTCTTCCCAGAGTCTGAAACCCACTTCCTCAGAGTGGATACATGAAACACATTATGCACATCAGGCATAGAATCAGAAAGCAATAGGCGATAAGCAGATTTTCCAATTCTTTCCAAAATCTCAAATGGTCCAACATACCTTGGACTAAGCTTGCTTACCTGACCAAATCTGCTCACACCTTTCATCGGGCTGACTTTGACATACACAAAGTCACCAACCTGAAACTCAACAAATATGTGCTTCTGATTATAATACTTCTGCTGACGATCTTGAGCGGCTTTCAATCTCTCTCTTATCAAATGAATCTTCTGAGCAGTTTCATCAGCAAAAGTGGCACCCAAAGTCTGTCTATCTCCGACCTCCGTCAGAGTCAAAGGAGTACGGCACTTCCTGCCATACAGAGCCTCGTACGGTGCCATACCGATACTGGACTGAAAACTATTGTTATAGGCAAACTCAATCAGCGGAATATGATCTTCCCAGCTTCCGCTAAAGTCCAGAACACAAAGTCTCAACAGATCTTCCAGTACCTGAATAGTCCTCTCAGACTGTCCGTCGGTCTGAGGATGAAAGGCTGTACTGAAATGCAATTTCGTACCCAAGCCTTGCTGAATGCCTTTCCAAAGTCTGGAAGTAAAGCGTCCATCTCGATCAGATACAATCACGCGAGGCACACCGTGCAATCTGACTATCTCTTTCACATATATCTGTGCCAAGCGTTCAACTGAATCCGTCTGTCTGATCGGAAGAAAATGGGCTGACTTCGTCAATCGATCCACAACTACCCAAATAGCATCATGTCCTTGTCGTGATCGAGGAAAACCCATAGCAAAATCCATCGTTACCTCCTCCCATTTCCACTCAGGGATAGGCAACGACTGCAACAGTCCACCTGGTCGCTGATGCTCTGCCTTCACCAACTGACAGGCTTCGCATCTCGACACAAACTCTGCCACATCCTTCTTCATCCCAGGCCACCAGAACAAAAGCTTCATATCAGCGTACATCTTACCACTGCCTGGATGAACAGTGTAGCCTGAATGATGAGATTCATACAGAATCTCCCGCCTCAAATCTCCAAACACAGGTACCCACAACCTGTTCTTACAGAAAATAGCACCAGAATCAGAAATTCGAAGTTCAGGAGTCTTACCAGATCCAATCTGAGCTAGCAACTTTGAATAATCAGAATCTGACTTCTGGGCTTCTTGAATCCTTGCTTCTAAAGAAGACTGAATACTCATCTGAGCCAACTCCAAATCACTGGAGGAAATCACCTCCAACTGCAATCTCTCCAAATCACGAATCAGAAAGTCATCACAGGTAAGCTGAATACCTGAGAATCCAGAAGACTTCCTGCTCAAAGCATCTGCTACCACATTCGCCTTCCCAGGCTGATACTGAATAGTCAGGTCATAGTCCTTGATCAACTCGAGCCACCTCCTCTGTCTCAGATTCAAATCCTTCTGAGTAAAAATGTACTTCAGGCTCTTATGATCAGTAAACATCTCACATGTGACGCCATACAGGTAATGACGCCAAATCTTCAAAGCAAAAACAACTGCAGCTAACTCCAAATCATGCGTCGGGTAATTCTTCTCATGTGGTTTCAACTGTCTCGAAGCATAAGCAATTACCTGACCATGCTGCATCAGAACACAACCCAGTCCTTTCAGTGAAGCATCACTGAACACCTGAAAACCTTCCGTACCTGACGAAAGAGCTAACACTGGAGCTGAAGTCAAACAATCCTTCAATCGCTGAAAACTAGCTTCACACTCCGGTGTCCAAACAAAAGGAACTGACTTCTGAGTCAGTCTCGTCAGAGAAGTCGAAATCTGTGAAAAGCCCTTCACAAATTTCCTGTAATACCCGGCCATGCCCAAGAAACTACGTACCTCAAATACCGTAGTCGGCCTTGGCCAATCAGCAACTGCCTGAATCTTCTGGGGATCCACAGAAATACCTTCTCCGCTAATCACGTGCCCCAGAAATGAAATACTCTTCAGCCAGAATTCGCACTTGGAGAACTTGGCATACAGCTGATGCCTCCTCAGAGTCTCCAACACAATCCTCAAATGTCTGGCATGCTCATCCTCAGAAGCAGAATATACCAGAATATCGTCAATGAAGACGATCACAAACTGATCCAAATACTCCCTGAATACTCGGTTCATCAGATCCATGAAAATAGCAGGCGCATTGGTTACCCCAAAAGGCATAACCAAGAACTCGTAGTGCCCGTACCGAGTACTGAAAGCAGTCTTCACCACATCAGATTCCTTCACCTTCACCTGATAATATCCGGACCTCAAATCAATCTTCGAAAATACCGAAGATCCGGAAAGCTGATCAAACAAGTCGTCTATCCGAGGCAAAGGATACTTGTTCTTGATCGTGGCCTTGTTCAAATCTCTGTAATCAATACACATACGGAGTGTACCGTCCTTCTTCTTCACAAACAGAACAGGTGCTCCCCAAGGAGAAACACTAGGACGTACAAATCCTCTGTCAACCAACTCCTGAAGCTGAACTTTCAACTCAGAAAGTTCTTTCGGTGCCATCCTGTACGGAGCTTTCGATATCGGAGCGGTACCCGGAAAAACATCGATAGAGAACTCCACATCTCTATCCGGAGGTAAACCAACCAACTCCTCAGGAAAAACATCAGTAAACTCCCGTACCACAGGGATCTCAGAAACAGAACCAACCTCCAGGTTCAGATCCCGCACCGAAGCCAAAAATACTGGATATCCTTTCTTCCACATTCTGCTCACCTCTAACGCAGAAATCAGACTGGAGAGAACACCTCGTAATCCCTGAAATACAACTCTCTCTCCAGCCACAAGCAAACTCACTTGCTTCTTCAGACAGTCAATCTGAGCCTCATACTGACTCAGCCAATCCATTCCCAGAATTACATCATACGAAGAAATCGGCAATCGAATCAAACTCGATTTCCACTTCTTACCAGAAATCTCGATCTCACACAAACAAAACTGTCGAGCAATCAATGGATTCCCAGCCGGTAAAATCACAGACAAAGAAACCGGTAAAACCATCGAATCCAAATGTAAAATCTCAAAACAATGCTCGGACAGAAAAGAATGACTCGCTCCAGAGTCAAACAAAACACGACAGGGCTGATCAGAAATGTAAACCGTACCTGTCACAACATCCGGAGCATCTCGAGCCTCCTGCTGACTCAAGCTGTAAACTCGTGGCTGAACTGGAGCAGGAGCTGAAGCAACAGAACTACTCTGCTCCCTCTGAACAGTAGGTGGTCTCCGTGGTGCAGAACTAGAACCACCACCTCTACCAGCAAATCCCTCAGGACGTGGAGGAACAGTCCTCGGTCTTCCTGCTGCTGAACCAACAGGTCTGACTAAACCCTCAGATCGCTGATCATATCCCATCTGTGGACATTCTGCAATCCTATGTCCTGGCTGACCACACCTGAAACAAAGACCAGCTATCCTGTAGCACTGGCCATGGTGTCGCCGTCCACAACTCTGGCACACAGGTGCCGAACTGACAGATCCAGAACCAGTCGTACTGGTAACAGTACCAG
Organism: Dendrobium huoshanense; assembly: GCA_016618105.1. Taxonomy (NCBI): domain Eukaryota; kingdom Viridiplantae; phylum Streptophyta; class Magnoliopsida; order Asparagales; family Orchidaceae; genus Dendrobium; species Dendrobium huoshanense. Next base: position 4,232,897 of record CM028358.1, on the reverse strand, counting down.
ACGATCCTCCGCTCCTTCTGGAATCCCCAGATCCAGAACCAGGAACAAATCTCCTCTTCCCAGAGGAACCACTGCCAGAAGTATCACCTCCAAACCTCTTCCTACTCGCAGACCACCGCTGCTGAGTAGTCGTCATGTCGTTCTCAATCAGACGAGCTCGCTCCACAAGCTCAGAGAAATCAGAAATCCGGAACGGTATCAAAGGCTGCCTCAAAGTGTCTCGTAAGCCTCTCAGAAATCGGTAACACCTCTCAGCAGAAGTGCTAACCAGCTGCGGAGCGTACCTGGCTAATGCAGTAAACTCAGCCTCGTACTGCATCACCGTCTTGCTCCCCTGAACCAGCCTCAGAAAACTCTCCTGCATCTGCTGTCGTGCAGAAGGGGGAACAAACCAGTCTCTGAACACTTCAGTGAACTCTTCCCAAGTGATCAAAGAGTTCAATCTGCCCTGAAATCTGGCTGCCTGCTGGCCATCCCACCAGTGCTCAGCCTCTCCATCTAACAGAAAAACTGCTAACGGAACCTTCCTGTCTGCAGGACACTGCATCCCGTCAAAAGTCTTCTCTAATCTCCTCAGCCACTCCTCGGCTGCTCTGGGCTCAACAGCGCCCTCAAACCTCGGAGGCTTCAACCTCAAAAACAACTGCAGGTGTCGATCGATGTCCTCAGATCTAACAGTAGAAGCTCTGCTCTGAGTCTCGCTCATCATCTGAGCAACCAACGAAGCAAACTGGGACAGTGTGTCAGCACCGACCACTGGGGCTGTACTCCCCACTGGTGCTGCCTGATCATCACTCTGACCGTCTGTCATGTCTGGGTCTGGCTGATCCATACAGAAAAATCCAGAAAATCCGGAAAACTATCACAAAAACAACACAAAAATAACACAATAAAAAGCCAAACGACCCAAAACTACCTCCCAGACAGACTCACTGATCACATCCTAGAGCTCTGTTTTACAATCCAACCTGTTTCCAAAACCAGTGCTCTGATACCACAAAAGCTTGTCACGACCCGACCCGACGGGGACGGATCCCGCCCGAGCCGGATCGCGGCGAGCGCACACTTACTTGCTTATCCAGGATCTGGCTTTGGATTAGGTTGCTGAACTGAACTTCCTAAATACATAACTCAACAGAAACACACAGAACAACAGAGCTACTAAAAACATCAAATGCAGCGGAACAAAACATCTATCTTTTCATTTCCTCAAAATAATCATCTACAGAACAGTACATGGCTTTCAACAGAAAGAAAGACAGAACAGGAAAGCCATGACTGTACAAAAATCAACAAGTACAAAAGTACCTAATCGGATCAGACTCTGAAACTAATCCTGGACCTCCTTGCCCTTCCCAGAACCTGAAAACCACCAGAAAGCAAGGGTGAGCTCAACAGCTCAGCAAAGCAACAAACCACCAATCTAAATTCTCAGAAACCAAAACCAAACTCATCAGACAGAAATCAGATCAGAAATCGGAACAGAATCGGAAATCAGAACGTATACGGACAGATATCAAATCAGAATCGGAATCGTACAGATCATATCAGAACAAATCAACAGAGTCAGAATCAGAATTCAGAAATCAGAATCGTACGGATCATATCGTATCAGAATCACAATTTCGTACAGAACAGAACAGATACATATAGCTAAATGCCCTGACACTGACGGAATCTCTACGGATTCCGGCCCCTTATGCCTCCCTTCCCAGACACTGACTGAATCTCGCAGGATCCAGGCCCCTTATGTCTCCCTTTGTGCTCACGGCACCAAAACCGATGTGCTTATAGCACCAAAACAGAATTCATCGGATCCGGAACGAAACAGATATCAGATTTCAGATTTGAGCTCATTTCAGATTTCCCCTTTCACTAACTGAATCTCATAGGATTCAGGCCCCTTATAACTCCCTTTTTATAGCTTATTCATATAGCATTACAATTCAGAAGAAATCCGGACATTTCAGAAATTACCCAAAAATCGGGCAGCACAACGGCAGTATACAGAATTTACACAAAAATTCCTGCAAAGAAAATTCACCGAATTCGCACAGAATATAGATAATCACATTCCAGAACATTTATTCTACTGAACAGATAATTTCCAATTTCACAGAAAAATCAGGTCGACTAAAAACACAGTCGAATCAAAAATACCCGGACGAAAATCTTCAAAATATAATCAAAACGTGCACACCCGGCACGGCAACGATATACGGAAAGTTACGCGGTAAAAACTGAACCAATCAAAAGATACGGACGAAAAACCGTAACGAAAACTAAATCCGGACAGAAAAATACCGCCAACCGCGACGGAACTGAAAATTGAGAAAAACGGAATGTGCCTTACCTCGAGCACAGCAAATTCTTCAACAGTCACTTCGCTCGAAAACGGCTCCGCGTCTTCCCGAAATCAACTTTTCCAAAATGCTCTTTTTCTCTCTCCTCAGACGAAAAATCAGATATTTATTTTTTTTTAATATTTCTCTCTCTCCAAAATGTCTCAAATCAGCTTTATAATACACAGATCGGCCCGGCCGATCGTCTAGATCGGCCTGGACGATCAGACCAAAACCCATCGTCCTGGGACGATTTTTCAGGACGATGTTTACTATTCATAGGCGATAAAAACCTCTACTCACTGACTTGTGCCATCCACTGATCGTCCCGGGACGATACCTCGATCGGCCTGGACGATCCCTACAGGAAATCACTTAGAGCAAATTCTGGGCAAAACCTGGAGCTGAAATCCACAGATCGTCCCAGGACGATCCCAGATCGGCCTGGACGATACTGGAGCAGTTTGAAATATTACATTGAATTTATCTCACACTTTGAGAAATGATAAAAGCATCGGGATTCCAACGATTGCAAGATCAGTAGCCATATTGTTGAGGCGATGCTAAAGCAATTTCAAGAAATGAAAAGTAGATGCCACTGATCTTGAAAGAAATAAATCTTATCTTTCAAATATTGAATCCATAAACAAGGGAGGATTGACGAGCTGATCGTGCGTTCTTACTTGCAGGACAGAGAAGGTACGATCCATAGACAGCTTCGGTAATGAAGAAAAAACGTTTAGGCTTCTTCTCTTTTTTTCTTTTTTTTTTTTAAAAAAACCTCATGGAAACTCACTTCAGATTTTAGGTAACATAGAATCTCAACTCATTGAAAACTTCAGTCATCCGGATTTAAACAAAGAATATGTAAAGAAGTAGCAAGAAGAAAAAGGAGGAGGAGGAAATGGAGAGAATGAGGAACCAGATTGAATAAAAGAGATTGGAGATGAAGGTGAAGGATTACCGAATTGCACTCGTCTCTCTCACTGATTAATGCAAGCTTCCACCTCTCACACGAACTTTTATTAGGTCCGGTGTAAGGACGGAGAGGAACGTCCAGTCGGAGGCAAAATTCTGCCAAAAAACTTGGTATTTGCTCGGTATTACTAGGTATTATTTGATAATAATGAGGAATATCGCTCTATGAAGATCAATACCGAATTATACCGAACTATACCGAGCAATACCGAGTTGTACCGAGTTTTTTTCTAGGAAAAACTCGGTACAACTTTTGTACAACTCGGTATTGCTCGGTATTGCTCGGTATAGCTCGGTATTGGGTCTTCATGTGATGGTATTCTTCGTTATTGTTTGGTATTGCTCGGTATTTGCTCGATATTTCTCGTTTTTTAACACGATTTGGCCTTCGACCGAACGTTCCTCTACGTCCGGTTGGAGGACGTAATAATTGTTCTCTGTTCCTCTCACACGGCCGTCCGCCGCTCCTCTTTGTCTCTCACGCTCTCTGGTTCGGGTAGCACGAAACAGTGAAGGGTCGGAATGGATTTTATTGCCGCCCAGACACTCCCATGCAACCCTCTTTATAATCAAGATGTAGACCTGTCAATATTAGACCCAACCCGAACCCGACTCGAAAATTTTGGGTTTGGGTTGACCCGAACCCGCAACGGGGCGGGTTCGGGTCATGAAAACCGACCCGTTTAAAAAATCGGGTCGGGTTCGAGTTGACCCGGGAATAACCCGAAATGACTCGGAATGCACACAACCCCTGCCCGGAATGACCCGTTTCCCGGCTGCCCCTCTGCCCGGATGCATCACATCAGGTCCCGAGGCCAACTGGCCAAGCCAGTTCCGCTCAGGCGCGCAGCGTCCCGACTCCCGAAGCCAGACCATTTGGCCCATTTCAGCGTCGTCCCGAGGCAGGCCAGGCCAGACTGGCTAGTGGTCAATTCCGCGTCGTTTCCGCGTTGCGTCCCGAGGCGGCGAGGCCAGGCTGCGGGCGACCCAGGCCAGTTCGGTGTCGGCGGCATCCGCAGATCCGCGTTGGCGTCCAAAGGCAATGTCGCGTCCACGGCTACGCGGGTCGGGTCGGGTTGACCCGAACCCGAAGCGGGTCGGGTTCGGGTCCAGAAAATTAACCCGTTTGCAAAACCGGGTCGGGTCAACCCGAACTCGAATAGTGCCGGTCAGTTTCAGGTTCAACCCGAACCCGACCCGTAACCCGAAATTGACAGATCTATCTAAAGGCTTCTAAAGTATGCTAAAGACCATATTACGCCTCTATATCTTGATTTAATTTAAGTTGCAATGAGCTCATTAATTTGGAGAAGATTGGAGGCTCGTTTAATCATGAATGGCCAGATGAATCAACCAAAGTATATTCATTTGAATGAATGAATTCAAACACATTAAGGTCGAGTTGATTTAAATTTGGAACGATCGGCGTATCTGGTTCGTACTAAATGATGACAATTTGTTTGAAATTGACTTATGTCACATTAAATTTAGTCGATCGAAACCAACGAGCCATAAATAAAGTTTGATTTGAGTAGAATCGGCTCGATTGTGCTCGTTTGAATTTATTTAATTAATAAACAATTTATTTTTAATAATTCCAAGCGTGAGTTGAGTTAAAAATGATTGGAAAATGCTCAAATATATTTATCTGATTATTAATAAAAAAATATTTTAATTAAATTTGGCACAATTGACTCAATTTAATGATTGAAGATGATGCTAGGGTCAAATCAGGCTCGAATCGAGTCCACTCAGACTCCACATCATCGAATCAAATTTACCTGATCTAACCGACTTCAATTAACTCAAACTTAACTCTTACAAATTTGTTGGCGACCAACGAGACGATTTGCAAGCTAATTTTGAGGTCAACATGAAGTTATCCAGATCAAGTTTTTAATAATACAATTTTTCAAAATTTTTTTGATTAAATTATAAATTTGTAAGGTGCAAATGCGAGTAAATGCACGTCGTCTAAAATTTTATCATTTAGCTTTTAATATGTTATTTGTATGAATGTTCTAAATATTTTAATATTTATTTGAAAATTTTTATCTATTAGTTTTGAAAAATATGTCATTTTTAGTAATATGGAAAGTAATTATAATCTAGAATTTATGTTGATTTACAATAAAAGCTTCAAAATAGTGTATTGAGCAACCCTGGCCTAGTAATTTGGCATGAATAAGAAAATATGAAATCTACCCAACTTGCTAAATATATAAGTCGTCTTATACTTAATTTCATTATTTCATCTAAATCACAATTATATACATGCTTATTTGTCTGAAGTGTTTGATTTTTGAGTTCTGTTGTTGGGAGGAAGTCTTGTTATGTTGAATGTACTGCGAGTTATAAGTCCCTAAATTTTTAAAAAATTAAGAGATTTTCTTGACTAAACATTTATAAAATTTCCTTAGAGATATAAAATGATAGTTTATTGTATTTATTTAACAAACGACCAAACAATACATTTATCATGCATTCTTAAAATTCATGCATTTTAATTTATTGTGTTTGTGTTAATTTTCATTGTCATTGTCCATTTAAAAATAATGGATTGAAAGCAATTTATATCCTTAGCTAAAATCACTCTGTAAATCATCTAATTTAATTTATTTATAAATTTTCATAATTATAATAATTAAAAATCGCATGCTAAAAATTTATTTTATTTTAGAATTAATTAACAATAAGAACAGTTTTATGTGAGCTTAAGTTTCATAATTATATTATTAAAATTTGTATTTAACTATTAGTCATACTTAATTATATTAAATAAGGATAATAAGCTTATATATTTGCAAACTCATAATAATTATATATTTGATACGTCATCAAAAATTGACGTGATCAAGCACGAATCTCGAGGCATATTCAAGTTGAAACTTATCGAAATTAAATTTGGGATCATCTGAATTCCAATTTCAACAAAATTATAGTCAAATTGAACATCTCAAATAGACGAACCAAACAGCACCAAAATTGGTCCAAACCAAGCCCAAATGGGTCCGAATCAGGGGCCCGGACCACATTTGGAAATGTTTAAAGCATTATTTGGATAATGAAATCACATCTAAATATGGCATGCTTATAGTCAAATCGAGCGTCTCGGCGAGACGAATCCAACGAGCCCAAGATCTCTAAATTCCGACAATGTTAAGGTACTTAAACAGTTGAAAAACTCTCTACGATCGGGGGAATCAATACGAGTCATCCGATGGAGCACTCTGAACCTGCCTCGGATCTTCTCTAGATTTACGGGGTGCGCCATTCATGAAAATCTATAAATAGCCCCCCACTCTCTACATGAGAGGGTCCTTTGGGCTAGAGATTTGAGAGAACTCTGAAGCTTCAAAAGCTCTAGCACCACCGGCAACCACCGCCAGGCCGTCGCCCGCCGCCAGACCACCGCCTGGCCGCAGCCCGCCGCCAGACCACCGCCCGGCCGCCGCCTGTCGCCGGACCACCGCCGGCCGCCACCTGCCGCCGGACCATCGTCCGGCCGCCCCCCGCCGCCGGACCACCGCTAGGCCGCCTGACCGCCGGATCGGACTTCAGTCCGACCTTTATCGGACCACCGCCCGGCCGCCGCCTGCCGCCAGACCTTCGCCCGGCCGCCGCCCTACGCCGGACTTCAGCCCGACCTTCGTCGGACCTTCGCCCGGCCGCCGCTTTCTGCCAGACAATCTCCCGGCCGCCGAACCTTTGCCTGGCAGACGATTGCCGCCGAACATCCGTACGACCGTCTTCATACCTTTGACTAGCTCTCCAAATTACTGTAATTCGACCGCCTCTAAAGCGAGGGACGGGTCAACCCTTGTAATTCACTCAAGTTTAGTGAAATCTTTTTATCTGGGCGAGGCCCCGTGGTTTTTCCCTCTTCGGGCTTTCCACGTAAAAAAATATCTGGTGTTTTACTCTTATATTTCTGTTTGCGTGTTGGGTTTCCGTGCATTGCTAAGACGAAAAGTTTACTCACTCTACCGTCACGAATCTTTCAACCCGCAACAATATTAATCAGAATTGATGAAGCAATTATATTTTATTAAATGAATTTAATCTTAATTAATATTAATGGTTTCATTAAATTCATTGAGACTCTCATGTATGAATTTTACAAACATTTGGGAACCATATTCAAAACAAAGCAAAATAAAAACAAATAATACATCCATCAGGTTTAATTCAGAAGCAGTTATTATCATTTTGAGCTTCATTTGAGACAGCTTTTTTATTACTTCTGAAATCAACTTTTTACTACAAAATTTTTTAATTTTTATATTAAAAAATTGCTTTAAGAAGCATTAAAAAAAGCTGTCCAAACCTAAACCTTAATTACACATAATCACATAACAAATAAGAAATCCAATCACAAAGCAAAATAAAAGCAAATCTGATAAATAACCCAAAAACTGTGTTAGCTATGCTACACACCTCTGTTGCAAGCCCTTATTCTACACACACAGGCTAAATAACTAACTGTAATAACATGATTGATAGCTTACTGATAAGCAAAATAGTATGGGTAAGCTATGAATCCAGTTGGACGTTGATAGCTCAAGTTGGACGTTGATATGCTCCAGTTGATGGTGGATATGCTCGATATGCTCCAGTTCGAGATTGATAAGCTCCAGTTGCAGGTAGATATGCTCCAATTCGAGGTTGATTTGCTCCAGTTGCAGGTGGATATGCTCCAGTTGTAGGTTGATATGCTCCAGTTCGAGGTGGATATGCTCGATATGCTCCAATTGCAGGTGGATATGCTCCAGTTCGAGCTTGATATGCTTCAATTGGAGGTGAATATGTTGGATATGCTCCAGTTGGAGGTTGATTTGCTCCAGTTGGAGATGGATATCCTCGATATGCTCCAGTTTGATGTGAATATGCTCCAGTTGAAGGTTGATTTGCTCCAATTGGAGATGGATATCCTCGATATGCTCCAGTTTGAGGTGAATATGTTCCAGTTAGAAGTTGATTTGCTCCAGTTGGAGATGGATATCCTCGATATGCTCCAGTTTGAGGTGAATATGCTCTAGCTGGAGGTTGATTTGCTCCAGTTGGAGATGGATATCCTCGATATGCTCCAGTTTGAGGTGAATTTGCTCTAGTTGGAAGTTGATTTGCTCCAGTTGGAGATGGATATCCTCGATATGCTCCAGTTCCAGGTGAATATGCTCCAGTTGGAGGTTGATATGCTTGAGGAATTCCATAAGGCTCGTCTCCACTAAAATGTGGTTGATATGCTTCAGTTGGAGGTTGATATGCTTCAGGAATTCCATAAGGCTCGTCTCCAGTACTAAAATGTGCTTGATATGCTTCAGTTGGAGGTTGATATGCTAGAGGATTTCCATAAGGCTTGTATCCACTAAAATGTGGATGTGGGACTTGAGACTGCAATCCATAGTGCTGCGGAGCAATGGCGTAAGACCTGCTGTGAACTTGTGGAGCATAACTTACAGACTCCTCCTGAACTTCTTTTTCCTTTTTCTTGAACGTTTTGATCTCTACAGAGATTCTGTTTCCCCCAAGGATTTTATCTGGGTCAGTGATGGCCGCCTGAGCAGCCTCAACTGTCTTGAATGTCACATACCCAAATCCTGCAGATTTTCTACTACTTTTATCATATACAACAGAACCTTTTTTTATTTCCCCATACTTTTCAAAGAAACGGCGAAACATTTCAGTTGTTATATCTGAAGAAATATGTTTAACGAACAGTTTTCTCGGGTCTGTATTGAGATTGGCAATTTCAGCTTCAGGAGTTGGCTGTTGGTAAGCCAGACGGCCATCAACCCGTGTTTTTCGTTTTATCAGTGCTTTTTTAACAGATTCTAAGCTTTTGAATGTAACGAAGCCCAAACAATGAGACTTTCCTGATCTTCTATTAACATCAACATATGCATCCTCAACTTCACCATATGAAGAAAACGCAGCACCCAAAGTTTGTGAAGTAGTTTTCTCACCGAAGCCATGAACAAGAAGTTTGCGATGTGCAGCGGTAGGTCTCGCTGCACCTCTAATTCCTTGAGCAGCCTGAGGAACTCTCATAGCTAGCCCGACGAGGATATCAACGAGGTCGTCTTTATCGAGAGAGGTAAGAAGAGATTGCAGCTGCTGATTCGCAGATCGGATGTTCGAGGGCTCACCATCATGGGTGCTTGATTTTCTTCGTTGTGCCATGAAAGAGAAGCAAACAAGATTGGGATGGCTTAGGAATAAAAGTGAGGGCAACAAGTGCGCTCCAAAAAATATGGAGAAGAAGCGCACAGCATGGTGTGATGCTATTTTCTCTGATGTTGCTTAGCTGAATCAGGCAAAGATATTGACCTGCTTCGATTTTCTGGGTGTTACAGCAAATAGCAAACCAGGAAAACCAAAATTTTCCTCATTTTTAGTATGTTGATAATATTTGGATTTGACTTGGCCCTCCTGTGCTTAAGCTTTGATGATAGATAAAGAGTTTTACTCCATTTTTTGCAAAGATCCAACTCGCGAAGACAACAAGATATAATGCATTAGACATTAGACTCTCTATATTAAAAACCAGGAAAAAAAAAATGAGGCATATCCAAATGAAATGATTTACAATGTATATAGATTGCAAGACTCCACTCTTTCCCTCAATTAGAAAAAGAAAGGATTATAAAATATATAATTCAAGTTTTTATTTTTTGTAAATGTGAGGGGAGTTTTGGAGATGAATCATTACGATAATGTTAGTCAGATCGAATGATAATGTTTTATGGTGACAATGATGGTTTGGTTACAATAGTTTTATGGTGGCGGATTGATGACAAGGAATGTATTATTGGTTAGATGATGATGGTTGGGCTACGGTGGCTTAATGATAGTAGTCAGGTGATGACGGTCAAACAATGATATTCAAGGGAAGGCGGAAGAGAAGAATTTTCTAATTGAAGGCTGCCATTTTCAATCTCCTTTATCAAACTATTCTCATTCATTCTCCTTAGCATTGATTCTTTAGCTATTAAGGGATGGGTCTCCCACTTGTTGGATTAATTATTTTGTACGAATGTCAAATGTCATACGGAGACCAATTAAAATGTGTCACATCACCCGTGCACTCGGTATCGCGGCTCGGTACTGCTCGGTACCCCAGCTCAGTACCACTGATGTGGTCTGGTGCATTCTGGTTGGCCTCCAAACGACGTTCTGCATCCGGTCTCCACACATAATAATTTCTCCAACCATTGTGATTGGTATAATTGATATGATCAGGCTAAATTTTAAAGAATGATCTGTCATAAATTTAATTAATTAAATATAGGACAAATAAAGATTATTTTGCAAAACCTGCCTAGTTGCCACTTGGACGGTGACTTGCCATCTACGTGGGGATTTATTATTATGTGCGGAGTCCAGAGGGCGTTTTGAGACCAATAAAAAAAATGTCATGTCACCCCAAAAATATTGTACCAGAGCTTGATGCCCACGCTCGGTACCGAGTGCTTAACTAGATAGGAGAACCGTCCGGTGTCTACATAGAATAATAGCTCCTACGTGGGCGAGAAGACGGCTATCCACATGATGACATAATAATTTTTTATTTTTTTTTTAATTTTTAGTTTTTATATATTAAAGCATTTTTGTTAAAATCAAATTATCTTGCAATTTTTTTAGTACCAACAAATATGATATTTTTTATATTATCTTCTAATTTCTTAGAAATATTTTAGTATTATTTATAAGTTTTTTGAACTCATTCCACATGGAGACGTAGTATTTTTATTTATTTTTTCTATTTTTAATATTGTATATATTTAAAAAAAACTCGTTTTGATCAAATTGCCTTATAAATTTTCTTAACAACAAATAAGACTTTTTTGTTTTAATTTTTTTTTTAAATATTAGCATTATTTATAAGAATTTTTTGAACCTAAGATCGATTTTTTAAATTTTTTAATAAAATTAAGAATTCATTTGGAACAGTTTTTTTAATACTTTCTAAAACAACTTTTTAATTAAAAAATTTCTTAAATTAAAAATTTTTGTACTAAAAAACTATTTTAGAAAGTAATGAAAAAGCTGCCTCCGAGAAGCCTAAGGCTTCGTTTGGGACGACTTTTTTATTGCTTTCTAAAACGGAGTTTTAGTACCAAAATAAAAAATTTTGTACTAAAACTCTGTTTTAGAAAGTAGTAAAAAAGCCGTCCCAAACGAAGCCTAAGTGTTCATTAAATAATTGTAAATTGTTAGAAAACTAATACATAGAGTATAAGATTAACCCTAAACTGAAATACAGAACAGTAAGTGGTGAAGAGAAAGGGCTAAAGGATGGAATAAGCAGGCCCGTGAGGAGATTCTCCATCATTAAGATTAGTGCATCTACCATCGTCTATTCCATCCTCACTTCCTTCAAACAAGGTATAATGAATAATAGATTGTATGCTAACTTATGCAAACCCAATTCCAAAATTACACATCCATTAATTTGTTGCTCAATGAGAAAAAAAGATGAAAGCTCAACGCTTATATGATACCGGATAGATCTATCCAAACTAGTTTAGCCAATCAAACATGCTGCTTTATTAATGCCAAACTGTCATCTCACTATGAGCCTGAAGTTTCTCTTATCCAATGGTAGGCTGATGCCGAAGCTTCTAGTAGTGAACGGAGCAAAACCACTATGTTATTACATTCTCAGCCAATCTAAGGTTATGTTAAGCTTCAGTCCATATATAATGTAACTAGTAAAGTTTTAAAAGTTAGTTGGGTTCTTGTGTTGAGTTTGTATCCTTGTAAGTTGTATATATATATATATATATATATATATATATATATATATATATATATATATATATATATATATATATATATATATATATATATATATATGAGACATATTTTAGAGAAAAATAAAATGAAGGCTTTTTCCTTGTTACTTTGAATCTTGTATTCTGAGATCTGATTTCAGGTGGTGTTTCTTTCTCGAAGAAAGAGTTCTTGGAGTTGTATTCAGCTACGATCACCGGATCGTTGACGAGTTGTCGAGCCTCCTCTTGTTCGGTGTCATTGTATATATTTGTCAATGAATGGGTGTTATATGTGCTCTACATATTTCTTTTCTTGAAACATTAATTTTCTCAATGATTCCTTTATTGTTTTACCACAAATTAGTCTTCTATAGCAAGTTAATTTCAAGTTAGTAAAGAATTAAGATACATTTTTTTAACACTATATATCTTTATAAAAATGGTGATTAATCATTCACAATGCAATATGTATAGACGAGTTATTTTTTCATAAATTGTGCTAAAAGAAGTATAACATTAAAGACAATTGAAACACTATAGGCCTCTTTAGGGCATTTTCACAAACATCAGAGCACCACTACCTTAAGGGAACCTCAAAATTTATTTGATGTAAATTTTATCTTTTTTTATTTAAATTGGGTTTATTTGATGTAAACCTCATGCTTAAAGAAATTTTATGAAGTTGAGGCAACTCAAACAATTAACTCTTAATTAAGGGGAAAACACTTAAAAAATCACTCATGGATTTGCTTTGAGAATTAATTTTTGATATATAAGTCTTCTTAAATTAAGTGTGTAAAGGGTTAAAAAAACAAGTTTATGAAGATGATGAGGAAAGTGAAACAATTGATTTTTAAGTATATCTAATAATTAAACTCATTAAAGATTTGGTGCGTCACTTGAAAATTAATTTGATCAAGTACTAATCTCAATGCATATTGGGATTGGAAACATCCGAAATTAAATTCAAGATCATCTAAACTTCAATTTCAGCAAATTTATGACCAAACTGAATGTCTTAATAAGACAATTCCATCGACACCAAGAGTGATCTGATCCAAGTTCAAGTGAACCCAAATAAATCATTTGAAATATAAATGAAATCTTTATAATATTGATTGGAGGGCCAAGTGATCTTGAAATATTACATGCATGCTCAAGGTTAAATTGAGCATCTCAGTGAAACATATCAAATGAGCTCAATAATATTTAATTTTGATATCATTAAGCAGTTCTAATATTGAAAGAATGATCAATGATCAAGAGAATTAACGTGTCATTTGATAAAGTGTCTTTTTAATTCTTACTATATTTATTAAGAGTGGCACTCTCAAAAAAGTATAAATAGATCCTTACTTAGAGGTCTGAAGAATAATGGAGCTCTACAATTATTAAAATGATGACACCAAACTATTACTCTCGATCCACTACTATCTAATTGCCTTCGTCAAACCACTATCGCCTAACATCCATAATCAAATTGTAGGCGCCCAACCACCGACAACCACCACCGTTGGGTCACTACCAATTGATCACGATCACCTGACAATGGCCTCCCAACCATCACCGCCCAACTACGATCTCAAGGACACCATCATCCAAGTACAGTCTTCTGGCCCCATCGTCCGATTAAATCCCCCTGGTAAAAATCGTCATGCTATGATCTCTTAGCCACCATCGCTAAACTACCAACCACCATAACCTAATTAGGGCCTCCTGATTATTGTCAACCAACCATAGTCTCATGACTATTGTTATCTAACTATGATCTTTCAATGTCATTCACCATACTACGACCTATCGTCCATCTTCGCCTGACTATGCTCTCACACCGATGGCTATCATTCAATATGCTTACCTATGTCATAAAGTTTGTTTTGAAGTTTCCTTAGTGATTTTGATTTCCTTTGTGCTACAAAATGATTTTATTGTTTGTTTATATTACTACCAACCAAAAAATACGTGTATTTAGTCTGCCTAAATTACGTTCTTATAATGCATAAATTTTAACAACAAGGAAAGCATACAATCTAATAGAAGTCAAGTGAATTTGCTTAGATTACCTTCATTGCCAATTGATTGAGTCTGATTTATCAAGGATTTAAAGATAATGAATTTAAATTAATTTATACTTTATCTAAAATCACCGTGTAGACAACAAAATTTAATTTATTTATATTTATTATTTTCATAAATTATAATAATTAGAAACCACATGCTAAAAGTTTATTTCATCTAAAAATTAATAATAATAAATTTATGTTAGTTTAAATTTCATAATTACATTATTAATATTTATAATTATTTATCAGTCATATTTAATTATATTAAATAAAGTTAGTAAGCATATATATCCACAATTTATATCAACGCGTAGGCCCCTCTTGTGGGTTTAAAAAAAAAAAAAAAATATATATATATATATATATATATATATATATATATATATATATATATATATATATATATATATATATATATATATATATATATATATATATATATATATATATATATATATATATATATATATATATATATATCCACAATTTCATAATAATTATATGCTAATTAGTATTGATGAAGCAATTATATTTTATTAAAGAAATTCAAACTTAATTCTTATTTCTTTAAATTCATTGAGACTTCTTACATAAGAATTTTACAAACATTAGATATATCAGGAACTTTTTTTGGAAAGATATTTAGAAGCATCAGGTTTAAGAAGTAGTTACTGTCATTTTAACTACAACAATCCTAAGTAGCTCTCCTTCATATGTTGGTTTGGAGCTTTGGCTACCAACAATGGCAGATCCACCATAAGCCCAAGGTGAAATTGTCCGCGCCCCCTAAAAGTTTTAAAATATTATGATCTTTAGGCAATTGCCCCCAACATAATTAAACACAATGTGTAGAGGTGTTATTGTTAGGGAATGATGAATAAAATAGAAAGAAAAATAGTAAAGAGAATCTAGAAATATCGTTACAACCAAAATTTGTTATGTCATGGGCGTTCCCCCAAGAGACCCCCGCAGGGGCGCTACCCCTTGACCTCGTGACCTGAATGGGGCAAGGGGGGTTGCACGTCCCTTGGACCCCTGACATATCTGTGAAGCGTATCAAGGATAAGAACAAATAGGAATCGGCTAAATTCAAGGCAACTCCAACATATATTTCGCAGAAATTAAATGATTAATCAATTACATTTACATCATTTTGATTTTTTTTTTTTTTTTTGCAAATAAATTGTCCATACCTCAACCTAAATTTTGTTTAAGAATAATTATTATTATATAAGATGTTGATGAATCTCTCTCTCTCTCTCTCTCTCTCTCTCTCTCTCTCTCTCTCTACCGCTCTACAATTTTACTTATAAGCCCCCCCTGAAAATTAAGGCTAGTTCCGCCCCCTCGCTATCAACCAAAAGGTCTTAATTTTGAGTCTTACATATGTGATGTATGAATAAATTTGTCTGAATTGACCTATATATTCCCCCTTCCACATAACTACTTAGAAATCCATTCACTAAACAAAATAAAATCAATTTGATAAAAAAAAAAGAGTAATTCTGATAAATAACCTCCATTAATCTTTAGTAGTAGTTGACCATCTACAACATCATCGAACTCTATTAGTGACAAGAGGTTAACAGCTTTAGGTTTCTAACTCCAATGAAATGGTTACCGTCAAGCAAAATAGTATATGGGTAAGCTATGATTGTAGTTGGGACTTGGGACTGCGAATCGTACTGCTGCAGGCCGGCAATGGCGTAAGGAGCTTAGGCTACAGATTCTTCGGCTTGTATTTATTTGCACGCTTCACTTTGAGTCTGTTCGTTCCGAGTTTTTTATTTGAATCATTAATGGCGTTCGTTGCATCCTCAGACGTCTTGAATGTCACAAACCCATATCCTTTTGATATTCTCGTTTCTTGATAATCAAATATAACAGAACCTTCTTCTATTTCCCCATACTTTGCAAAGAAATCGAGCAACTTTTTAGTTGTTATATCCCCAGGAATATTTCCAACGTACAGTCTTCTCAATTCTGCATCGGCAGTGGCAACTGCACCGTCGAATCTTTCATTTGCAGGCTGGTGTAAAACTAGACGGCCATCAACTAATGTGCGTTCTTCTTCCAGTGCTTTTTGAAGAGATTCTATGTTTTTGAATGTAATGAAGCCAAAACGACGAGACTCTCCAGTTACACTGTCAGTCATAACATGTCCTTCCACAATTTCGCCATATGAAGAAAAGGCATCACACAAAGTTTCTGTAGTAGTTTCCTCATGCAAACCATAAACAACAAGTCTTTGACCTACAAGGTATTGTCTCGCTGTAATTCTAATTTCTTTGGCAATCTGAGGGAATGACATACCGAGCTTGACGAGGAGATCAACGATCTCCTTCTTATGGAGAGTTTGGGTAAGAGATCGCAAGTGCTTCTCCATAAAGGAGTTCCAGAGGCGGCCCTCGTTGTCCACAGAGTCATTTGTAGCAACGCCCTTCCCCTTCTCAGACTCCATCAGGGATGCTTTAGGAAGAGAAGCAAACAAGATTGGGATGGTTTTGCAATAAAAGGCAAGGCAGGGCAGCAAGTGCGTTCCTGTAAATATGGAAAAGAAGCGCACATAATACCAGGCATCCTGCCAAGTATTGCTTGTTATTTTATCCGACGTTGCTCGGTGGACTCAGGCAAATATATCTGCTTTTTGAAGTTTCCTACTCCGACTTTCCAGGTTTTAATGCCAAATAAGAAATCAGTGCATGAAACCAAATTTTTTTCTCATTCAGGGAAATTATATTGTGGGGGAGTCTGAACGTAAAGGATCTTTTGGATTACTATGTATCCTATGCGTAAGCTCTGCCTACTACGCTCTACATATAATATACAGAGTATTTGTAGTTACGTAGTAAATAAGCAGCAAATAATTAGTTGTGAGGATTTGCTGCTTATTTGTTGTGTATCTATAAATATGTATAGTGTATGCAGGGTGTACGTAGAGTGTATGCAGTGCGTCCAATACTCTTTAAGGAGAGTTTTAATAATGTGCCGGGTCAAATTGTTAAAAGTTAGATTAAATTTGAATTTGAGATAAAGCACTCCCCAAAGATTTTGTCCTCATTTTGTGAGGGCTTTATGATTTGGTTCTATATTTCTCATAGGCATAAGCACATATGTTTAATTACCTCTCTTGATGTCAAGAGGTCGAGAGAGAACTTTCAATTAAGGTTAATCATTAAGTACATACGCGTACCTAGTATATAGTAGCAACATGTAAATTTTTTTAAAATTGTAAAATTTATTATTTTTATACTTACAGTGAATTATGGGAGAATGATGACGAACATTATCAAGATCCCATGTTACCGTCGTCTAGAGCCATATCATGGTCCTTAGTCTACTTAGTGAGAGGAGGTCCGTGAGGAGATTCTCCATCATTAAGATTAGTGGAAGTACCATCATCTATTCCGTCCTCACCTCCTTCAAACAAGGTATAATGAATAATATATTGTATGCTACCTTATGCAAACCCAATTCCAATTACACATCCATTAATTGGTTGCTCAATGAGAAAAAAAAGCTGAAAGTTCAACGGCTGTATGATACCGGATGGACCTATCTAGACCGGTTTAGCCAACCAAATATGCCATTTTATTGTTGTCAAGCTGCATGTCATATCACTATGAACATGAAGTTCCTTATATCCCGGTAGACTGATGTTGAAGCTGCTAGTTGCGAACGGGGCAAAACTACTATGTTACTACATTCTCATCATTCTCAGGTTATGTTAAACTTCAGCTCATATATAATGTAACTAGTAAGGTTTCAAGAGTTAGTTGGGTTCTTGTGTTGAGTTTGTAGCCTTGTAAGTAGCCAATAAGTTGTATATACATATATACATCTATTTTTTGTAATGAGGAAGATTTTAGAGAATAAGAAAATGAAGATTTTTTTTTTTTTTCATGTTACTTTGAATCTTGTATACTGAGATTTGATTTCAGGTGGTGTTTCTTTCTCCAAGAAAGAGTTCTTGGAGTTGTATTCAGTTGCGGTCACCAAATTGTTAACGAGGAGTTGTCGAGCCTCCTCTTGTCCGTTGTCATTGTATTTGTCAATGAAGGGGTGTTATATGTGCTCTACATATTTATTTTCTTGAAACATTAATTTTCTCAATGATTCCTTATTATTTTAAAAATAAATTAGTCTTCTATAGCAAGTTAATTTCTTATTAGTTAAGAACTACGTTGCATTTAATTTTTTAACACTATCTTTATAAAAATAGGGATTAATTATTCACAATGCAATATGCATAGACAACTTATTTTTCCATAAATAGTGCTGAAAGAAATATAACATTATAGACAATTGAAACACCATAGGTCTCTTTGGGGCATTTTCACAAACATCATAGCACAACTACCTTAAGGCAACTTCAAAGTTTATTTGATGTAAACTTTATCCTTTAAATATTTGAATATTGGATAATCCTTCTATGTTTTTAATTGGGTTTATTTGATGTAAACTTCATGCTTAAAGTGTTTTGTAGGATACTAAAGAAATTTTATGAAGTTGAGGCAACTAAAACAATTAACTCTTAAGGGGAAAACACTTAAGCAATCACTCATGAATTTGCTTTGAGAATTAATTTTTTATATATGAGTCTTTTTAAAGTGTGTAAAGGGTTAATAAAATAAGTTTATGAAGATTATGAGTAAAGTGAAACAAATGATTTTTAAGGATATCCAATAAACTCATTAAATATTTGGTGTGTCACTCGAAAATTAATTTGATCAAGTATGTCACTACTAAAAATCAGTGCTTTAAAAATCGGACCGGACCGGACCTGTTCGACCGGTTCAACCGTGAACCGGTCTGACGGCCGATTCAGTTCAACCCGAAAACCGGCTTTGCTTTAAACCGGCCGGTTTTGGCGAAAACCGCCGGTTCAACCAGTGAACCGGTCCGGGTTTTTTAAAACCGACCGGTTCAAATTTTTTTATTATAAATGATTAAATAAAATATTTAATGGTTAATATAAAACTTTCAGTTTTGAGCTAAAGACATATTTCGAACTTTATTCTAACAACCACATACAACATCCTGATGCTTTCCCATATTTGCTTTTGGAATGCAAGAAAGTAAAAAGGTATATAAACAACACAAAGTAACACATCCAAGTGATGTGGGACTAAACCTACAAAGCAAAAAGTTATTTTTAGTTTCATGTAGTTATATACACTATACAACATAGCTTTTTCAACAATTTTTTTAATTAATTTTTATAATATGAATAAATTTTATTTTTTGAAGTTGATAATATTCATTTTTTTTTATTTTTATTTTTTAAATATTTTTTATTATATACATTATGAAGTTTATTTGAATTTATTTTTGTTCGTTAAGCGGCTCAAGTAAAAAATTATAATATATAAATTATAATATATAAATTTATTTTTAATATTTCAATAATATTTATTTTTAAAAGTTTTTTCGTAAAATGTTTATTTTATTTTTTTAGTTAATAATGATTATTTTTTATCAAATGAATTACTCTTATGTTAAGAAAATTGTAAAATTTCAATTTTTAAACTCTAAAAATTTTTATCTTACAAAATAAAATATTTTTATAATAAAATATTTAATTATATTTATGATTTTATATTGAGAGTTTTAAGTTTTTAAATAACTTACACAATGTAATATAAATTAACAATAATTTATAGAAAATTATATGATTATTATATTTCATTATTTTATCAATCTTATTAATTTTTTAATAATATTATTATTTATTACGTCATCCGGTTCGACCCCGGTCGTTCGTGAACCTCTCTTTCTTCCGGTTCGATGTCTGGTCCGATTTTCAAAACCTTGCTAAAAATGACATTTTTCATGGAAGTCAGAAGCAGCATTTTTTATAGTGACAGTTTAAGACACTATTTATACTAGTGTATATGTGGTTTGTTCCCTCCCAGATGAAATAATCGGGCACTATTAATTCCTAATATCTTCTGATCCAGCCCGTGCCCTACCTCCTGCTCCATCGAGGCCTTCCTGCACGAGCGTCTTCCCACGACAGCCTCCTCCCCGTAATACCAAGCTCGCATTAGGAACTCCGGCCAAACCTCTCTTCTTCATTCGGCCGGCCTCACTTCTACCACCTCTGTGATGTCGTTGTCGACCCTAACCCGTGCCCTAACTTGTGTGATTAGCAGCTTCAATCAAGGTATTGTGTGTCCTCTCCTTGCCTAGTTCCCACTCAACCTCTCCTTCCATTCCCCAACTCGTGCGATCATCAACGACTTCCCCGCACCATATTCCATCGATCCTGCTTCTTGCTCCCCCGCCCAACTCAAATTCACTTCCGTGCCATAAAATGCTTTCATTATCAAGCCCTACTTTTGAAGATTTATTCTTATTTTTTTGGTGATTCATATATGGTTTTGATTTCAGTTTTCATTATTAATTTTTGGGGAGGATACGAATACCCATAGAATCTTAATTCTTAGCAGTGGCAATAAAGCATGCATGCATAGAGTGATTACCATGGCATTTGGTGAGGATAGGGGTGCAACCGAGTCAAGCCGGCTCGCGAGCCGGCTCGGGCTCGACGAGCCGAGCTTATCGAGCTCGCGAGTCGAGCTCGAACACGAGTTCGAGCTCAAATGCTAAACGAGCTCGAGCTCGGACACTGAGCTGATCGGCTCGTTGGCTCGTCGAGTAGCTCGGGTCGAGCGTGTCGCGTCGCGTCTGCGGGAGGCCGGGATCGGGAACGGGCGGAACCGAGGCCGGGCGCGGGAGCGGGATCGGGATCGGGCGGAACCGGAGCTAGCGAGCGCGTCGCGTCTGCGCGGGAGCGGGCCGGGATCTGGCGCGGGCGGAACGGAGCGGGGCTGCGGGAGCGAGCGAGTGCGTCGCGTCTGCGGGACCGGGGGTCCGAGAGGCCGGATTCGCGTACGAGATCCCCTCGACGAGCCGCTCGACTCGACTCGTTTCCTGAGACGAGTCGAGCTCGAGCTCGTCTTTCGAGCTCGACTCGAGCTCGAGCTCAGTATTTGGCAGTCGAGCTCGACTCGAACACCCCCTGGCTCGAGCTCGACTCGACTCGTTTGCACCCCTAGGTGAGGATATGAATACCCATATAAATTATATATAGGGAGAAATATAGATGATAGTTAAGAATGCTCTTGATATCATCAAGCTCATCACAGTCTCGACAATATATAAATTTATCGAAGATAAAGTTTCACTTGTTTGGAAATTTAAAAATTACATCAAATTATATGCTCAATTAGATAAATTTTCCAATGAAGTACGTATCAAGCCCAATAAGAGATTAGCTAATTCACACTAAAGAAGAAGATGGAATTATATAAAGATTTGAATGTAAAATATTAAAAAAGAAAAATTATTCTTACTTCGGGGAGTGAAAGAGGTCCAATTATCTAAATTTTGACATAATAATGATATAACTTTTATTTTACAATTAATTTTTTAGAGAGAGTTGAGATATAATTGTTGTCTATACAAAGAGAAATATATATCATAAAATGACAAATGATATTAGATTTGTGTGTTTTAATTTTCTCATCTTTCATGAGTAAGCATTCATTCATTTTAAAAGCCTCAACTCTTTTAGCATTTCTTTATTATGTAAGTAAATTAAATGATGATAGAATCTAAATAAATCTTAATTATCAGCAGTGGCTTGGAAGTCCATCTTTCACTTAATATGTATAAAAGTTGGATTACGAAAGCTAAGTAGAATCGTGAGTATGTAAATGGTGTAAACAGTTTCCTAGAGTTTGCAAGTCGAAGCTAGAATTTATCAGGGAAAATTTTACGTCCATATAAGTCATGTAATAATAGGTACTTTCATTATATGAAAGATGTGAAAGTTCATTTAATCTCCAACGGATTTTTTGCTGGATATGTTGTATGGAATCGACATGGGGAAGAGCATTGTAATGTAGTTGATAGTTATATGAATGAAGCATCTATTGCCACACCAAAGTTAAAAGAAGACCAAGCTCCTTCTTAGGATATAAGAACATATGATATATATGGATTATTAAGAGACATATTATGTCCAAATGATTCATTTCAGAATATAGCGATAGAGCAAAATAAGTTCAATACAAATGAACAAAATGATTTTGGTACGAAATTTACAAATTTAATGCAGGATGTAGTAGCAGAGTTGTACCCTAGATGTAAAACATTCTTTTATATTGAACTTATATCATTTGAAGTGCTTACATTCTTGGACGGCAAGATCATTTGATATGCTACTTGAGTTATATGTTGATGTCTTTCCTAAAGGGACGTTGTTGCATAAAAGTACATATGAAGTGAAGAAGATAATGAAAGCATTTGATCTTGGATATACGAAAATAGATGTATGTCCTAATGATTGTATGCTATTTTGAAAAGATAGATCTGATCAAAATGAATGTCACATATGTGGAGCATCAAGATGATCAACTATGAAAAAAAACACTTTTGGAGGAAAGAAAACTCATATGAAGTCAGCTAAAATTGTTAGATATTTTTCATTAATATATTCTAAGACTTCAAAGATTTTTTAAAACTAAGAAATATGCTGAAGAGATGATTTGACATGCTAAACATAGAAATGTAGATGGTTTGATACACGACATCTAGCTGATGGAGAAGCATGGAAAGCTTTTGACTATTGATATCTTGATTTCTCTTTTGATCCACGTAATGTTCTCCTTAGTTTGACTAGTGATGGGTTTAATCCATTCAAGATAATGAGCAGTACATATAGTATTTGGCCAGTACTTTTAATTCCATATAATATGCCACCTTGGGTTGGGATGAAATATAATTCTTTTATCCAATCTAGTATAATACCTAGGGAGAGAAGTCCAGGAAATGCTATTGATATTTTCCTTCAACCTTTGATTCAAGAGTTATGCGAATTATAGAATGGAGTTCCATGTTATGATGTAGTAAGTAACCAAACTTTTAACATGTGAGTTACATTACTGTGGACCATTAATGATTTCCGAGAATACTTTTTTATTCAGGGTGGAGCACAAAAGGGAGATTGGCTTGTCCTTGTTGTACGCAAAATACAAAATCATTGTGGTGATCATACAAAGGCAGGAAATTCTCCTACATGGGTCACCGTCGTTGGCTTCCAAATAATCATATTTTTCGCCGCCAAAAATATAGTTTTGATAACACAGAGGAATTACGAAGATAACCTAGAAGGACATCTGGATTTGAAGTTCTATCACAGTTACATAATATATAATTTCCTACTGCCTCCTATCTTTTTTTTTTCTTTTTTTTTTTGCGGAAAAATTGGCTACTTGTGCACCCATTTTTGATATGAATTTAGAAAGCTGTCTTATCGAGGCAGTTTTGTATTGTTGCATTCTCTATAGATTGCTCCTTTGTGCTAAAATCAATATTTGCAGCTTGAATATTTCATTTACAATTATTTTGGCTGTAAATGTTTTTGAGAAAGAAATAAACGTTTTTTTTTTTAAATCAAAAAATTTAGCAGCGATTTAGACAGCAGCAATTCGGGAGAATTTGAGGCGGTTTTCACCACTTCTAAAATTTAAACATCCAAAAATCTGTAAGTTTAGCATCTATTTAAGCCGCTGCAAATCTGTAAATTTTGTGCCGGTTTAAACCGCTGCTAAATTAAATGCGTCAAAAATTTTCCCCAGCAGTTATAAAACCACTGCGGAAAAGCTTTGTAGTGGACATTAAATACGTCAGTCTTGCAGCAGTTTTCGAACTCCCTCTAAATCTAGTTTTAAGTGCTGTCGAAGCTTTTTTTTCTTGTAGCGTATCAATCTCAATGCATATTGGGATTGGAAACTTCCTAAATCAAAATTAACATCATATAAAGTTCAATTTCCGCAAATTTATAATCAAACTAAATGTCTCAATAAGACAAATCCAAATCAATCATTTGAAATGAAAGCTTTATAATATTGATTGGAGGACCAAGCAATATTCAAGTATTACATACTCATTGTTAAATTGAGTATCTCAGTGAAACAAATCAAATGAGCTCAAGATCATTTAATTTTGATGTCATTAAATCATTTAAATATTGAAAGAACGGTAGGTGAGATCAAGAGAACCAATATTAATTGTCATGTCATAAAGTTTCTTTTTTATTCTTGCTAAATTTACTAAGAGTGTCACTCTCAAAAATAATAAATAGACCCTCTCTATATGTGATGGGGGATATGGATTGGGACCCAATAATAAATTTATGTTAGTTTAAATTTCATAGTTACATTATTAAAATTTATAATTATTTATCAGTCATATTTAATTATATTAAATAAAGCTTATAAGCATATATATCTACAATTTCATAATACGTATATACTAATTAGTATTGATGAAGCAATTATATTTTATTAAATAAATTAAAATTAACTTAATTCTTATTTCGTTAAATTCATTGAGACTTATTACATAAAAATTTTACTAACATTTGATATCTCAAGAAAATTGTTAGGAAACGATGAATCAAATACAAAGAGAAATAGTAAAGATAATTTAAAAATATCTTTACAATCAAAATTTGTTTGCTAGGGTTTACTACCCCCGGAAACCCCACAAGGGAGCCCGCCCATTGGACCCCCGACATATCTACGAAGCGTACAACGGTCAAGGATATGAACAAATAGGAGTCGAATCAAATTCAAAGCAACTCCAACATACATTTTGTAGAAATTAAATGATTAATTATTTACATCATTTTGATTTTTTTTTTCAAACAAATCATCTATACTTTGACCTAATTTATGTATATATTATGTACTCAAGTACAAAGAATCATTAGTCACTAAAATGACATATTATATATATATGAAAAAAAGGTTTAGTGAAAAATTAAGGTTGGTTCCGTCCCTCGCTACCAACTAAAAAGTCTTAGGTTCAAGTCTTACATATGTGATGTATGAATAAGTTTGCTTTAATTGGCCTAAATGCCCCCAACTAATAAGAAATCCTATCACAAAGCAAAATAAAAACAATTCAGATTTAAAAAAAAAAAAGATTAATTCTGATAAATAACCTCCATTAATCTGTATTAGCTGACCATTATTCTACGACATCATTGAACTCTAATTAGTGACAAGAGGTTATAGCTTCAGGTTTCTAACTCCAATAAAATGGTTACCGTTAAGCAAAATAGTGTATTGGTAAGCTATGCTTCAGGCCGGCAATCACCGGCGTAAGGAGCTTAGGCTACAGATTCTTCGGCTCGTATTTTTGTGCACGCTTCACAAAGAGTTTGTTCGTTCCAAGGAGTTTATCTGGATCATTGATGGCGTTCGTTGCATCCTCAAACGTCTTGAATGTCACAAACCCATATCCTTTTGATTCTCCCGTTTCATGATCATATATAACAGAACCTTCTTCTATTTCCCCATACTTTGCAAAGAAACCGAACAACTTTTTAGTTGTTATATCCATAGGAATATTTCCAACGAACAGTCTTCTGAATTCTACATCGGCAGTCGCAATTGCACCGTCGAATCTTTCATTTTGTGGATGGTGGAAAGCTTGACCGCTATCAACTAATGTGTTTTCATTTTCCAGTGCTTTTTGAAGAGATTCTATTTTTTTGAATGTAATGAAGCCAAAACGACGAGACTTTCCAGTTGCACTGTCAGTCATAACATGTCCTTCCGCGATTTCTCCATATGAAGAAAAGGCATCACACAGAGTTTCTGAAGTAGTTTCCTCAGGCAAACCATAAACATCTAGTCTGTGATATATAAGGTATAGTCTCGCTGTAACTCTAATTTGTTCGGCAGTCCGAGGGAATGTCATACCGAGCTTTACGAGGAGATCAACGATCTCTTTCTTATGGAGAGTTTGGGTAAGAGATCGCAAGTGCTTCTCCATAAAGGAGTTCCAGATCAGGTCCTCGTTGTCCACAGAGTCATTTGTAGCAGCGCCCTTCCCCTTCTGATCAGACTCCATCAGGGATGCTTTAGGAAGAGAAGCAAACAAGATTGGGATGGTTTTGCAATAAAAGGCAAGGCAGGCAACAAGTGCGTTCCTGTAAACATGGAGAAGAAGCGCACATAATGCCAGGCATCCTGCCAAGTATCGCTTGTTATTTTTGCTCGGTGGGCTCAGGCAAATATATCTGCTTTTTGAAGTTTCCTGCTCCGACTTTCCAGGTTTTAATGCCAAATAAGCAATCAGTGAAACCATTTTTTTTTTCTCATCCAGGGGAATTATTCTGTGCGGAGTCCGAAGGTAGAAGATCTCCCGGATTACTGTGTATTTTATGCGTAAGCACTGCCTACGCATTAGAGCGTCTCAATCCAAAACGCCTATTAAATATCCATCGCAAAGTATAAATAATCAAACTAAATTACTTTAGTGAATTTTGGTTATAACTCTTTTGATTTATAATATTGGACTAGTTGAAATAGACATGATTTAAAATCATATTACATGAATATTCATGCTACACATTCATATTTTATCTGCTTCATTAATTATATTAATATAGTGATGATTGATGGGTCTTGTTATAAGAAAATTATAAAATATTATTTGATTATATATTGATATGATTGATGGACCAGATTGCTTAGAGATGTTATTTCATAAAGATAGCAAATATTGAGCTATTATGGTTATTTTATAATTTATAATTATATGTATATATAAGTGGCCTAAGTGGGAGATTGTTTAAATTAAGTGATCTATTTAAAAATTAAATTATTTTTTTATTAATTAATGTGACATCTCAATTAAATTTGTATGGAAATAATTAATTATTTGTGTAGAAAATAAGTATTTATTTTATTTTAATGATGGGCTGAAATTGAAAATAAATACACTTGAAATTATAAAAGGGTCATGATCCTTAGTTTAAGTGGTGAAGTTCTTATTTTCCATTTTGAGTAAAAAGAATGGGTCTCTCGCTCTCTTGGAGAATGCTGCTTCAAAGGTGGAAGATGGAAAACCTGGATTCTGCATTTCAATGGATACATGTACGCTTCTAATATCTTTCTCGATGATTTGACATCATTTTCGAAGATGATTTGACATCATTTTTGTCCAATATTGAGGTATATCATTATTGTATGCAAGTATGAATATTAAAGTGAGATGAATTGCTATGAATATTTCATGTGGAAGCCATGAGGACGTATTGGTTTCAGAATTATAAAGGTCATATTTTCAACCTAATTCCTATTCTTATTGTGTGGTATATTTGGCAAGCTCGTAATAATGCCAAGCATAATGGCATTAAAATGAATGCTGATGTCATTATTTCTAATGTGAAAAACAAAATTTTTCAAATGCATGCTCACAAGCTCCTATCCAGAAAAAATTTTAAAGATTGTTATCATTTAGCTGATAGTTTGGGGCTTAACTTATCTAATTTTCATGTTAATTCTGCTGACAAATTTGTTAAATGGATTAAACCCAAGCCCCCATACATTAAGCTCAATACTGATGGTTCTTTTGGTCATCTCATTGTTGGGGCCGGTGGTATTATTCGTGATGCTTTTGGTAATGTTGTGGCTGCCTATGCTGAACCGATCTGTTGTATTTCTGCTATTCATGCTGAGCTCTATGCTCTGTTTGTTGGCCTTCAATTGTGTTCTAAGCTGGGCTTTACTTTCATTTGGATTGAAGTTGATTCTATGCTCCTTATTCAGATTATTAATAACATGGTGCCGGGAAATCCTAATTGCTTTTATCTAATTAGGAAAATTAAGACTTTTCTCAATACTGTTAATTATTCTATATCTCATATCTTACGTGAAGCTAATACTTGTGCCGATTGGTTAGCAAATTATGGTTGCAATATTAATCAGTATGTTGAATTGAATCCTACCGAGCTGAATCCTACTTTACATGCTTTGATCAAATTAGATAACACTGGCTTGCTGTATATTAGACATGAGTAATTCGTTATTCGGTTCTTCTCTTCTCAGTTCTCTGGTTTTTCTTTTAACCTGCAGCTGGTTCTCCATTTTTTTGGTTACTTCTCTGTTTAACCATTTAGTTTTGAGTTGCTGCCTGCCGTGGTTGAAACCTAAACTGTATTCTCATTATTGTGAGATTAGGCCCTTATCTGGCTCTGTTATCCATAATAGTTTCTGTAGGTATCATCTCAATGTTAATTGTATCAATGGCTGCATCTCTATTAAACTGCACCTTTATTATTTTCAATTGAAGCACAACTGTGTGTATTATAGAATCGTGGTGCTGCAGCTGCATTTCCGTTATATTATTCTGAAACTGTATTATCAACAAAATTTATCTGATTATCCGAGGAAAATCCTTTACTCTTATCGCATCAACACATCTATGGTCGATTTCCTTAATTTCATCAATGATGTGTTAAAAATTGTCACCTCTTTCTTGGTGTTTTCGAGATTTCATTGCAGGTGTTACTCAATTTTCATCTTTATCTACTGCTTTGTACCTTAGGTTAGTCTTTTCTGGTTACTTTTTGTGCTGTTTTCCTTTTTGTGTCTCTTTTTTTGCAGGAAGCCTATGTCCAACGACTATCCTTTGAGCTTTAATTTTTGGGTGCTGAGAGATTTCAGCCCTTGTCATTTTCTTTTTGCTAATTGTATTTTTAGATTAAGGAACCACAGGCTCATTAGGCTTTTTTATCTTTTCATTGTAGCTCATTCGAGCATTAGCGGGCTAGTGGATCCTTTTAAGGACTTTGTAACCTTTTTTTTAAAATTAACACGTAGGCCCCTCTGTGGGTTTTAACCAAAAAAAAAAAAAGGATGGAGAGCTTTTAACCGGTGCTGATTCGAAACTTATAGAATGAATATATGTGGAGATAGATATTCCACAGCTGATGGCTTTATATTAGATCTTTATGACAAATTTAACAAATCAATCATCATGGAAAGGTAAGAAGTAGAAGATCTTAGCTGGTTTAGACTAACAAGAGCTATAGCGGAAAATTGAATAATAGATTGTATGCTACCTTATGCAAACCCAAATCAAATCACGCATTCAATAATTTGTTGCTCAACAAGAAAAAAAAAAAAGATGAAAGTTCAACGCCTGTATGACACCGAATGGACCTATTCAGACCGATTTTGCCAACCAAACATGTCGTCTTATTGTTGTCAAATTGTCATCTCACTATGAGTCATCTGAAGTTCCTTCTACCCCGATAGACTGATGCCAGAGCTGCTAGTTGCGAACGGAGCAAAACTACTATGTTATTACATTCTCAGTCAATCTTAGGTTATGTTAAACTTCAAGCCCATATATAATATAACTAATAAGGTTTTAAGAGTTAGTTGGATTCTTGTGTTGAGTTTGTAGTCACATAAGTAGTGTTATTTTTCCATAAATTGTGGTAAAAGAAACATTACAGAAAATTGAAACACTATAGGCCTCTTTGGGGCATTTTCACAAACATAATAGCACCACTACCTTAAGGGAACTTCAAAGTTTATTTGATGTAAATTTTATCCTTTAAATATTTCATTGGATAATCCTTCTATGTTTTTAATTGGGTTTATTTGATGTAAACCTCATGCTTAAAGTGTTTTGTAGGATACTAAAGAAATTTTATGAAGTTGAGGCAACTCAAACAATTAACTCTTAATTAAGGGGAAAACACTTAAAAAATCACTCATGGATTTGCTTTGAGAATTAATTTTTGATATATAAGTCTTCTTAAAGTGTGTAAAGGGTTAATAAAACAAGTTTATGAAGATGATGAGGAAAGTGAAACAATTGATTTTTAAGTATATCTAATAAACTCATTAAAGATTTGGTGCGTCACTTGAAAATTAATTTGATCAAGTACTAATCTCAATGCATATTGGGATTGGAAACATCTCAAATTAAATTCAAGATCATCTAAACTTCGATTTCAGCAAATTTATAAGCAAACTGAATGTCATAAAAGACAATTCCATCGACACCAAGAGTGATCCGATCCAAGTTCAAGTGAACCCAAATCAATCATTTGAAACATAAATGAAATGAAAGATTTATAATAATGATGGAGGACCAAGTGAACTACTTGTCTCATTGTAGTTGGATCTCCAAGTTTTTGGAATGCTCCAAATTCCACTTGAGCATTCAAATCTGGATCGATCAATACTGACAAAAACATCTCTGAACAAGGTTCTGGCGCCGTGCCAAATGTGGCCGAAAAAGAAGAGCAAAGCAAACGTAGCATACCCAAAAGTGAACCAACCCCTTAGACTGCTACGAAAAATACCATCAGATTTCAAAGTAGCCCGATCTAATTCAAAGATTTCACTTAATTGGGTTTAAATATTACATGCTCATGATTAAAGTGAGCATCTCAGTGAAACATATCAAATGAGCTCAAGATTATTTAATTTTGATATCATTAAGTTGTTTAAATATTGAAAGAATGGTCAGTAATCAAAAGAATTAATATGTGTCATGTGATAAAGACTCTTTTTCAATTCTTACTATATTTATTTAAAGTGTCACTCTCAAAAATTATAAATAGACATTTACTCTATATGTGAAGGGGGATATGGATTGGGACCTAAGATTAGAGATAACTTAGAGATATGAAAAATCTTGGAGCTCCATGACCATTAAAATGATGACACCAAATCTTTACCGTCGGACCACTACTACCTAACTGACTTCGTCAAACCACTAGCACCTGACCACCATCATCAAATTATAGCTGCCCAACCACCGACAAACACCACTTTCGGGTCACTACTACACTACTAATTGATCACCATCACCTGAGAATGGCCTCCCAACCATCATTGTCCAACTGCGATTTCAAGACCACCATCATCCAACTACAATATTTTGGCCACCATCGTCCGATTACGGTCCCCTGGCAAAAATCAACATACTATGATATTTTATCCACCATCGCTAAATTACCAACCACCATAACCTAATCATGGCCAACTAGTTATCGTCCTGATTACTATTGTCTAACTACAATCTTTCTATCACATTAGCAAGACTACAACCCAATTGATCGTCCATCATTGCTCGACTATGCATGCTCTCAAACTGATGGCTATCATTCAATGTGCTCAGCTATGTCATAAAGTTTGATTTGATATTTCCTTAGTGATACAAAATGATTTTATTGTGTTTATATTAGTACCAACCAAATAATGCGTGTATTTAATCTACCTTAATTACATTCTTATAATGCATAAATTTTAAGAACAAGGAAAGCATACTATCTCATATATAGCAGTCAAGTGAATATGCTTATTTTACCTTCGTTGCCAATTGATTGAGTCTGATTTATCAAGGATTTAAAGATAATGAATTTAAATTAATTTATACTTTAGCTAAAATCACCCTGTAGAAAACAAAATTTAATTTATTTATATTTTTTTTTTCATAAATTATAATAATTAGAAATCACATGTTAAAAGTTTATTTCATCTAAAAATTAATAATAATAAATTTATGTTAGTTTAAATTTCATAATTACATTATTAAAATTTATAATTATTTATCAGTTATATTTAATTATATTAAATAAAGATAATAAGCATATCTATCTACAATTTCATAATAATTATATACTAATTAGTATTGATGAAGCAATTATATTTTATTAAATAAATTAAACTTAATTCTTATTTGGTTAAATTCATTGAGACTTCATACATAAGAATTTTACTAACATTTGATATATCAGAAATTTTTTTTGGAAAGATATTTAGAAGTATCAGGTTTAAGAAGCAGTTACTGTCATTTTAACTACACAATCCTAGGTAGCTCTCTTTCATGAAAAATTATTATGTTCGGACACCGCACTCCGGAGTCCAATGAAAATGCACCACATCATCCAATACCGAGAAGTACCGAGCAGTAACGAGCCTCGGTACTCAGTAACAAGCCTCAGTACTCAGTACCGAGTGACGTGGCACATTTTCATTGGACTCTGGAAAGAGTTCAGTGTTCGCACAGAATAATTAATTACTCCTCTTTCATATGTTGGTTGGGAGTTTAATTTGGCTACCAACAAGGACATATCCATCTTAAGTACTATGGTCTTTAGGCAATTACCCCCGGTATAAATTAAACACATTATGTACATGTGTTATTATTAGAGAACGATGAATTAAATACAAGGAGAAATAATAAAGATAATACAAAAATATCCTTACATCAAAATTTGTTCCGGAGAGGGCATTGCCCCCGGAAACCCCCTCAAGGAAGCTGCCCCTTTACCCAGCGACTTAACTAGGGCCAAGGGGCGTTACCCGCCCCTTGGACCTCCGACATATCTGTGAAGCGTACAATAATCAAGAATATGAACAAATAGGAGTCAAGCTAAATTCAAGGCAACTCCAACATAAATTTTGTAGAAATTGAATGATTAATCAATTACATTAAAATCATTTTGATTTTTTTTTTCAAACAAATCATCCACATCTCAACCTAAATTTTGTTTAAGAATAATTATTATTATATAAAATGTTGATGAAAAAATATATTATTTACTCAAGTACAAAGAATCATTAGTCTATATATATATATATATATATATATATATATATATATATATATATATATATATATATATATATATATATATATATATATATATATATATATATATATATATATATATATATATATATATATATATATATATATATATATATATATATATATATATATATATATATATATGCAATTTTACTTATAAGATTGCCCCCCATGAAAATTAAGGCTGGTTTTGCCCCTGGCTACCTACTAAAAGGTTTTAATTTCGAGTCTTACATATGTGATGTATAAATAAATTTTGTCTTAATTGATCTAAATGCCCCAAATAAATTATACACAATCGTCACATAACTAATTAGAAATCCAATCACAAAAATAAAAATTAAAACAATTCTGATAAAAAAACATTAATTCTGATAAATAACCTCCATTATTTTACGAGATCATCAAACTCTAATTAGTGAGAAGAGGTTAATAGGTTCAGGTTTCTAACTCCAATAGAATGGTTACGTTAAGCAAAATAGTACGTATATGGGTAAGCTATGATTGTAGTTGGGATTTGGGACTGCGAACCGTACTGCTCCGGATCCAGGCCGGCAATCGCCGGCGTAAGGAGCTTAGGCTACTTGTATTTATAATATGCAGTCTTCACAATGAGTTTGCTTTTTCCAAGGATTTTATCTTGATCATTGATGGCCTTCATTGCATCCTGAAACGTCTTGAATGTCACAAACCCATATTCTTTTGATTTTCTCGTTTCTTCATCATATACAACAGAACCTTCTTCTATTTCCCCATACTTTGAAAAGAAACCGAGCAACATGTCAGTTGTTATATCCTGAGAAAGATCTCCAACGAACAGTCTTCTCGATTCTACATCGGCAGTGGCAACTGCACCGTCGAAGCTTTCACTTGCAGGATGGTGGAAACATAGTTTTCCATCAACTATTGTGCCTTCTCTTTCCAGTGCTTTTTGAAGAGAATTTTTCTTTTTGAATGTAATGAAGCCAAAACGACGAGACTTTCCAGTTGCACTGTCAGTCATAACATGTCCTTCCGCAATTTCACCATATGATGAAGAAAAGGCATCACACAAAGTTTTTGAAGTAGTTTTCTCAGGCAAACCATAAACAGCAAGTCTTTGATTTGCAAGGTATAGTCTAGCTGAATCTCTAATTTCTTCAGCAGCCTGAGGGAATGTCATGCCGAGCTTGACGAGGAGATCAACGAGCTCCTTCTCATGGAGAGTTTCGGTAAGAGATCGCAAGTGCCTCTCCATAAAGGAGTTCCGGCCGGGGACCTCGTTGTCCACAGAGTCGTCATTTGTAGCAGCGCCCTTCCCCTTCTGATCAGACTCCATCAGGGATTCTTTAATTTCTTCGGGGCGCCAATAAGGAAGAGAAGCAAACAAGATTGGGATGGTTAACTGTTATAAAAGGCAAGGCAGGGGCAACAAGTGCGTTCCTGTAAATGTGGAGAAGAAGCGCACATAATGCCAGGCGTCCTGCCAACTATCGCTTGTTATTTTATCCGACGTTGCTCGGTGGACTCAGGCAAAGATATATGATTTTTGTAGTTTCCTCTTCCGACTTTCCAGGTGTTAATGCAAATAAGAAATCAGTGCATGAAACCAAATTTTTTTCTCATTCAGGGAAATTATTTTGTGCGGAGTCCGAACGTAAAGGATCTTTTGGATTACTGTGTATCCTATGCGTAAACTCTGCCTACGCTCTACATATATACAAAGTATTTGTAGGTACGTAGTAGATAAGCAGCAAATAATTAGTTGTGAAGATTTGTTGCTTATTTGTTGAGTATCTATAAATATGCATAGTGTACGCAGTGTGTATACACTATACAGAGTGCATGCAGTGCGTCCAGTACTCTTTAAGGAGAGTTTTAATAATGTGCCCGGACAAATTGTTAAAAGTTAGATTAAATTTGAATTTGAGATAAAGCACTCCCCAAAGATTTTTTCCTCATTTTGTGAGGACTTTATGATCTGATTCTATATTTTCCATAGGCGTAAGCACATATGTTTAATTACCTCTCTTGATGTGAAGAGGTCGAGAGAACTTTCAATTAAGGTTAATCATGAAAAAGCTGCCTCCAAGAAGCCTAAGTGTTCATTAAATAATTGTAAATTGTTAGAAAACTAATACATAGAACAGTAAGTGGAGAAGAGAAAGGGCTAAAGGATGGAATGAGCAGGCCCGTGAGGAGATTCTCCATCATTAAGATTAGTGCATACCATCGTCTATTCCATCCTCACTTCCTTCAAACAAGGTATAATGAATAATAGATTGTATGCTACCAATTACGCAAACCCAATTCCAATCACACATCCATTAATTTGCTGCTCAATGAGAAAAAAAAAAAGTTGAAAGTTCAACTCCGTCTGATACCGGATGGAGCTATCTAGATGGGTTTAGCCAACCAAATATGCCACCTTATTGTTGTCAAGCTGTCATCTCACTATGAACCTGAAGTTCCTCCTATTATGGTAGACCGATGTCGAAGCTGCTAGTAGCGAACGGGGCAAAACTACTATGTTATTACATTCTCAGCCATTCTCAGGTTATGTTAAACTTCAGCTCATATATAATGTAACTAGTAAGGTTTTAAGAGTTAGTTGGGTTCTTGTGTAGAGTTTGTAGCCTTGTAAGTAGCCAATAAGTTGTATATACATATATGCAACTATTTTTTGTAATGAGACAGATTTTAGAGAATAATAAAATGATGGTTTTTTTTTATGTTACATTAATTGAATCTCGTATACTGAGATTTGATTTCAAGTGGTGTTTCTTTCTTCAAGAAAGAGTTTTGGAAGTTGTATTTAGCTACAATCTCCATATCGTTGACGAGGAGTTGTCGAGCCTTCTCTTGTTTGGTGTCGTTGTATTTGTCAATAATTGGGTGTTATATGTGTTCTACATATTTCTTTTCTTGAAACGTTAATTTTCTCAATGATTCATTTATTATTTTAAAAATAAATTAGTGAAGCAAGTTAATTTCTTATTAGTTAAGAATTACGATACATTTATTTTTTTAACACTATCTTTATGAAAATAGGGATTAATCATTCACAATGCAATATGTATAGACCAGTTATTTTTTTTCATAAATAGGGCTAAAAGAAATATAACAATAAAGACAATTGAAACACTATAGGCCTCTTTGGAGTATTTTCATAAACATCAGACACTACTAAAAAGAAGGCTAAAGACAACATTAATTAGTAGTGGTTTTCAGACTGCTGTTATATATCAACTATAGCAGCGATTATAATTGCAGCTACAAAAAACTAAAAGAATTTATCATATTTTTAACTGCAGTTTAAACTGCTGGCTTTAAGCCCGGTTTAGGGTGTGTTTGGGACGGCTGCATTTGTCGGTAAAGCAGACTAGAAAATTATTGTACAAAAAATTGCTTTCTGAAATTGTTGTGCAAAAATTAATATATTTTGTTTGGGAAGTATAACTGTCAAGTTGTTGTGCTGTAGTTGTATGGGAATAAATTACATTTATACCCTTATACATTGAGATAATTTTTTTTTAATAATAATATAACTGATACATATTTAAAATTTAATTAAAAATTTTAATAAATGTAATTACATGTCATGACTCAACTATTTATATTTCTCTAAATTACAATTAAACTGATGAACTGAAAGCATCTCTTCTCCAACTATAACTCTAGAAGTATTTTCGACAACAATCTTTCGGGATAAACAAACTAATTTGAATCAATACATAAGTAACAGAGCCATTTACGGCTTTTTTGGCAACAAGTAGGGATTTAACTACCAGATTATAGATTCAATGTAACAAAAATCCTTAGTTCAATGAGGAATCATCTCGATTACATGGGATTTAACAACTCAATCAAAATTCTTCTCAACATCTCGACAAAGGTCCTCATAGCCATTTCTCTTAGTTCAATGAGATTTCTTCTCGGAGTCGTATATTCTTGAGACATGAATTAACATTTGGGTTTAACAACTCATTGCCATGGGCAAAGGCAAATTTCAGCATTTGGTTGATGCCACACAATTTGGTTGATGCCAGTATAAAAACTAATCTGCATAAACTTGAACCCGAAAAAATCTGGGTTCGGGTCAACCCAAACCCGAAATGGGTCAGGTTCGGGCTAAACAAATCAACCCGTTTTAAAAATCGGGATTCGAGTTGACCCAGAAACCCGAAATTGAACCTAAAACTCATATTTGACCCGAAAATTCGAGATTGTCCCGATTTTTTACCCGAAAACCCGATATTGACCCATTTTTTATCCAATTTTGATCCGAAAATCGAATATTGACCCGATTTTTTACCCGAAAATTAGCAATTGTATGTCAACTTCGGGTCATTCGTGTCGGATCGGGTTGACCCGGACCCGAATCGGGTCAGGTTCGGGTCCGAAAACCTGACCCGTTTTTAAAAACGGGTCTGATTCGGGTTGACGCGAATAGTGTCGGGTCAGTTCCGAGTTCGACCCAAACCCGACCCGCTGACCCAAATTGACACCCCTAACGGTTTGGAATATCTAACAAGAAGGCTGACCAGAACATTTTATGTGTATGCAGGATATCAAATATCAATACAAGGAAAAGGAGTTCACATAAACGAAAAGAATGAGTAAACTAATATTACAATTTTACCAATTTAGTTGAAGAATCTAAATTAACAAATAAAAAAAACAATAGTGAAGTTAATATGCAGCTACTACAAATTTCTCCAAGTTGCTTCCACCCTTCCACGAATCTGAATAACATTTGGGTGTTGATCTTGAGAAGTAAAGCATATCT
Organism: Dendrobium huoshanense; assembly: GCA_016618105.1. Classification (NCBI taxonomy): domain Eukaryota; kingdom Viridiplantae; phylum Streptophyta; class Magnoliopsida; order Asparagales; family Orchidaceae; genus Dendrobium; species Dendrobium huoshanense. The sequence continues at coordinate 4,195,486 of CM028358.1, read as the reverse complement.
CCAGACATTTCATCAACAGTAATCATAATTACATATAAGCAGGAACCAAAAGAACAATTCAATGCTTGCTTACCGACCAAAATCTGGCGGCCACCATTTGTTCCACGATCTCCTCGTCAATTCTTCCGTGTCTTGTAAATCTTGACTCCACGTCCTCCATCTGGACAACACTCGAACTCAGATTTCAATCTTCAAACCGTTTAGAAGAAATTCAATTAAAGAATGATATTCATAACATCTCTATGAAAACTTCCTTGACCCAATATCTTACTGATATCAAATATATCGTTGATCAAATCGCCTCCGCCGGATCAACTGTTGATACGGAGGACATCATTCTCTACATCTTAAATGGGCTATCGGCATCCTTTCAAGCATTCAAAACAGCCATCAGAACAATGCTAACTCCAATTAGCCTTGATCAACTATACCCTCTTTTTCTTAGCAAAGAGATAAATATTGTTGCTGACGCAATCAGGCAACGCCCGATCCCAATCTTGCTTTGTACATGCAACATGGTCTCGGCAAACGATCTCGCAGCCGGAACTATCCTCGCGGATCTTCTTCTTCTTCCACCGTGTCGGAACCTCCAACGATATGCCAAATATGCAACAAAAAGGGTCACTCTGCATGTGCATGCTGGCTTAGACTCAACGTTAACTATGTTCTGGCATCTACCAGTTCAACAAATCGTGTCATGGTTGCTACTCCTGAATCAACCTCCAACAGCAACTGGTTTCTTGACTCTGGAGCATCGTCATACCTCACATACTCCCTCGACAATCTCTCAATCGCAAGCCCATATCAAGGCTCCGACTCCATCACTATCGGTGATAGCATAACCATGTCCATTGCCAACTCTGGCGCAGGTTTGTTACCCACCCCCGCACGTAAGCTGAACCTGGCTCAGATCCTTCACATTCGTACTCTCAAATACAATTTAATTTCTATTTCCAAACTTACGCAAGGCAACAATATTTCAATTACATTTGATCCTAATGGTTTGTTCTTAAGAAATGGTGAGGAATCAGTTCCACGAGGGTCAAGATGTTCATCCGAATCTGTCACAAGCATTAGAGCGTCTCAATCCAAAACGTTAAGCATTATTTGGACAAACAACAAGCCACAAAACCTTAAGCTTGGCCCAACTGAATTTGCTAATAGTCATATGTGATTCTAAGTGCTAAGTTCCCGTTGGCGAAAAATCATTTGAGAATAAATCATATTGATACATTGTATTAGATATTTTATTATTTATAAGTTGAAGTTATTCTTAAATTTATTATCTTTAGCAAATATTTACGGATTATGGATAGATTTTTGCATTAGGTTTTAAATAATAATTTTCACTTGAATATTTGAATTTTGTAAAATTGAATTGTTCAGATTTTTTCAAAAATTTAGTTCCAAAAATGGTTTACCTTTTTTTTTTAATTTATACAATGCATTTTTTTCGGAGCATATACAAGATTTTATGCATTAAAATTGGAGTTTATAAGTCAACTTAGTGTGTAAAGGGATAATAATTCAAGCTTATGAAGATGATGAGTAAAGTGAAGGGGGGTGCTATATTTACTAAGAGTGACGCTCTATACGTGAAGGGGGATATGGATTGGGACCTAATATTAGAGAGAACTTAAAGAACTGAAGAATCCTGGAGCTCTACCATCAACAAAATGATGCACCAAACCATTACTGTCACACCACTACTACCTAGCTGCCATCGTCGAACCACTATCACCTATCCACCATCATCAAACTATAGCCGCCCAACCACCAACAACCTCCATTGTCGGGTCACCACTAATTGATAACCATCACCTAACTACAGTCTCTCAGCCATCAACACCCAACAACGCTCTCAAGGCCACCATCATCCAAAATTTTTAGTTTTAAAATGACTTTTTAGTACAAAAATTTTTAGTTTTAAAAAAATTTATGCTAAAAAATTCCTTTAAAAAATAGTAAAAAAGCCGTCCCAAAACAACATGAAATTATCACTACACACAATCAGTCGTCAATCACATAACTAACAACAAATCCAATCACAAAGCAAAATAAAAACAATTCTGATTAAAAAAAAAGTATTTAATCTGATAAATTAATCTCTAATCTGGAGTAGCTGACCATTATTCTACGACATGATCAATATCGAACTCTAATTAGTAACATGAGGTTAATAACTTCAGGTTTCTAACTCCAATAAATTGGTTACCGTTGAGCAAAGTAGTATGGCCGGGTAACCTATCATTTCAGTTCGGATCAGTTGGAGATGCTAGAGAAATTCCATCAGGTGTACGATCCCTTGATCCTTCTGATGCGTGCACGGTTCACAGAGATTCTGTTTCTCCCAAGGTTTTTTTCTGGGTCAGCCATGGCGTTCATTGCAGCCTGAGACGTCTTGAATGTCACAAACCCAAATCCTCTTGATTTTCCTGTTCTTTTATGATAGATAACTGAACCTTCTTCTATTTCCCCATACTTTTCAAAGAAACGGAGAAACATTTCAGTTGTTATATCCGTAGAAATATCTGCAACGTGCAGACTTCTCGATTCAACATAGGCAGAGGCAATTGCACCGTCGAATCCTTCCAGTGCAGGATGGTGGAATGCTAGACGGCCATCAAGAACTGTGCCTTCTCTTTCCAGTGCTTTCTGAACAGATTCTAAGCTTCTGAATATAATGAAGCCAAAACGACGAGACTTTCCAGTTGCATTGTCAACCACAACACGTCCTTCTTCGATTTCACCATATGATGAAGAGAAGGCGTCACAGAAAGTTTCTGAAGTAGTTTCCTCACCGAAGCCATAAACAAAAAGTTTGCGATGTGCAGGGTCAGCTTTCGCTAAAGCTCTAATTTCTTCAGAAGCCTGAGGAATTTTCATACCCAGCTTGACGTGGAGATCAACGAGCTCCTTTTTATCGAGAGTGTTGAGAAGAGATCGCATGTGCTGCTCCAAAAGGAGGATCCTGCAGGGCGCGCCATCGTTGTCTACAGTTGTGTCATTTGTAGCAGCAGCGACCTTCCCCTGATCAGACTCCATTAGGGATGCTTTTCTTCGTGGCCCCGATGAAGAGAAGCAAAGCAAGATTGTGATGCTACTAGTGCGCTCCTGTAAATATGGAGAAGAAGCGCACATAATGCCAAGCATCCTGCTAAGTATCGCATGTTTGTTAGACCAGTGGATGTTACTTTGGACCTGACCCGAAAATTCGATCTGGATTTCATCTGAAAATTTATGATTTAGGTTGACCCGAACCCGAAATGGGTCGAGTTTGAGTTTGACAATTTGACCCGTTTCAAAAATTGGGTCGGGTTTGGGTTGACCCTTTGATCCAAAATTAACCCGTTTTTTACGTGAAAACCCATTTTGACCTGAAACCCGTTTTGACCCAGCAACCCGAGATTGACTTGTTTTTTATCAGAAAAGTGGAGATTAACCCGTTTTTGGACCCAAAAATTAGTAGTTTTTGTTGGCATGGGGTCATTCGGGTCGGGTCAGTTTGACTCATATCCGAAGCGAGTCGGGTTCGGGTTGACCCGAATAGTGTGGGATCAGGTTCGAATTCGACCCAAACCCAACCCGTGACCCGAAATTGACACCCCTACTACTTTATCCAACTTTGCTAAAGTAAAATAAATACCATTGATTTTTTTAAGAGTTTTGACTATCGACTAAGAGATTTCGGGTTCAAATCCTAAACATATATCAATCTACAACAAATATATATGATTAATTGAATATGGTTATATATTAATAAGGGTGTATGAAGTTCATATGATATCCTTATTTAGTGATTTTATATTTAGAATATTATTGAATTAGTTTAGATCCTCCCTTCACAGTTAAGACATTGAGGCTTATAAAAAATATTGTGAAAATCTCTCACAACTCTCTCTGAATAAAAAAATGATTGCTGGTAGGCCTGCTCTTCAATCCGTTAGATATTTGATATTTCTTTCAAATTACACAGCCTTTGGGTAATTTCTCTATCTTGTTGCTCGACCAAACTCTTATGTTATTGAAATTTTTCATCATCAATGATTATACTATTATCTTAAAAAATAATGATAATAAAGCTTTGATGGTTGAGAGTGCAACTTCACTTGGGACAGCATATTTTTTTTGTTGTTTATGAGAAATTGTTATATTAAAAAGTTATTTTAGAAAGCAGTAAGAAAGTTACCCTACATAAAATCTATGTAATAAACTTTCAAAGTGGTCTCCTATCATTGAATTTTTTACTAAGAGTTTATTTGGGACGATTTTCTTATTGCTTCTTAAAATAATTTTTTATACTAAAATATTGTTTTAAAAAACAGTAAAAGCCGTCCCAAACCAAGCCTAAATCTATGGCATTTATTGTTTGGTGACGGTTCTAATTTACTTGTTACTATTGATGTATTTTAAAATCTATACAATTAATAGTCCTTCAACTAATTTAGGCTTCGTTTTGGACTGCTTTTTTGTTGCTTCTGAAAACGGAGTTTTAGTACAAAAATTAAAAAATTTGTACTACAACTCCGTTTTAAAAAGCAGTAAAAAAGCCGTCCCAAACGAAGCCTTAGTAAATGAATATGAATGCCTTAATCGAATTTGTATGTTTTATTCTGTGTACTGTGGAATTTAAAATTAAAAAATAAATTAATTATTCAATTCATTGGAAGTAAAAAATAAATTAAGTATTTTTACCATTGAGAAGTAGATGTTTATATAGATAGTTTGTAAGCATGTTAAACAGTAAATTATAAAGTGGAAAAGTACAAACCTTTTCTAGACGATTAGAATCTCACGATGAAATACACTCTCTAGCGACCAGTATTTGGTCTCGTAGATGCTTTCTCAAGTGAATCTCAAGATGAAATTCTCTCTCTCTCTCTGACACGATTTATTATTCTTTGTGGAGTCCAGAGGACATTCGAAGATCAATAAAAATGCGTCACGTCATCCCATTACTCGGTACCGAGCTCAGTACCCGCACTCGATACCGCTGGATATCCAACGCTTAACCGGACAGGAGAACCTTCCAATATCCGCACAGAATAATAGCTCTACACACATGACAGTCAACACAATCTTACTATAATTGATCAAAAGGAAATAATAATTCTTTGCTTAGATATCATTTATACGGTGCATTGATGACTCCAATTTTTTATTAAAAAAAGGTTAATATATCTAATACTTATTGATTAGTTGCATTGAAAATGATTCTCATCTTTTTTTTTTTTTTTTAATCTGATATTTCAGGAGAATTTTATATGAACTGAAGAGCGGTTCTTAGACCCTTTGGAAAAATGGGTGAAATAATAGGAAGCATGCCCTTTGCAGAGAAATTTGTGCAATCTATTTTGAAATTTAGGTTAACGAGGAATCGGTGGGTGAAGTTTGCAGATCAAAGTCTTACATTGAGTACCCACCCAAATACGCACCCATACCTCATGGATGGGTATGAATGGATACTCAATATCGGGGGATAAACCGATTTAGATTGCTAATCACCGTATGCCGTACATTACCGCAATCTTCACTACGCAATGCATAGCACTGAACCGCTCTATGACCACTATAAATTTTAATATGCAGATTGAAAGTTTGCAGTCAGAGCAAAGGGGAACAAGCCTCGAGGACATCAATCTGTGGTGAACAGCATTCAAAAAGTGTGGAGAGTGAGTGGGTATGGGTGGATACAACATTCCAAAACTCACCATGGGTGAGCGTAGGTGCGCAAAGCTCGCTCGCGCAGAGCGTGGGTACTCATTGGATTTGTTGAAACCAAGACCCTATGTAGGTCTTTGTTGCAGATAGTTGTTTTGCTCCAATATGGATTTGGCTTAAATTTCTATGGCAAAACAAATAATCTTATAATGAAAAGATCAGTCTTAGAGAACAAAATTGATTTCAGAATATAGCAATTTCAGTAAATGATTGGTAGAATCATGCCAAGGATTGCCACTTTTAAGGTTTTTACTCACAATTGCACCTTACAGTCAATAGTTAGGGGCAATGACTCGCATGAACATGTTTTGGAATAAGCATAGACCTAAAAGAATATTAGCTGAATCTCATTCAATGAATGAGAAGACAGATCGGAGGAAGGGAGTTGGCACAGAAAACAGATAAATGTCTCAACGCACTATTTTTTTCTTTTTTTTACAATTTTTACTGATCCTTTCGTCAAAGATGATTTTACACTGTAACCCTAAACAAGTCCATAAGAAAGAGTTTATTGATAAAAGTTGCTCATCTTCTTCTTTGGTGATGATGATGATGAACCATTTAAACTTTCAGTATTTGGGTATAAATAACAAAACATAATATCAATGTAGTTCCAAGTAATAATATTTAGTTTCAACTATACTGTTATTAACATTGTCTATCAACAATAAGAAGGACTCAAGTTATAACCCCAATCTTAATATTATTGCACTATAGAATATTAGATCATGCATGCTTGTAATCAAATGTTTGTTCCTACAAATCACACCGCATAAATGAGACTAAGATTTCATTTGGGACAGCTTTCTTATTGCTTCTTAAAAAAAAATTAGTACAAAATTTTTCTTTTTTTACTAGAAAGTTGTTTTAAGAAGCAGCAAAAAAGCTGTACCGAACGAAACCTAAATTGTAGGTTAAATAATGAAAATACTCAATGTAAACTGAATAACTCAACTTCACTATTTTAATCATCTACGACTACGATGAAGCAAATGTGATGGGGGCATCGACAGGAGATTCCGGTGCGTTTATCAGAGACGACACCGGAGATCGACAACCATGATGGAGAGCCTTTACTACTGATGACTATTTGTATCTGCATTTTATATATTACTTATTTATTTTCAGTTTTTCCCATTTTATCCTTGTGGGTATTTGTTTTCTCTTGTAGCCCAAGGGGCATATTAGACTTTTGTAGTTGTTGTCATTTGGAGCCTATTTATATGGTTCTTATATCTTGTATGAGGTTAATGAATTATTGAATGAAAAATTTGTTTTTGAGTTATCTTTGTGAGTTCCATCTTGTAGATCTCTTACTGAGTTCTTTTGTTTTTCTTAGAAATCTCTTAGTGAGTTCTCTAGATAGTTACATGCAATATTCTTCTTCTCCTCCATAATCTCCTGCAAGCAAAGGCCAATAGTTGGAAGAAGCCAAATCTCTCATGAGCGTTGTCACCATTGGAGCCCTACCCGCCGGCCACCGTAGCCCCGCCGGCCGGCCACCTTGCCGCCGGCCTTTTCCCTCTCCACCACCTCCCCACATCTCCCTTCCCTACTTCCCATTGGAATTTGAATTTCAAAATTCAAATTCTTTCCAAATTTGGAAATTTTATATATGGAAAGTTTTGAATGAATCCAAATTTAAAATTAAAATTGATTTGGATTTAATTTTAAAATTTTCCTAGTCATCATTTCAATTTTGGAAAACCCTCTCCCTCTCCCCATAACTCCCTCTCTCTCTAGCCATGCCGCCGGCCCCCCCTCTTTGGGCTCCCTATTAATTATGCAATTAATTCTTCATCTTATTTGAAATCCTAATTAAGTTCAAATACTTTTTCCCTCCAATTGCACTAAAATTGAAACTAATTTCAATTTTAAACTCCCTCTCCCCCATCTCTCTCTACCGCCGGCTCCCCCTTTGGCTCCATCCAATTAAAATTCCATTAATGCTTTAATTGCCTCTTAATTGGGAAATCAAATTTCAAACAACTTCCCTCCCAAATCCCTAAAACTGAAATCAATTTCAGTTTTCTAAAGCAAATCCCATCCCTCTCCTCCTCTCTACCGCCGGCCTCCCCTTCTCCTCTCCAAGCCGCCTCTTCCCCCCCTTGGGTTGCTTGTGGTGATTGCTCGTCTTCAAATCCATGGTGTATGGCGGACCCCGCCGTTGATCACGGACTCTTCTACGACATCTACGGAGATATCCACGTCTTAAAATCTCCTTTCTTCGACGTAGGATTTGGCTTCGACAATACCGTCGAAGAGTACTTGGATCGGATTTTACCAACACTAATGGACGCCATCGACGACCAATTCTCCGACTACACGTGGATCATTAAAGGTCATCCTCCCGTGCCACCTCCAGCTCCGAGTTCCTTCTCCACGGCGACGTTCCTCGGCTCCTCCCTCCTCGTGGCAACCTCATTCCTAGCGTGGACGATCTTCCGCCGCTCAACCTAGTTCCATAGGAAAGAGAGAAGATGCCTCAAGGTGAACAACTCCTTATTAATCGTTGGATTCAAATCACTAGTTTTAACTTTACATTCTCCTTTGTATTTACTTAAATTGTTTGGCTAATTTCCTTGTAATTCCTTTGCCTAAGCAAGCGGAACACTACGAATTCTTGTAACCGACTTTGACTTGATGTGTGATTCTATAATTGTTTAAGCTATTGTTAAATCTTCTTTATTAATCTTGTGTAACTCAACTCATGCATCACATCAAAATGGATTATCCAATGTGACAATAATGATTAAGCAATTACAATATTAATTGATCTACTCTATACAAATGGACAATGAGCAAGTAGATTCCACAATCACCAAGTTGGAATCAAGAAGAATTAATCAATAGGTAAAATAAAAGAAGGAATTAAAATCTAGAATAACAAATTAAAGAAAAGTACATTTTCGGTGACCGTTCGGTGGTTCGGTCAATCCCATGAGCCTACATCTACGCCTAGCCGACCATGCAAACTAAGATTCTACCATGCTAAACTTACCACTGTAAGCCCAATCATGCCCAGCCAAACATGCAGATCAGAATATTCTTACGAAACTCTTAATCAATCAAATAATTTGACAACTTTCTTTTCAAGCTAGAAATGATCAACACATATTCCTAGCTTAAAGGGGAGTGTGAAAATCGTAAAATCAACTCCTCGAATCTAGCCCTTACATTCAATCAAACTCAAATTATGGATTCTATCAATCAAAGCGACAAGCTTTCCATCATAGCTTATCCCATGACATGTTCATGATTTTGACTTTCACTTTGAGGTAATTGGCGAAAAGTGCTATTAGATATTGGCTTCACAATCTCTAAATCTTATAAATATAATAAAAACTTATTCTTTTGTTACTATAGACTTTTCCTAAATCAACAACTTCAATTTCCTGTCTGTCAGATTATCAAAACATTCATCTCTAACATCATCCAACATTCAAGTTTAGCTTTTTAAATTTTGGTCGACTGAGTCAGTAGCCTTATGATGTCAAAGTCTGAATATTCTTGGATAAAAATTTTCAATAGTTCAATCCTTTATTCTCTACCTTATTTTATCATAAACTTGGGATCAAGTTTATATCCACATTACAAATACTTATGTAGTTCTTTCATGAGCATTAGATGATGTTTAGCTACAAGTAGTAATAAACATTTGGTTGTAAGAAGTGCATCTTGGCCTCCTGAGGTTGTAATGTACTTCAAGATATCTAGTTTGGTGATGCTTATCTATATGTATGTAATAAGACATTATCTTACCGCAATTTATGTAGAAATCCAAAATTGATGGACCTCAACACTAATGGTTGATTATTACTTCCCCACAAACTTCCTCATCAATAACTCTTCACAAAGGTAGACCTCCCTGTCCCGCCATAACTAACAATAATAAGTTTGAAGTTCGGGTAATATACCTACAACTCTTTTGGTAGCGCCATTAGTCTTCTTCTTCAGTGCATTAAGATCTTTCATTCGTAGGTGAGCATTATATTTTTCTATGAGATCGTACTAAATAGCTATAATTCAACTACAAGAGGCAACATAGCTTCAGCTCCGAACACCGATGCATAAGGAGTTGCTTTCATTGGTGTCTTGTATATGGTACGATATGACAATAATGTTTCTACCATCTTAGTATGCTACTCTTTTCTTGAGTAGTGTTACTAACATTTTGTTGAAGGCTTTTGCTAATCCATTTGCTCTTGTATTATAAATTGATGAATATTGTCAATCAATTTTAAGCCGCTCAATGAATTTATATATCTTAATCGGAGAGCAAAGGTAAAAATTTAGCACAATAAAGATAAAAAAGTATAGGTAATAAATGTTTGTTAGATGTTACCAATCAAGAAATTTTAAAAGATATATAGATAGTAACCCATCAAAGGATGAATAGCACGTATATGAGCAATGTTGAACTTTTACTTCATATAGTTCCGCATATATATATCACTTGTTTTCTAAAAATTGACACCCAGAACGATCCAAGGTAGACTTCAATACATTTATCCAACACCCATGCAAACTTCAATCCGTTGACTCTAAACTTCAATACATTTATCCAACACCCATGCAAACTTCAATCCGTTGACTCTAAACTCCTTGAGGTAGTTTTCTACAGCATGCTTGACCTCCTCAAGGCCTATCCCAGTCACCATTGACTGGTCAATAGGTCAACAAGTCCTCAGGCATTTTCTAACCTCTTTTTACTCCGTCAATCATCGTTCAAAATTACGTAATAATAACTTCACCTCCAAACTCACATTACCCTTACCTGAACCTGTGATTTATAACCACGTTGTAACCTGATGATGATGAAGAATGGATGGAATTTCTCGTCCAACATCAATATATACATGTACATGAACCAATAGTTTGAGTAAAAGTTCTGTTTATGACTTTATGTCAGTTGAGTTTCCAAACTCAATGTGATACTGAAACAAAAGCAACCTCAACTTTTATCCATTTGCATTTACAATGTATTTCAATTTATTTCAAGGGCTTTCATGCTATACTTCTCGATAGCAATAAATGGATAGAAAAAGACAATAGCAATTTAAAATATAAAGGAAATCCATTGAAGATACAGAGAGGGCTTTCAATCAATCAATACATGAATCATTCAGAGAGAAACAAAAATATGCACATCTCGTGAGCAAGTGGCTCGGATAACCCAGAAATGGAAACAAACCAAATTAAAATGCTTATTTTCAATTTTCTTGAAATAAAAAGAACAAACATTAAAGAATATGGAAGAAATGAGACAAACAGATATGAGAGGAGACAGCATGGATAAAATGTCAGGTCGGCAAGAAAATCATCACAAAAATAGTAAATTTCCAAGCATTCGATATGAATGAAACCACTTTTACAACTACCCTATGTAACACAAGCCAATATCATCACCATTAATCTTTTCTAAACTATGTAGGATCAGATTTAATCTATCATCCACAATCCTGTCTCAAATAAATATTATACATCTGTTTCTAAATTTATAATAAATCCTCAATCTATCCTTCTATATTACAACACTCATCTCAATATTAGAATACAAACTAACTTTAAAAAATGGCAAGCCAGACAGATAGAATTGGAATGTTTCGATTACCTCCATCTAAAATTTGATTGTAATGATAAGCTTTCATCATATGCCACATTCCCTGGTAACTATGGGGCCTTAAAACTCACAAGCAAGCTTAAAGGATGTAACCATGAGAATAAGCAACGTTAGATATAGCCAGAAGTGCTCCAAAATAATCTAAAAATAACAATTAAAAAAAAAACATATCGATTTGAACTATAGCATGAGGACAGCAAATAATAAGAATGAAAAGACCGAATAAGGTCAATTTTTCAGTAATTACTTGACATATTCAAAAGAAAATTCATTATTACTAATTCAAGAATTCAATGTTCAAGGGAAAGTTTGCCTTCAAAAAAATGGTGACGAGCATCAAAGCAAGAATTAACAAAAAAATGATTCAATCCATTAGCCTTGAATGCGATTTGGCGGTAACTGTAAATGTAACAAAAAAAACATGCATTTGAAATGCCATGTAGGCAGTGATTAGAACATTTTCAAGCATGTAATGCATATCCTTCAGACTGAATCCGCCAAGCATGCCAAGAATCTAAGTAACCTAAAATCAAGGAAAAAGAACCTATCATCAGCATGGTAGGATGTGTATTTCTCCTCATGACACCAAATGCGGCTATCAAGAAGGAAACAACACCATACCAACTAACCTATGTAATCAGTCAGGAACGAAAACTCCAAGAACATGCAGAATTCTTTTCATCTTATCTTCAATATATTGCAAAATATACCTTCGAAGTTTAAGAGAAAAAGCATAGCAGAAGCCTGTAGGCTTTCTCCAGACCTCAACCATTGTTCTTGGTCCCCTCAGTGCCTCCTCAATTATTACTGCTACTAAGCCTGGCCTCATTGTCATGGCCACCAACAGAGAAATCCACATCATCTTCTTTAGTCTTCTTCTCAACGAGTTTACAAAAGAAATCTGTCAAGACTGTCTCATAAGATGGCATTTTCGCATAGCCAGGGAAGTAGTTTATGTCAATCACGAAGTAATGGTTTCCAGATTTGGAATCTCTTATGACGTCAAAATTGAAAAGATTCAATCTCATCGCCCGCCTCAAACCTCTTGCAATACCCGTCAGAAAGCTGAGGGGCGGCATCTCAGCATCTAGTTGCATGCTTTCATAATATTCCTTCTGGGTCCTGTCCTGCATCGTCAGGTTCGATACCTGAGAAAATGAGAGTGAACCCTCAGCGCTATCCAACTTCTCCAAAGAAACATCCGGAAGAGACTTCCGCTTCACGCACGTAACATAATCTCCGACTACGTAAACTTTGAAGATGACCCCGCCGTGGTTCACAAATTCCTGAAGAACAAGAGGCGGCTTCAACTTCAGAAGCCCCTCGCGGTTGTACACCAGAGACATCTTATGGGATTTGGCGCTACCATCAGCCACCAATGGCTTAGCGATGACAGGAAATCTCAAGGCACCCACGGCTTCTGAATCAGAGAGAGAAACAGAGTCGTAGACAACGATCTGGCTCGGAATTCCGAAGGTCTCCTTCTCCTGTGGAATCTCCAGCTCAGAAACAACCTGGAGCATCGAGATTCGGTTATGAAGCCGTTCGATGGCGTCCGGCTGGTCGATAATGGGAACACAAGGATTCTTCTCAGCGTAATCCCTAAGTTGTACCCGCCAATCATCGCCATAGAGTTTATGGATCACGCAATCGAAAGGTCCCTGCACCAAGAGGGGGCGATCGGTATCGATGGGTACAAGATCAACCCCACGTTCCCTGGCAAGGTTCACAAGCGAAGGCTGGATGAAGCTTTGCCTCTTCTTGGTGGCAAGCGCGTAGCCTATGCTAAATCTCCGGGACTCCGCCATGGAAAGCTCAAGATCCAAAGAAGACAGGCAAATTCCACCTCGATCTCCAATAACCTACAAGAAGAATGTCATTAACGACGCCAATCCGGCAATTATATAGATTCTGATTCTTGAGTTAGGGTATACCAGGTTAGAAACATAGAGAGAGAAGAGGAGATTGGGGATTTCCTCTCTCGCTCGCGAGCTCAGCGTATCCGAGCGAATAAAACGAGAATCAACGCACCGAAGGCCGACGACGAATAAAGAGGATGCATATAACTTTAGCAGAGATGCGATCACCCACCGGTTTCTTACCGCAAGCCCTTTTCTATGCACCGGTGGCGAGCATGGCCCACTGGGGACTATGATATCGGGCCCACCGGATGTGCAGCGAATGAGTTGCGCGAGGGGAAACCAGTCGCCACGCGGAGCTCGACGAGAGCGATGGGGGCGGAGACACGTCGGTCGTTTAGCCAGCTGGCGGCACGGGGGTGGTTCGTTTTTTTTTTTAACAGCTAATTAATTTTAGATTATAATTTTCCAATGTACTTTGTAAAATTTTACCTTTTAATAGTGAATTTATAATTCCTATATATAAAGATGTTTCATGTACAAATTGACCTTCGCTTTACTTGACCGTCTGATAGCTCAACAATATCAGCTCTAGGAGCATTTTGGTTGGCTTCCCCTGCATAATAACTGAAGTGAAGCAAATTCTTTTTATATCTTCAAACGGATTTTGTGGCCTATTCACTCAATTGAATCTCACTATTTTTATTTAAAAATAATAGTCATCATGTGGGGTCATCTCATAATTTAGTAAATATTTTCTTTTTAATTTTAATCAATTCATAATAGCAATAATTCACTAAATAAATGAATAATTAATGCAATTGAATGAGTGATAAAGAAAACTAATTATGATTGCTTGCTCAAAATTATATATATATATATATATATATATATTGAATTGATCATATTGTACAATTGTACAATTAAGATTTGTTTGCGGCTAAAGTATTCATAAAGGAAAAGTACGAAAAACTTCACGTCTTAGCATTGCACGAATATCTCGCACACAAATAAAGAAAAAAAAACCATCATAATTTTTTACGTAGAGATCCCTGAAGGGAAAAATCATAGGGTCACGCCGATTTGAAATGATTTCACTGGCGTTTGAATATATTACAAATGACAATTTTGTTCTATAAATTGAGGACGACCATATTACAACAATCAACTGTCAAGTTGAAATCTAGTGACGAACAGAGATCAGATAAAAATCCGACGAAGTTCGATGTTTCAAATGGAAATCTAGCGTTAGTTGGCAACCGGGAGGTAGTCTAGCGACAGCTGGTGGTCTAGCGGACGTCCAGCATTAGTCAATGGCCAGGCAGAACTCCAGTGATAATCCAAAAACAGTTGGTGGTCGAGCAATAGTTGAGAAAGGAGTCATGTGGCAAGAAAATTTTGGTTTATCCTTCTTCCTTTTCTCCATTCTCTTCATTGCTTGAGATCCCCTTAATGAAGAGTGAGGATTTATATTTTTTGTGAGTGATATGGACAATAAATATGTGGTAGATCAAGGGTATGTTGGGAGTAATTTGAAAGAACTGTCGATATGGATCCCTTTGACTGGGAACCATTTATTGGACATTTAAATGCCTTAATAATATCAATTTTTTGCAATTTTGGGCTTGTTGGATTCGTCTCATCGAGCCGCTCTATTCAACTAGAAGAAAATCACATTTGGAAATCATTTGGTAATCAAAATTACGGTTTGAACCTTCCAAAGACTCTTTGAGTCTTTGATTTGGACCCATTTGAGCTCGGATTGAGTTGAATTTGGTGTCGTTGGGTTCGTCATTTTGAGACGTTCAATTCGATTATATGTTTACTTATCAGAGTTCTGATGGCCCTATATTTAATTTGAAAGTTTCTAACTTGATTTTGCCTCGAGATTCGTGCCTGATTAAGATAATTTTTTTATGATATATCGAGAATCAAAACTTAAAACTTATTAGAAATTTTTTTAGAAGTTTGCTTGATCACATTAATATCATGCCTACATGTATTTAATTATTTTGCTTGAAATGATGTACTCCCACATTTGGCATATAATATTCACTTCATCATTATATGATTTTGATTTTTTATTTTTAAAAATTTATCTAAGGGCATAAAAAATGCATTAGATTGTGCTTAAATTCAGGTAGATAAGTTACAATATATTCAACATTTCTTAATAAATTAAAGTTGTTAAAAACTCACATTAATATATATATATATATATATATATATATATATATATATATATATATATATAATATGATGCAACTTAATTTCAGACATTATAAAAGATGTAAGCCTCATTATCTCTTCAATATATTGGGCTACCTTATGTTTAGGGCTGTTGCGGGCTAGAATATACGCGGCGATAGAGTTATAATTCTACGTCTTAGCGTTGCACGGATATCCAGCTCACACACAGAGAATACAATATTTTTACGCGAAAAACCCGGAAAGGGAAAAAACCACGGGGCCTAGCCCAGTTGAAAATGATTCCACTAAAATTTGAGGAAAGTACAATGGTCTGACTTGTCCTTGAAGACGACCAGATTACAAATATCAACTGAGAGTTTTGCAAAAGTCCAACGTCACTCCACTGTCAGGTGGTGGTCCGACGGCACTCCGATGTCATGTGGTGGATCGGCAGTGACACTTCAGTGCAAGGGGGTACTTCAGCTTTGGAAGGCACTTCGGCATCCCTTGGTGGTCTGTCGATGGTGCGGCAGAACTACAGCGGTGGTGCGGCAGCACTCCGGTGTCCCTTGGTGGTCCGGCGGTGGTGTGGTAGAACTACGGCGCCCCTTGGTAGTCTGGCGGTGGTGCGGCAAGACTACGGCGGTGGTCGAGGAGGAGCTAGGCGGCTGGAGCTTTCTTCCTTCTCTTCCTTCTTCTCTCTTGGCTTCCTCCCCCCTTTCATGAGGAATGAGGGGTCTATTTATAGATTTTCTGGAGTGGCATAGCTTGTAAATAGATGTGAGATCAGGGGCAAATAGGGAGTGGCTAAATGAATGGCTGATATTGAATCTCATGATCGTGCACCGTTCGTTGGACATTTGAAGGCTTTAGTGATGTTAGAATTTAGTGATCTTGGGCTCGTTGGATTCGTCTCGTCGAGCCGTTCGATTCGAGTACAAGCTCATTAAAATCGGAGACCGTTTGGTAACTCAAATTGTGATTTGAATCTTCCAACAGCGCTTCGGGTCCTTGATTTGGATCCATTTGGGCTCGGATTGGGTTGAATTTGGTGTCGTTGGGTTCGTGTTTTTGAGACGCTCAGTTCGACTGTAAGTTTACTGAAATCGGAATTCAGATGGTCTCCGATCTAATTTTTGAAGCTTCCATCTTGATTTTGCCTCGAGATTCGTGCTTGATCAAGACTATTTTTGGTGGCGTATCAGTTGCCCCCCTATTTTTGGACGTCGAATCTTATAAAGTCCAAAAATACTTGTATAATCTCAAAACTTACAATATCACAATCATATCTTTACAGGATAAAATTACATATTTGTATAAATATATACAAATATGATTACTAATTTAATTAACTAGTTAATTAATATAAAATCAATAACATCCATTTCACGTGAGAACAAAGTTATAGATTGCTCTTAAGCTTTGATAGCATATTTAAAAAAAAAAATGATGTCATATATAATAAGCTATATATGACGTTAATAACATATTAATATATTAACTTTATTATAAAACTTAGATAACAGTTAATGATATATTAATATATAACTGACACATTAAACGTTATATATATATATTAATATATAAATTAATGTAGTTAATTTATATAATGTTATATATAATAAAGTTATGCAGTACGTTAACATTTATTATAACGTTATAGTAAACAGATAAAATTAAGTTAGGAGATATAATTAGTAAATGTAATTTATATAATTTTATTATAATAACGTTATAAGGTTAACTCATATAATTAATATAGTTAACTTATGCAACGTTATAATAACATTTATAAAATTATAAAACAACTTTATATAAATGTCATATAACTTAAAATTAATGGCAGAATTTATAACTATTGTATAAATTAAAATTAGTGGCTCTTCATCTCTCCCTCACACCACTATAAATACCCCCTTTTAGGTAAGAAAATTTGCACCTCCCCCTCTCTTCTCTTATTTTTCAAGCTGAGGCCTTCCCCTAGCTCTGTTCAGATGGGTATCCCCTGTTCAGCACTAGGGCCCCTCACTGAGTAAGATGAAGGTGTGAGGTTGGAGGTCAGGCAGAAGACCGATATCACTTGAAAGCCGGGCAGAAGGCTGTCGTCACTTGGACGTTGGGAGGAAAGTTGATGTCACCTATAAGTCGGGCGGAAGACCAGTGTTACTTGGAGGTCGGGCAGAAGAGCGATGTCACTTGGAGGTCGGGAAGAAGACCGACGCTACTTGGAGGTCGGGTAGAAGGCCGACGTCACTCCGAAGCTAGGTGCAATACCGACGTCACACGGAGGCGGGGCAGAAGGTCGACATCACTTGGTGGTCGGGCAGAAGACCGGCGTCACTTGGAGGCCGGGTAGAAGACCGGTGACACTTGGAGTCCAGGTACAAGGCTGACGTCACTAGGAGGTCAGGCAGAAGACCGACATCACTTGGAGGTCGGGTACAAGGCTGACGTCACTTGGAGGCCGGAAAGAAGTCCGACTTCACTAGGAGGTCGAGTAGAAGACCGGCGTCACTTGGAGGCCGGGCAGAAGGTCGACATCACTCAAAAGTTGGGTGCAAGACCGATGTCACATGGAGGTCGGGAAAAATGCCAACATCACTTAGAAGAAGATCAGCGTCACTTGGAGGTCGAGTAGAAGGCCGACGTCACTCCAAAGTTGGGTGCAAGACCAATGTCACATGGAGGCCGACGTCACTCCAAAGTTGGGTGCAAGACCAACGTCACATGGAGGCCGAGAAGAAGGTTGATGTCACTCTAAAGTCAGGTGCAAGACCGGCATCACATTGAGGCCGGGCAGAAGACCGGCGTCACTTGGAAGCCGGGTAGAAGACCGACATCACTTGGATGTCGGGTAAAGGACCGGCGCTACTTGGAGGCCAGGTAGATGGCCGTCATCACTCTGATGTCGGGTAGAAGACCAGCGCTACTTGGTGGCCGGGTAGAAAGACGACCAAAGAAATAGCAACGGGCAGTAGAGCGTAGAATTTGTCAAAGATATATAACCCATATGAGATTGTATGTCATAGCATTTGCTCGATGACGATAACATGTATGGAAGAGGTCGAGAGAATCCACCAAGAATGTAAGACCTATCCGAGGTTGTATATCATAGCCTTTCTCGATGACGTTAACCTATGTGGAAGAGGTCGAGAGAATCCACAAAGGATGTAAGACCTATCCGATATTGTATGTCAGATCCATGCTCGATGATGTTAACCTGTGCGGAAGAGGTCGAGAGAATCCACCAAGAATGTAAGACCTATCCAAGGTTGTATGTCAGAGCCCTGCTCGATGACGTTAACCTATGTGGAAGAGGTCGAGAGAATCCACCAAGGATGTAAGACATATCTGAGGTTGTATGTCAGAGACCTGCTCGATGACGTTAACCTGTGTGGAAGAGGTCAAGATAATCCACCAATGATGTAAGACCTATCAGAGGTTGTATGTCAGAGCCCTGCTCAATGACGTTAACCTATGTGGAAGAGGTCGGATCGAATCCCCCTGGAATTGATCATATAGTAATTGAGATGCAATAAAGATTGCGTATTTCTCAAATCATGACTAAAGAGATTAGATTCATCTTTAATTTTCATTGTCATTTTAATCCTTTTTAAAGAAGGAGACAATATCAAAATGAAGCAAATAACACATTATAGTACTATGTAAGATAATATCACAACTCCGTAATATGACTCAGGGATATAAGAGTTACACCACATAAGACATATATGAAACAACATAATGTTTAACCTAGAAGAAAAATAATTGCGATATTAGAGTGACACTCTATTTAATATAAAAAAGCTGCATGAAGACACAAAAACCCCAACTATGCGATCAGTTAATCTCGCCAACCATTTGAATATTATTCAATGATTTTCCTTGCTGTTATTGATTTTGCCCCCCAGTGGGAAAACCCTCATCTCGAGCAGGAGAATTTTGAATGAACTGTCCAAGGTAGCCTTGTCGAATAAGTCTCTCAATTTCATTCTTTAGCGGCCTACAACTTCAGTTTTGTGTCCACGACTACGGTGAAAGTGACAGTATTACTCCTGATTTCCTGAGTTTGGCTTTAAGGGATTTGGCCACTTAACTTTCTCTTCATCTCTGATGGCCATTAAGACATTTGATTGAGATGTGTTAAGGGGCGTATACTCCTTTTTTGGTTGAGGCTCCCGCCGAGATTGTGAAGGTCGAGGGGGCAAGTTATTACTTCCTTGTTTCTTCCATTGTGATGATGAATCATCCATCCACAGTACATTTTTACGCTTCCTAGTTGTTTTCTTTGCTTCTTATGAGAATTAATAGCTTCATCTACTGAGATTTGGGCCTTCACACGATGAATTAGGTCAGCATATGAATGTATCGTATCTCGCATGAGTGCTGAATAAAAAGGACCAGGATGAAGCCCCCCCAAGAAAAACTCCTCTTAATAACTCAGGATCCACCCCTGCAATTTGTCGAGCTTCGACAGAAAACCTTTGGAAGTATTCTTTGAGTGACTCTCCTTCGTTCTGGCGTATCCCAGAGAGATGGGAAGAGTCTTTAATAATTCTTCGATTAGCGACAAATTGTTCGACAAACAATTTGGCTAACTTGACAAATGAAGGAATAGTTCTAGCTGGGAGTGAGTAGAACCACGTACGAGCTTGCCCTTTAAGGGTAGCAGGAAATACTTGACAGATGAGCGCATTTGAGGCTCTCTGAACATGCATAATAGTTCTGTAGTGATCGATGTGCTCATAGGGGTCAGACGTCCCATCATAAGAATCAATGCTCGGTAGTTTGAACCATGCAGGGATGGGATGTTGAAGGATGGCTTTTGTTAGTGGTGAGGTCTCCTGGAAGTCCCACTGATGGAGAGATTGTCTTCTACCCCTGCTGGGGAACGCTTCTTGGACCAAGCGCCTCAATTCATGGCGTAAGACATTGCGCGGGAGGTCAGCAATGTGACGATGGGCCACGTCCTCAGGAATATCTGACGAAATACCGACTAACGGATTGGGGCGCAAAGGATGGGTAGAGCTAGCGGTGTCGGCAAGGTCAACATCTTGTTGTGTTTTAGGACGACCCCTTGATTGGGGGATAGGGATGTCTGCCTGAACACGTTCAGGTTGAACACCTCTAGCAAGTGATGGATCTTGAGGAAGACGAATCTCCTCCTGCTCTGCTAACATTGGTTGTCGGGCTCCTCACAGGAGTTGAAGGATCTCCTTTTGAGATTCCTCCATTTTTCGGATGCGGTCTATCATAGATGGTCCAGATGTCCCTTCTCCAGCAGGGTTTTGCCCACCATGGTGAAAAAAGGCAGATGCCTGACGTCCCTGGTTCAGTGATTGATTCTTGGACAGGTGAGAGTTGGAGCGAGAGGCTCCCTGGTGGCGATTGCTACGCCTGTTGGCCATTGAATTAATGATTAATATAGTGGGATTGTGTTCCCACAGACGGCGTCAAACTGTTGCGGGCTAGAATATACGCGGCGATAGAGTTATAATTCTACGTCTTAGCGTTGCACGGATATCCAGCTCACACACAGAGAATACAATATTTTTTACGCGAAAAACCCGGAAAGGGAAAAAACCACGGGGCCTAGCCCAGTTGAAAATGATTCCACTAAAATTTGAGGAAAGTACAATGGTCTGACTTGTCCTTGAAGACGACCAGATTACAAATATCAACTGAGAGTTTTGCAAAAGTCCAACGTCACTCCACTGTCAGGTGGTGGTCCGACGGCACTCCGATGTCAGGTGGTGGATCGGCAGTGACACTTCAGTGCAAGGGGGTACTTCAGCTTTGGAAGGCACTTCGGCATCCCTTGGTGGTCTGTCGATGGTGCGGCAGAACTACAGCGGTGGTGCGGCAGCACTCCGGCGTCCCTTGGTGGTCCGGCGGTGGTGTGGTAGAACTACGACTTCCCTTGGTAGTCCGGCGGTGGTGCGACAAGACTACGGCGGTGGTGCGGCCGCACTCCGGCGGTGGTCGAGGAGGAGCTAGGCGGCTGGAGCTTTCTTCCTTCTCTTCCTTCTTCTCTCTTGGCTTCCTCCCCCCTTTCATGAGGAATGAGGGGTCTATTTATAGATTTTCTGGAGTGGCATAGCTTGTAAATAGATGTGAGATCAGGGGCAAATAGGGAGTGGCTGAATGGATGGCTGATATTGAATCCCATGATCGTGCATTGTTCGTTGGACATTTGAAGGCTTTAGTGATGTCAGAATTTAGTGATCTTGGTCTCGTTGGATTCGTCTCGTCGAGCCGTTCGATTCGAGTACAAGCTCGTTAAAATCGTAGACCGTTTGGTAACTCAAATTATGATTTGAATCTTCCAATAGCGCTTCGGGTCCTTGATTTGGATCCATTTGGGCTCGGATTGGGTTGAATTTGGTGTCGTTGGGTTCGTGTTTTTGAGACGCTCAGTTCGACTGTAAGTTTACTGAAATCGGAATTCATATGGTCTCCGATCTAATTTTTGAAGCTTCCATCTTGATTTTGCCTCGAGATTCGTGCTTGATCAAGACTATTTTTGGTGGCGTATCAAGGGCAATGTTGTAAACCCAATTTTTTTAAGCAACTCATAAATAAAGCAATGAATATGCTTCTAATTAAATCTCATTTATATTTGAGCATTTAATAGATATAAGCCCCAACTCAAATCATATTTAGGCCAACTCTTATGCTAAAAAGATCACTAAATTAATTAAACACTAAAATTATAAAAAAATAAAAATATATACACAATTACTTTAAATTATTTTGGATCCCTGATGGGTGGTATACCATATTTGCTAATCAAATTCTTGAATGATATGGTCTATGATCCCTTGTTATATGTAGAACAAGATTGGTAATACAGCTTGATTGCGAGTAATGGTGTGAACTGTGAAGGCAGTTGGGGTTGTTATTTACTCCATTGGTGTTTCCATGTGGGGCCTCCCTTAGTTATTTCTGATGGTGGGTCTCTCGTTGCTCCAGTGGCTCTGGAAGTTGATGCTTTGGTTATAATGATTGATGTGTTTGATCCTCCTAATCAAGCTGTAAATGGGATTGATGTGCCGTTGTTTATTGATGTGTCGATATCACCTTCATGTGGTAATTATGAGGATGGGGTTGATGCTTGTGATGCTCCTTCCAGCGGTATTAATAAATGTTGTTGAGGCTTGTGAGCCTAACGCTTGCTTACTAAATTTGGTAACTAGTGTTGTCATATCCCCATATTCCAATGTTGATGTTAGTGATGGTGAAACTGAGTTTTCTGATGATTATGTTCCTCTGGGCCCTGGAGGCTGTGAATGTGATCCATTTGTGGGTGGAATTTTGAGTCTTAATTGTTGTGAGGGCGCTAGTGCTTCTGTTTTTAAGGGTGATGATCATACATGGCAGAAAATTTGGGAATGGTTGATGTTCCCATATCAGTTTTTTTCTAATGATGCTTTGCTAGCTCACCTAACTTGTAATGTGAGGGATTATGAGGTCATGCATGGTGATTGGTTGAATGATAACTTTTCCTCAATTACTAGGAGGAATTTAATGATAATGCTTTAGACTATAGGGATAATTTTGATATGAGTATTCTTCTAACTGCTGAAGCTGATTTTCCTTTTAAAAAAGTAAGTAGAAAAATATAAATCGAAGTAGAAATGAATTTCCCATATGGATTCAGATTAGTTGTTGTTTCTTCTTCTTTGTCAATTGTGTCCTCTTATACTGCTTGTGGTCTGCTTTGTTGATTGTTTTTTGTTGGTTGTCGTTTATTCCGGGCAATAATGACGAGGCTTCGGTGTGCTACCTCTTGGGCCTTGCTTGTTGGCAACCTTGGTGGTCATTTTGCGGTTTGAGATTTGTGGCTTGTTGCTCATGGTTTGCAATGCTTCGGGTTGGCTGTGCGTGGCCTCCTTGAGTTCCGATCTTTACATATGCTTCTTTTGTTTTTTGATTTACACTTTGTTATGTTGTTTGGTTTTTCGACTCATTAGGATTCTCTTTCCTCCTGTATTGTTGCTCTTGGTAGCATTAGCGAGCCCTATGTTTGTTATGGACTTGTATAATTTTCTTGATTAACATGGAGGCCTTTTTGGGTAAAAAAAAAAAAGAAAAAAGGTTATGGATGCTAGAATCGAAAATAATTTTGGAGTTCAGCATGGTCAACATTTCGCATACCTTGAATTGTAGTAGATAGATAATATTTGAAGAAATAAATTGAAAGGGCTATGATTGAATATGGGTGGAAACTCAAATCACTTTTATAATGGTAGTATAAATTTTAGACAAAGCTGCTAGATCGGCTATAACTAAACTGCCATAAGTAATCACCTCGATGCTTTTTTTTTTTTTTTTTTGAAAAATTGCAAATATTGCATTCATTTAAAAGTAATCAAAAAGTACAAAGCCATTCGGCCAAAACTAAGCATGAGAAAAACAGCTATCACACTCAAGAATTGAAACAAATTCTTGAGGTAAAATAGAAAAATTTCTATCTAAAACATTCCAAAGGAAGCTCCCCTTAGTTGCCAAATTGGCACAGTAATGGGCTGCTTTATTCTTTCTTCTGTATGTATGTAAAAATTGTATTCTATGAAAAAATTGTAACCACTCAAAATTATTGCATTCCTCAGGTCGAATCCTCCATATTTGTTGATTGTTAAATTTCTGCATAAATTCAACAATTGCCAAGTTGTCCCCTTCTATTATTACTCCAAGAGCTTCCAACATCCAATCCTCTACCACCAACCGAATGGATTTCATGGCTTCCAATTCAACTACATTACTATCCCAATGATGAAAAGACCATCCTGCAGCTAGGAGTGGCTTACCTAGCTCATTTCGAACTACAATTCCAACACCGGCCGCATTATTAGCTAACAAAGCACCATCCACATTAATCTTCAACCATTTCGGGGGGGGGGGGGACACCAAGCTGACGGTGAGAACAACCCATAGGGTTGAGAGGTCTCCCAGTGCTCCGAGTAGCCAAGAAGGGAACTGCGGTTGATTGCTTCCATAACACTAGCTGCCAAAACTTTCACTATACACGTTGGTCTGCTATGTTTCTTTGCATTTCTATTTCTCCAGCATTGATAAGTGGTATAACAGTACACCATTGGCCATATATCTTTAGTATTATCATATTCCTTTAGCATCATTTTAAACTCATCCAATGTATTGAATCTTGGAGTAGGAAAACCCCAAGAACTAAGAATGTCCAACGCATCCTTCAGCTGTTTACATGTAGTAGTTATATGATCTAGATCTTCAATCATGTTACATCCCATAGGGCATTCCATCGTATCCTGAAGTCCCCTCACATTCAACCAAACATTAGTGGGAATGATTTCTTGATAGACCCTCCACCAAAAGACCCTTTCTCGTGGATGTAATTTGAGTCTATATACATCTGTGATTGGATCACCTTCAGCCGTAAATAGTCTATTGTAAGCCAAGGCAGTAATTGTATGTCCAAAAGGTTTCTTGATAAGTTCCAATCGGTCCTCCACCTCTTCTTTATAAATAGGTATAGAACATATCAGATCCACAAGCTCAATTCCAAAGCAGTTTTCAATCTCTTGTCTGTCCCAGTCACCGTCTGCTGTAATGAATTCAGCAACTTTAAGATTTTCCAAGCTTTCACCATTGAAGAATGACGGCCAATCCGCAAGAGCACGGTCCCAAATCCAAACCTGGGATAGAATATTCACATGTGTACCATCTTTAATTCTCCAACGGGTGCAGTCCATAATACTTCTAGTTCCTTCACAGATAATTCTCCAACAACCAGAGTCACTCCTTTTTCGTTCTTGCTCCCAAGGGGTACAACCATACTTAGCACTGATACATTTGTGAAAAAGTGTATCCTTTTTGGAGATAAATTCCCACGCAATCCTTGCTCTGAGTGGTCCTATCCATTTCGAGGTGGCATGGAACCCGAGACCCCCACAGTCTTTTGGCTTACAAACTCTCTTCCAAGACATATAGTGCATTCCTCTATTCTTTGCATCCTTATCCCAAAGAAAACTCCTGCAAATTTTCTCTACCTCCTCAAGAACAGCTTTGGGAATAAGAGTATTAGTCATCATGTACATAACAGCAGGAATCAAAGATGAGTTAATCAAAGTTATACGGCCTGCTAGGGATAGATGCCTTATTCCCCACGTCCTAACTGAAGCTCTTATGTTTTGTAGCAGTTTGGAGAAGTCACTCTTAATTAGCCTTCTGATAGCCAATTTAGTTCCCAGATAATCCATCTCATCAACTTTCCGAAGCCCAAGCTCCCTAGAGATCTCATTCTTCTTCAACAACGGCATAACCTTGTTGAACAAGATCATAGATTTATTGTGGTTGATATTTTGGCCGGTCCATAAGCAGTAGTCTCGAACAATAGAATGAACAATTTTTAATTCCTTCTTAGATGTACCTGCAAATATTAAAATATCGTCAGCGTATAATAAATGTGACACCTTCGGTCCTCCCCTAGAAATTGGCACTCCCCCATCTACATCTCTTTGATGAAAAGCTTGAGAAAGAAGCTCCGAGCATAAAATGAAGAGGTAAGGCGATAGTGGACAGCCTTGGCGGAAGCCGCATTGTGCATTAATCCATTCCGTGAGCTTCCCATTAATCAGCAGGGAGAACCGTGGGAAGCTGGTGCAGTTTAACACCCATTTTGAGAATTTCTCCGGGAATCCCATTCTTTCCAAAACAATTTCAAGCGTTCTCCAACACATTCTATCATACGCTTGTTCCATGTCAATCTTGATTGCCATGAACCCCTTAGTAGATTTAGAAACTTTAAACTTATTCATAAGTTCATTAGCAAGCAAACAATGTGCTTAAATAGACCTTCCATGCACGAATGCTGCTTGCTCTTCGGATATTATCTTTGGCAATATTCCTTTTAATCTATTAACTAAAATCTTGGAAACCACCTTATAAATGGTCTGACATAAACTAATCAGCCTCAGTTTAGATGGATGATCCGGTTTATTTACCTTATGAAGAAGGATAATAACCGTCTCCTTCCAATCGTCCCTCATGATACCTGAATTAAAGAATTCCATGCATGCTGCGATCACCTGTTGACCTACAATACTCCAGAAATTTTGAAAGAAGGAGGCCGTAATCCCGTTGTTGACCTCAATTTTCGCTCAAATTTTCTCTAGCTTTTTTTGATTGATTCGAGTAGACCTTGTCGAGCACGATTCGAACTCGAGTCGATCCGAATGGAGTCAAATTTGACTCGACTCTGTTCGATCAAGCCTGAATAATTTGTTTTGACTGTGACGAGCTTAATTCGACCCAAATCGTCTTTGATTTGATTCGATTAAATCAATTGAGCCTAGTCCACTTTTTCCCCAAATTTTTGAATTCTGTCGCGGTTTCAGGCTTCAGTCGCGTGATCGCTACTTTAGTGTATTTGTCGGAGTCTCGAAGGGGGCATCTGGGCGACATAATGCCATCTTGAGCTTTCGGAGCAGAGAAGAGCTTCAGAGAGACGTTAGAAGGACGGGAGGAGGCCTTCGGTTAGGGCATTCGGACCGGCTCCCTCTCTCTCGTTGGCATAAGCTAGAAGAGACCGAAATCTCTCCAGCTCCCTCATGCTCACTAGCTCCCGCTCTCCATGAGGCTCACGGTGACTCTCTTTCTCTCGAGCTCTTGGTTCTGCCCTAGGGTGCCGAATGTGTTCTCTCCCTCACACCCGGGATTTCTCTCTCTCTCTCGATTTTTCTCTCACTCACCCGCACCCTCTCTCTCAATCTCTCCGACTGGCACAAGCCTCCCTCTCTCGGGCTTCTCTGTTCTCTTCCCCGATCGAAAAGAGACCTCTGGTGTTTCCTTCGGTCGGAACCCAAGAGCCGAAGCTCTTTCTCTCTCTCCCTCCCTCGCGTGAGCTAGGGGAGACCGATCCCGACGGTAGCACCCCCAATCTCCTTCTCCGAACCGAACCCGTGAAGAACCCCGGCTCCCGTCCGACTTTGGGTGTGCCAAAACACCTCCATCGCTTCTCCCCCTCTCGCTCTCACTGGCGTTCGCGAACTCCAGCCGATCCCGAAGCTCTACCCGACCTCACCTCCTCTAAACCCGACGAGACATCTCTCGCTCACAGAGGCTAGCCGATGCCGAGCTCCTCTTCTCCCGCTCCCAGCTCCGCACACCCGGACCGAGCTCATCGCCTCTCCTACCTTGGCCGACCAATCTCCTCTAAGGCTGTAGTCGCAGAAATAGGAAGGAGCCCGAAGGTCTCCAGCTCCCTCTCCCTCCCTCGCGTGAGCTAGGGGAGACCGACCCCGACGGCAGCCACCCGATCCCAACGGCAGCCACCCGATTTTTCCCTGCTCCCGACGCCTGGACCGATCCTGAGTTCTTGCAAGGTGAGTTCTATCTTTCTCTCCTTCTCCTCCCTTTTCTTTCTTCTTCTTCTTCTTCTTCTTTCTCTCCTTCTTCCTCTTCTTTACTTTCTTCTTCTTCCTCCTCTCATTCTTCTCCCTTTTTCTTACTACTTACTCTCTTTCCTTACAAGATTTGAGAATGAAATCTGCTTGAATTTTCTTTTTCTATATATGTGCATATATATCTTTTGTTGAGATAATTATCGCGTGAATCATGAGAAGTTTTTATGAAGGTTGTCTAGACGATCTCAATCTAGTAGGCGTGCAAATCAGATTTCCTTATTGATTTGTTTTGTGTGATCTTGCAAACATTGCACATAAGATGTTTGCAGTAATGCCTACTATAAAAAAAATAGTGGGACAATATGGATTTATATTAAATGCATTTTGAGTGACTTTGGTATCAAGGATTCACTAGTCTTTGATGAAACAAAATTCTGGGAGATGATTATGTCAGTGCTCGACAATATGGATATGTTCCTAATTCTTATATAATTTATCGAATAGATTGCTTGTTATTAGTGATATTTGTGTATTTGCATTAGTCCTGTAAGGGGCATGAGTATGTCTAAATTCTCCTTTACCTACTTCGGCTTTATGAGGAATGGCATGTTGAGCATCGTGTCAGAAAATATCCATTCGGTTTATGTTTTCATGTGAGAATTTCTATGGATTTAATGCAACAGTGTTCCTAACTATCATTGGTAAATTCCATGAGTATTGTTGAAAGCAATTTCTTTTCTTTTAAGATTGTTTCAGTTGATATGTATATATATATATATATATATATATATATATATATATATATATATATATATATATATATATATATATATATATATATATATATATATATATATATATATATATATATATATATATGCATTTGATGTTAGAATTTGGGTAGATGTTACACTGTTCTATTATTATGCTTGTTGAGTTCATTGGATTAGCTCTTTTATCACCTGAGCATGATATCTTTGAACTTATTCATGGCCAGCGATACTTGCCTTGTATAACTTGGTGTTTGATGTTAGTGATATGGGTTAAGTTTGAATACCTTTTGAAAGTGTTCCTCATCATTGATCTGAAGAGTGTGATATTAAATTGGAGGCTATCTAGTATCCTATAGTTGTTTTACAACACATTACATAAGATTACTTAGATGTGCTTCATAGACAATTCTACAGTTAGTTCATTTCTTTGAGAACCGCTTTCAGTGTTTCTTGGTTGGACAACATTAAGTCTCTTATGGGTGGTTTGATTAGATTCTCATAAAATCTAACAGATTTCCCTTTAATTAGTTTGTTTAAGCCTTGTCATTGTTCACAAAGTGCATAATTCTCACTATTTTAGCTTCTGAATTGCTTTAGGAGTAAGTTATGTGTAAATTTCTCGTTGTTTTTGTGTTCCAAGATGTGTTAAAATGAATATTGGCATTGGCGTTGAATAATGTTTAATCTATTCCCTACATCGGCATTTTGATCTACAAGCGTTGAGTTTCGTTACGGATGAGGTTAATTCTATTACAAATGCATTGGTTTCATGAACATTTGGGTGGTTAAAATTGTGTGGTAGATTGAATGTTTAGAAAGAGTTGGGGATCTATTACATGAAAGATGTTTGCATATGGGAGAAATTTGGAGCCTTTGCGTCCCTACTATTTAGTTCATATTTCATTTATTAGTATCGTTATGATGACTTGATTAGAGAGCTTTCATATTTCATAAAGACTTGTTTTGTATCAGAGTTATCATGAAGGTATTTGTGATGATAAAAGTTATGTGTGATGAGTTGAGCAACTTGTTGGAAACGATTTCTTAATGTGAAAGACCTATTCATGTTAGTTATACAAATTGGTTGGAAAGGTTACATGTTTGTATTGGTTTGTTATCATAAGCTTTATTTAATGTAAGCCAAAGAAGTGGATGAGCACAAAAGTTTTGTAACTTCCTTTTACATACATTCATGATTATTCGACGCATCTTCTTGAGGTGGGAGAACATATATATGTTTTATGATTTATATATATATATATATAAGTCTGATTTGGTGTAATTTAAATTTTATGTTGGATATAGCTTTATGCGATACGAACTGTTATGAGCATGGGTATTTCCTTCACAATTTCTTTCTTATAGAGATGTTGAATATATGTTTCACAATGATTATCTTTTTCTGGAATGGAGGTACTCGAATAAACTTCTTTCTTAAAATGAGCAACAAGTTTTATTAGTTCCCTTTGTTGAATTGAGATGAGAAAGCTAAAACTTTTTATCATTGCACTTTTTTAAGTTGAGATCACATTACTGAATTCTCTAACAAGCCTTATGTTTCATTAGTTTCATATATTGAAGGTTCTCTCACGTATGGTTAAAAAATGTTTTAATTAGGGAATCTTACATATATGCTTGCACTTATACAATTCTTACACTTAATCTGTTAATGCCATCATGAGGGTTTGTTAGTGAATCTCCATATGCCTTATGATTTATTTATGAGCTTCACTTGATTTAATGAGAGCTCGGCGTATGCTTTATAATTCCATTTGCAACTCTTAAGAGCATCTTTCTCTACATGCATATGACTTTTTTTTTTTTAAAGATTGTACACAACGATTTGGAATATTTCTTTTATGTCATATTTGGAATGAAAGATTTTGATTTGTCATCTTTTTACAAAAATTAATGTTTGAAGTGTTTTGGAAAGTATCTTGAGCTTTCTTTGAGATTAGGGAGCTTTATGAAGTATTTCTTCTTTTATTTTTGTTGAAAGGTCTCTTTGCATGAGTAGAAGTATTTCTTTGGAATGTTGAGAGGTTTTGTGAACTTGCTTTTTGTAAAAAAAAAAAAAAAAAAAAGAGTTCTGTTTTACTTATGTTGAGATGGCTTAGTATCGGCTTTAGATTGATTTGTTTTAAAGCGTTTTATGCGACGGATTTTATAAATGCTTTACAATGAGAGGTTCCTATAAAACCTTCTCGTTGGAAAGCTGTATGTTTTATACCCCACTCCAAATGAAAGGAGGTGCTTGATTATGGGTTGTCGGGTAGAATTTTTGTGTCAAAACAAAATAAAAAAAAGTGATTTTGGGTAGATAGCTTTTGGAAAGTTATGTGTAGTAGTCCATTTAAGAGTTCTTGCGAACTATTTTGAGATCCATAATTTTGTGGATGGATTTATTTAGTAGGGTCCTTTTAGTGTCTTTTGGAAGTGAGTGGGGCTTTCTCGTTTGGGTTAGATTCTCTCAGTAGTTTTTTTTTTTTTTTCAAAAAAAAAAGAGTTTCGGAGATTTGAAGCTTAAGGAACTTTGTGTTTGAGGGTGGGTAGTGTCCTTTGGAGCAAGGAACTCCCTACTCAGGCTAGCTTTCTTTAGTGTTGACTTCTAACAATATATGGAGTGTTGAACGAATATAAAAATAAAGAGAGTCTAGATTTCTTTTGAATTGAGTTTTAGAGGTTGGTTTCCCTTAGTTGTCATAGGCTTTGCTTAGAGAGTCTTGTGGGTAGATGTCCCAAACATATCAAGTGCCTCATTTGGATTGTGGGAATAGCAAAGGGCATTGTTGATGTTGCTTCAGGATACACTTGTCTTTAAAGAAGTGTGTCCAAAACAACAATGCCTACATTCCTTTTATTTCTGATTTTCATTCTTTTTCATTCCACTGCTTTGCTATTTATTGTAGTACTTTCATGCATAAATTCCTAAATCTAGTGACACTTGTACGAGAGTCCTAAGAATTAGAAAACAACACCACTCTTAGTCCTACAACTTTAGTGACATCTAAGGACAAAAACTAAGGACCAAGTCTTAGAAAATATAGACTTAAGATGCATGCTCCCTGTAGGGTAGAGACATCAAAACCTAAACTTAGCGACACGTCTTCCTAGGTTTAGCCTTTTCTTTCTTTAATCCATTAATAATCAACCAACAATTTATAATCTAACTCTTAAAATGTGTTAAAAATTCTTAATTCTTAATCAATTTATTATTAACATTTATAATTATTAAACTTCAAGTCTAAGATATAAATCTAAAGCAAGCTTAACAAATCTAATAATAAACCCCTAACTAATCTAAATTTTAAAAGCTGTAGATCTAATTAGGAGATTAAATATAAACTAAAATCTCTTAGGATAAAAGACCTCTAAAGATCAAACCCTAGATAAATCATATAAAATCAATTAACAAATCCCTTAATACATAACAACCACTCCAGAAGTGAAGTTTATTGGATGGACTACTCCGGGCTGCGGGGCTAAGTGTCCTAAGGAGGCCTGGTTCCTCGAGCCTGGTGGCACAACGCCACGAATGAATCCAATGGGGTGTTAAAATTTAAAGTTAATTTCTTAATTGGTTTAAGTCAAACCCTAATTGATAATAAACCACCTAATTCATCTTTCTTTCTAATTTATAACCGACTAATAATCAAACAAAGTTAATTATCACTGGGTAACCCAGGCCTACGAGGCTATTGAGTTAGCCCCAAGGAGGGTGAAATAAACCTCACGGCCTCGGTGTGAAACAAAGGTGATAATCAATCAAATCCTAAAACAAAATCTCTAAAATTAATCCTAAATTACTAATATTTCAACTTAAATTAAAATTTCTCTTTTGGCCTTTTAACAAATCAAATGCAAGCAATTATAACTAAATCATCCTACATAGGATCTATCCAAAACTACATAGCCTACACACACCTTAGATTTGTTTGGTTAGGACACGACTTCTAGCCCTAGGTTAGGCTGACATTTTCTTTCGTTATTCAGTATTTACTACATACACATGCTTTATAATTGTTACTATTAGATTTTCTGTTTGTTACATTCTTACTTACATGCATTTATTTTTTTGAATGGCATCTACGCTCATTTTTGTATTTTTCTTTCACTTGTCTTGCGAGGTACATTGGGTAATTCGCTAGCTTGAGGCTTTTGAGTGGCCGCGCCACAATCGGGGAGTATTTGCTTATAAGCTTGTAAGTGGCAGCGCCACAATCAGGTATGATCTCTGCAACTTGTAAAGCAATTTTCTTTTAATTATATATCGGAACTGTTACACTCCACACACAAATTGTTAATAGGTATTCTAGCATGTTTAGGTAGCCAGCCTTAGGTTAGTTCACTAACGAAGCTTTGGCCCTATAGGTCAAAGCTTGCCCCCCTTCTGTGAACCCTAGAGACCATTAGGGTCATTTAGGCCTGTAGAGTAGGCCGCCTATTATGCCGGTTGGCATCGTTGTTTTCCCACACGAAGTGGGCATCGTTGTTTTTCTGCTAGGACTTTGACCTTTTCCGGTTTTGGGTACGATACCCCTCCCCCCTTTTTTTTCTTTCTTTCTGTGAGCCTTAGAGACCATTAGGGTCATTTAGGCCTGTAGAGTAGGCCACCTACTCGTGCCATTGGGCACCGTTGTTTTCCCACACGAAGTGGGCATGACTCTGATGATTTTCTGTGCGGGTATCTTGCCTGAAGGATACCCTTAGGGTGTGTTTATTTACTTTTTCTGTACTTTGAATGTCATGCATACGTTCTTACACACTTTTCTCCACAATGCACTTTACATACATACATGCCTTGCATTAGTGGATCTAAGGACATTTCTTATTTATGCATCTTTTCATGCATCATACAACGATAGGTCTATTCGTCTGCATATTATAGAGTCGTTGATTTAAGTCTTTTAGACTATTAATCCTTGATTCCTTAGGATAGACCCTTCTCATCTTGCATACATATAGGACGGTTGGTTGTGCTTAGGATTTTAGCTGGCTTCCTTTTTCAGGCAAGGAATAAGTCCAGATTGCATTAGCTAGGTCGTAGATGCTAGTGTTGTGTGTACAACACTACATCTCTTATAGATTTAGGATCTAAAGGTGAGGGGTACGAGTGTACCCCTACACACCTTATTGGCGGGTAAGTTCTCCATCCTTTCGGAGACTATAAATCCTACCCATCTACGTCACACAGATGACACCACTTCCTTCTTTCTCTCGTGCATGTCTGAGATGTGTTGTCCTTCCTTTTGCTCCAGTTTTCACTTCTTCTAGCCGACCGGATGATGACTGAACCATGTGTGATCTGATTGAGCCAGTTTGGGACCTTCCCCTTTGATTAGGAAAGCCTAGAAAATTCCCTTGCACTAAACCCATTTTGAGAAGATAATCTAACATCCTTAATCGAGAGTTTTCCTAAGTCAAGGCTTAGGATGTAATTAACTACGGGGGCTTGCGCCCGTAGGAAACCGATCCCCACAATCAAATAAACCTCATTCGAGCTGATGTATCGAATGGGGAAATCTCGTGAATTTAGGGTTATAGATATTATTATCCATCGAGGTGTGTAGGTGAAAACCCGCTATCCTCCATGGCTAATCGTATCTATAACTCCATCTGCTCTTCCATCGGCCTGCTTGTGTCAATTGTAAAGGCCTACGACCATTTTGTCCTACGGGATAGTGTGATCGTACTGTTTGCATTCGAACCACACGAGCGGAATCCTTTCGGAGACCCACAGATTTCTGGTGACCACGGTGGGACAGGTTTCTCTCTCCATCTTCGGATGTTATATTATCTTCTTTGTGTGCACTCCAGGTTTAGTGCTCCTTAGACTAGGTTCGTCCTACTCTTAGATAGGGTCCTTTTCTTAGTTAGGTTCCCTTCTTGGCTAGGCTTGCCCCTAGCTGTGGTTCCTTTCGTTCCGGCCTTTTTAGGCTATTTCATACCTTATCAAATTCTCTTCTTTCCGTCGGGTTTTGTGTTCACTCGACTCTCTCACTCTGAGATCGTCGAGTAGACCCCGGCACCTTCCTACCTTTTGTAGGTACTTGATACCTAAGGGTGGATTCGTTGTTGATAGTAGTTCAGATGAGGAAGGAGACTTCCGACGTCAGACTACTAGCAAGCAACTTATTCCCCATCAAATGTGTGGAATTAGAGTCGAGGATTCCCACCAAAAAATCTTATGTCACTTTTTCCACTAGTGTTGGTTGTTTGCTACAGACTAGCAGACATTCCTACCTCCTATAAATATTCCTTTGTATTCGTATTCCTTGAAAGGATTCTTCTTACTTTTCGGCAGTCTGTGTGGCTACGACGATTTGTCCTCTACCATACGACGTTCGATTTGAAGAGTATAAGGCTATCCTTAAAAGGGATACGCTAAGATGTCGTAAGGATATTTATCCTTATATATGTGCATACAAATCATATTGATGCTATCACATGAAACCTTTAATTTGTCCCTCCTTTGTGAAAGGTTGTTCTACCCAGTTTCGCTTGTCACTCCAAGCGTGGTCTGAGATACCAAAACTAATAATTCAAACTCCCTTTTAAGAGGTGATACTGGGTCCATACCCACCTAAGTTAATCAGACGTGGTTATGTTAATACAATATTCCTAATTCAAATATACTTTCTTTAGGCGATACTGGGTCCATACCCACCTTAGTTAGTCAGGTATGGTTATGTTGATTCAATATCCCTAATTCAAATCTACTTTCTTTAGGTGATACTGGGTCCATACCAACCTGTGTTAATCAGGTGTAGTTATGTCGATCCAATGTCCCTAATTCAAATCTATTTTCTATAGGTGGTACTGGGTCCATACCCACCTAGGTTAATCAGGTGTGGTGTGTTTGATCCAATATCTCTAATTTTAGCACACTTTCTATAGGTGATACTGGGTCCATGTCTACCCGTATTAGTCGAGTATGGCGATATTGATCCAATGTCCCTATATAAGTTGAATTCTCCTATCAGTTGTGATACGATAGTTATTCTTCCCTTGTCACTGGTACATGTCCCTCTGTATGGATATAACTTCAAAGGATCTCTTCTACTTTTCAACAGTCCGTGGCCACGACGATTTGTCCTCTACCACGTGATGTTCGTCGTACAAAGTATGAGATCATCCTTAGTATTTGTATGTAAACACGCCGTATGAGTGTTTCTACTTGCACTCATCGCTCCGGTGTTGTGGCATGAAATCTCTTTTTCAGTCCCCTTTGAGGGTTGACTTTCCCCAGTTTCACTTGTCACATTCAAGTGTGGTCTGGGATACCAAAACTACTAACTCAAATTTTTACAGAATGTGATACTGGGTCCATCATTGATCTATATTAGTCAAATATAGTGATGTTGATCCATTGTCACTACGCTAATTTCTCTACAAATTTTATTGTGATCTTTGCACTTCCCCAGTTCATTCATATGAGTTGAATGTGGCCTGGGTTATCAAAGCCAATGTCCTATTCCTTTATAGATCCTGTGCATGATATTTCTCTCTCCCCAGTTTCACTCATGTGGCGAGTATGGCCTGGATTATCAAAGCCAATAATTTTCCTCTCTTTATGTTCCAGTATACTTGATCTATATCTGTGAACATAATGTGAAAAAAAAATGATTTTAAAAGAGAGGGAAACTCTTAATTGAGTAGAATCGGTTGCCCTTATCACAAGAGGAACCCGATTCTACACTCCAAGAGCCCAAAGTCCCTCCAAAATTATCTCCCTCAAGGCTTCTTTATGATTGCTTAGGAGATGACATGATATTCAATTCTCTTACTATAACTTTTCCTTTAGAGGGTGTGATTTTTCCCCACCCATGATGTGGTACATCTTGCTTTAAGATGTTAACATCCTTTCTCAGTGGATTTTGATCTTCTAGTAGAAAGTCAATCCATTTCTTCCTTTAGTGACATAATTTCTCATGGAGGTTTTGTCCTTAGCTGCAAGTGCAATCTCTCTGGATGCATAAATGTTTCTTGCACTTCTCACAGGGTCCCATCAATTAGTATGGGTGCTACCACTGTGATTTCTTTTGTAATCATTGGCTTTGACATGATTATGATTCTTAGTGGCAAGTGTGTCCCTTCGTCACTTCTATTATACCTTCTTTAGCATGAGACTATTATTTTCATTCGGCTGTTTGTATATTCCTCCTTGTTTAGAGAGATATACGTCAGTCGGTTATTTCATGTTGTATATGATTCCATTTTACCTAAGGAAATTCTACTTGTATTTTAATTACTCATGGCCACGACGATTTGTCCTCTACAATATGGTAACTAAAGTATAAGTTTGAGATTTCTTGGACGATGGATTACTTCTTTGGCTTTCTCACAGCACCACGCATATGAGCGTTGGTTGGTTGTGGAGCTCTGGCCTCTTTTTATCGTCGCGGCATATGCGCCCGACGATATTAGAGTGTTTTCTTTCCTCTTTTCATCGCCGCGGCATATGCGCCCGACGATGTTAGAGCATTTTCCTTCCTTTATTTATCGTCGCGGCATATGCGCCCGGCGGTATTAGAGTGTTTTCTTTCCTCTTTTCATCGCCGCGGCATATGCGCCCGACGATGTTGGAGCGTTTTTCTTCCTCTATTTATCGTCGCGGCATATGCGCCCGGCGGTATTAGAGTGTTTTCTTTACTCTTTTTATCGTCGCGGCATATGCGCCCGACGATATTAGAGTGGTGTTCTTTACTCTTTTTATCGCCGCGGCATATGCGCCCGACGGTATTAGAGTGTAGAGTTCCCTTTTCTGGTTGAGAGAGCCCGACAGAGTCCCTGGGAGGCATTCCTCACCACCCCTTCCTCTTCTGATCGTCGCGGCATATGCGCCCGGCGGTAGTAGAGTGTTCTTTCCTCTTCTGATCGTCGCGGCATATGCGCCCGGCGGTATTAGAGTGTTTTCTTTCCTCTTTTCATCACCGCGGCATATGCGCCCGACGATGTTAGAGCGTTTTCCTTCCTCTATTTATCGTCGCGGCATATGCGCCCGACGATACTAGAATGGTGTTCTTTCCTCATTTTATCGCCGCGGCATATGCGCCCGACGGTATTAGAGTGTAGAGTTCCCTTTTGTTGGTTGAGAGAGCCCGACAGAGTCCCTGGGAGGCATTCCTCACCACCCCTTCCTCTTCTGATCGTCGCGGCATATGCGCCCGGCGGTAGTAGAGTGTTCTTTCCTCTTCTGATCGTCGCGGCATATGCGCCTGGCGGTATTAGAGTGTTTTCTTTCCTCTTCTGATCGTCGCGGCATATGCGCCCGGCGGTAGTAGAGTGTTTTCTTTCCTCTTCTGATCGTCGCGGCATATGCGCCCGGCGGTATTAGAGTGTTTTCTTTCCTCTTTTTATCGCCGCGGCATATGCGCCCGACGATATTAGAGTGATGTTCTTTCCTCTTTTTATCGTCGCGGCATATGCGCCCGACGGTATTAGAGTGTAGAGTTCCCTTTGCTGGTTGAGAGAGCCCGATAG
Source organism: Dendrobium huoshanense (assembly GCA_016618105.1). Lineage (NCBI taxonomy): Eukaryota > Viridiplantae > Streptophyta > Magnoliopsida > Asparagales > Orchidaceae > Dendrobium > Dendrobium huoshanense. Next base: position 4,157,454 of record CM028358.1, on the reverse strand, counting down.
AGTCCCTGGGAGGCATTCCTCACCACCCCTTTCCTCTCTTTATCGCCGCGGCATATGCGCCCGACGATGGTTGAGTGTTCTTTCCTTTTTGTATCACTTTGGCATATGCGCCAGTGATAGTAGGATGTTTCTTTTCCTCTTCTTATCGTCACGGCATATGCGCACAACGATATTAGAGTGTTCTTTCCTCTTCGTATCACTTTGGCATATGCGCTAGTGATAGTAGAGTGTACTTTTCCTCTTCTTATCGCCGCGGCATATGCGCCGGACGATATTAGAGTGTTCTTTTCTCTTTGTATCACCTTGGCATATGCGCCAGGTGGTAGTAGAGTGTTTCTTGTCCTCTCCTTATCACCTCGGCAGCTGCGCCAGGTGGTAGTTGAGTGTTCCTTTAGTAATCATTGATCTTTGGTGTAGTTGTTGGTTCTTAGTGGCAAGCGTGTTCTGTCGCCACTTCTAATATCCCTTCTTTAATATAAAATTATTCTTGCTTGTTGTTGTATGATTCCTATTTCACCTAAAGAAATTTCACTTATGTTTGAATTACTCATGGCCACGACGATTTGTCCTCTACCATGTGGTAACTAAAATGTGAGCTTGAGATTTCTTAGGTGAGGAATTACTTACCTCTTCGTTTTCTCACATCACCACGCACGTGTGCGCTGGGGGATTGTCGAGTTTCCGCTTTATCCTACCGGCAGACCTATGGTCGGGTAGAAACCTCGCTGTTTCGGGGCCTATGGCCGAGCGAGACTGTTTCTTTTCTTTCTCACCGGCAGACCTATGGTCGGGTGACTGTTCTTCTACTGACAGACCTATGGTCGGGTAGAAACCTCGCTGTTTCGGGGCCTATGGCCGAGCGAGACTGTTTCTTTTCTTTCTCACCGGCAGACCTATGGTCGGGTGACTGTTCTTCTACTGACAGGCCTATGGTCGGGTAGAAACCTCGCTGTTTCGGGGCCTATGGCCGAGCGAGTATGTTCTCTTTTCCTCTTCTTATCACTCTGGCATATGCGTCAGTGATAGTTGAGTGTTTCTTGTGGACTTTTGTGTTCGCCTTAGCTCTTTTGATATTATCTTGTTTCATATTCTTGCGAGCATGGAATCCCTGCTTCTACTCTGCCGTTGCGATGTGGTCAGGCAGATATATGATTTCTTTACCATTGATTCTTCATCCTTATTGTTCTCCTTTGATTATCACTTTCATATTTGATTTGATTTTCAGATGATTGTTGAATTCCCTTCTCCTCGCATCATATTAAACATGTGCTTTGGATGATCGTTGAATTCCATCTGGATCTTTGTGAGCTTGTTTCAATTCTTCTCATGTGAACATGAGACTTTTCTTTCTCCTATTCTGCCACTTTGGTTGGGCAGATAGTTGAGCTGTTTTTTTTTTTTGACTCTCTCTTCGTTGATCTGGTTCCATTAGTTGACCATAAGGTTGCATCTTCTTAGAGATAAGGGAGGTCAACGCCAACATACACGGTTCACTTGTTGTTCTCCGTATATGTTGGGGGTCCGTTTGTTGACCTCAATTTTCGCTCAAATTTTCTCTAGCTTTTTTTGATTGATTCGAGTAGACCTTGTCGAGCACGATTCGAACTTGAGTCGATCCGAATGGAGTCAAATTTGACTCGACTCTGTTCGATCAAGCCTGAATAATTTGTTTTGACTGTGACGAGCTTAATTCGACCCAAATCGTCTTTGATTTGATTCGATTAAATCAATTGAGCCTAGTCCACTTTTTCCCCAAATTTTTGAATTCTGTCGCGGTTTCAGGCTTCAGTCGCGTGATCGCTACTTTAGTGTATTTGTCGGAGTCTCGAAGGGGGCATCTGGGCGACATAATGCCATCTTGAGCTTTCGGAGCAGAGAAGAGCTTCAGAGAGACGTTAGAAGGACGGGAGGAGGCCTTCGGTTAGGGCATTCGGACCGGCTCCCTCTCTCTCGTTGGCACAAGCTAGAAGAGACCGAAATCTCTCCAGCTCCCTCATGCTCACTAGCTCCCGCTCTCCATGAGGCTAACGGTGACTCTCTCCCTCTCGAGCTCTTGGTTCTGCCCTAGGGTGCCGAATGTGTTCTCTCCCTCACACCCGGGATTTCTCTCTCTCTCTCTCGATTTTTCTCTCACTCACCCGCACCCTCTCTCTCAATCTCTCCGACTGGCACAAGCCTCCCTCTCTCGGGCTTCTCTGTTCTCTTCCCCGATCGAAAAGAGACCTCTGGTGTTTCCTTCGGTCGGAACCCAAGAGCCGAAGCTCTTTCTCTCTCTCCCTCCCTCGCGTGAGCTAGGGGAGACCGATCCCGACGGTAGCACCCCCAATCTCCTTCTCCGAACCGAACCCGTGAAGAACCCCGGCTCCCGTCCGACTTTGGGTGTGCCAAAACACCTCCATCGCTTCTCCCCCTCTCGCTCTCACTGGCGTTCGCGAACTCCAGCCGATCCCGAAGCTCTACCCAACCTCACCTCCTCTAAACCCGACGAGACATCTCTCGCTCACAGAGGCTAGCCGATGCCGAGCTCCTCTTCTCCCGCTCCCAGCTCCGCACACCCGGACCGAGCTCATCGCCTCTCCTACCTTGGCCGACCGATCTCCTCTAAGGCAGTAGTCGCAGAAATAGGAAGGAGCCCGAAGGTCTCCAGCTCCCTCTCCCTCCCTCGCGTGAGCTAGGGGAGACCGACCCCGACGGCAGCCACCCGATCCCAACGGCAGCCACCCGATTTTTCCCTGCTCCCGACGCCTGGACCGATCCTGAGTTCTTACAAGGTGAGTTCTATCTTTCTCTCCTTCTCCTCCCTTTTTCTTTTCTTCTTCTTCTTCTTCTTCTTCTTTCTCTCCTTCTTCCTCTTCTTTACTTTCTTCTTCTTCTTCCTCTCATTCTTCTCCCTTTTTCTTACTACTTACTCTCTTTCCTTACAAGATTTGAGAATGAAATCTGCTTGAATTTTCTTTTTCTATATATGTGCATATATATCTTTTGTTGAGATAATTATCGCGTGAATCATGAGAAGTTTTTATGAAGGTTGTCTAGACGATCTCAATCTAGTAGGCGTGCAAATCAGATTTCCTTATTGATTTGTTTTGTGTGATCTTGCAAACATTGCACATAAGATGTTTGCAGTAATGCCTACTATAAAAAAAATAGTGGGACAATATGGATTTATATTAAATGCATTTTGAGTGACTTTGGTATCAAGGATTCACTAGTCTTTGATGAAACAAAATTCTGGGAGATGATTATGTCAGTGCTCGACAATATGGATATGTTCCTAATTCTTATATAATTTATCGAATAGATTGCTTGTTATTAGTGATATTTGTGTATTTGCATTAGTCCTGTAAGGGGCATGAGTATGTCTAAATTCTCCTTTACCTACTTCGGCTTTATGAGGAATGGCATGTTGAGCATCGTGTCAGAAAATATCCATTCGGTTTATGTTTTCATGTGAGAATTTCTATGGATTTAATGCAACAGTGTTCCTAACTATCATTGGTAAATTCCATGAGTATTGTTGAAAGCAATTTCTTTTCTTTTAAGATTGTTTCAGTTGATATGTATATATATATATATATATATATATATATATATATATATATATATATATATATATATATATATATATATATATATATATATATATATATATATATATATATGCATTTGATGTTAGAATTTGGGTAGATGTTACACTGTTCTATTATTATGCTTGTTGAGTTCATTGGATTAGCTCTTTTATCACCTGAGCATGATATCTTTGAACTTATTCATGGCCAGCGATACTTGCCTTGTATAACTTGGTGTTTGATGTTAGTGATATGGGTTAAGTTTGAATACCTTTTGAAAGTGTTCCTCATCATTGATCTGAAGAGTGTGATATTAAATTGGAGGCTATCTAGTATCCTATAGTTGTTTTACAACACATTACATAAGATTACTTAGATGTGCTTCATAGACAATTCTACAGTTAGTTCATTTCTTTGAGAACCGCTTTCAGTGTTTCTTGGTTGGACAACATTAAGTCTCTTATGGGTGGTTTGATTAGATTCTCATAAAATCTAACAGATTTCCCTTTAATTAGTTTGTTTAAGCCTTGTCATTGTTCACAAAGTGCATAATTCTCACTATTTTAGCTTCTGAATTGCTTTAGGAGTAAGTTATGTGTAAATTTCTCGTTGTTTTTGTGTTCCAAGATGTGTTAAAATGAATATTGGCATTGGCGTTGAATAATGTTTAATCTATTCCCTACATCGGCATTTTGATCTACAAGCGTTGAGTTTCGTTACGGATGAGGTTAATTCTATTACAAATGCATTGGTTTCATGAACATTTGGGTGGTTAAAATTGTGTGGTAGATTGAATGTTTAGAAAGAGTTGGGGATCTATTACATGAAAGATGTTTGCATATGGGAGAAATTTGGAGCCTTTGCGTCCCTACTATTTAGTTCATATTTCATTTATTAGTATCGTTATGATGACTTGATTAGAGAGCTTTCATATTTCATAAAGACTTGTTTTGTATCAGAGTTATCATGAAGGTATTTGTGATGATAAAAGTTATGTGTGATGAGTTGAGCAACTTGTTGGAAACGATTTCTTAATGTGAAAGACCTATTCATGTTAGTTATACAAATTGGTTGGAAAGGTTACATGTTTGTATTGGTTTGTTATCATAAGCTTTATTTAATGTAAGCCAAAGAAGTGGATGAGCACAAAAGTTTTGTAACTTCCTTTTACATACATTCATGATTATTCGACGCATCTTCTTGAGGTGGGAGAACATATATATGTTTTATGATTTATATATATATATATATAAGTCTGATTTGGTGTAATTTAAATTTTATGTTGGATATAGCTTTATGCGATACGAACTGTTATGAGCATGGGTATTTCCTTCACAATTTCTTTCTTATAGAGATGTTGAATATATGTTTCACAATGATTATCTTTTTCTGGAATGGAGGTACTCGAATAAACTTCTTTCTTAAAATGAGCAACAAGTTTTATTAGTTCCCTTTGTTGAATTGAGATGAGAAAGCTAAAACTTTTTATCATTGCACTTTTTTAAGTTGAGATCACATTACTGAATTCTCTAACAAGCCTTATGTTTCATTAGTTTCATATATTGAAGGTTCTCTCACGTATGGTTAAAAAATGTTTTAATTAGGGAATCTTACATATATGCTTGCACTTATATAATTCTTACACTTAATCTGTTAATGCCATCATGAGGGTTTGTTAGTGAATCTCCATATGCCTTATGATTTATTTATGAGCTTCACTTGATTTAATGAGAGCTCGGCGTATGCTTTATAATTCCATTTGCAACTCTTAAGAGCATCTTTCTCTACATGCATATGACTTTTTTTTTTTTAAGATTGTACACAACGATTTGGAATATTTCTTTTATGTCATATTTGGAATGAAAGATTTTGATTTGTCATCTTTTTACAAAAATTAATGTTTGAAGTGTTTTGGAAAGTATCTTGAGCTTTCTTTGAGATTAGGGAGCTTTATGAAGTATTTCTTCTTTTATTTTTGTTGAAAGGTCTCTTTGCATGAGTAGAAGTATTTCTTTGGAATGTTGAGAGGTTTTGTGAACTTGCTTTTTGTAAAAAAAAAAAAAAAAGAGTTCTGTTTTACTTATGTTGAGATGGCTTAGTATCGGCTTTAGATTGATTTGTTTTAAAGCGTTTTATGCGACGGATTTTATAAATGCTTTACAATGAGAGGTTCCTATAAAACCTTCTCGTTGGAAAGCTGTATGTTTTATACCCCACTCCAAATGAAAGGAGGTGCTTGATTATGGGTTGTCGGGTAGAATTTTTGTGTCAAAACAAAATAAAAAAAAGTGATTTTGGGTAGATAGCTTTTGGAAAGTTATGTGTAGTAGTCCATTTAAGAGTTCTTGCGAACTATTTTGAGATCCATAATTTTGTGGATGGATTTATTTAGTAGGGTCCTTTTAGTGTCTTTTGGAAGTGAGTGGGGCTTTCTCGTTTGGGTTAGATTCTCTCAGTAGTTTTTTTTTTTTTCAAAAAAAAAAGAGTTTCGGAGATTTGAAGCTTAAGGAACTTTGTGTTTGAGGGTGGGTAGTGTCCTATGGAGCAAGGAACTCCCTACTCAGGCTAGCTTTCTTTAGTGTTAACTTCTAACAATATATGGAGTGTTGAACGAATATAAAAATAAAGAGAGTCTAGATTTCTTTTGAATTGAGTTTTAGAGGTTGGTTTCCCTTAGTTGTCATAGGCTTTGCTTAGAGAGTCTTGTGGGTAGATGTCCCAAACATATCAAGTGCCTCATTTGGATTGTGGGAATAGCAAAGGGCATTGTTGATGTTGCTTCAGGATACACTTGTCTTTAAAGAAGTGTGTCAAAAACAACAATGCTTACATTCCTTTTATTTCTGATTTTCATTCTTTTTCATTCCACTGCTTTGCTATTTATTGTAGTACTTTCATGCATAAATTCCTAAATCTAGTGACACTTGTACGAGAGTCCTAAGGATTAGAAAACAACACCACTCTTAGTCCTACAACTTTAGTGACATCTAAGGACAAAAACTAAGGACCAAGTCTTAGAAAATATAGACTTAAGATGCATGCTCCCTGTAGGGTAGAGACATCAAAACCTAAACTTAGCGACACGTCTTCCTAGGTTTAGCCTTTTCTTTCTTTAATCCATTAATAATCAACCAACAATTTATAATCTAACTCTTAAAATGTGTTAAAAATTCTTAATTCTTAATCAATTTATTATTAACATTTATAATTATTAAACTTCAAGTCTAAGATATAAATCTAAAGCAAGCTTAACAAATCTAATAATAAACCCCTAACTAATCTAAATTTTAAAAGCTGTAGATCTAATTAGGAGATTAAATATAAACTAAAATCTCTTAGGATAAAAGACCTCTAAAGATCAAACCCTAGATAAATCATATAAAATCAATTAACAAACATAACAACCACTCCAGAAGTGAAGTTTATTGGATGGACTACTCCGGGCTGCGGGGCTAAGTGTCCTAAGGAGGCCTGGTTCCTCGAGCTTGGTGGCACAACGCCACGAATGAATCCAATGGGGTGTTAAAATTTAAAGTTAATTTCTTAATTGGTTTAAGTCAAACCCTAATTGATAATAAACCACCTAATTCATCTTTCTTTCTAATTTATAACCGACTAATAATCAAACAAAGTTAATTATCACTGGGTAACCCAGGCCTACGAGGCTATTGAGTTAGCCCCAAAGAGGGTGAAATAAACCTCACGGCCTCGGTGTGAAACAAAGGTGATAATCAATCAAATCCTAAAACAAAATCTCTAAAATTAATCCTAAATTACTAATATTTCAACTTAAATTAAAATTTCTCTTTTGGCCTTTTTAACAAATCAAATGCAAGCAATTATAACTAAATCATCCTACATAGGATCTATCCAAAACTACATAGCCTACACACACCTTAGATTTATTTGGTTAGGACACGACTTCTAGCCCTAGGTTAGGCTGACATTTTCTTTCGTTATTCAGTATTTACTACATACACATGCTTTATAATTGTTACTATTAGATTTTCTGTTTGTTACATTCTTACTTACATGCATTTATTTTTTTGAATGGCATCTACGCTCATTTTTGTATTTTTCTTTCACTTGTCTTGCGAGGTACATTGGGGTAATTCGCTAGCTTGAGGCTTTTGAGTGGCCGCGCCACAATCGGGGAGTATTTGCTTATAAGCTTGTAAGTGGCAGCGCCACAATCAGGTATGATCTCTGCAACTTGTAAAGCAATTTTCTTTTAATTATATATCGGAACTGTTACACTCCACACACAAATTGTTAATAGGTATTCTAGCATGTTTAGGTAGCCAGCCTTAGGTTAGTTCACTAACGAAGCTTTGGCCCTATAGGTCAAAGCTTGCCCCCCTTCTGTGAACCCTAGAGACCATTAGGGTCATTTAGGCCTGTAGAGTAGGCCGCCTATTATGCCGGTTGGCATCGTTGTTTTCCCACACGAAGTGGGCATCGTTGTTTTTCTGCTAGGACTTTGGCCTTTTCCGGTTTTGGGTACGATACCCCTCCCCCCTTTTTTTTCTTTCTTTCTGTGAGCCTTAGAGACCATTAGGGTCATTTAGGCCTGTAGAGTAGGCCACCTACTCGTGCCATTGGGCACCGTTGTTTTCCCACACGAAGTGGGCATGACTCTGATGATTTTCTGTGCGGGTATCTTGCCTGAAGGATACCCTTAGGGTGTGTTTATTTACTTTTTCTGTACTTTGAATGTCATGCATACGTTCTTACACACTTTTCTCCACAATGCACTTTACATACATACATGCCTTGCATTAGTGGATCTAAGGACATTTCTTATTTATGCATCTTTTCATGCATCATACAACGATAGGTCTATTCGTCTGCATATTATAGAGTCGTTGATTTAAGTCTTTTAGACTATTAATCCTTGATTCCTTAGGATAGACCCTTCTCATCTTGCATACATATAGGACGGTTGGTTGTGCTTAGGATTTTAGCTGGCTTCCTTTTTCAGGCAAGGAATAAGTCCAGATTGCATTAGCTAGGTCGTAGATGCTAGTGTTGTGTGTACAACACTACATCTCTTATAGATTTAGGATCTAAAGGTGAGGGGTACGAGTGTACCCCTACACAACTTATTGGCGGGTAAGTTCTCCATCCTTTCGGAGACTATAAATCCTACCCATCTGCGTCACACAGATGATGCCACTTCCTTCTTTCTCTCGTGCATGTCTGAGATGTGTTGTCCTTCCTTTTGCTCCAGTTTCCACTTCTTCAAGCCGACCGGATGATGACTGAACCATGTGTGATCTGATTGAGCCAGTTTGGGACCTTCCCCTTTGATTAGGAAAGCCTAGAAAATTCCCTTGCACTAAACCCATTTTGAGAAGATAATCTAACATCCTTAATCGAGAGTTTTCCTAAGTCAAGGCTTAGGATGTAATTAACTACGGGGGCTTGCGCCCGTAGGAAACCGATCCCCACAATCAAATAAACCTCATTCGAGCTGATGTATCGAATGGGGGAAATCTCGTGAATTTAGGGTTATAGATATTATTATCCATCGAGGTGTGTAGGTGAAAACCCGCTATCCTCCATGGCTAATCGTATCTATAACTCCATCTGCTCTTCCATCGGCCTGCTTGTGTCAATTGTAAAGGCCTACGACCATTTTGTCCTACGGGATAGTGTGATCGTACTCTTTGCATTCGAACCACACGAGCGGAATCCTTTCGGAGACCCACACCCGTCTCTGCCCGGAGCTCGATTAGTCCCAAGTGATTTCACTACTGCCCAGATTTCATCAGCATTTACATTGCCATCTAAAAAATTGTGAAATTGTGAGACTACCTCTCTTTTATCTGCTAACATAGGCCAATTTGTTGTTTTAATATGCTTTTCCCTCCATTTTTGTTTGAAAAAATATAAATACAGTTGAAGATTTCATCACTGTCTTGAGTCTTCTCATTATTTGGAAGTTTCATCTCCTGAATCCTATTCATACGTTTGCGTGCCGATGCCATGGAGTGAAAGAAATGCGTATTGCCGTCGCCTTCCTCAGTCCACCTGATTTTTGCTCTTTGCTTCCACCACCCCATGATCCGAGCTATTGTCCCATTTAACAATTTAATCTTCTTTTTAAGTACCTCAGTTTCCTCCAGCGTCAGTCCACGGTTAGAGCATTCTAGCTCCTGCAATTCATCAATTTCCACTTGAAGATCTTCTCTCAACTTGGATAAGCCTTTTAATTTATTTCTGCTCCAAAAGAAAAGAGCTCTCAGCGTTCTCTTACACTTCTTTTGAAGTTTGGTTGCTTCATCTCCTTGGTCCAGCACCTTCCATTTCTCCTCCACAAGTTTCCATGCCATAGGATATGTAATCCATACGTCTTCAAACTTGTACCAACCAGAGAAATGTCTTCGTGTATTACCTTGGAAAGTACATAAAATCGGACAATGATCCGAAGCCAATCGGGTTAAATGTCTCACATTTAATTCTTGATATTTGTCTAGTAACACTGAGTTGATCAAAAACCGATCCAGCCTCACCCAAATTTTACTTATGTTATCTTTATTATTAGACCAAGTGAAATTCGGTCCAATAAAACCTGGATCAATAAGATCATTACCCGTCATAAATTCTTCCATCTCTCGAGCAGCAAGAGAGTACTGGAACGGCTTGCCTCCTTTCTTCTCTGATTGTGACAAAATACAATTAAAATCACCCCCAGCCACCAAAGCAATTCCTGCATTATGAAAGACATAAATGTCTTCCCAAAGCTTTTTCCTGACATTTCTATCATTGTTGGCATAAATAGCTGCAATTTCAAATACATCCATATTGTCCGCTTGTATTTGACCCATAATACATTGATCTGATTTAAACACAACTTGAAATTGTACCAAGTCCCATCTCCACAACAGAATAATACCTCCGGAGTTACCTATGGATGGTTGATAGTCGAAATCCCAGTTCCTTCCTATCAATTTGTCAATATCTTCTCTGTTGAAGTTTTCAATTTTGGTTTCAAATAAACCAACAACACCAATGTTGTATTCTCATATCAGTTGCCTTAAATAATTGTCCGCCGCTGCCTTGCGAGCACCTCGGCAATTCCACATTAAGATGCTAGACATTAATCAACAAAGGGGAGGCGTCCCCGCCGCCATCTCTTTCATCAATCACTTTTTTCCTCTTCCTCGGCAATTGTTCACGTGACTCAAGCTGCTGTGAATCTCTAGCATTTTGCGGTTGAATATGCTTCCTGGTCATCGATGGCTTACCCTTTGCCTTGAATATCATTTTTTGCTGAACCCCATTCCATCTCTCCCGCCAATCCGGCACAAAAGCCTCCTTCTTCCTAACGGAATTCTGCTCAGGAATCTCCAGAGACTTAGTGTTTATGGGAAGATCCCTTCCATTCGCCTTGTCCTCAACATTATTTATCTTGACTTGTTGTTTATTATTCCTCCTCCAACGAGGAGGAACCAAATTCCATGGCCCAAAACTACTTTCATTCTCCTCATCTTTCTGTTCAGCAACATTAACCTTCTTAGAGCTAGTCTCTCCTAGCTCTTTCATTTTCTGCCCAGCATCCTCCGTACTCCTCCCGGGTTCATGAGAAAGTCCAGCCTCCCTCCAAGTAGCATTGGAACTTATTTGCTTTCCCCTTTGGACATTTTGCTGAGTAAGACTGCAATTTTCATTTACCAACATATCATTCCTTCCCATTTTAGATTCATTATTGGTCGTACTAGAATTATCTGGGCAATTCTCTTTTCTGTGCCCAATTTTACCGCATTGAAAGCAAGACAACATCAACCCTTCATATTCCACCCTTTGGAAGAATCGGCCATTAATCCCATTAATCCAGACACCTGTATGTATTCTTTTAGCCAAATCCATTATGACACAAACACGAGCATATTCTCTACGTCCTTCCGCACCAGTTTGAGCATCAATCCAGAGAGGATTGCCAATCATAGCAGCAATTCTTGATATATTTTTAAGATCCCAATATTGCAGAGGTAACTGAGGAAGTCTAATCCACACCGGGGATGATAAACCATTCAAAGATTCAGGAGAGAATTGCGGAGTCCATCTATCAAGTCCGACAATGTTGCCCCCAAAGAACCATGGTCCTCCACAAAGAACATCATCTCTGGCTTCCATTGAAACGAATGTACAAGCAAAACAGTCTATTCCAATAGTAGATAACTGATAATCTCCAAATCTTCCCCATTGACATTTCACCTCAGAGTTTAACACAAAAAAAGGTAATCGTTTACCAATAATTTTTCCAACAACCGTACTTTCCAGCTTTTGAATATTGTGCCGCACCACATCCATATTAAGATCCACTGTAATACCATCTTTGGAGATCAAAGAACGGTCAACCATATTTTGGATTTTGATATGGTCTGGTCTCTTCCAGGCATTAGGTGGTTGAGCTTCTTTCAACTTGACATTAATTCCCTCTTTCTGTTGTTCTTTGCGATCTGCAGCAATTTCCCGAGCATCTTGGGCGCTAGAACCAGAATTCAGGTTTCCAACCCCAACCGAATCCAGAGTTTTCACTCCTACAACATCCAACATTACATCTTCACTTGTATCTTTGCCTCCATTCAAGCTTATATCTTCCAAATTTTTGAATTTCTGTTCATCTCTATCATTACTTCTTGCTCGATCAACCTCCATTAACGTATCTTCGTCTGGATTCGCCGGAGCCACTGTCTTTCTTTCCCAAGAAACAAGTTTCTCTAGTGTTTGACGGCTAATCCCCCCTTCTGAATAGGGTTTTGAGCCATTCGGAATGCCACTCTTCGACCAGCCCGAAGATGGTTTGATCGGAGATCCTTCTCCAGCCTTCTTGCCGCCTTTTGATCCACCACCCGAACCAACACCAGAACGTGTTCGATCCGAATTACCATGTCCACCTCCCCCGCCGGAGCGGGGAGGTGACCTTCGGCCACCCCCCGCCATACCAGATCGTCTCACTCTTTGGATTCAAGAATCTTCTCTTTCCCGCCACCGCGTAGTCACTTCTTTCCTTACTCCATCCTCTCAATTAGAGTTTAGGATCCTATCATTCCTTCACAGCGAGCGAGCTCCCGTCATTGCTTCCGATCAAAATGTCGTAACTTCCGATCCGACAGGAAGGGAACGTCGTCGAAGGAGCGAAGTAGCAACGACGGATTAGAAGAAGTGACTGGTGCAATCTCTAAAACTCCTGCGAAGCAACGAAGCCGAACAGCAATGACGAAAACGAGCAGAAGAAAAAAAAAATCACCTCGATGCTTATAGAGCGCTTAATGCCCCAAAAACCCTTGCATTGCCATTATTCCATGCCGTTGACTATAGACACATTCTAGTTATGGGATGTTTGGCAATAAGTAGGATTTAACTTTAGTATGATTTAGTAAATCTTGTAAATCCAAATTTATTAAAATATTGCAAAAGTTAAATCTTCAAAGCTTTTTGAAAAGATAAGTGTTAAATACTATTAAATACTGTAGAACCGTTTGAGAATGTAATTCAGGATTTAGAAAGTTAGTTCATTAAAAAAATTTAAATTTAATTTATGTTTTAAGTAATAATTATTTATTAATTATAACTTTAATTATCATCAAATAATTAAAATTAAAAAATAATCAGAAAATAATTTAATTATAAATAACATTTTAATTTTAATTATTTATGATTTAATAATTAATTATTAATTTTAATTATCATTATAATTAATCATTATAAATAATATAATTAGAATTGAAGCTAATTATCAATTAATATTTTTTTAATATCATCAATTAATTTAAGTAATTAATTAATTATTAATTAACTTTATATTCTTAAATAATTTTAATTAACATAGTTAACCTAATTTATTTTATTCCTATGTGCAATATTTGTTCTTCACCGCCTTCCTATAGCCGCAGGTTTGCTAGGGTTGCTTTTCCCCTGCTCCGGCTGTTCGTTGCTATTCGACTTCGACTGCTTCCCGTCGTGAGAGATAGTTTCGAACGAGTCGCTAAAGAACTTCATCGCCTCCTTCGACCTTCTTGTCGGTTCCGAAGTCACACCTCCTCGCCGTTCTTCTGTTGGATAGGAAGGAACAAAGACAACGGGAGCTTGCTCGTTGTGAAGGTAGAGATATTTCTTCCTTTCGCACCTTCTTCGGCTAAATCTCGTAAACCCGCCGAACTCCCGGGTTTAGTAAATCCGGGATGTACAGCAAAAAGAGGGAGACAGACGATTTAACTTGCTGTGAGATTTAACAGCTCCCTAAAACCTGTTTGGCAGGTTTTAGCTTAAATAGTGCTCAAATCCAGCATAAATCCTGTATCCGAACAGCACCTAATACAACTATACGCAATGGCGGCGCCACCAACCGTAACCCTGAAGAAGAATTACCGGTGCTCACGGTTCCTGCAGAAATTCTACAGTGGAGGCGCCTACGCCGTCTCTTCCGACGGCTCCTTCATTGCCTGTGCCTGTAACGATGAGATCAAGATCGTCGAAACATCGAATTCTGCTGTGCGCGAGATTCTCGAGGGCGATGGAGAGGAAGTCACTGCTCTAACCTTTAGCCCTAACGATCGGTTCCTCTTCTCTGCGAGTCACAGTCGATTGATCCGCGTGTGGGACCTCTCTTCTTTCAAATGCATACGGTCATGGAAGGTAATGTCAATAAAAATAGTTGTGACATAGATGCTCTTTTTTTACTAGAAATGTTATTGTGGGAGTCTAGGAGGCGAGTGGATATCAGTTCTAAGTAGGTTGGTTAAAAAAAAAGGTTGGTTAAAATGGTCGATGGAAATACAACTTTGTTCTGATGTAAAAGTTGTGTTATTTTACTAATGCGCATCACTTAGGCTTCAGGTTAAGGACCCTTTTTTTCTCATATTTTTTTTGCATTTCTATATATTTTCAAACAAGAATGTACCCGCGTAAATGGTTTTTACCGTAAAATTTAGCCATATCGTGGATGGTATTGTTTTGCGATATAATAGTCTTGGATAAGATGATCATGTTAGAAAGAATAAGTGGACGAAGAAACTAAATTAATATTAATGGTTTGCTTGTGAATCGTAGTCTACTTAAAGGAATCTTAGAGATATTAAAACAGCGTTCACATGACAAAATGAGCATTAACTGTAATGAGCTATTGTCATATGCTATGGGACTGCTAAAGTAAATTCTTAATTTGTTTTTACTGCATCCATCATACTTCAATTGGATTATGCTTTTGTAATTAATTCAGTTACCATCATGGGTTCACATATGTTGTATTGTTGTATGCGTTTTGCTATGATGTCATGATATTCATCCCAAATATTATGATGTTTTCTCAAAGTCGATATATTTATGGAAATTGAATTTCCCATCATGAGATCTTATTGTAATCAAGGCACAAGTTGCGTGCTTTTTATTATTTTAAAGAACATTTTGAACTATTGCTTCTTTTGAGATAGATGTATAATTAATTATCCAACATCTTTATATGCCTAACTTTTTAAACTTAATTGGTGTATTTTTCCATTTCTTTGATGATAGAGTCATGATGACCCAGTGACAAGTATGTCTTGTCATTCATCTGGAGGCTTGCTTGCGACTGCTGGTGCAGATACAACCGTGCGTGTTTGGGATGTTGATGGTGGATTTTGCACGCACCTCTTTCGAGGTCACACAGGGGTTGTGACATGCATCGCTTTCCATCCTGATCCAAAACGTTTATTAGTAAGTTTTACTAAAACTCAATCTTTATTGACTTTATGCATGTCAGGTTGCTTTTGTTTTCTTTCTTTCTTAATTTAAACCATAGAAAAACATCGAAATTTGTCAAATATGATACTAGATTTGCCTTGTCGTTGAATGTAGATTATATGTTTGGCATAGAGACATAGAGTAAATGATCAAAATAGTCCATAGAATTTATAGGAGTCTCCATTTCAATCCTAGAATTATTCATTTTTTCAATGTATTCCCTCAACTTATTAAATTTGAACTAATTTTGTACTATCATCAACTTTGTTGTTTATTTGGATAAAAATTGGTGGAGGGAAGTTTCTTAGGAGCATACTTTAGATTTTTATGATCAATCTTATGTTACGCCGGCCCATGAGGGGCCGGCTGGACCGGTCCGATTCTACACTCAGCGGCCCAGAAGCCAGGCGGAACCAGGTAGAGGTGGGCGGAAGCTTTGGTGGGCCCATGAATGAGTTAAACACATTGTTTGGAGGGAAATTTTGAATTAGAAGGGTGTTTAGGGAATTTGTATCCCTCCTTTAGCCTTAGTTAGGGAGTAATGATAGAATTATGTTTTCATCTTGAATTTGAATGAGATTTGAGATCTAGTGTTCTTTTGATTTGGGCTCTTGGCGTTGCCGGAGATTTGGAGAGTTGTTCATCCTCTCGAATTGAAGAACAATTGTATCTTTGCTATTTTACTTCATCTTCTAGTGGAATACAAGTCTCTACTTGAGTTTTCTCTTAGATTTCTCCGAATTTGTGCTGTTTTCCTGTTGTGGACAGCAGTTTTTATGCTGTTTGATCATCGATTTGGGTTAGGGTTGCTTGTCAACTCAAGTATTACCTTAGGGTTTTTTGCGAACTCAAGTATTTCCTATCGAATTGGTATCACAGCGTCGATTTGGGACTTTCGGCTGCTGAAATTCAAAAATTTCAGCGGGTTTTTGACAATCAAAAGAAGATCTTTGTGATCCGTGGGAAGAGAGATGGCCGGGAAGAAGGTAGAGGTCTTGGAAGGCGAGATCGGTCAACTAAAATCAAATTTGGAGGGAAAGTTCTTTGACTTTCAAACTCAAATCACCTTTAATAATGAAAGGACAGAGGGGAAATTCACGGTGATGGAAGAAATGCTGAAGAAACTGTTGGAGTTGAAGACCAATCCTACGACATCAGAAGCAAGAGAGACCACCGGAGGCCATGACGTAGGAGGAAATTCGAACCCGTTTAGGGGGAGGAGAAATCCGGAAGTGGAGATCATTGAGGGAGAGGACGACATGCCACCTCTAGAGCCACTCTCCAGAGAGGAGATGAGTTTGGGAAATGATCAGAGGGGGGCTGATTTCATCGGGAGAAGGGAAGAATTTCATTGCCGAGGCGCCAATTTTGAAGGGAGAAGAAGGGAATACGATGAAGGGTTTGAGTATAATCACCGGAGGGAAGATCGTGACATTTGGGGAGCACCACTCTTTCGAGGAATGAGAGGTTATGAAGGATTCAGGGGACACGGGGGAGACCCATGGGTGAGGAAGCTGAAGATGCTCGTCTTTGAGGGTGAAGACGACCATGGCTGGATCTACAAGGTGGAGCGTTACTTTGCTGTCAACGGGTTGACAGTACAAAAGAAACTGACGGCAGTGGGATTGTGTTTGGAAGGAAAATCCTTGGCATGATATCAGTGGCGTGACAAGAGGGAGCCCATCCAGAGTTAGAGAGAGTTCAAAGATTGCTTATTAGAGCGTTTTCGAGCCGATGTGGGAGGAGAATTTGATAGGAAACACTTGGATTTCTAAGTGTTTCTCACCAAAACCAAGTAGATCCAATGTAAAACTGCTGTCCACAGCAGAAAAACAGCCAAAAACAGCCAAAAACAGTAGGAAAGCAGGGAAAAACTGCAGAAAAATCAGAGAAAAGACTTGTATTTTACTAGTAGTTGCAAGGAAAATAGCAAAGATACAATTGATCCTCAATTCAAGAGGAGGATCGATCTCTCCCAAATCTCTAGACGCCGCTAGAGCCCAAAGAAAACCTAAATCTACGAGATCTCAAATTTCAGCCAAATTCAAGATGCCCAAACCCTAGAAAAAACAACTATTTAATGCATACAAATCAAAAGGAATTCCCTAAATAGTCCCTACATTCAAATTTCCCTCTTAACTCCCCAAAATTTATTTCCTATTTGGCTCCCGCACGCCGTGCGGCTCGCTCGGCATCCCAGCGGGCGGAAGAAACTTCCGCCCTGTTCGTGCCTGAGCCGGTCCCGCCTGGACCGGCTGGACCGGTCCAGTGGACCGGTCTAACATACTTCTATGAGCAATTCTTTGCCTTGACTCAGGAGGGGACTGTGGCAGATTACTGGGACAGGTTTGAGTACTTGGCTAGCAGATTGAATCATATTTCAGAGTTAGCTTTAGAAGGGAACTTCATGAAGGGGCTTAAACCGAACAACAGTCAGGGTGCTGGAGCTGAGGAACCTAGGGAAGGCTATGGAGCTGACGCAGTTGGTAGAAGATCAAAAGAACTCAGAAAGAGGAGCCCGAGGGAACTATTCAGGGGGATCATACAAGATGACTACCACCTTCTTACCATCAAAAGGGGTAGCGCCAGGGAGTCTGAAGGAAGCGCCAAAGGAGAAAACTGGAGGGGGAAATGGGGGACAATTCAAAAAGCTGATAGAGAAGGAGATGCAGGATAAGATGACAAAGAGGTTGTGCTTCAGATGTGATGAGAAGTACATGTCGGGGCATATGTGCAAGGACTGAACTCTTCAGGTTCTCCTTGTCTGTGAAGACGAGGAAGACGAGGAGGGAGGTGGGAGCAGATCTGAAGAGGAGGAGGAGGAGAAGTGGCACTTGTATGTGACAGAAGTCTCTATAAACTCTGTAGTGGGATTCACTCTGAGTCACACTATTAAAGTGAAAGGAGAGATAGCTGACCGTGAGGTGGTGGTGTTGATTGACAGTGGGACAACCCACAATTTCATTTCCACATAGATCGTTGAGCTGTTGGGTATGGAGTTAGTGGATACGGGAGGCTATGTGGTGATGATGGGCACGAGAAATATTGAAATGGGTAGAGGAGTTTGTAGAGGGGTAGTGCTGAAGATTCAGAGGATCCAGGTGAGGGAGGACTTCCTTCCCTTGGAATTGGAGAGTATTGACGTCATCCTAGGGATGAAGTGACTACAAACATTGGGGGATACCAAGATCAATTGGGGGACATTGAGGATGAAACTAGTGATGGAAGGAAGAAGGAGGATGATTCAGGGTGATGCTGGGCTGACCAAGGCTGGGGTATTTATCAAATCCATGATCAAATCCATACAGGAGATGGGAGGTGGATATCTGGTGGAGCTGCAGCGCTAGGATAGGGTTAGTGTGGGGGATGAAGGAGATATTCCACTGGTGGTGCAACCGCTCATACAACAGTTTAGGGAGGTGTTCCATCCATCTCAGGGCTTAACACCACCTAGAGAGCAGGAGCATGCAATCTTTCTGAAGGATGGGATGTCACCAATTAGTGTTCAATCTTACCGCTACCCCTAGATTTAAAAAGATGAAATCGAGAAGCTGATCAGGGAGATGTTGGAGGCAGGAATAGTTAGACCCAGTGTGAGTCCTTTCTCTAGTCCCGTCCTACTAGTAAAAAAAAAGGATGAGAGTTTGCGGTTTTGCGTGGATTACAGGGCTTTGAACAAGGAGACAGTACATGATAAGTTTCCTATTCTGGTGATTGACGAGTTACTATATGAGTTGAACAGAGCAGTAGTGTTTTCTAAGATGGATCTGAAGTCAGGCTACCAGCAATTCAGAATGGAGGAGGAGGATATTTAGAAGACGGCCTTCAGGACTCACGATTGGCATTACGAGTTCTTGGTGATGCCTTTTGGGCTCACTAACGTCCCTGCTACTTTTCAGTCTTGGATGAACAGAGTGTTCCTGCAGCATATCAGGAAATTTGTGCTGGTCTTTTTTGATGACATTTTGGTGTACAACCAAACGGAGGAGCACTTGGAGCATTTGAAGGAGGTTCTTAAGATCCTAAAGGAACATCAGCGGAAAGCTAACCTAAAGAAGTGCAGTTTGCCCAGTCCAGGGTGAAATATTTGGGACATGTGGTGTCTCAAGAGGGAGTGGCAGCCGACCAGTCCATGATTGAGGCAATGCAAAACTGGCCAAAGCATAGGAACATAAGGGAGTTGAGGGGTTTCCTAGATCTGAACGGTTACTACAAGAGATTTGTAAAGGGATATAGTACCATCGCGTGGCCTTTGACTGAGCAACTGAAGAAGGACAATTTTTTATGGGGAGAGGCGGCAACCCAGACTTTTGAGAGATTAAAAAAAGCCATGACGACGATTCCAATGTTATTTCTTCCAGATTTCAGCCAGACCTTTATAGTGGAGACTGATGCATCAGGGTATCGCTTGGGAGCAGTGTTGATGCAGGATCACAGGCCTGTAGCCTATTTCAGTCAGGTGCTATCGACCAGGGCTCGATTGAAGTCAATATATGAGAGAGAACTGATGGCCATCGTCTTAGCCATTCAGAAATGGCGCCCTTATCTTTTGGGAAGGCACTTCATTGTTCGTACGGACCAGAGGAGTTTGAAATACTTGCTGGAACAATGGATGGTGACCGAGGAACATCAGAGGTGGCTGTCAAAGCTTTTGGGCTATGAATTTGAGATCCAATATCGACCAGGGGTGGAAATTAAGACGGTTGACACCTTATCCAGATATGTTGGGGAACTTCAGGAGTTGGCAGTCTCAATACCACTGATGGTTAACTAGGGGGCCATCAAAGAAGAAAGCTTGCAGAGTGAGGAGCTGAAGAAGATCATGGAAGACTTGAGGAAGGATAGTAGTAGCCATTCGGGGTACTATTTGGAGGGGAAGAAGTTGTTACATCAGGGGACGTTCGTGATGCCGCAAACATCAGAACACATTCCCCACTTACTATAGAAATTTCACGGCAGTGCTGTTGGGGGGCATTCAGGGGTACATAAGACATACAAAAGGATGACAACGGAGCTTTACTGAAAGGGGATGTATAAAGATGTTGAAGAGATGGTGGCACCAAAGAAATAAATATATGACGATGGCACCAGGAGGGCTACTTCAACCATTATCACTTCCAAACAAAGTGTGGGAGGAATATCTATGGACTTCATTGACGGCCTCCCCCGCTCAGAGGGATTCACAGTCATTTTTTTAGTGGTGGACTGACTTAGCAAGTATGCTTAGACATCCTTACACCGCATTATCAGTAGCGACAACATTTATCAGGGAAGTGGTGAGATTACATGGGGTTCCTGAGTCGATTGTGTCTGACAGAGACAAAGTGTTCCTTAGCCAGTT
The DNA here is from genome assembly GCA_016618105.1 of Dendrobium huoshanense. Lineage (NCBI taxonomy): Eukaryota > Viridiplantae > Streptophyta > Magnoliopsida > Asparagales > Orchidaceae > Dendrobium > Dendrobium huoshanense. Next base: position 4,136,814 of record CM028358.1, on the reverse strand, counting down.
TTGGAAGGAGCTTTTTAGAATGCAGGGCACGATTCTCAAAAGAAGTACTGTCTACCATCCATAGACAAACGAACAAACGGAGGTGGTAAACCGGAGCTTGGAAACATATTTGAGTTTTTTTGCCTCTGAAACACCGCGGATGTGGGCGAAGTGGTTACCTTGGGCCGAGTATTGGTACAATACCTTATACCATTCTGCTTCTCAAATGACACATTTCAAGGTGATGTATGACAGAGACCCCCCACACCTATTGCACTATGGGAAGGGAAGCACACCAGTTTCGTCAGTGGAGCAGTTCTTGGAGAAAAGGGACAAGGTGCTAGAAGAGTTGAAGAAACATCTGCAGAGGGCACAACAAATTATGAAGAGAAAGACGGATTCACACAGGAAGGACATGCATTTTGAAGTGGGGGAAAAAGGTCTTCCTAAAATTACGACCATACAGGCAAAGGACAGTGGCGAGGAGGAGGAATGAGAAATTGGCACCACGGTACTTCGGCCCCTATGAAATCGTGTGAAAGATTGGGGCAGTGGCATACCGACTAAAGATGCCTCCATCAGCTATCACACACCCAGTTTTTCATGTGTCTCAGTTGAGGAGAGTTATTGGGGAGCATGCAGTGAGTATGGAGTTACCAGAGACACTGACTGAGGAGTTGGAAATGATATTAGAACCACTGGAGCTACGAGGCGTTAGATCAGATAAACAGGGAGAGAAAGAAGTGCTGATTGGATGGAAAGGTGTTCCCGAGTTCGATGCAACGTGGGAGCCATTTGAAAGAATGAAGGATTAATTCCCTTCCTTCCACCTTGAGGACAAGGTGAATCTTTGGGAGGGGAGTAATGTTACGCCGGCCCAGGAGGGTCCGGCTGGACCTGGTCCTGGACCGGTCTGGTTCTACACCTGGCGGCCTAGAAGCCAGGCATAATCAGGCAGAGGTGGGGCGGAAGCTTTGGTGGGCCCATGCATGAGTTAAACACATTGTTTGGAGGGAAATTTTGAATTAGAAGGGTGTTTAGGGAATTTGTATCCCTCCTTTAGCCTTAATTAGGGAGTAATGATAGAATTAGGTTTTCATCTTGAATTTGAATGAGATTTGAGATCTAGTGTTCTTTTTCTTTGGGGTCTTGGCGTTGCCGGAGATTTGGATAGTTGTTCTTCCTCTCGAATTGAAGAACAATTGTATCTTTGCTATTTTACTTCATCTTCTAGTGGAATACAAGTCTCTATTTGAGTTTTCTCTCAGATTTCTCCGAATTTGTGCTGTTTTCCTGCTGTTTACAGCAGGTTGGTGCTGTTTTCCTGCTGTGGACAGCAGTTTTTACGCTGTTTGATCATCGATTTGGGTTAGGGTTGCTTGCGAACTCAAGTATTACTTTAGGGTTACTTGCGAACTCAAGTATTTCCTATCATCTTATTACTTTGATGAAGTAGTGATTGACCTTAAAAAATCCAAAATATTCTTAGGGCAAACTTTTCTCCACCAGTTTTTATCCTTAGTAATAATAAAGTTAATGGTAGGACCAATTTGGTTAACGTTTAATGAGGTAAGGGACTTTAAATTAAATACCTGTACAAATTCTGGGACTAAAATGAATATGCCTTAAAGGTCTAAGGACTATTTTGATATTTACTGGCTTCTTGTGTATGATTTATTGAAATTCATATGTTTTTTTTTTTAAAATTAAAAGCAGACATATTATAATTTATTGTTGTAAATGTAGCTTTTTTGCATGATGTGAAAAACTTTGGCCTCTTTTTGTTTGACATAATTTGAATTGTAGATAGATACCTAACTTCAATTTCTTTGATGCATTTTTTCTGAAAATACGATTGATTTTGTTGACATCATTTACTCATATAAGACATGTAGAAAACAAAAATTCCTTTTCTTATGAGTCGGCGTGACTATTATTATTATTATTATTTTATGTTTATATTACAGTGTCAGTGAGTTGCTAATTCCTAATTTTTAAACTCATTGAAACTTTTCCTTGATCAATGAATGCTACAACAAAAAAATGGCTGGAAATCTGTTGCAAAGCTAGCCTTTTTCTTTAATATCGAACTTGTGTCTTCATGGCTTGAGTTAATCATGAAATGACTGAATCCTGTTTCTTTGCCGCCATTATTTCTTAGCCAATTTTGATTAGTTAATACGAAGTATTCTTCTTATATATATGTATTTTCATTTATTCTTTCAAAAATAGCTTTCCTTACAGATTGAAATTCGGGACTCCTGCTTTTAATTTAAGTTTTGAGAATTAAAGCATGTTTATAGTTTATGATTTATGATAAGAGTTCATCTCATAATAGCATACAGGAGCTGTTAAGCAAAAGTGCTTGAATTCATGCAGTTCTAATTCTTGTATTGTTTTTACTGTAAGAATATCTAGAATTTTAAGCCGGAAGATGGTAGTTTATCAAAAAAAAAAAAAAAAAGTAGTATGTTTTATCGCTAAGAATAACTGTTGAATATTAACACTTTACTTTTTGTGACATTTGGATTGTTATGAAGAGATAAGATATATGGTGCCTATTTGATATTTTTTGAGTGTTGATCATTATTGTGCACACAAAACTCTACCATTTGAAAGAAAATTAAGATTGCAACCTTTATGAAGTAAATATTAACCTTATTTACCGGTGAAACAATTTTGAAGCCTTTTAGATAGTAGGAATGAGTTGTTGCTATGGATACGTGTTAATCCCATAAGCATGGATTATATGGAAAGGAATGTACTGTATTAGAGGTTATCATCAATTGTGGGAATATAATGACATAGTAAAAATATATTGATGTTATTTTACCACTAATAATATGGTGGTGAAAAAACATAATGTTATTTGCTAGGATTAATGTAAAAGATGTTGATAAGATAAAGATATAAAATAATGGCTTGCCAATGATGACATGGTTACTAAGTGTTCAAAATTTGTTAACTAGTTTAGGCTATTTGGAAAAGGCAGTGAGAAATGATTCCAAAACTTGCCTAAATATTTTGGATTGGACAACAGTACTGATTACTTTTTTGTTTTGCCTTTTTTCTTATGAGCATTTCATTTCTCTGACCATGCCTTTGTCATTTTCAGTTGTTTTCAGGAAGTGATGATGAGAGTGTACTTGTTTGGAGTCTTGAAAGCAAGAAGCGGATTGCAGCACTAAAAGAGAGTGATACTTCACGTGTTTCTTCCCTGGCGATTTCTGAGGATGGAAGAAGTTTGCTTATTGCTGAAAGAGGAGGGGTGAGGAAAATTGAATTTTATTTCATGCTACATACAATTTCCATGTGCTGATTTATAATTTATTAGGCCATCTTCCTCTCAGTGTTTGTTATTTTAAAATAGAGAGTTTGGGCTTGGACCAATGACTTTCAGCATACAAATTTACCTTATTAATTATCATCAGTTTATGCAAGATTTAACTCATTTTCATCATTAATATAAAATGCTAACAACTGTTGAAATCTGAGAACAGAAGTTTTCTCTGTTATTGCTCTAATCGAATTTAAGAATCGTAGGTCATGATGTAGGACCGGATAACAACAGCCAATTCACAATGCATTTCAGCACTATTTCATAATTAAGCTACATAGAAAAATGACACTGACTATTCGAACCAGCCAAGTGAGTAGCCTAGCTTTCCTAGTTCGCCATAGAAAAGAAAAGGAAATAGATCAAACTATGGCTGCACAAAGGAGTCAGTTGACAATCCTGTTGAACACAATGCCAAAAATAAAATATTATAATAATGGATTTCCTAGATTATTATTTTAGATTTTAGGAGTATTTTCCAACCAGTCCTCGAGATATTCATTTATCAATTGGGAGAATCCCTTCTTCCCTGCCTACTTAGAATTCATTTTTCCTTTCATACATTCCAAACATATTCCTCTTATAGGAAAATATATGTTTCGTTGATTGGATGGACTTCTTTCAGCCAATGAAGTATTTGAGATGGCCTCAGTCTTTAATTTCAAATTTTCAATTTTTTTTGCTAATATATTTTTAAGGTTTTTCATCTCTTCCTCATTATTTCCAGTAAGAACGATATCATCTGCATAGGCAATGAAAATGTCAAGTTTCTTTCATGAGAGACTTTGACAAACATAGTGTAGTCTGTTTCGCATTGGGTGAACCTATTGAGATTTTTGAGATTGTGTATGGTTTTTTAAAGTTTGCATACTTTGTTAATGTTGTCTTTAGTTGTAAGTCCAGGATGAATATGCATGCACACTTCCTCTTCCTTGCACTATTAAGGACTGCATTCTTGATGTCAAGTTGGAGCGGCCAATCATAGTTTGCATTTAAAGATAACAAAATCTAAATTCATTTGAGTTTAATGACTGGAGTAAATATTTATTCATACGAAATTCTATAAGATGAAGGGTTTGTTTGATTTGTTGGAAAAGGAATGCAGTCTAAAATAGAATTTGAGCGTAAGCTTTGAGGCATTTTTAAACGTAAACCTTAGAATTAAACCTTTAAATTAATTAAAATTATGAAATAATAATTGACATGATAACATCAAAGTATGATCATAACAATAATCTTTTCACCCCTAATTCAACATAAAGTCATAAATAAATAGCTTAGGTTGCTAAGATAATAATTTATGAATTCAATATTTAATATCAGCCATCTTCTTCTTTTCTAATCAATAAAATCTAATAAAAATTAATTAAAATTTAAAACAATGATTGTGTGGATAATTAGTTTTTTTTTATTATGTGAAGTTATTTATTAATATTTTTTGGTATTTTTTGTTAACTTACATTGATTTTATTCCTTCCTCCATCAAAGAAGCCAACATTGAGATCTTCCTCTTATAATTGTGATTGATGAAATTTTATTTTCATCATCTGCAGACCAAATATCATGTGATGACACATTATTATAAACTCATGGGTTTTTATCATTCTCTAAAACTATCTTTGTCAAATATTTATCTTTTAATCTCTTGTTGTACATAATATAAACCAATGAGTTCACTGGCAAGGTAATTAAATAATATATACTTTTGGTATGAACTTGGTATTAACGTGTGGTTTTTTATTTTATATATTATAGGACGTGTGTAGAGAAATAACAAAATTTGATTTATTTTATATATTAAATTTTACAAATTAAAAAAATAAAATAAATTACTTATGTCATAGTTTTTAAGGCTTGCACCTACAAATTACATAGAGGTGAGCCATAACCCCATTGAGACATATGCCATATCAAGTCCCAATGAGGCATCTCTTTTGCCTTTTTTTTGCAATTGAGGTTTGTTTATCTTATTTTGCAATTTTAAACAATAAATTTCTAACTTAAATAAGAAAGTTATTTAATAAAAGCTAAGATTTAATTAGCAATAAATTTTAAATTAATTTAGGCCAACTTATATCATGGGGCATATGCCTTGCCATAATTGGATGCAAATGGTGCACCTCATGCTCTCCTAGTGAAGCTCCAACCTCAGGATCATTTGCTCCATACCAAGCCGAACTTAGAATTGTAAGCAAACAAGTGCACTCAATTAAGAACTCTATACTCTTTTATTTAAATACTTGAACAAGCTTAAAAAAAATTTAAAAGTTCATATAAATGAATAAGGTTTAACATTGACTTGCTTATTTATTTATATTCGTGAACATGCTCATTTATTGTTTGACAAGTGGCTTGCTAAGAACATGATAAAATGATGATTTAGTGATGGCTTCATTTTTTGTTGACTTATTCTATGTTATTGTATCAAATTTCTTAAAATTTATACATCTTAATTTTTTTATATTATTAGATGGCTAGATGCATATGTATGATGATAATATCAAATAAATAGCTAGATAGATAGATTTAGCATTTTCTTATTAATTTTTAAACTCACCAAAAAACTTAAATAATACCTAATGAGTTATGCCAATTTTTATGAAAATCTATAAATCCAATTATGTCTAGTGATTAGGCTATATTTTTAAATTATTAGCATCAAATATATAATTAGTTAGGTTTGTTTAAAGCTCGATTTTGGCTTATACTCAATAAGAAAACTAATAAATAAGCTCTAACAAGATTTTAAAATTTGGATCAAGTTCAAGTTTGGCTTGAACTCGATAAGAAAATAAATGAACAAACTTAAACTACATAGTACTCTGCTCAATTTGATTAATTTACGGGCCTACCTAGATTGAATTAGGACATATTTGCTTGACCTCAGTTAAGGCACATGTCTCTGGATCTCCCGAAATGCCAGGAAAAAAAAGGTTTTCACTAAGATAATGTTTTGCTTTTCTTTTTAAACATTTTATTATTGATAATGATCTCCTTTAAAAAATAAAATTTTAATGGCAAGTAGCAGTTGTTATCGTTTCCTCTCTTTCGCAAACACACTGCAGGCTTCACATCAGTGCAGTATGCATTTTCAGTAGAACACCAAAATAGCATTCATGGGTGCATGAATCTTTACATACTCAAAACTGTGCTGTTACATGAAACGTATATTCATGCTTGCAAATGAGCATGGTCTTTGCCTAGCCAATGTTGTAGATTTTGAGATTTATCAGTTATATTTCTTTCCATAGTTTTCTTAGATATTTTTTAATTTACTTTTCTAGCTAGCAATTTGGTAGATTCTCAGTTTCTGGTTTTTATTTTAATCTTTTTTCTCAAGCTACTGCCATTTTTAATAAATTGTGCTGCAATTCTGGATAATTGCATTTATTTTAGAACAATGTGTAGTTATTCCTTATTTCGTGCCAAGTTCTATCTTCTTATGTCAACCTATTATTTCCATGAACTAAATTTGATGCATAGATTCTCGCCTTCTACTCTATTTTCTTTTATAACATGGTTAACAATACTAGTGAAACTAATGGTGCCAATAAAAATCCATAGACCCTTTTTGGTTTGCTTATGTGTGTCTGGGTACAGCATTTGTTTGCCCGTCTTTTCCAAGTGGTTTAGAGCATCAGGGTTCGTTAATTTATATCTAACAGCACATATGTAATGGCTACCTGTTTTTGTGCTTATCGTCTCAAATGTATGCAATTTATTTTGCTCCGCATGTAACATGTTTAGATTGTCTCAAGAAGCTCATGGCAGACAATGATAGGTTGTTACTATATGGGACCTGCAAAAGTATAACCGGCAACAAACAGTAACTATTAAGGAGAAGGATAACCCGTTCGAGACAGTTAACACTGTTTGCATTATTCCGGATGGAAGTTTGATATTAACTTGTTTGAGCCAATGCAAGTCTCAAAACAAGGAAAAGGGGGTTGCTATCCAGCCAATCTATTTTTTAACTGTTGGTGAAGATGGGCTTGTACGTATATGGTCCTTTTTCTTTAAGAGGTCTGACCAATGTTTGAATTAAAAAGTTTATTTTGTTTTGGAATGCTCCGAGTTGCTATTTGACTCTTAAGTGTGTTATCTGTTTTCATTTTCATGCACACAGTAGTGCAGTTTGCATTTACAAGCAGAAATCTTCTGGTGCAATGCCTGGGTGTGTTAAATCTGGTGTGGGGTTCTTGTCAGCTCTTGTACTACCTCAGAATCAAGGGCTGCTCTGTGTGACCTCTGATGAGCAGTTCCTTTTTTACCGCCCAGAAAAATCTTCTGATGGAGCATTCCAATTAAGTCTGTATAGAAGGCTGATTGGCTATAATGAACAGATACTTGATATGGCATTCTTAGGTGACGAGGAACAATATCTCGGTGTGGCTACAAATTCAGAACAGGTAATTTTCCATCATACTTTCTGAGTGCATTATTTTATGTCCCCAAGATAGTTTATATACTTTTAAGCCAAGCCCCTATGCTAAGTTTTTTTCCTCAAGTAGATTCATTTGCTAAAATTAATAGGCTGCATTGTAGTTGTTAGCAAGCCCCTATGCTAAGTTTTTTTTTTTTTTTGGGGTAGGGGGAGGGAACACTTGGACTATTTGATTCTCTTTTCCTGTGGGAAAAAGCACTACCAAACAACTTGGCTTGTCATAAAAAATACTGCTTCTAAAGCTAGTAACACCTCTATCTTTTTTTTTCTTCCTCCTTCCTATTTCCCAACTCCATTTTCCCATGGAAAAAATGTGCAATGCGTCTATGACCGTGATGCCATTCACCTTCTTTTTTCTTCCTTTTTCCCTTGTTGAGTCAATTCTACTTTACTTTTAAAGTTAATGCTTCACATTACATATTTACTCCTTATCGATCTAGTTCGTCTCACCTGACATGGTATATTATAGATAGCCCAGCCTGGCAATCCCTTTCTCAACACATGCATGATTTTCCATCAATTTTTTTTTTTAAATATCATGATGTCAAGAGAGCCTGTAGAATAACTCAAGGTGTTTTTTTTATCTAATTGCTTACTTGGCTAATGTATTCAATATGTCACAAATTGAGACCTTCTATTAAAGTTGGCAAGTTACGTGAGATTTTAGGTTTAGTCCCATATTAGATAGTTGAAAAATATAACTATTTAAAATTCTAAACGGTTGGCTCTCAATATGCTTAATCTTTTGGGTTGAAAATGTGTTGAACACTGCTGTATGTATCCCAATTTCAATCGCCTTAGTTGGTTTCCTAACGCTGGTTACCTGATGTAATTACAATGTTCTAGAATCTACTTGATTATATCAACTTTTTTTTTTTTTTTTAATTTTTCCCTTGAAGGATTAAAGATTAAAGTGAAGAGCAGTTTTCTCTCCAATCTTCATTTCTTGTCAACATATGAATTCCGGCTTCTGTGACTGACCTTGTTTCAACTTTCCTGTATATTTATAGTTGCAAGTTTATGATCTGGAATCCATGTCATGCTCTTATGTCTTAAGTGGGCATGCTGCGGTTGTATTATGTTTGGATTCATGCAAATCAAATTCTGGAAGGACGCTTATAGTAACTGGAAGCAGGGACCACCATGTGAGTAGTCATTCATTCTTCTTGTATTATACTTCTGTTCAAGCGTTTCACTTATTTCTAGAAATCCTTTTTTTAATTGTTTATGTCTATTTGAATGGTTCAACAAGCCTCATGGGTTATTTAACTGGTTGAGTTAGAATGAGCTTGGAATATTGTGTGACTTTCATTGTTGTTGTATTTTTTATTCCGGTGCTTACTAGCTAATTGTGGTTGCATAAGATTTGAATGAACATCATTGTTGCATGCATCTGGTAAATAACTCGTCTTGTCCTTGTGTCAATTACCATTCACAAGATGAATCTGCAATTTTATCTCTGCACCTCCTTTAACCTCAATTGCTATTTCGTTCAGCCATTTTTTTTATGGAATGCTGGGTGCTTGACCCTTCCATTAATTTATAAAGAACTTATATTCAAAACAGGCAGAAACCCAAAAGAGTAAAGAAAAAAAAAATGCAGCAGGTAAAACTCCTTGGGATTATCTAGTACACCCATATCTAACATAGCCATTTTGATTTTTTTAACTGTTTTCTTCTTTGAAGAAACACAAAGACCAAGCTGATGGTATTATTTAAAAATACTCTATCATCAATATTTTTGCTCTTGAAGCAATCACTACTTAAGTACTTATCTTACCCAAATAGACCAAATAGCTATTGTGAAGGTGTCCCCATGACCGTTTTTGGGAGTTTCTACTGAATTCTTCCTTTCCCAGTTTAGATTTTAACTGGTAGGGTTCATCTAAGTTCCTTGTCTTTTAAATACTCTTAACACCTAAGCCTTGTAATTTTCTCTCACCCTCCATCCTTTTGTAGATAATGTATAGGATAAAATGAAATGGTAAATGCTTCAAATAGAGGTGTTGTTTCCCAGATGTTGATCTGAATTGGCATTTCTGCCTCTTAAAGTAAAGTTCATAACTGCTAATTTATAGCTCTCTCTCTCTCTCTCTCTCTCTCTCTCTCTCTCTCTCTCTCTCTCTCTCTCTCTCTCTCTCTCTCTCTCTCTCTCTCTCTCTCTCTCTCTCTCTTCTTAATGCCCATAATCATTCTTCTGGTTTATTGATAGATCACTTGATCCGGGTTAGCTTAGCATTCTTGTGCCACTTTTGTGTACGCTCCTATTCATTAATTCTATAATTGAGTTGAAACAGTTTGTTCTTCCAGCACTAAGGTGGTATGGCCTGATATTCCTTTTTTCTTACCATTGAAATGTGTCATTTCAACTGGAATTTAAATTTGTCATCTGTATGGCCTGATATTCCTTTTTTCTATGATGGCTTTGATGTATTCCCTTTTGTTGGAACTTAGAAAAGAAGTTTACGATTGCTTCATTATAGGTAAATTATTTGCGGCGCTAGTTTGAACTTGAAAAAAAAAAAAAGAACACATTACAGAGGAATATCCTTAGATGCCAAGCTTTACATATTTGTGTTAATTCTTTATTATAAAGTTTAATTTTATTTTTTTTCAAATTTTGAATGGTTGTTTTTATGTCCTGTTAGGTTAGACTCTGGGATGATCAAAGAAGATGCTGCGTCGGAATTGGCAAGGGCCATATGGGAGATGTTGGTGCTGTTGTCTTTTCAAATAAGTGGAAGAACTTTTTTGTTAGCGGTAGTAGGTGAGCTATGTGAAGAATATTTCTCTATTGTGTTGTGCGCATCATTTGCAATAACGCTCTCCACTCTCCAGTGCTTTTTGTTTATTAAATGCGTAATAGGGTTATCCCAGTGCAACTAGCTTATTAACTTCTTTATCTCATATGTGAAAAAGTGAGAAGAAAAAAAATCATGTTCAGCAATTGTATATATGTCTTACATCGTTAACATGATAGTCCATAGCATCGAAGATTTTGTTGCCCCTTTCAATTGCTATATTGTATCCATTTATTTGTACATTCAATTTTAAATGAGCTCAAAAGTTTCATGATTTGAATTTTTTTTTTCTAGAATCTTTTATGAATAATATTGCTACAAATTACGATATCGATCAATTACTTCACACCGAGAATTCATAGCAGCATCTTAATCATCACACTCATATTTGATTATGACCTAGAGGATTGATGGTGATGATTTTGAAAGGCACAAATTGTCTACTTTTGTTGCTAGCTTTCTCTAAATAGAGTAGATATTTTGTACATCTGATATTGAACCATGCTTTTGGGATAATTTTGATCATGAAATTTGATGAAACAATATAATAGTTGTAGGAATTGCAGGGAAATTTATAAAAATATTGATAAACTTTGTAATTACAACTTATTTTTTCACCAGATTATATTCTAGGAATCCTTAGTTATTGATTTTGCTTTGGCATGCGGTTACAAAGTAGATTAGAAGGAAACTTAAAATATCATCAAAATAACATTAAAGCTTAATGTGCAACTAACATAAATCCACCGGTTAATAATTAGAACGATCACCTTGAGTTTTCCTCACTCACACTCTTGAGGGCTTTTAGCGGAAGAATAATTTTAACAATATTAATGATGCCACCATAAGACAAAAGATGCTTACGGTATCGCTCAATGAAAATTTATTCAGAGAGGAAGGAGTTGGTGGATGTTGGAGGATTTGCCACTAACTGGGGATTTGATGCTCGTCGATGGCGGTCGTCAAGGAGAAGAAAATTCTATCGATGTAGTCTTTGATGGTGTGGTCGATCTCAAAGCTGATGTCGAAGAAGAGCGATCTAAGCACATCTACTCGACCTTGATAATCGTAAACGAATCCATGATCTTGTTCGGGATCGACCATTCATGAGTAAGGAGGCCGAGGGTGGTTGCGTTTCTTCTTCCTTTGATGATGTATCAAGCAAGGGAGAAGAGATGTACGAGAGGAAGGAGGGGCTTGGGTGGTCGGCCAAGGCTAGGATATGGCTAATTCTAATTTCTGATTTTAGGGTTTGGTTAGCGAGGGAAAATAAATTCAAAATAAAAAATTTAATTTGAGATTTCAGTTGGAATTGAATGGGAGAATTTGAAATTTGAATTTCAATACAAAGAGCGAAAAGAGGGTTGCTCCTTTGACGAAGGAATTGATTTAGGCTCCAAAGGGGAAAGAGATTTATTGTAGAAGAGAGAGCGGCATGCTTGGGAGAAGTGGGGGCTTTAAGTGGGGAGTTAAAGCTTGCTCTATTTAGAATCCTAAAATAGGAATAGATATATTAAATCAAATCCTATTTAAAATTCAAATAGACATGATTTGAATGAACTTTCCTAAACTAACTCATGATAGTTTAGGAAAGAATTCAAATTTGATTGTTTATCCTCATAAATTTATCAGGATCAATTTTAGAAAGTAATAAAAGGTCAATTTGAAATTGGAATCAAGGGGAATTGGTGGGGTTTGGCTGGCGGCTAGGGTTTTGGGGCTAGGGTGGCTGTCAACTATAGGAGGGGAGGGAGTTTGAGTTAGGTGGGTAGCGGGCTGGTGTGTGGAGCCTAGGATGACAGTTTGGGTGGGGAGAAGGGGTGGCCGGCGGTATGGGAGGAGGAGAAGGTGGTGGCTAGTGGTTTGGGGTGGAAAGGGGGAGGAGGCCGGTGGCTTGGAGAGAAGAAAAAGGAGGGAGGCAAGGGAGGAGAGGGGAAACCGAGAGCCCGAACACTTCCTGCGGCTAGCGGGAGTTGCTTTTTCCCTCACCTAAGGACTTCACCTCTCTCTAGAGCTCTCAACACTCAAGGGAACAAGAATGCATAAATTTTCATTAATCATCATAAAAAACTCATACAATAGTTATGACGCTCATATATAGGCCTCAAAGCAACAAAAGACACAAAGAAAAATGCCATTTGGGCTACAACATGAACTAATCCCTCACAAGGGTACAATTGTCAAGACTAAAATATAAACAAAAGTAATACATAAAATACATTATAAATAAAGACTCCTAATTATAGTCGTCGATCTACGATTCCTTTCGGTGATAGATGCGCCGAAATCTTCTGTTGATGTCCTAATCAAAATTGTAGTTAATATGTATTCATTGAAGAGCTTGTTAGAAAGCATAATATTCATTGGTTCTATGATGCCATAAGTTGAGATCACTTTAAATTGAAAAAGGCATACCTTATGCTTGACTTCTTGCCATGTTGATGCATGCAGTATTGCTCTTTGCATCATAGAGTTTATTTATATGCCATGATGCATCGACACTTCTCCTTAAGGAGATTTGTAGTGTTTGACATATGTCGGACATGAAAATATTTCAAATACGATGAAAAATGTCTAATTAAAATTATATTAAAAAAATAAGACACATGTCCATCATGCATATTGAATATTTTATTAAAATCCATTTTTAAATATTGTTTCTTATATTTCAAAACTTTACCTATTAAAAAGTAAAATCTAAATTTTCTATTTTCCTTAGAGAATTTGAGTTTATATTCTCCATAATGCTTGAAATTAGAGAAATATGCCCCTCATTTCTTTTCTTGGTGAAATATACTCGAAAGTTTCATGTTGACCTAAACAATTTGAATGAATAAAGAACTAAAGTGTCGAATAAGTGTTGAATAAAGTTCAAATACAAATGAATCTACATTCGACCCATTAAGTTGACATTGATTGATAAAAGGGTTGAAGTTAGGTTTCGGTTAAGTGTTCTTACATACTTGAATGAGGTTTGGGGACATGGAAGTTCATATACCTCAAAAGCGTATTATTGAATGGGAGTTTTCTACTTTGCCAGTACTTGGGTCAAATTCATGCATTTGGCGAGTAGGTTTTTGTTTTGGGGCACATGGAAATTCAGTAGACAGCTTTTTCCTGGAATCTGAAATTGTACTAGTTGCATACTCATTTACTGTCACCCAAACCGTTTTATTTCTTTTCTGGTTTAACCTAACGATTTATTGAATTTACATTTTCATATTTTCTTGCATAATTTATACTATTATCGTAGAGCTGCAGCTTCGGATCTGATGGAGATCTTCACTGACACCCCCAATCCACCCTTCAAATATATTTTTTCGAAATAAGGATATTGTAACTGCATTTGGCTTCAGCTTTTTCATTTTAATTCTCTATGTTGATTGGTTTACAAGCTAAACCATGGGCATACTGTGGATTTGAACTATGATTCTAGGTAGTAAAATCATGCCCCTGCTACTTGCGAACTAGTCCTGTACTATTTGCTGATGAAAACCTGGATTGCTTCTTAGAAGATGAGTGTTTGCATTGTTTCAATTATTTGTAAATACCTGTGACTGTGAGATGATTTTTATAGTTGTGTTGCAGTGATCGAACTATTAAAGTATGGAGCTTTGATGGTGTTTCTGAAGATGTGGATCAAGATGTTACTCTTAAATCAAAAGCTGTTGTTGCTGCTCATGACAAGGACATAAACTGTCTTGCTATTTCACCAATTGACAGTCTTGTTTGTAGTGGCTCTGAGGTTAGCACATTTATATACTTTATGGCATCTTCCAGAAGCTTTCTTCCTTAGTTTAGTTTTAAAATTTTAAAAATTATGTTTTTGCATAGGATCGTACTGCTTGTATATGGAGGCTTCCCGAGCTTATATCTGTGATGGTCTTGAAAGGACATAAGAGAGGAATATTTTCTGTTGAATTTTCTCCTGTTGATCAATGCGTTCTGACATCTTCAGGCGATAGGACCATTAAAATTTGGGCGATTTCTGATGGTTCATGTTTGAAAACATTTGAAGGTCATACTGCAGGCGTATCTCGGGCCTTTTTCCTTTCACGTGGAACACAATTTGTTTCTTGTGGTACTAGATAATACTTTTTCACTCTTTTTCCTGATTAACTTTTGCTTCTATTCAGGAGTTTGTTGATGTGTATTACTTCGTAGGTTTTGATGGCTTGGTGAAGTTGTGGACAATTAAGTCTAATGAATGCATTGCTACTTATGATCAACATGATGAAAGGGTAGGCAATTTATCTTATACTCTTTTCGTGCTTCCATGGAAGTTAAAGTGGTTGCTAACCTCTATTTTATGCGTGCATGTGCGGCATGCAAGTTTTATTGTTCTTTCGTTTGCGGGCAATTCAGTTGTAAGATAGCCTTTTGTGTCCCTATATGTTATATTTATAGCCGCTTCATTAATGTTGGATCATCAGTGAATGTGCCTTTTCTGGCTTATGTGTTTGTGTTAATTCTAACTTTGAAATATCTTGAAGGCTGCTTTCTGAAATATTTTCAAAATTTTCTCTACATATATTAATGATAAAAATTCAAAACATGAACTGGTTTAGGTTCTAAGAAAATTTTCTATGATGAATTTTAGCCCTTGCACGAAGTCATGACTCATCGTTGTCATTGTATTCAGTCTTGTCCTCACTATACGTTATCGTCACAATGGACCTTTTCTGATGCAAATCAACATTTTAAGTTTTGATTTTATTCTTTTTTTAATTTCAGAAATTTAGTTTTAATTTTATCATGCTTATAATGATTCTAGTAAAAACGGATAGTTTTGTTCCCTGTGTTGGTTTTGTCTTGGATCTGTCAGGTCTTCGTTCCCTGGATCGGTTTGCTCTATTAATATTCTTGTACATTGCTGTAGATGGAGTCTTATATTATTTGCTATTGTGAACATAAATAGGTAACTTCAAGAAGTGAGAAAAATGGTATTTTGGTTAAAAAATTGTCAGCTCATAAATTTAGTGCTAGTTGGATGCACATTGTTCTAGTGTGTTGTAAGTGATGATTATAGATTTCTTTGAAAATTTAGCTCCCTGGAATGGTGTGGGGCTTGTATTGTTATTTGGTGATTTGTTTTTCATATATATATATATATTCTCTAAATTAGTGTTTAGTTTGCTCGAGTGAATCAATATTTTTACATTTTATACAATTTCTACATTCTTTAAGATGTATAGTCATAGAGAACTTTTAGATTGTATCGTTATTTTAAATGATTTTCTTAAAAGATTCGATTTATTTGCATTGAATGTGCAAAATTAAGACTAGTGGTGCATGCTTAATCATTTTGGCAAAGTTTTTTTTTTTGCTAAAAATCTACTTGTATAGAGATATGTTGGAGTGCAAAATTTTTCATTTTGTGATTATGGATATCTTTTTCATGATCAATTTACAAATTACAAAGATGATGATTATTGTAATATTATGCAAAGTTTAAAGTATTGTAGCCACATATTATTTGTCTCTAGACTATTATATTATCATTTTATTTTTAAACAAAGATCGTAGGTGAGTATTTAATGATGCATTAAGCTACAATACCCCAGCATATTATATTTTACTTATATGGATCTTTGGATATTGAGAAATATTACAATTGTTCTCATATTAGGACTAAAACGTCCATGCTTAGTGTTTCTAAAATAAATTCATTAATAATCTCGCTCAAGCTTGCTAAACACAAACACAAGAATCATTCGTAGGTAAATTGATCTTATTGAAGAGACGATCGTTATATGTATATTCTCTTAATGATTTCTTAGATGTAAAAGATGATTTATATTTGCAATATGAATCTACAATTGATCTTATTGAATCCGAATCTATCCATTTATTATAAAATATTTATTTACATGAACCTAAACTTATCATTAGTTGACTGCTATCCTTTTTATAAAATATTTATTTACATGAACCTAAACTTATCTTATTGAATCCGAATCTATACTTTTTTTTTTTAATGTGAAACTGAACCAATCATGCCTATAATTGTTGATGAATCAATTGATGAATTTGAATATTTAACTTCTTATGAAGCATCTAACAAAGTATCTATATTATCAAAATAATATTGACTTTTTGGTTTCTTGTTCCACATAATTTTAATAAGAGCCATATGGAAACAGCTAAATTATGTCAATATTTTAATTGATGTATTAATAATGTTTTCTTTAAAGGAGAATTTACATTTAAAACCCCATATTTAAATGGTCAAATCTAAAAGTGTATACTTTGGTTTGATTGACTTCTAGTTGTTTGGATTAGTTTTCTTTGAAGAAAATGCTCATTCCATATTTTGTTATAACATATTTCTGTGGTTTACTTGTTTAATTTCTTTATTCATCTCATCCTTAGGGATTAATTAGGGATATTTAGTATTTTGATATTTTTATTAGTTGTTTCTAATTATATTAGTCATTTTCTTGATTTATCTTTTTCCATGAAATTATGCGCATAAAGTTGACTGCTAATTATTATAATTGTAAAATTACTCTACTGATGTGAACAAGATATATGTTGGATTCAAACCATCGTATGAAGTAATGATTTTATAAATTCTAAAGAATTATCTATAGAAATCTTTCAGAAATTAATCGCTATAATGGCAAGATCATACAAAATTACACGCACAATGGGATGAATGCTTAAAGATTGATAATTTCGTGAAGTTCTAGTGATTGTCCAATCTTTGATGTATTTTTTTTATATTTTATTTCATAAATTTGCTAAAAATGCATTGGATTATTCTCTCTTTCTATCTCTTCTTTGCGAATTCATATCCAACACTTTATTAAACAATTCTATACACTCAATTCTAAAAATATAGTAGTTATGCCCAACAGCCCTAGCTTGCTTGATACTATCGAATCTTTGAATCGTTGGAGACAAATTTTTTAACTTGGACATATTTAATACCAATCGACTTGTTGAGTTTTGATTTTTCTTTAATTCCCCTATTTTCAAAATTTTAGTTTTATTCTTATCTTTCCTATAATGATTTTTATGAGAATGGTTCATATTTTTTCATGTTCTGATCTCTTCTCTGGCCTAGTTCGATTCCTTATGTTGATTTTGACTTTATCAGTCAGCTCTTTGACCTTCGTTTGATTTGATCTAATTTCTTGTTCATTTTTGTTGATGGAGTTCTATGTTTTTGGGTTGCAAGGAATTTGGTCTTTAATTGGAGTGTTCTCTTATAATTTGCTGTTAGACTTTGTTTGGAATTGTATTTGATATGGGCCTGCATGAATTTTGTATTTGATCTAGCCTTGTACGACTTTGTTATTGGGTATGATTTTAGCTCTCTATTTCTGGCTTTGTTTCCAATGTATGTGTTATGGATCTCTGTTATGGGAATTGTGGAGCTCTATTTAGCCTGTGGCATTGTCTCCTGCTAGACCATGCACTCATATTGTTGACTTGTTAGTTGCAGCTTTCCTCTGTCATGGAATTCTATGATTTTTGTTGTTCCGATTGTTTTCTATGCGTTGTTTTGTAATGATACATGCCTCTTGATGGGGCTTCTGCATCTATCAATTTTGTGCCTAATGCTTGATTTTGTTATAGGGAATTCCGTGACTACAAATAAAGAGTTTGACGCATGTAAAAGATAGTTATTTTACCTTTCTAAAAATTTTTAGCTGCTCTTAAATTTGTGTAATAGTTGGTTGCCGATCATTTTAATTTGTTGCGAGTGCTGAACACAAAATTTGAGGTGTTTTTCTTTAGTGAGGTCTTGTTTGAGGGCTTGATTGTTGTTTGGTTACTTTTTTTCCTCGTTCTCTTTATATTCTTTAATATTAGCGTTTGATTTGTTTGAGTGATAAACAATTTTCAATCTTGTATAATTTGAAATTTTTTTTGTGTTGTGAGACTGATCACCGTGTAATTTTCACCGGTCCTAAATCTATATACAATTTTTTTTTTTTATCCTTATAATATCATTGGATGCAAATTTTGCATATTCTTCTAATTTTCTTTGAAACAGATAAGTTTTTGTGTATATTAATAATTTTTATATTGCTCATTTAACCTTTTATTTCATCCTTGATTTCAATTAGGAAACATGACACCGCAAGACTTTTTGCATCATTTCTGCGTCGTTAATTCCTTCTAGTTTAACTGAACTTTCTTATCCATTTCTCCACTTCTCAAAATTTCCTAACATTCTCATTCTATCTGCATAAAAGGCACATGTATTCTTACATCCTCAAAACAGTTAAAAAACCCTGCCTGCTTGTTGACCCCTACAACCAACCCGAATCTTAAGTTTGATAAAAAAGGATGCAGTTTGAATATGGATTGCATTAAATCTGATTATGCACTAGTCAAGGAAGCAAATTAAATGACGAACACCAAGCTTCTATTAATGGGGGGGGCTGATTTGTACAGAAACATTTCCCTTCTATCTATAGTGGGCCATGGCAGTATGGGAAAGACAACTCTCCTACAACATGTTTATGAAGATGAAATGACAAAGGAATTTGATCTTAAAATGTGGGTTTGTGTTTCCAACAACTTTGATATAAGAAAAGAAAGAGTCATTGCATATATGTTGAAATCTTTTAAGAAGAAAAGGCCTCGTTTGGAGACACTTGAGACACTTCAAGATAATCTCCGGACTGAGATAATACCCAAAAGTTCTTTCTTGTGCTGGATGGCGTTTGAGAGGATGACAAGATAAAAGTAAATGAAAGAAGATGCTCGTCCCTTTGGCTTTTGAGAATTATGGTAGTAAAATTCGATAACAATTCGAATGGGCTCGTCATATTGATGATTGCAAAGGATCTCCATTGGAAACTAAAGCCATCGACGGTGTTCTAGAGGATAACTTGGATAAAAGGCATCGCAGGGCAGTTCTAGAAGGCAACCTATTGGGTCAGAATTCTATCTTAAGGCTCAATTATAAAGTTCCGCCAAATCATCTACAAAAATTATTTCGCATTTCTTGTTGTTTACTCTACAAGATCGTAGAGATGATAAAGATAATTTAATTTTAATATGGATTGCATTGGGTATCAGTCAACCATCTCAAGGAATGACTAAGGAGGATATCAGAAGAAGGAATGTTATAAGCATAAATGATTCTTGCCACTTAAGAATCAAGCTTCTTCAAAATACTAAAAATATCGAGAAGGCTTATAGTGTCAAAATATATGCTGAGAAGAGAATCAAATATTTAATCTTATATTGGAATTTTACTAATTTGGAGAAAGCCTCAATTTCACTAAGAATGTGCTTGATGATCGACACCTAAAATTAAAGTGCGAAGATGCTCGAATGACCTCAGATCGACAAACGGAGAGTGTCATTGCGTCCGGAACGTCATCAACATTAAGAATCTACATTTTATTTGATCAAATTGGATCATTTGAGGTGGTGTTGTAATTTTTAAAGACGATCCAAATATGATGTGAAAACGCGCATGTCAAGGAATTTTGTCTATTCGGAGACGACATGACGTCCGATTGCCAAACGGAAAGTGACATTGCGTCCAGAACGTCGTCGAGATTAAGAGTCTACATTTTTTTTTGATCAAATTCGATTGTTTGAGATGACGTCGTAAATTTCAAAGGTGGTCTAAATATGATGCGAAGGCACGCATATCGCGGAAATTTGCCTCTACGGAGACGACATGACGTTCGATTGCCAAACGGAAAGCGACGTTGCGTCCGGAATGTCGTCAAAATTAAAAGTCTACATCTTATTTGATTAAATTGGATCATTTGAGGTGGTGTCGTAAATTTCAAAGGAGGTTCAAATATGAGGCGAGGGTGTACGCTACGAAGGAAACGATGTCTCGTTGCCACCCAAACGATGTCCGATCGACAAACGGACAGTGTTGTTGCATCCGGAACGTCGTTAGCATTAAGAATGTATATTTAATTAAAATCTGTTAAGATCTCCATTGGCAACTAATGTCATCTTTGGTGTCAAAAAAAAAGACTTGGATGAAAGGCATTGGAGGGAATTTCTAGAAAGCAATTTATTGGATTATATGCTTGATAAAGATGATTTGGTCCAAATGTGGATCGTGTGGGGTTCCATTCAGCAAACTCATGATCAAGAATGGATTATGGAGGATATTAGAGGAATGTATTTTGATAAAAAAAAAATCTTTTCGCATTACAAGACGTATGACTTATTATGTGGGTTGGCACAGTCAATTTGCAAGTGAGAATATTCAAAGAAGTTAAGGATGGCTCTTTGTAGTATGTTTGTTAGAACATCCTTAACATTGAGAAGCCTTCGATTATCAAGCCTATTTAACGATAACTTGGAAATTATGAATGAGCTTTGCAAAATAAGAATCAATTATCCTGATGTTTCAAGGAGCAAGGAATTTTTTTGGATTCATAACATTGGACCATTTCGATGCTTAATTATATATATATATATATATATATATATATATATATATATATATATATTCAGCTTGGCAGGATTCCTTCAAAGCCAAATGAATATGGGTGTGTGAGTTCTCACAACAGTGCTGCCAAACTCTTCAATTCATACCCTCATGCCTTCTACACCAAGTTACAAGCAGAGTCTATGGAAGAAAATATCACTCATATTGGCACCTTCACTATCTAATCTGATCTCATTACAAATTATTCGCAATAAAATTTTGAGTATACAGTGACGATATGCTGCAGACATGGAGGATCTCCACTAAACTATCACAGTTAAAATTGTTGTGGGTGAACCGAGATGTTGGATATGAGTTTGGATACAGCAAAAGGCTACAGTGATACTACAAATTATGCGAAATGGGATGGAATTCATTACATAAATACATCAAACTAATATATTTCATCACAAATATATTCGTTGGAAAGCAATTTGAGCCACCTCTGAAGACATCACCTTTGAAAGATTAATTATCATGGGTAATGATGACAAAGCTTATATCACTATTATTTCAAAAAAAAAAATATAATAATAAAAGTCAAATGAAACTACAAATCAGCATTAAGTGCATACCTCAGACTGTCGAAGTTAAAAAAAAATCTCTGGTGAAATCCGCAAATCCCGCAAGAATAAGATGTTGGACAGACGTTGCCTCGACCACTGAGTAGCTCCTTCGCTAAAGCAGTTCAACTCCTCCACGGTTTAAAACTCCACTGCAGCAACATAGTTCAGCCCTTCCATTCCCTCTACACGCCCAAACTCCAGCAAACTTATCAACAAGCCACCCTCACTTTCATCAGCAACCTCACGCACTAGAGCTGCTCTAAGCAGGACCTCCAAGCTGCAGCGCCAATTCCTCACAGCCGACACCCTTCCTCCTCGCCCAACTCCTTCAACCTGAAGCAGACAACTCACAACTCCAGTTCTCTGTTTCACGTCCTCTACACCCCAAACTTCCATTCATTTATAAGAGCTCCTCACTCACCCGTGAACCTACGGCTTCTCTTTTAGTTTTGATTAAAGTTAAAGCTCCCACGTGAAAGCTCTCTCAAAGTTCTGTACCTTTTCCACCATAGCTTTGCAATAAAGCTATCTCACATAGTTTTTTTTTATTATTATTATTTTGGCTGATAGTAAATAAATCCACTCATATAATTTTCCTCTTTAAACTTTACTGTTTTTCTTCTTTAAAAAAAAAAAAGTTTGATTTCTTTTCTTTGTTTGGGTTGCTCTGACGTATTTCTGTATTAGAAATTTCTTAGTTTATTTTATTTTATTTTGTCTTAAAAAAAAAAAAAAAAAAAAAAGAAGTGACATTTGATTTCTTTTATTTTGTTTATTTTGTTCGAATATATTTCTAAAAAAAAAAAAAAAAATTTTTTTTTTTTTTTTTTTTTTTAAATTATTTGTTTTGTTTGTTGTTGTTATTAAGTTCTTTAGTTGGCGATTGTTGCATAAATATTTATATGTTAGTTTATGTGTTCTCTTATGTACATTTATGCCGCATAAAGTTTTATAAAAAAAAAAAAGAGAAGGAAATGGATGTCCGAGCAACCGCAATATTCTTTTCTTTAAATATCTGTAGCCTTAGTTGAACTTTTTATCATTCAAAGTTAGATGGTAGAGCCACTTGATTACTTTGAGGGACCCACTAGTCCTTCCAAAGCAATAGAGTTAGATTCCTTTTATTTATTTTTGTTCTAGCATATATTTGTTTTGGATTTTTCTTAGTTCATTTTTCTTTGTTTATGCCTTTATTATATGCTACAGTTATTAAAATTGTTGTTTTAATTATTTGTGAGATAGTTAGCAAGTTAGTACCTTTTTTTTTTTTAGCCACTTGTACCATAGCTATTAAGTTAATAGTTTAAATGCATGCATGCTGTAAATATTAAGATTTCTTTAAAAAAAAAAAAAAGAGTCAAAAGTATATGTAAGAAAGAAAAAGGAGTGAGATTTCCATGCTCTGTTTTGTATTGTAGTTAACTTAGTTAGTTTATTAACTATATAAACTACAGTTAAGTTAGTTAATTTTTATTAACTATTTGCGCTATAGAGATTTAGTTAATTTTATTAATTATTTAAACTATAGTTCATTTAGTTAACTTATAAACTATTTAAACTACAGTTAAAATAGTTAATTTTATTAACTGTTTTCATTATAGAGACTTAGTTAATTTATTAGCTTTTAAACTATAGTTAATGTAGTTGATTTCGCTAACTATTTAAACTATAATTTGATTAATGTCATTAGTAATTTATGCCTTTTTGTGATATATTCATGTTGAATACTCATTTTGCTTTTGTTCCTCGTCGTCGCCACCAATGTTGCAAAGGTATAAAATTCATAAGCTCAAAACCTTAACTTGATAGCCCATTTCAGAGTTTGTGACGCACCGGAAAACCGCCTATACATGCCTTTATTGCGCATGGTGGGATGGGACCCCGGTGCGGCGCCCACGACGAGATGGGAAATCACCTTAAGGTCCACTTCGCCGTTCGTGGCGCACCGGAATACCGCCTATACATGTCTTTATTGCACATGGTGGGAAGGGACCCCGGTGCGGCGCCTACGGCGAAATGGAATCATTTATAAGTACCCTCGAGCGAGGGGAAATAAAACTGTGTTATTTCTTTATTGTTATTCTTATGCAGATGCACTTGAAGACCCCATACACGTCTTTATTGCACGTGGTGGGAGGAAAGTACACGGCCGCGGTGTCCTCGTCCGAGGGCACCTACCATACACGCCTTTATTGCGCGTGGTGGGAAGGCTAGTCTCCCAAAATTTCCCCTAAACGGGGGAGACGCCGGGAGGCTGCCGAAATTTTGTCTGAAAAAGACAAGGACTTGGACATAATTTGAACATATTGGACTTGAACTTGTGGACCAAAAAAAAAAAAGACTAATTTTGAATTTAATTGAAATGAGCTCATACTTTAATATAACTTGAACAATTTTAATAAAATTTTGAATGAATAGAAGATAATAAGACTCATGATTGCAATAAATGGGACTTAATTGAATATTAAATGATGATATTCAAAATTTATTGAAGTTGAATATAAGAGAAGAACGTTGAATTGAGCTTCATATAAGAGTGATAATTGCAATCAAATAGCAATTGATCAAAATGATGAATTTAAAAGAGATTTGTGATCTCTACAAGCATTGAATGATAAGTGACAATTATAATCATTCAAATGAAGATCAAGCAAGCAATGGCAAGGGGGCCTAAGTGAACAAATGCAAGAGATATGAATCTTGAACTTGAACTAGCCTAACTTGATCAAATTCATACCACATAATAATGAGCTTGAACTTGCAAAGATCTTATGGAACATAGCATCATACATATGATAAATATGTGATTAACAAAATAATGAGCTCCTAATTACATGCAACTATTGAACAAAAAATGTGTGATGAACAAAGAGCTTGCAAGTGTAATTTGATTACAAGTAACAAGAAGAGCACAAAGAATATGATTTTACACCAAAATCATAATATTGGGAAGAGGTCATTGGATCATTTACAACATTAGAAACAATGCATCATCAAGCAATGATCAATAGAGTTGGCAAAGAGTATGACAATTTATGAACAAGCTACAATACAAGACCTTGAATAGATGTTATGAATGATTCATGAATTTCATATCAGTCAAAGTGCGAACTTTCAATCGACAAGAGCACTAATGTTGTCACTCGCATCATGGGTCAAATGATGATGTACTATAAAGATATATTGCATACTGATGATCTCTTGGAGTTAGCAACAGGAGATATACAATCAACACATGTATGAAGAGTACACTATATCCATAAGCAAAGTGAAGATAATTTCTTGAAGGAGATTTTGATTACTATCAATAGAAATCGACGTCTGTATACAAACATACAAATAAAAGTCAAAGAGATGAAAATTGGAAGTGTATATACAGTTGATTGCAAGCAAAAATTAATAATACAGGTCTACCACGTTGACCACAAGTGAATATAAAAGAATTCTCATTCATATAGTAGCCCACTTGTAGGGGATGACGATTGATGTGCAGTGGATGCAAGATCATCCATATACTTGAAAACCATTCAACATTAGTAAGATATATAATCCTTCTACAAGCAGGGACAAAAGATCTGCAACATATGATCTGTCTACGAAGACAGATGTATGTACCACATGCTACTGATGAGTAGATGTAGAAAGATTTCAGTAAGTGCAGTATCCTGAAGTCAATTTCAATATATGGAGTACATCTACCTGCCCACCTATAGCAGTAGCGGATATACTATACGAGATCAAATACCACAACAAAATACATGAAGAATACGACAAGTGCAATCTCTTACGACCTAAGGCAGGAGAATAGTTAGTGCATTATGACCCGCCTACAAAAATCAACAAGTAGTGCACGACAGTCTACCTGTACGAAGCAGCGAACAACTCCATTTAGAAGCTGCTACGCCACGCCACCGGATCTGCAACACTGATACAAGCAGACAGAAGGCGTCCACAATCTACAATACTACGCCACCGGATCTGCAACACATATACAAGCAGACAGAAGGCGTCCATAATCTACAAATGCTACGCCACCGGATCTGCAACCTCCGTACAAGCAGACAGAAGGTGTTTATAAATATTCCAAAAATACCCCCTGCACGTGCACTATAAATTGTATACACATAGGTACACTAAAAGGGGTAAAAATAATTATAAAACCCGCATGGGCCCCGGCGAGCGTGTTATTGGTACACACGTGACGTCTAGGGATGCTGCGCGGGTTGACAAGTGAATTCAGGTTCGAAACCGATCCTTCTATACAGGTTAATAGAAGTCGACAGGGTTCGAACCATTAAACAAATATGTGGCCGTGGCGACCAGAATATTTGCTTCAATACATTCGTATTAGGCCTTTAAAGCCTAAAATCAAAAGAATTCACTAATAAAGGCTCAAAGCCTACGAAACCTGATCCTCTATCGACCAATAGATATAGTCGACAAGGTTCAATCCAGAAAATGGAAATGCTCCCCAAACACCCCGATGATGGCCGTGTTGAATGAAAATCTCAACCGGAGGGGTCCACAAATGATTCAAATGCTTTCAAAAATGTCTTCCAAATATCCAAATGCCTATCAAAATCCAAAACCCACAAAAATCCAGAAAAAATCTCAAAATACCAAAAATATTTAAAATTGAAATAAATCCATCAACGCAGTTAAAGTAAAATCCATCCGCCCTCCGCAACAGTTTGTCGGGGCGGACAAATTAAAATTTATCTCAGCTCACAAAAGAGCTAAATGCCTAGTCGAAAATATTACTAGGATTCATTCTCAAAAAATCTATTGCCAGTAAGGACGTGGTACGTGTCCTCTAACCGGCAGTTTCGCCGCCAAATGGCACTGCAGATAAACGGTTATGACTCGGGGCCCTCTGAACCGAGTGGTTTTGCCGCCAAATGGCACCACAGATAGCGGTTATGGCCAGAGCCAATACGCTCCTTAATGGCGTTAAATCCTTGAGATATGAATCAATAGGATATGATCGATAGGGCACAAAGCCCTCTGTTAGCTAAGGTGGATTCAAATTTGTCCCCTTAGACAAACATTCAACCCCGGTCTACAAGGTCCCCTTGGACGAAGCAACCCATGGCTGCCGACAATGATCCTTCTGTCAGGTTGGGTCGACTACCTCCTCTGACTAAGTAGACCAGGGACCACGATGGCCCGGGACGACGGAACCATGGGATCTTGATCGGGTCTATCATCCATTCCCCCACCATCCGCTTTAAGTACAAGATGGTGCAATTTCTATTTTGAATATCAAAATCTTCAAATTCCCAATTATTTTCAAACTTTCCAAACCTTTCCCAATACCTAAATCTAAACTCAAAAATTCAATTCTCAAATCCAAATCTATGCTGCTACTATATGCCAGATAACACGTATTCTATATACGTATCTGATTGATGACTAGCCTTAATCGAAAGTTCTCTCTCGTGATCGGGAGGGGTAATTAACTATAGGGGCTTGCGCCTATTGGAAACCAGAACTCAGATCATAAAGTCCTCACAAAATGAGGGCGAAATCTCTGGGTAGTGTCTTATCTACAAACCCATCTGCCTTCCAAAATTTACCCCGGAACTTAGTTCGTTAAAACTCCCTCGCCGAATAAGAAAAGCGAGCGGAGGCCGGGGCCGAATTTTCGGAGCCCACAGATTTCTGGCGACTCCGCTGGGGATTGGTTTCTCTTTCCATCTTTGGCTAGTCATATCAGCGCTATAGTAGCAGTCATATCAATTAGTGTTCAAAATTTTGATTCTTTTAAAATACTCATTTAGCGGATCAAAATTTTAAAATCATTTTCTATATGATCATTCATACATTCATTGAGATAGCTTAGTCAGCAGTGCTTTAAATTTATATTATCTTTTATTGCTTGCTAATGGTTACCTGCTTTTATCTTTTGTTCTGTGCAAGTCTCTGCATTTTGAAAGTGTGGGGTGATGTATCAGATTCTGATTACTAACCCTTACCTTTCATTCGTGCAGATGGATCTACAGAACACTCCTTTTACTGTTCAACTAGGCGGTGGAGCCAGCATTCAGTTGGCAAATGCTCTGATCAACACTGGAAATGCCGGAGCTACCCTCCAATTTGGTAGTGTTGACTTTCCGGCAATCGCTGCAAGGAGTGCTGCCATTCCTGTGAATGGCGCGAATGCTGAAAGGTCTGCAAGAAGACTTAATACTATTGAAGCTCCTACCGGTCGTGTAAATCTGCCAGCACGACGACCTTCTGCTACAAATCCTCATAGGAGGATTTCTGTGTTTGAACGAATGTCACGATCAGAAGCCCCGGCCACCAAGAGAGTTGTTGCTGGAGGAAGGATTTCTGTGGTGACTGCAAACACCACTGCTCTGCCAAACGGGTTACTTGCACCCGAGAAGAATAATGCTGAAGCTTCCTCATCTGGAGAAAAGCTAACAAGGAGGCAGAGGAGAAAGCTGAATGCTGAGATCCGAGCTCAGCAACAACTGGTGCCTGTGCACCCATCAAACCTGCCGGCCCAAGAACTTGAGGCCAATGTCCCCACTGAGAATAAGTTTACCAATCTCAAATGGGTGAAAAGAAATAGCTCTTCTGGTGAGCTCAAACAGTCATTCTGGGAGCATCGACCACAAGCACCAACCCCTCAGAAGACTAGAGAACCTGAACGTCTATCAGCTCGAGTACATCGAGTGCTGAAAACAGTCAAGGAGAGGGGACTGATGAAGAGGCAATTTCAGAGGCCGCTAGTTATTGAGGATAGAAGAACTCCTCAAAGGGAAAGACTATCATCTGCTGTGATAGCTGAACAAAGAAGATATCGACGACAAGCTCCACGCGGTGAACATTGGGGTGTGACACCTGAACCTCAAGTTCAGGGATCCACTGCCGAAAGGTCCCGGTGGAAGGGAAAGGAAATATGGAGACCAAAATCTCACAGAGAAGAAGAAAGAAGAAGAGAAATAAATATGGGCGTGACATCCGGTATGGCTTCCCGGAGATCCGCCCCATCCTACAAACAACGTCAAAGATGGGTCCAAAAGAAGACCCACGATGACATCCCTCCTGACGGTCGACACCTTGGAGAATCCTCCAAGGGATCCCGTCGCCCTCCATCTCCTCCGAAAGAAGAGACTAACTTTGATCGTAGCCCACTGATCGAAGAAATTTCCTTGCCTAATCAAGAACCGGAGATCCAGTGGCGTCGCCGTTCCGAGATCCGAGTATTGGAAGGAGAGAAAGAAGGAGAAGAAGACATAAAAGAAGGGGAGGAATATGTAGAAGGAGAAGAAAATCTCAAAGAAAATCTAGAAGAAAATCTCAAAGAAAATATAGAAGGGAATCTCGAAGAAAATATAGAAGAGAATCTTGAAGAAAATATAGAAGAAAATTTTGATGAGAATATTGATGAATTTATGGAAGAAAATCTGGATGATGAAATAGAGGATATTATGAACCTCGAAGTCGTCTACATGGTAAGACATACACGTGCTATTGAGGAAGTCTACCACGACGATGCCGAAAATGATGTCGATTGGCAGCCACAACCTAGGCAGGTACTCCAACAAGAGACTGGTTCAGTTGCTGGCGGAGGTGATCGCTCCCCTAGAGAGCAAGAAATAGAAGATGTTGAGGAGAATCCCTTTGATGACCAAGGCACCACGCTCGCTGACATGAGAAGACAGATGAGGCGACAGATGAGGGCCAAGGATAGGGAGATCTCTCAACTAAATGAAAAGATGACTGAGATGATGACCCAAATGGCAGCAATGATGCAGATGATGCAAAGAACTGCTGCTGGTGGCGCCATGCCTAATCCTCCAGCTGATCCTCCGAACCACCGAATGCCTCAAGTCTCGGGAGTACGGGGCACTCCTGAGCACATTCATGAGGCTCAAAATATAACTCGTCATCCTACTCCTCAAAATATTGCCAGCACCTCCGAGCCTGTAACGGCTGCACAGCTTGAAGGGATAATTACAGAAAGGATCAAGGCTATTATAGCCATTGATCAAGCAGAAAAATTGGTTGGCAAGGGTCGTCCGTATCCCGCTGAATACGATCAAGTGCCATATCCGAAGGGGTATTCGGTTCCAAAGTTTCACACTTTCAATGGCACTAACAATCCCCGACAGCACCTGGCGCAGTTCAAGGCCACCTGCGGGAATACAGGGGGAAATGATGCTCTGCTCTTCCGGCAATTCGTTAACAGTTTAACAGCAACTGCATTCGAATGGTATGCCGAGTTACCAAATGACTCTATAAAAACTTTTGCAGAATTAGAGGCCATGTTTGTAAAGAGATTCGCTAGTGCAACTGAGAAGATTACAATCGCCGATCTCGCTTTAGATAAACGGAAGAAAGAAGAGCCAGTATCGAAATACATAACCCGCTGGCGTAATCTAAGTATGAAATGTGAGCAGCAGCTGGAAGAAGAACATGCCGTGCAATTACTAATGGGAAATATCGATGATAAGATGCAACCTTTCCTATGCATGGCTACAATCACCACATTTCAAGACCTGCTGGATAGAGTGGCAAAATTTGAAAAGCTAAACTTGTCAAAATCAGAGGGCAACTCTGACAAGCCCAAAAAGCCCAAAATCATGGAGACCAGAAGGAGTGAAACTTATTCTGCATCCTCTCTCAGGCCAAACAGGGGAAAACAGGTGATTTATAATGTAGACAAAGGCAAACAACCAATACAGTATGAAGAAAAGCCAAAACAAGTCTACAACCCTAACCCCCAACCGAAGTTGATACTCGGGGGAAATGATAGGCCACGAACTTTTCAAAGCGGAGGGGAACGTCCAAGGCAAACAATGGGAACCGGCGATAGAACGTTCCCATCTCTCAAAGATAAAATGAATAAAAAATATCCGTTCAAAAGAGAGAGTGTCGCAAAGTTATTTCGACAAGCATTAAAAGCAGGCCTAGAACTGCCAGAGTGCAAGAGGCCAGAGGAGTCGAAAGAAACTAGTGACCCGAACTACTGCCCGTATCACCGAGTGCTGGGCCATCCCATTGAAGATTGCTATATCTTCAAGGATTGGGTTGAAAGGAAATACCGAAAGGGAGAGCTCACATTGTCAGATAATGTGTTAGTTAATCCCAGAAAAGAATCAATCCGGGTAGTTACGACTTCCTCCATACCCCCGGTTGAAGAAAAAAGAAAGGAAAAGAAGCCGATTCAAGAAAAACGGTGGGAGACTGTAGTCTCCAAGAAAACAGTGAAGATGCTGAAGCAGCTTGATGGTGTTTCTGGTGTGAAGTGGAAGTCTCCCACAGAGCCAGTGATAGATCTCAAAGCACTACCTGCAATGCGAGCGTCCAATTCTAAGCAACTCCTTAACCAAGCTGGCACTTCAAAGTCTGGGAAGGTAAAATCCTTGAAGAAGAAGAAGACCAAATTAAAGAAGTCTAGGGAGAAAAAGACAGCAACCCAAAGGGTTATTGATAGTTTAGATGAATACTATCAGACTGTTAGACGCCCCATTAAGCTGGCTGATTTTATGACAGAACTCAAAATTGAAGAAGAAAAAGAAGATGATGAAGATACACTTCTCGTAGAAACTTGTCGAGTTATATCAACAACATCGTTAACTCGGGCTAAAAAGGAAAAAGAAGCACCCTCTGAGTCCTGTATGATGATATCACCAATGGATTACAGTGTACAAGAGGATTTATATTTTCCAGAAGATGATGAATCAGAGCCTGATATCACTTCGCAGATGGAACAGGTGAATTTGGGCAGCAGCTCTGAATCAACAGACGAAT
Organism: Dendrobium huoshanense; assembly: GCA_016618105.1. NCBI lineage: Eukaryota > Viridiplantae > Streptophyta > Magnoliopsida > Asparagales > Orchidaceae > Dendrobium > Dendrobium huoshanense. Next base: position 4,105,496 of record CM028358.1, on the reverse strand, counting down.
CTCCAAAGGAGGCAATGATCGATTCTGAAGATAATGCACCGTTAAATGAGTCCGAACAGGAAGAAATTGTCCAAGTGCAATTAAGGAGTGGTAAAACACTACCGTCTCCACCAAAGAAAGGAATCCCTGATAAAGACAAAGGGAAGGAGATTGTCGTTAATGAAGATATCATTCTCAAAAATTCCAAGAAAAAGGAAACCCCAGCTAAAGGGGTAGATTACAATATCCTATCCCATTTAAGAAAAATTCCAGCACAGCTTAGCATATACGACGCTTTGGTGATGTCTAAAGATCTTCGGGAGACCCTGATTCAGGCTCTCAGGGACCCTGAAAGATATGAGGCTTATTTTGCTGAGCGTAACTTGACTGAAGTCTTGCAAGCTCGAAATGAGCCAATCATTACTTTTGCCGAGGATGATATGATGCTCGGAACGGCAGACCATAATCGGCCTTTATATGTCACTGCAGAAAGTGACGGGATGATAATCAGTCGAATTTTGATAGATCCCGGGTCCTCTATCAACCTTATGTGCTTGAAAGCTCTGAGATCACTTTGTCTCGATGTACAACACCTTGGACAAGACAAATTGATGGTGCACGGCTTCAATGAAAAGGGACAAAAGACCCTTGGATCATTCATGCTCCCTCTAGTATTTGGGGAACTCCACACTGAGGCTAAATTCCATGTGATTGATGCAGATACCTCATTTAAGGCGCTTCTGGGTCGCCCATGGTTGCACGATTATGGTATTGTCCCATCAACACTGCATCAGTGTATGAAGTATATTAGAGAAGGAGAGGAGTTCAGAATCTCCGGTGATATTCAGCCCTTTGCTGTTCATGAGGTGAAAATTTATGAAGATGCTAGATACTTCATCCCCAAGGAATCAAAGCCTTCAAGTTCTCTCGAAACTAAGACAGCAAACCCAAAGGCTGTAAGGCGGCCCAAACAAGAAGATGAGAAGAAGCAGGTGGGAAGAAAGAAGGCAACGCCGACTCTTCCCAAAACAGCAATCACTCCTAAGTCAAGAAAATATGTGCCTCATCTAGGAAGTGACACAGATGAAGATGATGTCATCCCTATTAAATCTCAGGAAATTTGCCAATCAACTGTTAGGGGCAAAAAGAAGGCAAGATATTCTGATGATGACTATGACTATGAGTCTATCTACATGAATAATGTGCAACATGTACTTTCAAAGAGGATAGATAATCTGTCAATCTCAGATAATGAATGTGTGGTCACGCGTATTCCCCCACAACATTTCAAGGAAATTATCCCTCGAGAGGTGCATAATGTTGAAGAACTCGTAATATTTTATGTACCTCCTCGAAGAAATAGGGGTGGATCGGGAACCCTATTTTACAAATCTGGAGAGCGTGGAGATGAAGAGAATCGAGATTGGCTCTACAGACCCACCGAACATAGGGAGTTAGTGCCTACAAAAATGCCCAGATTTATTACTGAAAATGTACGAATGATGTTGCAAAAACAAGTCAAAATTCGCACCCCTAAACAACAACTTCACCTTTGCTTGAAGCTTTGGTATCGAAGAAATCCTCATAAATTACGAAGAAAAGATATTTTTGCTAGAAGAGGTCTCGGATTCGTTGTGCAAAGACATTCCCAAGAGGAAACGTGTCGTGCCATTACATGCAGGGAAATTGAATCTGATGATGATAATACTGAAGAGATTTATGAAGCTAACGATTATGATGATCAACCAGTAGAAGCTGAGCCTGCACCTGAAGAACTTGAAGATGGTGGACAAGCAGCCACTATGGATGAGTTAAGGGAGATAAATCTGGGAACTGAGGAGGACCCTCGCCCGACCTTCATTAGCTCCCTACTACCAGAAGACCAAGTGGAAGAAATGAAAGAGCTGCTTTGTGAATTCAGGGATTGCTTTGCCTGGACATATGCCGAGATGCCAGGCTTATCCCCTGATGTGGCAGTTCACAGGTTGGCCATCAAGAATGAGGCGGTGCCTGTTAAGCAAGCTCCAAGGAGAATGAGATTGGAGATAGAAGAACAGGTGATTGTCGAAACCAAGAAGCTCATAGAGGCAGGCTTCATCCGAGAAGAAAAATATGCTGACTGGATTGCTAATATCGTACCGGTAAAGAAGAAAAATGGTCAAATTCGTATCTGCATCGACTTCCGGGACCTTAATAAGGCATGTCCGAAAGATGACTTTCCGCTTCCTGTGTCTGAACTCTTAGTGGACAGTACATCAAATTTTGATATGTTCTCATTTATGGATGGATCGTCGGGCTACAATCAGATCAAGATGGCACCTGAAGATGAGAAGCATACAGCATTTAGAACGCCCATCGGTATATTCTGTTACACGGTCATGCCCTTTGGCCTGAAAAATGCTGGTGCCACCTACCAACGGGCAATGACTCACATATTTGATGATTTAATACATCAAAAGGTCGAGTGCTATGTGGATGACCTTGTTATTAAAAGCCTTGGCCGAAAAGATCACTTAAAAGATCTCAGAATTGTATTTGAGAGAATTAAAAAGTTTGATTTAAAGATGAATCCTCTCAAATGTGCTTTTGGGGTCTCCTCAGGCAAATTTTTGGGGTACGTTGTTCGACATCGAGGCATCGAGGTCGACCCCAATAAAATTAAAGCAATCACGGAGATGCCACCCCCGAGGAACCTGCGACAACTCCGCTCCTTGCAAGGGCAACTGGCTTTTATTCGACGATTTATATCAAATCTGTCGGGAAGGTGCCAGCCATTTTCCAAGCTTATGAAAAAAGATGTTCGCTTCAGATGGGATGCAGAATGTCAGGAGGCGTTTGATAGCATCAAGAGATATCTGTTGAATCCGCCCATTCTCGCAGCACCAATCCCGGGGAAGCCTCTTATATTGTATACGGCTGCACTAGAAGAGTCCCTCGGAGCACTATTGGCCCAGCACAATGAAGAGGGAAAAGAAAACGCGCTCTACTACATCAGTCGGAGATTGATCGGAGCAGAAAGCCGTTACTCTCCTATTGAAAAGCATTGTCTAGCGCTAATTTTTGCAGTTCAGAAACTCCGCCACTACATGTTATCTCACAAAATCACGCTGATATCAAAGATCGATCCGCTGAAGTTCTTGATGACAAGACCAGCGTTGACAGGTCGCCTGGCTAGGTGGGCAGTATTATTATTACAATTTGATATCACGTACCTACCACAAAAGGCTGTGAAAGGACAAGCCTTGGCGGATTTTCTTGCTGCACATCCTATCCCAGCAGACTCTCCACTTAATGATGATCTGCCAGATGAACAAATCATGCAAGTTGAGGAAAATGAGAAAGTACCATTTTGGGAGATGTATTTTGATGGGGCATCATCAATTAAAGCTGCCCGACCTCCAAATCTTGCTAGAGCCCAAGCTGGCGTCGGCCTAGTTTTCATCACACCAGAAGGAGGCATAATGAGATTTTCATTCAGTCTAACTGAACCCCGAACCAACAATGAAGCTGAGTATGAAGCTTTAATTGTGGGACTAGAGATCGCAATTGATGTCAGAATTCAAAATCTTCGAATTTTTGGCGACTCTCAACTTGTAATAAATCAAGTCTTGGGGATTTATAAGATTTGCAAGCTTGAATTGGCTCATTACCATAGGCGAACCCTTGAGCTCCTGAAACAGTTGCCAAATGTTGAGATAGCTCGAGTTCCTAGAGGACAGAATGGGAAAGCAGATTGTTTGGCCAAATTGGCCAAAGAGATGGCAAATACCAATGAAGAGAAGCCTATATTCATCGGGGTTTATAATCGTCGAATCTTGGAGCCTACTCTTTTACAATTCCCAATGGCAGAAGAGGTACCGAATTCAAGCAAGCAGGATGTAATTCCAGTTGAGCCTCAACCCCTCCATCAGATTATTATGGAAAATTATCCGGAAGAATATCATGTGGCAAAGAGACGTAAAGCTAGTCAAACTTCCGAATCGTGGTGGTATTGCTTAGATATTGAGGTCGAAAATGATTGGAGGCAGTCATTCATTGACTACTTCAAAGAGAATAAACTCCCGACAGAAAAATCTATGGCCGCACAAATTCGAAAAAGGGCACTGCGATATGCATATGTCAACGGTACGTTGTACCGAAGGGCTTTTGACCAGATGTGGCTAAGGTGCCTGGGGACCAAAGAAGCTGATAAAGTAATAGCAGAAGTTCACGAAGGACTTTGTGGAGCACATCAATCAGGTCCCAAAATGGCCGCTAAAATCAAGAGAATGGGTTACTATTGGCCGACTATGGTCGGAGATTGCATTGAGCACGCTAAGAGGTGTCACGAGTGTCAAATTCACGGTGATGTTATACATCAGCCTCCAAATCCGCTGCATCCAACAATAGCTTCCTGGCCATTCGAATGCTGGGGAACAGACATAATTGGTCCAATAGATCCACCGTCTTCAGCGGGACATCGATTTATTTTAGCAGCTACGGATTACTTTTCCAAGTGGGCAGAAGCAGCTCCATTCAGAGAGGTCACATCCGAGCATGTGATCAATTTCTTTACTCATAATGTCGTCTACAGATTTGGTGTGCCACGCCGAATAATCTCAGACAACGGTACTGCTTTCAAAAGTACAAAAATTTATAAGTTCGTTGATCGGCATAAAATCGATTGGCGATATTCATCCATATACAATCCAAGGGCAAATGGATTGGCGGAAGCCTTCAACAAGACGCTGGTGAAATTGTTGAAGAAGATTCTCACCAAGAACAAAAGAGAGTGGCATACGAAGATGACAGAAGCTCTATGGGCGTATCGTACTACTTACAAGACGCCGACTAAAGCCACTCCCTACTCACTAGTATTTGGGGTGGAAGCCGTATTGCCATTGGAAATTGAGCTACCGTCACTCCGCGTAGCTATCCAGTATGATCTGACTCAGGAGCAAAATGCCCGATTGAGAACAGAAGAACTCGATGCGCTCGATGAAATCAGACTACGTGCTCAACAGAACTTGGAAATCTATCGGGCAAGGATGGCGAAGTCGTTTGACCGGATGGTACGTCATCGAGCATTTCAAGAAGGGGAATTGGTCTTAGTGCTGAGAAGGCCAATCATCCCACACCGAAAAATTGGTGGAAAATTTGTGTCCAATTGGGAAGGCCCGTTCGTCATTGAGAAAGTGTACCTAGGAGGAGCTTATCAATTAATTGACCTGGATGGTCAAAGGCCTATGCCCCCAATTAATGGCCGATACTTGAAGAAGTATCATGCATAGGAATCAACATGTATTTAAAATTCTGTTGTGTATCTGACAAATGCCCACTAGCATATGTATAACATATATATATTTCGAGATTCTCTTGTAACACAAGAATGCATCTCAAAAAAAAAAAAAAAAAAAAAAAAAAAAAAAAAAAAAAACTGGGGGCATTTTAAATATTTATTCGGGTCGACATCGCGCTGCATGCCGAGATCCCCGAATAAATATTTAAAACTCCAGAATATCAATTTTGCAAAAAATAAAAAAAATAAAAAAAATAAAAATAAAAAAACTGGGGGCATTTTAAATATTTATTCGGGTCGACATCGCGCTGCGTGCCGAGATCCCCGAATAAATATTTAAAATCATCAGCTACAAATATCCTTTTAAATCAGGAAGTGATAACTTCTATTATCAGTATACATATGAGTGATTTTCCCTAAAGTTCAGGACATCTCTTATTCCAGTGTACTAAGATTTCTAAAGTCAAAATAGAGACTTTTATGATTATGTGCTTCGACAAATTGAGCCAGAAAAGCTTGAAGTCTTTCAACAGTCTGAAGCTTAAGGTTCGAATGGGTCTAAAAGGTCGGATCCGACACGCCCAAATATGGCAGGATCGCTGACAGTTCTGTCTACTCAACACGCCATAAGAAAGGCCGTAGTAGCAGAACCCCCACTTTGTCAACCTATCAGTAAAGACTGCAGGAAGAATGAAAGCTGATTTGATTCAACAAGTTCTAGGGGTCATAGTCTACAAGACTCTCCTAATTGACCGGAGAATCAGAATTCTAGTGGATAAGAGTAGTCTCGAACACCTACCAAATATCCGTAGATTATAAGTTTTCAACCACAAAGGATGAATTCAAATCTACTAATTTCAGAAGAGTCAGTATTGGGGAGCATATTTCCTATAGCTCGAGTCTGAAGTCTGAATGGGTGTAAAAGGCCGGATCCAACACGCCCAAATATGGCCGGATCACTGGCAGTTCTATCTACTCAACACGCCATAAGAAAGGCCGCAGTAGAGGGACCCCGTTTCAGCAATTAGAAAACAAAGAGCTACTAAATCCTAGCTCTCCTAATCTGATGAACTCAAGTGACTCAGATTAAAGGTCTTCTCAAGTGGTTAAGGATTAAGATGCTATCAACATCTGGTGCTATCAACTAAATCTAAAAACCTACAAATCTTTCATCAAGTCCGCCACACAAAGCATAGACAGAATGAGCCAAATTTTTTGGAATTTGAGCTAAATCTAATGGTTGCTGATTTCAATTAGTGGCTGAAGCGACATTGCTCACAACTATCCTCAAAGGCTGGGGGCATTTTAAATATTTATTTGGGTCGACATCGCGCTGCGTGCCGAGATCTCCAAATAAATATTTAAAATCCCCAGCAATACCAACAATATCGTTCCAAAACTCAAGCTCAGAGTACAGCTCTAACGCATGGCTCAGTACAGCTCAGATTATACAAAAAAAAAAACACTGACAAAAAAAATCTTCCACATATATATAATGATCATCATGAAGTACAAACACATGGAGACTCAAGTCACTACAAAAAGTATATACCAAAACAACAACGAACGAGAACGTGTCAGAAAAGGCGAGCCCGTAAATTCTCCAGCCTGTCAGTGATCGTAGCCAAAGTCTGAAACTCTGACTGGGCAACCTGAAACTGCTCCACGGCACGTGCTAGTGAAGCGTCTGCATCCAGCACCTCCTGCTGCAAAGCTCTCTGACGCTGCTCCTCCCTCCTAATGAGACGATCCCCTCGTCTACGTCTGTCCTGTATGTGAAGCCTCTGAGACATCGCCTGTGTGATGTCCCTCCACATGTTCCACATACGGGTTGTCACCCCGTCTTCGTCCCTAGTCATGTCAGAAGTACTCTGACGGTGTCTCCTCAGAATCTCTGCACTACGATCCTGTAGGTCGTGAGCACTATCAGCCCTCGCTCTGCAACAGACAACCATCCCCTCTATCTCTGGAAGTGTAACTGTAGACCGGGTGATCGAAAGGGAACTTAGTTGCCAAATGCAGGACTCTGCCTCCCGGCACACCGCCTCCCAAAAAAGTAGCTCAGTGGTGCTCACCCCGTACTTGGCGAGTAGGCCAAGGAGCTGGTTGGCAGTAGAAGAAAAGTCGCGCCAAGACTCTGGAGACCTGGGGTCAACACTGAAAATTAACGTCCTCAGAGGCAGCACCAAATCACTACACATCCTAGTGCTCATGGAGGTCGGAGGTAGAGGAACTAGGCAGTCTATCTCTGAAGTGTAATCATATCCCGCAGGAACTGCACAAAAGATTGGAATCAATTAATATGGAGAAAATATTATAATAATGCATTTAAAATAAATTGACTTATAATAAATACATACCCGTGGAGGGACCCGCAGAGTCGACTGAGTGACTGACTGGAACTGAAGAAGGACCTGCAAGGTCGGCTGGGTGACTGGCTGAAGTAAAAGAAGGTCCCACGAGGTCGGTCGAGTAGCTGACAGGGACAGGAGAAGAGCTCGCAAAGTCGGTCGGGTGACCCTCAGGGAAGAAGGAGAACTCCGTGGGCACCAAGCCTAACGGCGACAGTGTGTGTGGAGGCCCTCCAAAGAACTCCGAAAGCAAAGTGGCACCGGTACCAGAAGACTCACCAGGACAGAACGACCCGTAGGGGTCCACCGAAAAAGAAAAGTCGTAGGAGGGTCCTGGTGTACTGTAGCCTGTAAAGTCTGACCTCCTCGGCTCCTGTGCATCCTCCCCAAGATCCCTAGGAGAGGGGCGAGCGTCTACGGACCTCCTGGAAGAGGTAACAAGCTGAGAGCTGGCCCGCCGGCGAGAAGACCGAGAAGACTCTGCCTGAGGTGGCGCAGGTGCCACGTCTGGAACTCTGGCAGGAGAAGGAACAACGTCTGTAGAAGTGGCACGAGCCGCAGTGTGTGTCCCTGCACCAAGGAAATATATATCAAATGACAAAATATCTATCAAACTAAATGCTGACAAGAAGAAAAGAGAAGGGATAGGGAAGTACCTCTGTCACCAGCAACCTCTGGAAGACTCCTACGGGACTTACGTCCCCTTGACGATCCAAGCTCCCGTACCCGACGCTCGTACCTCCTAGCGCCGTGCTCTAAAGCAGGTCCGAAAGACAACCGTACCCATGACAGTCGGGTGTAACTGACTCCTGTCTGAGCAGACGGCTGGGCCAAAAGAAAATTGGAACCTGTCCCCAGCCTCAGTAAGTGCGCCCAAGTCACAGCGGCAACGTAAAAACGAGTCTCTAGCGGAACTGCCCCCATGTGTAGTGCATCTGTGACCCCTGGGAGAAGTATCCGCCTGTCATAGGCTGTAGTCTGTGAAAATCCAAACTGCCTGGCCACCCTGTTGGGCTGGTAGCCCTCCAACGTCACAAATCCCCCCTGACGGTGACACAACCACCCTGGGCGCATGCTGATGAAGTACTCAGCAACCGCCAAACTCTGACTACGGAGCAGCAGTGTACGTCTACCTCTGTGATCAACTCCGTCGACTAGAACAATACCCCTCTGGTGGGGTGGCAAGCTAACCGTGTCTGGCTGACGCACTAAGGCAAATCGGTCTGAGACTGACTGCGGAGCAAAGAAAAACAACCTAATCCTCTCCAACTCAAAAGTAGAAGACGCCTGGAAGAGCTGTAGAACAGTGGGGAACCCTCTCTGCAGAAAGTAGGCCGGAGTCTCTAAACAAGAAAAGGCTCCCTGGACATGCAAGTGAACCCAGGCATACAAGTACTGCCATGGCAAAGCTGAATCATGTACATCCAGAGAGCTGGCCTCAGAAGTAGTCCGTAAGACTCTGTACACTCTAGCAAGGACAGCAGGAGCAAGAGAAAGCCTCTGTCCCACCGACAACTGGCTGGCTGCTAAGAGGATGCTGCATCTCAAAGACTCCGTCCTAAGCGGAAGTACAAAGGTACTAAGCCAAAGCGCCAAAAATCCTGCTAGTAGTAAGTCCTCGTCAACACCTGGTAAAGCTGGAGAAACGAGGCTAGTGGAGGAAAAGGGCTCGGCAGTCTCCTCTGCTAACAAAGTGCCGCGCTGTAAACCAAAGTCGAATGGGTCGTGTAGAGATGCGACTGCTGGAAACAAGAACCTCTCCTGAAGGAAGCTACGAATCCAAAGGTCCACAGGCATGGCAGCCCGACCACGCCTCGACAAATGTGACTCTCGGTATGTGCGCCTGTAGTGCTGGAGAAGGGTAGGGTAAACAATCGGTAGTGACAATCTGCCTCTCCTATCGTCGTCTAGTGAAGGAACTCTATGAAACAACTGCTCATCCGGAGGTACACACTCCTCAAAACTATGCCCAAAAACTGGAAGCCCGGAAACTGTCTGTAAGTCTGAAAGGGTAACTGTAAGCTCCTCCGCTCCAACCCAGCAAGTGCTACGACCAGCGTCCCAAAACTCAACCAGACCCCGGGCCCAAGAAGTGGGAAGACGCCCGTAGTCGAACAACGAGACATACACTGCCTCGTAGATCCCCGCCGCCCGGAGAGTCTCCCTGTGTGCCTGAAGTACGTAGCGAGCCCAGTGAACATAGCCGCTAACGGGGCTCTGGATCCGTCCAACAGCTGAGTCCCTCGGCCACTCTAGAGGGGGTGACGACTGTAACTGACGGTGGCTAAGTAGACTCGACTGTCCAACTGGCTCGAGCGTGTCTGCTGCTGGCACTAGAATATCACAGGTACCCCAACCAACCTGTGCCAAAGAACTCTCCAACGGATGGTACTCCCCGTACTGTAGTCTGACACTAGTGACCCACCTCTCTGGGTCCTCAAAGGCAACAGAACCCACAGGAAGCTCTGGGAGTAAGGGAAAGCGAGCAAAGAAGTCGTGAAAAATATCCCGCCCTCGCAGCATATCTTGATGCTGCTCCAATCTATCTCGGACATCAACACTTCCCTGAGGATCATGTCTATCTATCGACTCCCAGATGGCGGCCTCACTAGGCTCACCTGGGGGCAAATCATCAGGTCTCTGCCAACGAAACATTCCCTATACAGGGAAAACAAGAAGAATGGTCAAAGAACAAAAAATGATAATAAAAAAAAGAAAGGGGGAGCTACTAAAGACCGTCAACTGACATACAACAAACGTGATTCGCTCTAGACGCGTACCACATTTGTTGGGGGGCATTTGTTGACCCCTACAACCAACCCGAATCTTAAGTTTGATAAAAAAGGATGCAGTTTGAATATGGATTGCATTAAATCTGATTATGCACTAGTCAAGGAAGCAAATTAAATGACGAACACCAAGCTTCTATTAATGGGGGGGGCTGATTTGTACAGAAACATTTCCCTTCTATCTATAGTGGGCCATGGCAGTATGGGAAAGACAACTCTCCTACAACATGTTTATGAAGATGAAATGACAAAGGAATTTGATCTTAAAATGTGGGTTTGTGTTTCCAACAACTTTGATATAAGAAAAGAAAGAGTCATTGCATATATGTTGAAATCTTTTAAGAAGAAAAGGCCTCGTTTGGAGACACTTGAGACACTTCAAGATAATCTCCGGACTGAGATAATACCCAAAAGTTCTTTCTTGTGCTGGATGGCGTTTGAGAGGATGACAAGATAAAAGTAAATGAAAGAAGATGCTCGTCCCTTTGGCTTTTGAGAATTATGGTAGTAAAATTCGATAACAATTCGAATGGGCTCGTCATATTGATGATTGCAAAGGATCTCCATTGGAAACTAAAGCCATCGACGGTGTTCTAGAGGATAACTTGGATAAAAGGCATCGCAGGGCAGTTCTAGAAGGCAACCTATTGGGTCAGAATTCTATCTTAAGGCTCAATTATAAAGTTCCGCCAAATCATCTACAAAAATTATTTCGCATTTCTTGTTGTTTACTCTACAAGATCGTAGAGATGATAAAGATAATTTAATTTTAATATGGATTGCATTGGGTATCAGTCAACCATCTCAAGGAATGACTAAGGAGGATATCAGAAGAAGGAATGTTATAAGCATAAATGATTCTTGCCACTTAAGAATCAAGCTTCTTCAAAATACTAAAAATATCGAGAAGGCTTATAGTGTCAAAATATATGCTGAGAAGAGAATCAAATATTTAATCTTATATTGGAATTTTACTAATTTGGAGAAAGCCTCAATTTCACTAAGAATGTGCTTGATGATCGACACCTAAAATTAAAGTGCGAAGATGCTCGAATGACCTCAGATCGACAAACGGAGAGTGTCATTGCGTCCGGAACGTCATCAACATTAAGAATCTACATTTTATTTGATCAAATTGGATCATTTGAGGTGGTGTTGTAATTTTTAAAGACGATCCAAATATGATGTGAAAACGCGCATGTCAAGGAATTTTGTCTATTCGGAGACGACATGACGTCCGATTGCCAAACGGAAAGTGACATTGCGTCCAGAACGTCGTCGAGATTAAGAGTCTACATTTTTTTTTGATCAAATTCGATTGTTTGAGATGACGTCGTAAATTTCAAAGGTGGTCTAAATATGATGCGAAGGCACGCATATCGCGGAAATTTGCCTCTACGGAGACGACATGACGTTCGATTGCCAAACGGAAAGCGACGTTGCGTCCGGAATGTCGTCAAAATTAAAAGTCTACATCTTATTTGATTAAATTGGATCATTTGAGGTGGTGTCGTAAATTTCAAAGGAGGTTCAAATATGAGGCGAGGGTGTACGCTACGAAGGAAACGATGTCTCGTTGCCACCCAAACGATGTCCGATCGACAAACGGACAGTGTTGTTGCATCCGGAACGTCGTTAGCATTAAGAATGTATATTTAATTAAAATCTGTTAAGATCTCCATTGGCAACTAATGTCATCTTTGGTGTCAAAAAAAAAGACTTGGATGAAAGGCATTGGAGGGAATTTCTAGAAAGCAATTTATTGGATTATATGCTTGATAAAGATGATTTGGTCCAAATGTGGATCGTGTGGGGTTCCATTCAGCAAACTCATGATCAAGAATGGATTATGGAGGATATTAGAGGAATGTATTTTGATAAAAAAAAAATCTTTTCGCATTACAAGACGTATGACTTATTATGTGGGTTGGCACAGTCAATTTGCAAGTGAGAATATTCAAAGAAGTTAAGGATGGCTCTTTGTAGTATGTTTGTTAGAACATCCTTAACATTGAGAAGCCTTCGATTATCAAGCCTATTTAACGATAACTTGGAAATTATGAATGAGCTTTGCAAAATAAGAATCAATTATCCTGATGTTTCAAGGAGCAAGGAATTTTTTTGGATTCATAACATTGGACCATTTCGATGCTTAATTATATATATATATATATATATATATATATATATATATATATATATTCAGCTTGGCAGGATTCCTTCAAAGCCAAATGAATATGGGTGTGTGAGTTCTCACAACAGTGCTGCCAAACTCTTCAATTCATACCCTCATGCCTTCTACACCAAGTTACAAGCAGAGTCTATGGAAGAAAATATCACTCATATTGGCACCTTCACTATCTAATCTGATCTCATTACAAATTATTCGCAATAAAATTTTGAGTATACAGTGACGATATGCTGCAGACATGGAGGATCTCCACTAAACTATCACAGTTAAAATTGTTGTGGGTGAACCGAGATGTTGGATATGAGTTTGGATACAGCAAAAGGCTACAGTGATACTACAAATTATGCGAAATGGGATGGAATTCATTACATAAATACATCAAACTAATATATTTCATCACAAATATATTCGTTGGAAAGCAATTTGAGCCACCTCTGAAGACATCACCTTTGAAAGATTAATTATCATGGGTAATGATGACAAAGCTTATATCACTATTATTTCAAAAAAAAAATATAATAATAAAAGTCAAATGAAACTACAAATCAGCATTAAGTGCATACCTCAGACTGTCGAAGTTAAAAAAAAATCTCTGGTGAAATCCGCAAATCCCGCAAGAATAAGATGTTGGACAGACGTTGCCTCGACCACTGAGTAGCTCCTTCGCTAAAGCAGTTCAACTCCTCCACGGTTTAAAACTCCACTGCAGCAACATAGTTCAGCCCTTCCATTCCCTCTACACGCCCAAACTCCAGCAAACTTATCAACAAGCCACCCTCACTTTCATCAGCAACCTCACGCACTAGAGCTGCTCTAAGCAGGACCTCCAAGCTGCAGCGCCAATTCCTCACAGCCGACACCCTTCCTCCTCGCCCAACTCCTTCAACCTGAAGCAGACAACTCACAACTCCAGTTCTCTGTTTCACGTCCTCTACACCCCAAACTTCCATTCATTTATAAGAGCTCCTCACTCACCCGTGAACCTACGGCTTCTCTTTTAGTTTTGATTAAAGTTAAAGCTCCCACGTGAAAGCTCTCTCAAAGTTCTGTACCTTTTCCACCATAGCTTTGCAATAAAGCTATCTCACATAGTTTTTTTTTATTATTATTATTTTGGCTGATAGTAAATAAATCCACTCATATAATTTTCCTCTTTAAACTTTACTGTTTTTCTTCTTTAAAAAAAAAAAAGTTTGATTTCTTTTCTTTGTTTGGGTTGCTCTGACGTATTTCTGTATTAGAAATTTCTTAGTTTATTTTATTTTATTTTGTCTTAAAAAAAAAAAAAAAAAAAAAAGAAGTGACATTTGATTTCTTTTATTTTGTTTATTTTGTTCGAATATATTTCTAAAAAAAAAAAAAAAAATTTTTTTTTTTTTTTTTTTTTTTAAATTATTTGTTTTGTTTGTTGTTGTTATTAAGTTCTTTAGTTGGCGATTGTTGCATAAATATTTATATGTTAGTTTATGTGTTCTCTTATGTACATTTATGCCGCATAAAGTTTTATAAAAAAAAAAAAGAGAAGGAAATGGATGTCCGAGCAACCGCAATATTCTTTTCTTTAAATATCTGTAGCCTTAGTTGAACTTTTTATCATTCAAAGTTAGATGGTAGAGCCACTTGATTACTTTGAGGGACCCACTAGTCCTTCCAAAGCAATAGAGTTAGATTCCTTTTATTTATTTTTGTTCTAGCATATATTTGTTTTGGATTTTTCTTAGTTCATTTTTCTTTGTTTATGCCTTTATTATATGCTACAGTTATTAAAATTGTTGTTTTAATTATTTGTGAGATAGTTAGCAAGTTAGTACCTTTTTTTTTTTAGCCACTTGTACCATAGCTATTAAGTTAATAGTTTAAATGCATGCATGCTGTAAATATTAAGATTTCTTTAAAAAAAAAAAAAGAGTCAAAAGTATATGTAAGAAAGAAAAAGGAGTGAGATTTCCATGCTCTGTTTTGTATTGTAGTTAACTTAGTTAGTTTATTAACTATATAAACTACAGTTAAGTTAGTTAATTTTTATTAACTATTTGCGCTATAGAGATTTAGTTAATTTTATTAATTATTTAAACTATAGTTCATTTAGTTAACTTATAAACTATTTAAACTACAGTTAAAATAGTTAATTTTATTAACTGTTTTCATTATAGAGACTTAGTTAATTTATTAGCTTTTAAACTATAGTTAATGTAGTTGATTTCGCTAACTATTTAAACTATAATTTGATTAATGTCATTAGTAATTTATGCCTTTTTGTGATATATTCATGTTGAATACTCATTTTGCTTTTGTTCCTCGTCGTCGCCACCAATGTTGCAAAGGTATAAAATTCATAAGCTCAAAACCTTAACTTGATAGCCCATTTCAGAGTTTGTGACGCACCGGAAAACCGCCTATACATGCCTTTATTGCGCATGGTGGGATGGGACCCCGGTGCGGCGCCCACGACGAGATGGGAAATCACCTTAAGGTCCACTTCGCCGTTCGTGGCGCACCGGAATACCGCCTATACATGTCTTTATTGCACATGGTGGGAAGGGACCCCGGTGCGGCGCCTACGGCGAAATGGAATCATTTATAAGTACCCTCGAGCGAGGGGAAATAAAACTGTGTTATTTCTTTATTGTTATTCTTATGCAGATGCACTTGAAGACCCCATACACGTCTTTATTGCACGTGGTGGGAGGAAAGTACACGGCCGCGGTGTCCTCGTCCGAGGGCACCTACCATACACGCCTTTATTGCGCGTGGTGGGAAGGCTAGTCTCCCAAAATTTCCCCTAAACGGGGGAGACGCCGGGAGGCTGCCGAAATTTTGTCTGAAAAAGACAAGGACTTGGACATAATTTGAACATATTGGACTTGAACTTGTGGACCAAAAAAAAAAAGACTAATTTTGAATTTAATTGAAATGAGCTCATACTTTAATATAACTTGAACAATTTTAATAAAATTTTGAATGAATAGAAGATAATAAGACTCATGATTGCAATAAATGGGACTTAATTGAATATTAAATGATGATATTCAAAATTTATTGAAGTTGAATATAAGAGAAGAACGTTGAATTGAGCTTCATATAAGAGTGATAATTGCAATCAAATAGCAATTGATCAAAATGATGAATTTAAAAGAGATTTGTGATCTCTACAAGCATTGAATGATAAGTGACAATTATAATCATTCAAATGAAGATCAAGCAAGCAATGGCAAGGGGGCCTAAGTGAACAAATGCAAGAGATATGAATCTTGAACTTGAACTAGCCTAACTTGATCAAATTCATACCACATAATAATGAGCTTGAACTTGCAAAGATCTTATGGAACATAGCATCATACATATGATAAATATGTGATTAACAAAATAATGAGCTCCTAATTACATGCAACTATTGAACAAAAATGTGTGATGAACAAAGAGCTTGCAAGTGTAATTTGATTACAAGTAACAAGAAGAGCACAAAGAATATGATTTTACACCAAAATCATAATATTGGGAAGAGGTCATTGGATCATTTACAACATTAGAAACAATGCATCATCAAGCAATGATCAATAGAGTTGGCAAAGAGTATGACAATTTATGAACAAGCTACAATACAAGACCTTGAATAGATGTTATGAATGATTCATGAATTTCATATCAGTCAAAGTGCGAACTTTCAATCGACAAGAGCACTAATGTTGTCACTCGCATCATGGGTCAAATGATGATGTACTATAAAGATATATTGCATACTGATGATCTCTTGGAGTTAGCAACAGGAGATATACAATCAACACATGTATGAAGAGTACACTATATCCATAAGCAAAGTGAAGATAATTTCTTGAAGGAGATTTTGATTACTATCAATAGAAATCGACGTCTGTATACAAACATACAAATAAAAGTCAAAGAGATGAAAATTGGAAGTGTATATACAGTTGATTGCAAGCAAAAATTAATAATACAGGTCTACCACGTTGACCACAAGTGAATATAAAAGAATTCTCATTCATATAGTAGCCCACTTGTAGGGGATGACGATTGATGTGCAGTGGATGCAAGATCATCCATATACTTGAAAACCATTCAACATTAGTAAGATATATAATCCTTCTACAAGCAGGGACAAAAGATCTGCAACATATGATCTGTCTACGAAGACAGATGTATGTACCACATGCTACTGATGAGTAGATGTAGAAAGATTTCAGTAAGTGCAGTATCCTGAAGTCAATTTCAATATATGGAGTACATCTACCTGCCCACCTATAGCAGTAGCGGATATACTATACGAGATCAAATACCACAACAAAATACATGAAGAATACGACAAGTGCAATCTCTTACGACCTAAGGCAGGAGAATAGTTAGTGCATTATGACCCGCCTACAAAATCAACAAGTAGTGCACGACAGTCTACCTGTACGAAGCAGCGAACAACTCCATTTAGAAGCTGCTACGCCACGCCACCGGATCTGCAACACTGATACAAGCAGACAGAAGGCGTCCACAATCTACAATACTACGCCACCGGATCTGCAACACATATACAAGCAGACAGAAGGCGTCCATAATCTACAAATGCTACGCCACCGGATCTGCAACCTCCGTACAAGCAGACAGAAGGCGTTTATAAATATTCCAAAAATACCCCCTGCACGTGCACTATAAATTGTATACACATAGGTACACTAAAAGGGGTAAAAATAATTATAAAACCCGCATGGGCCCCGGCGAGCGTGTTATTGGTACACACGTGACGTCTAGGGATGCTGCGCGGGTTGACAAGTGAATTCAGGTTCGAAACCGATCCTTCTATACAGGTTAATAGAAGTCGACAGGGTTCGAATCATTAAACAAATATGTGGCCGTGGCGACCAGAATATTTGCTTCAATACATTCGTATTAGGCCTTTAAAGCCTAAAATCAAAAGAATTCACTAATAAAGGCTCAAAGCCTACGAAACCTGATCCTCTATCGACCAATAGATATAGTCGACAAGGTTCAATCCAGAAAATGGAAATGCTCCCCAAACACCCCGATGATGGCCGTGTTGAATGAAAATCTCAACCGGAGGGGTCCACAAATGATTCAAATGCTTTCAAAAATGTCTTCCAAATATCCAAATGCCTATCAAAATCCAAAACCCACAAAATCCAGAAAAAATCTCAAAATACCAAAAATATTTAAAATTGAAATAAATCCATCAACGCAGTTAAAGTAAAATCCATCCGCCCTCCGCAACAGTTTGTCGGGGCGGACAAATTAAAATTTATCTCAGCTCACAAAAGAGCTAAATGCCTAGTCGAAAATATTACTAGGATTCATTCTCAAAAATCTATTGCCAGTAAGGACGTGGTACGTGTCCTCTAACCGGCAGTTTCGCCGCCAAATGGCACTGCAGATAAACGGTTATGACTCGGGGCCCTCTGAACCGAGTGGTTTTGCCGCCAAATGGCACCACAGATAGCGGTTATGGCCAGAGCCAATACGCTCCTTAATGGCGTTAAATCCTTGAGATATGAATCAATAGGATATGATCGATAGGGCACAAAGCCCTCTGTTAGCTAAGGTGGATTCAAATTTGTCCCCTTAGACAAACATTCAACCCCGGTCTACAAGGTCCCCTTGGACGAAGCAACCCATGGCTGCCGACAATGATCCTTCTGTCAGGTTGGGTCGACTACCTCCTCTGACTAAGTAGACCAGGGACCACGATGGCCCGGGACGACGGAACCATGGGATCTTGATCGGGTCTATCATCCATTCCCCCACCATCCGCTTTAAGTACAAGATGGTGCAATTTCTATTTTGAATATCAAAATCTTCAAATTCCCAATTATTTCCAAACTTTCCAAACCTTTCCCAATACCTAAATCTAAACTCAAAAATTCAATTCTCAAATCCAAATCTATGCTGCTACTATATGCCAGATAACACGTATTCTATATACGTATCTGATTGATGACTAGCCTTAATCGAAAGTTCTCTCTCGTGATCGGGAGGGGTAATTAACTATAGGGGCTTGCGCCTATTGGAAACCAGAACTCAGATCATAAAGTCCTCACAAAATGAGGGCGAAATCTCTGGGTAGTGTCTTATCTACAAACCCATCTGCCTTCCAAAATTTACCCCGGAACTTAGTTCGTTAAAACTCCCTCGCCGAATAAGAAAAGCGAGCGGAGGCCGGGGCCGAATTTTCGGAGCCCACACTGCTACAACTGCTGCTGGCCATATTTGTTTTTTTTCTGTATTATAGTCACTAAATTTAGTCTCTCTAAAAACATATAGTGATTTTTAATCGACAAACTTTCCAGCAGAAATTGAAAAAAAAAGTTTTGTCTGACATCACCTAAAATAGTCCAACTTCAATAATCTTGCCAGAGGCCATCAGAGCTGGTTTTTTCTGTATTATAGCCACCTGCTTGGTAAGTTGGCTGCTGGAATCTTGATAAAGTAGCTTGCCTGTTTTGTTCCACTTATTCCAATGAAATTGTTTTCTTTGGTCTTCTGACAAACTAGCATGTGACTAGCAGAATGAATTCTCACATAGGAAAATTTGATCTGCTTGATATGAAACAATGATATGCATATTCTTGGGTGTAATAGTTGTCTTCTTTGAACATATTTTTTTCTTTTCTTTTTTCCTTTAATCTGCAGATTTGGGCATTGGCTATTGGCAGGAAGTCTGAAATGTTTGCTACTGGCGGTGAAGATGCAGTTATTAATCTATGGTTTGACAGTACTACTGCAGACAAGGAGGAGAATTTCCGAATGGAAGTAAGCACCTTTGTCCAAGTCCATCATCCATTGTTGCTATCTTTCAGCAAAATGCACATTAAACTGCTAAGGATATCTCCCTTTTTCTGGCTTAGTTTCTGCATTGATATCATTTGATATACTATGTTTCCAATTGCTGCACTTGTAATATATTGATGTGGGCAAACTAGATTAGAAAGAGTCAAGAGAGGAGAGCACCAGGACTAGTAGAACATGAATCAATTCAACACTTAGAATACTAACATCCCAACAAACTTCAAGAACAAACGAAACAAAATTAGAATTAAAAACAACTACCCTCAGAACAACCGACAAGCGGTTTCCTCACATGCAACGAAAGTAGGCAATATAAAAGAAGTGCTTAGGGGTTTGCAAACCAAGGGTCCACCACAACTACAAGGTCCAACGTCCACCAAAACTCCTCTGGCAAATGCTACAAAATCAGCCAAGAAACGCCTCCAATAGCTCAAGAAGAAAGATACAAGTGGAGTGGAACTTGCAGAGAGAAGAAAGAGGTTAGAAGCCCAAGACGAAATAGTAGGGAGGAAGAGAGAAATGGAACAAGCTCTCAAGCTTTTCCAAAGAAGAAGAAGCCCTTAGGTTTTTTAAGAGACTTTGCTCAAATAATCAACAACTTTTTATGCTTCAAAACATCTCAATTTTATTGGAGAAAAGGGGGCAACCAAACAACCAAACCACCTCCAACCGAACCAATCAGGTAAGGGGAAATTGAAGGCCATCATTTAGCCCAGAAATAGCACCCGAACAACCACACAGAAAATCGGAGAAAGCAGCCAAGGGGGGAAGGAACGGGTGGCCAGGGGGGGGAACCGGAATAGTAGCCAGGGGAACCGGAACAGGCAACCAGGCAGGGAAAACCGAAGAGACATAGAGAAGGGGAAAGGGCAATAATCCACTCCACATAATGAGCTAGAAAGTGAGATACCTTTCCAAAATAATGAGTTAAAACAGAAGCTCAAGCATTAATGAGCTAGAACCAAGCAACTCCAAAAAACACAGCCCAAAGGCCAAAGAACTCAACTAGCTAGCACACCCAAAGTTTGCTAAGCCCAAGCACTACCTACTCATGATCATTGGATGATTTCCATCATAGGGTAGCATAAAAAAATAAAAACAAAACTATATCATTTAAATTACAATAAAAACTAAAATAAACTGAAATTGGCATGCATCATATATGCTGCTATAGTTGCATACTTGTTGATGCGTTGGCTTGTTCTCCTTGAATATAAATAGTTATTCCAAGCACTTCTTTAATGTTATATTCAAACATCATACACGTAGCGAAGTGCAATAAAATTTGTTTTTGGAGCCATTGTTTTCTTTTCCACGGATATTCTTCTCATATTTCACCATTTCTTTTGTTATTTGCGATTATCTCAAAATTTTTTGAGATATTGTTTTTTAACTTGGTATTTTCTTTACTTGCAAATTTTTCTTATTGGCAAAAAATTTCTATGCTACGTTCTGATTGTTAAGCCACCCTCCATTTTTCTGCCATGAAAACCTAATTTTTCGTTGGATAACTTTATTGGCTATATTTATTATATTTTCTTTGGTAACATCTGGTTTTTGTTTTGCTGAGTATACAGGAGGAAGCAATTCTTAGAGGCCAAGAACTCGAAAATGCTATCTCAGATGCTGATTATGCCAAGGCAATTCAACTTGCATTTGAACTGAGAAGACCACATAAACTTTTTGAATTGCTCTCTCAACTATGCAGGTTTGTAGTAGTTGTTTAGTCTGGTCTTGTTTTGCTATTATTTTCTCCTTGGCTACTCATTTGATTCATCGTGTAGGAGAGATGCTGTAGATCCCCTCGAGAAATCTCTCTCCAATATTGGGAAGGATGAACTCCGTGTTCTTCTTGAGTATGTTCGGGAGTGGAATACAAAACCTAAACTATGCCATGTTGCCAACTTTGTGCTTTTTCGAGTATTTAAGTTGTTTCCGCCTACGGAGGTTATAGAGGTAATGTAATTGCAAGTCTGCAAGCTTTACTAGGTTGATTTATCCCGAGAACTTTGATTTCCAATGTTATTGCAGAAGCCTTTTCATACTTAAACAGTCAAGAAAGCCACATGAGTCTCATATATGTCACCATCTTCTTCTTCATCATCATTAACCTTATTCCAATTATTTTAGGTTGGATTTATGAATTCCCATTTTCCAACCTATAATGCATTTTTTAACAAAGTTTAGGTTAGGATCATCCCTTTCTATTCCAATAATTTGGCATTAATTTTCCCTGTCCTATGATGTGCATTTTGATATGTAAACCAATCTATTACTTAAGTTTTCTCGGTGTAGATAGCTTTTTTTCAATGGTTTGGTCTTCTATTTTTTTTATCACAGTAATATCCTTTTTATAAAAAGTAGAAAAATAGGAAAAAATATTTTTATTTTTATTGCTTGATTATGTATGAAGTATGAAAATATTTATAGGCTTCTTCAAAAGGCTTATAATAGAAATAAATTAAAACTATTTATAAAAAAAGAGAAAAGTTTCCAAGAGGCCGACAGTTAGAATAGGAAGATAAGATACATGAATTGTAATCTAAAGGCCATACGAGAATCGATGCAACATTTAGAATCCTTATTATGTGTGCTCAAGTTTCTCTACTAAGATTGGTTGACTTGTGTATCTCATGATCCTTCAATGCTCCCCTCCAACTGAATTGTATAAATCTACCATTTCATATTTGCTTACACTATTTTTGATTGTGGGGCTACAAAGTCATTTGGTGAAAATGTCTGCAAGCTGATTTCATATTTGCACATATAGAGTATAGATCAACCCACTTTCTTATTTCTCTTTTATGGAATATCTAGTTACTTTTATATATTTTATACGATTATGTTGTATTAAATTATGAGCAATGTCGATAGTAGATTTGTTATCACAATATTTCTTTTTAGTTCTTCGCATTTAATTTTAAATATTCCAAAATTATTTTGATCCATAGATGCTCGCAAATTTCTTGGGCAGAGGCTCTAAATTCAGATATAAATTTAGATTTTAAAGCAACAAGTTGTTTCGGTCTCCTTCATATTATGATATTTCCTCTCAAAAATGGGCAGTATTCAATCTGTTGACCCCCATATATAGTCTACAATCAATTCGAGCATGCATGACGTGAATGACAATCGACGGACGTGAGGTTGCATGTAGTGAGCATCAAAACATTCATTGTGTAGAAATAAACAAAAGCTATTTATACAACAACAACAACAATATCAAGCCTTTGTCCCAGTACATGGGGTTGGCTACATGAATACTTTTTCGCCATTATGTCCTATTAAAAGTCAAATTCTCATTTAAATCGAATAAAGATAGATCATTTCTAATATCTTCTAACCAATTCTTTTTAGGTCTACCTCTACCTTTCTTAACATAAGTCAAATCTAATACCTCTACTTTTCTAACCGGGTCATCGAAAGGCCTCCGTTTAATGTGACCAAACCATCTAAGGCGACTCTCTCTAATCTTATCTTCCACTGGAGCTACTCCAACCTTTTCACGTATATGCTCATTTTGTATCCTATCTCTAAGGGTAAAGCCACTCATTCACCTAAGCATTCTTATCTCTACAACACTTAACTTAGTATTATGCTTTTCTTTTAATGGCAAACATTCGGCACCATAAAGCATTGCAGGTCTCACCACCAATGTTAAAATTGCGTATTCGGGTATTGAGGCGTTTTTCATTCGTGAGGCGAGGCGTAAGCCTCAAGGCGTTTTGAGGCGTAAGCCTCAAAATCAAAAGATTGCGTAAACATAAAATGATAAATTTGTTATATACTAACGAGTGAATAATATAAAACATAAGATATGAAGTGAAATCAAAATATCTCAATAATAAGACAACATGAAATATAGTTCAACTCAAAATTCTATCTTTTCGAAATCCCAATATTCTTTTCATTAACATATAATTCTGATTTCCAAAAATAAATAGCAATGACATATCACATAAGAACTCATAATCATCAGCACTGTCATCACTAAGGGTTCTTCATTTGAATCATTATTATGGTGAACTGCTTTCTCCTCTCTCCTCCTCTCTGATAGAGTCCAATGTCGGGCATTTACTTCAAGATTTATGTAAGTTTTAATATATATATATATATATATATATATATATATATATATATATATATATATATATATATAGCGTGAGGCGTAAGCCTCATGCTAGTGAGGCAAGGCGGGCCTCAATGCGGGCCTCAACCAAGTTGAGGCGCAAGCCTCATAAAAAAACCTCGAGGCGTAAGCATCGAGACGTTTTTTACTGGAATTGCGCAAAGGCGGGCCTCAAGGTGGGCCTCATATTGCGCAATTTTAAACCATGCTCACCACCATCTTATAGAATTTTCACTTAAGCTTGAGGGGGACTTTTCTATCCCACAACAAGCCCGATGTATTCCTACACTTCAACCATCCAACTTGAATTCTGCTGATAATATCCCCATCTATTTTACTATCACTTTGAGCAATAGATATAAGATATCTAAAACGTGTACTCTTATTAATGACTTGATTGCCTAAAGTCACAATCTCCTTACTATGTCTATTGATACTAAAATTACACTCAATATATTCAATTTTATATCTACTCAACGGAAATCTTTAGACTCTAAAGTTGATCTCCATAATTCAAGTTTACCTTCAACTTCCTCTCTAGTCTCTCAACAAGAAGAAAATGATCAGCAAAAAGCATACACCAAGGTACATCCTCTTGCAAATGTCCTAGTGGGAACATCCATGACTAAAGCAAAAAGACATGTGCTTAAGGCTGATCCTTGATGTAATCCAACCGAAATAGGAAAATACTTGGTCAAACCACCTTGTGTTTGAACACAAGTAATAGCTTATGCATACATATCTTTAATGATTTGAATGTAAGCGTAGTACCCATTTTCCTTTTTCGGAAAAAAATCTCCAATCCAATGGCTAAAATAGAAAGAGGCACACGAATTGCAATCTAAGATCCATAAGACAATTGATGTAGTTATTAGAACTCCTTAATCCGTGTACTCGAAGTTACGCACCAAAATTGGTTGAGTCCCACAATCCTTCTACACTATTTTTTAATTTTCTTGCTTCCCCCTCTTCAGATAGTCATAAATGTCTATTTCCTTACTAATGTTTAGGAAACATCAAACAAATCTTCTATTTAATGGAATGCAGTAACCAACACCTTGGCCTTCTTGGAAATTTCCCTTACATGTCTCAACTATGATGCACCGATACTTTTCCTTAAAGGCATGTAGTGTTTGACACGTATCGGACATGACATGCGCCCAACACATCTCTGAGACTTTTCGGGGATGCCAAAGACGTATCTAATTAAAAAAAATATTAAAATAAAATGGACACGCATGTTCTAAATATTTATGAAATTTTTTTATATAATTCT